>JANRMT010027041.1:113224094-113237876 GCA_026402145.1 Polypterus bichir lapradei
TATTTGGGAACACCGTAGTGACGACTTGGTTCAACATTACTTGGCAATAGGGAAAGTGGGGCAAGTTGCACTGGTGCATTTGTGTCTCCCATAAAAGCAGCTTCACTTGAAATCACTTTGTGATTGTGCACGGGTAAAAACGTCCGCTGAAGTTTCAGATTCTTATTTAATTCTTCTGCTTTCTGTATCTTCTGCATTGCATTCAGGTCTTTCAGGTTACCCTCATTGTGCCGTCTTAGATTAAATTCTGTAATTACAGCCACATTAGCTCCACAAATGAGACAGACGGATTTAACGGCAATGTCAGTAAACATATACTCAGCCTCCCATCGGTTTTTAAAGGCTCTATTTTCAGAATCAACTTTTCTCTTAAGCATCGTGTGGGCTAGCTTCGCAATAACTTGCAAGCTAGACTTGATTAACGCGGTAAGTGTTCGGTAAGGCTTCTGAAGCGCTGCATTATGGGATCTGTAGTTTATTGTGTTACCAGCGCTTCATATACCCGGGCCATTAATAACAATAATACAGTATATAAAATGATCTCGCGGGCCGGATATAATTACACGCCGGGCCGGATGTGGCCCGTGGCCCTTGAGTTTGACACATATGGACTAAATAGAACTTGAAAAGATATATTTTTTCGTACATCGAGCCCGCGTGCTAATGTGGTTTTGCCTGTATGCCTCAATAAGTGACCCTCCCCTCGCTCTTACCTTTTTACCGTTCATCTAATGAATACACTGAGTATGGCTTTACCAAAACAATCATTGATTGCGAATAAAGTATTCATTATTCGAGTATGTAGATCGGAGTATATATATACACGTTTCTTACTGCATCAATAAACAGCTCGTCTTCTTCTTTATCTGAGACCTGACACACTGCATGCACGGGTTTTTTTTTTAACACTGTCTTCCTTTAGCGGGACATTCACTTTTTCCACCGTGTGCTTTGTTTCTGCAGTAGCTGTACTTATTACATACTTATCTTGTATTTATCAGACGCTTCATATTTTTTTGCTGCCTTTTCAATTGTGTAATTCGGTTTTTGTTCAGCGCTCTTCGGAACTCTTGCTTTTTGTCTGTGCACTGCGTCAGTTCACGTGAGCCGCTCGGTGTTCTTGCATCGAAGGTTCCCAGCTGTGCTGTTGCCATGTAGTGCTATGTCCATGGCTGTATCTAATGCTACCGAAGTCCCGGTACTTAAAACTTTCTCTCGCAGTTTCGCTGAGTTTGTGCCAAACACCACCCTGACCATCTCATCTTCCTCTGCATAAGCACAGTCCTTCACCCGTGAATATTTAGTGGGAGTGTTTCTATTGGATTGCCGCTGACGGACGGCCTTATATGGGCAGGCACTAAATTACAAACGCCAGCAGCAGCCTGTCTATGAACATAATTTAAAGTGTAGTGTTACACTGTGCTTTGTTTCCGAAGTAGCAGAACTCATGAATATGGTTGTATATATCACTCGCTCGCTTCTTATTGTTTCGCTGCCTTCTCAATTATATAATGCATGTTTTCTAAAGCACTTTTTGGGCCTCTTCCTGGTTTTCTGCGTACTGCGTGATTACGTAGGAGGCGTGATGATGTCAGACGAAACTCCGCCCCCACGGGTTTCAAGCTCATCTCCATTACAGTAAATGGAGAAAAACAGCTTCCAGTTATGACCATTACGCGTAGAATTTCGAAATGAAACCTGCCCAACTTTTGTAAGGAAGCTGTAAGGAATAAGCCTGCCAAATTTCAGCCTTCTACCTACACGGGAAGTTGGAGAATTAGTGATGAGTCAGTCAGTCAGTCAGTCAGTCAGTCAGTCAGTCAGTGAGTGAGTGAGGGCTTTGCCGTTTATTAGTATAGATTGTGGAATGTGCAATGCTTTGTGCACTATTATTGAAGAAATATTATTAAAGAATCTTCTTGGTGTTGTAAACGTGTGTCTTGGATGTCTGTCTGGTGGGTTCAAAGGGGCAACAGTGCCTCTACCGTCCACAATATATATTAATAAAATGTTAATTTTTTTTTGTAGGGCAGCACGGTGATGCAATGGTAATTCTGCTGCCTCACAGTAAGGAGACTTGGGTTCGCTTCCCGGGTCCTCCCTGCGTGGACTTTGCATGTTCTCCCCGTGTCTGTGTGGGTTTCCTGCAGGTGCTCCGGTTTCCTCCCACAGTCCAAAGACATGCAGGTTAGGTGCATTGGCGATCCTAAATTGTCCCTAGTGTGTGCTTGGTGTGTGTGTTTGTGTGTGTGTGCGCCCTGCAGTGGACTGGTGCCTTGCCCAGAGATTTGTTCCTGCCTTACGTCCTGTGCTGGCTGGGATTTGTTCCAGCAGACCCCCGTGACCCCATGTTAGGGTATAGTGGGTTGGGAAATGACTGACAGATGACTAACTTTTTTGTTTTGGTTTCCCCATTTGCATCTGCTTTCTGGTTTCATTTTTAAATTGTGGTTGTAGTAATGATGGCAGAAATGGAATGTTGAAGAGATCTAATCAATGTGATCTTTTGGAATGTTCGAAACATCACTACACAGTGACATCTAGTGGCAGAAAGCAATCAATAAGCATTTGCATTCAAAAACATTCTCTTAAGTCTGTTGTCCAGTAGTGCATTATTAAATTTGTACAACTGTATTTGTCTACATGTACAATATATGTAGATATCTACTTCTTTTGTAGATAACAGAGAAGCACGTATCAAAGTACCTTTTACTCCTGAGCTTTCAACACGTGTCAGGTATCTTCATCAGACAGCAAATTATTAGACATAAGGGGAGAACAGCATTTTATGTGGGAGGAGGTGTGATGGTGTAGTGGCTTTAGCTCTGAGCTGGGCATAAGTGGAATTCTGGGCAGTGCATGTTTTAATCAAGTTCTCATCTCTGAACCATGCTTTGCCAAACTTTTGTGTGCTTTTTGTGTTTCCTCTCATCCTAACTCAAGCTACTTTAAATTTAAAGGTATGTCCGGATGAGGTGATATAGCTGAACACTATTGATTTCAGATTATTTTTCTTCAAAGCGCTTTGACGGTCATAGGTACATGTGTCCAGTTTCTTAGATATTTGTCCTTTGTATGTGGCAGGAGACTCAATACACAGCATATAACGTAAACAACATTGCTGGTTTCTGCCGGAAATTATGTGATGAAGCCCTGTTCAGCAAAGTCACATGTTTTCTTCCTTTTGATATGGATTCCAGAGCAGTGTTTCAAAATTAAAGTATTACAAAGGTTTCAGAGTATTTTGATTCACTATTTGTGAGCATGGGATTTGGTGTACATCTTTATTGGGTTTGCCTCTCTTTATTTAGTCACCATTAATGCACCATTCATCTTCATCCTTTTTTTTGGAGAAAATCATTTTTTCATTACAATCATTGTTTCTTTTTTAGACTTTTTCTTTATTTGATAAAATAAATGAAATAATTAATAGTTTTCCTTTTTTTGTCCAAGGGTTGTATAATTATCTTGCCCATTAAGTGATATATATAGGCCCCAGGGCTTTTTGAGACGCTTCTTGAAGATTTATGTCTTTTATGTAAATTTTGTGGCCCAAATAAGAACAGCATCTCGGTGCCCAATGGTCCACAAATATAATATTAAAAATAAGTCATAAATATTAATTAAAGAGAACATTATTATGATTAAGAGCTGGACAACATTCAGAACTGGGTGAACACATAGAAAATGCAGCTTAATGGAGAAAAGTGCAAAGTGCTACACGTTGACAAAAGGAACACCAATTATAAATACAGGATGGGAGACAATATTATCGAGAAAGCAACCTCTGAAAATGATTTAGGGATATATGTTGACACACATCTTCATTGACTAAGCACTGTACAGAATCAATTAAAAAAACAAATAAAATGTTAGTTTACATCATAAAAAGTGCTGAACCTAGTCAAGGGACATTATGCTAAAACTATATAATGTACTAATAAGACCATAACTAGAGCATTGTGTGCAGGTCTGCTCACCATGGTACAAGAAAGGCATAGCAGCTCTTGAAGGTATGCAGAGGAGAGCAACCAAGTGTATCCTAGGATTTGTCCTACTCTGACAGACTCAGAAAATTAAACCTGTTCAGTCTCTTGCAAATGAGATTATGTGGGGGCCTAATCCAGATATTTCAAATCCTCAAAGGTATGGATAAAGTAGATCCAAAAATATTCTTTCATCTTAAGGATGAATCATGCACTTGAGGACATCAGTGGAAATTAAGGGGAAGTGCATGTACGACTGAAGTCAGGAAGCACTTCTTAATGCAAAGAGTTATGGAACTGGATTGTTGAAGCAGAAACCTTCTCAACCTTTAAGCAGAATCAGCATAAGATATTGGAATGTGCTTAATGGATTGAATGGTCTCCTCTCATTTGTCAAATTTCTTATGTTTCTTATGTAAAATTATGAAATGAAACATCCTTATTGTCATTATTTTCACTATGCTTATCCTGGTTAGATCTGAGATACTGAACATAAATATCTTTAGAATTCATTGGCACTTGCAACTATACTGTGAATTTGTAGTGAATTGTTAACTAATTAGCAAGCTTTTTATTTCATAAATTCCACTTACAGCTTCCAAACTACTTAGTTAATCCAAACATTGTGTTTAGACCATCTGTGTCAATGGCCTTACTATTAGCACTCAGATCTACAAGTCAAAAGGCTCCAGAGTGAACCCCATTTGTAAAAGCTAGAAATCAATTCAATCATGTAATTATATGATTCAGACTAAAAAGGTAACCTGCACTAACTGATGCCAATTAAAAATAATGGCAAATGTAGTTCATGTTTATCAAATGGTCTGACAGTACTTTCTTATTATAATCAAAAGTTAAATTTGGTGTCCCACAGGGCTCTCTGTTCCTGGTCCTTTGTTGTTTTCATTTTACATGCTTTGATTGGAGACTATCTTTAGAAAACTTAACATTCATAGGCAGATGATACCCAGGTATAACTGTGTTATTGTATATGTAGTTACTTTACAACAATTATGTAATGAACAATTTTTTCAAATTTGCATCTACAGTATCTATAAACTTGACACAATACTCTGTGTTTGTACTCAATGAAAAGCTCCGTACAAAAATCAAATGAATTAATAAAAAAGTGTTTTTTTTGCATTGGAGACATGTGAAAGTCTAGACCAAACTACTAAAGAAATTCTAGAAATATTAGTGCCACATGCAGTAGTTACCATTTGACCAAGTAAAGTCAGTGGACTTAATATTTTTACCCTTTGCTTACAAACCTTAATGTGCGTAAAAAGAAGAAAAAATGAAAAAGTCAATACTTTAGCTGCATTTGCTGGTCTTAATTAACACCAAAATTTTGGTTTTCTGCCCAGAAGCTGGAAGAGTAAGGGCATTTAGTGACTTGGCGATGACTTAAGAGAAGATTTTCTGGGTCTTACTCATTGTGACTGTGAAGGATGAGGAAAGACCTTTAATCCTTGTATACCCATTTAATCAATTCCTGTAAGACTAATGATATGTTTTTAGATCTCTGTGTGAAGAAAACCTTACTAACATTTGTGCAGTATCTCCCCTTGTTCTTGTGGAAGAACCTAATTTAGAGTAACAACTGGTACCCACCATACTAACTCCTTTCATAATTAAAAAAAATAAAATAAAGCTGCTTTTTTCCTTACACTAACAAGGTTCAAATCTTTCAAACTTTGTTTTATGACTCAAACATCTTAGTCCTATAATCAGCCAACATGCTGTTGTCTGCACATGTTCCAAAATGCAGAGGCCTGTCTTGTATTCAGCCAGCCAAGACAAACGCATGTCACTCCTCTCTTTAAGTCGCAACATTGGCTCCCTTTAGCAGAATGAATTAAGTTCAGATCCTTAATGCATGCCTACAGAGCAGTTTATTAGTCAGTTCCTGTGTATATGGAGACACGGGTGAGGTACTATGCTCTATGCACACTCAGATCTGCCAGTGAACAGCATCTGCGGCCTCATGCATAACGCCATGTGTAGAATTCACACTAAAACATGGCGTACAGACAAAAGCGGAAATGTTCGTACCCACAAAAAAAATCCAGATGCATAAATCTGTGCAAATGCCAACTTCCATGTTGTTCCACTACATAAATCCTAGTCAGCATGAAAAGTAACACACGTGCACGCGCCTGCTGCCACTCCCCAACTCCTCCCAGAATTACGCCTCTTTGAATATGCAAATCAATATAAATAGCCCTTAAGCTCAGCGTTCTGTGAAAAGGCAATCGCAAAAGCACAGGGGAAAACAGAAGAATTTCAGTGAATACCAAGTGGAGGCAAGGAAAAATTTACTATTTGTTGGTTTAAACAGTGATATAAACTACAAAAGGAAGTTGATCAAGTGACATAGAGTGTTGGAGAAATTTGAAAGCTCAAGTTCACAAAGTCACACAGTGCCAAAATAAAAAAGAAGTTGTCAGATATCAAAGTCGCCGTGAAAAGGCAAGTCATAGTCCATTGAGTGTCATATGAAAGCTTATTAGGGTACAGAGAAAAGATAAAAAAATAGGGACACAGTGAGAAAAAAGCTTGAAATGTCAAATTTAATCTTGAAATTTCCACTTTAATCACGTAGTTTATTTTGTCATTAAAGTAGAACATCATAAACTTCATCTTAAAATCGCTTAATTTACAAGTTTCTCAAATCCCATCATAACTAAAGTAGCACGTTAAATGCTTTGTTTTGTATGTGTTCTTCTATGTGCTGTATGTGTGTGAATCACTATATGTGCTTCTTAAACTGGCTTTCTCTTCCTCCGACAGGACACAGAATCCATTGCGTTCGTGATATTACAGTTCTCTGAATAATTTAAATACTGAGATGTATACTTGATATCATTTCAGTATTCATATCATATCAATTAAAGCTTGTATTAAACACGGGAACGCGGTGTTGCAGTGATAGTGATGAACTGGCACCCATCCAGAGATTGTTTGGTGAAATAATTTATTACAGCAGACTCTCTCTTTCAAATGTACTAACCCCCAATTCCTGTCCTTCCTTTTCTTTCTCCAAGTACCCAATCGCCACACAATCAGCTCAGTAATAAACATTAAGCCATCTGTAAGTTTAGAACTCTGATTCTTCAAAACTCTTAAGGAACATTGAATATCTTCGTAGTACGTGTTTAATTATTCTATCCATCTATCCTTCCAGTGTTGTGCCAGCCCCAGCAAGAATACAGCGCGAGGCAGGAACTATACCTGAACTGGGCGCCAGCTCCTTGCTAATGCTGCAACACCGTGTCCTCACATGTTTAATTATTAACAATATAGATTATTTAAATGATGTTAACATTTTATCTGTATAATGTAATAAACATATTTTGCTACATTTCATCTTAAAAATGATATCGTCTTCATGTAAATAAGCGCTTTATAAAGTGGCACAGGTTGTGCAATATTATAACGGAGTGAGGTAATTGTACTTATAAGTACAAACAGTTCTACAAGGAGCACTTGATGGACTGAATGATTGCATTTATAGTTCTTGGGATGAAACTGTTTCTGAACCGCGAGGTCAGTGCAGGAAAGGCTCTGAAGCATTTACCATATGAGAGCAGTTCAAATAGGCAGCATGGCTGAGGCAGCGTGTGCTAGATGCTGTATACCGATAATTCTCTTTCCGATCAACTGCTGTAGAGCTGTGATTCCACACTCAGATACAGTGATATAAAAACTAAGAGTGGTGCAGTGAGAGTAATATGGAAAAAGATGATGCACTGTGGAAACCCCTAACGGAAGCAGTTGAAAGAAGAATAAGAAGGTGCAGTGAGAGTAACAACGCTAAAGCAGCTATGGTATTTGGAATAGTTTGGCCATTCCGTGGACCATTATATTGTTACAGGTTAATTACAATCAGATGCCTTAAACTAATAAACAATATGTGGTTAATTTCAGTGTATATGATAAAGCCGCATCAGGGATGTGGATTTAAAAAGATAGGGAAACCACACTGGAACAAAAGCACTGCTTTGGCACTGGGTGCTGCCAATATTGCAAAACCGAGCGGAAAACTTGTGTACACCAGGGTTTGAGCTAGTGTAAAAATGTGCGTGGCTTTACACCATGTTTAGGTTTTATACATCGAGATTTCAGTGTGGAAACGGGAGTTCTCAACATTTTTGTGCGTACACACCATTTATACATGAGGCCCCGGGTGATTGACACCTCTGGTATCAAATCTCAGTCGAAACTCTTTTCATATGTAACCCCACCACCATCTCAACAGATGTCTCCCTCTACTGTTTTGTGAATATCTGTCAAATTGCCAATGAATGTTTTTGCTCTGAGAATATCTGTCATATTGTTAATTAATAATTTTTTGTTATGCTACTTTTATAGCTCTTCACAAGTAGTGATCAATTTTGTAACTGGTCCTACTACATTTATTTAAAATAGTCCTTAGTCTGATGTTACTTGATTATGTTGACCTCCTTTGTAAGTTGCTTTGGATTAACAATTAAATATAAATGTAGCAGATAAATCTAAAAAAATACTTCTTTTGTCAAAACTCACTTAGAATTATCTTTTGGAGCATCTCCCAAAATTAATTTCAAAGTAGAAATTCCACTTTAATGTATCAGGGCTGTGAGGTCACAGTGGCCTCAGGAGGTTTCGAAATCCCTCAGTCCTGATATTCCGTTTAAGACCCAGGGGGCACCTAGCCGAATTTACTGAATGCTGTGCTGACTCTGTGACAAAGATTATAATCTATGTGGTTCCTACTGCTTGAACATGTTTACCTGGGGCCACCTTCCCTTAACCTGAGTGAACCACCTCAAGGTATGCCACAATTCAGGCTGATTATTTGAAGTCTTCCTTCTCTATTATGATCTCTCATCCTTTTAAAGCCATGAGAGTCCTTTCTTGCTGTAACTATAGTCTTGCCTCCGGTATCTCTTAGCTAGAAAAAACAGATTTTATGCAGGAACATAAGAAAAGACATTTCAGACATAAAAGGCTATAGTACAGTTGTCTACATTTTTTTTAATTAGAGTAGGTTAAGTCACTCACTCAGGGTTACTCAGGGATTCAAAGGAAGATTTTCAGCAATCACTCTTAGAGTCCAATGCCTTAGCCACTAGACTTTGCTACCTCCTCTGCGTTGGCGAGATGCATGTGTGAGCGTTTATGGATCAGTATGATATTTTATCCCCTGATTACACTTGTAACTAGTTCACATCCTGATATTCAAGCTCAGAAATTCCTCATCCCAAGAGGAGGGGGCGTTCAACCAAAGAGACTGATTGGTAACATAAAACAATTGGATTTATTTAATAAGGCATCTTACAAGAACAGCAATCAGTTCATATCCTGATTAAAAAGGGAGATCATCAGAGCAGAGAGCTTAAATGACTATTTCAGCTTTGCTTTCTAATTTATGGTTTTATTTACTCGAGCCAGTGATTTGGCATGACGAACACGGTAAGTAGAACCGTAGTAGACAGGCAGGGAGATCTCATTCTATTTACCCAACCATGGCCCCTGCACAACATCCTAAATGTTGTGGGATTTGCTTTTACTAATGAAGAAAAATACACTTTGTTTGTGGTGCATTCATGTCTGAAAAGCAAAGTTTACAAATTCTGCACACTCATCCAAAAGCATGGGAGATGGGTGACCTTAAAGGGCTCATGTTTGCTTTTCAGATCAAATTTTTCCTTCCAGGCACTTGGGGAAACCTCCTAAATACTCTGTCTACTATATTTGCTAAACACTCTCCTACTGTGGATGGTTGAGCACACCACAGTGTCCAGATCCACTTCTTAGCATTGGTGGAAATGGATGCCTGTCAGATTCTTCTGTTTCAAGTGCAACCGTTACTCACTACCCATGATACATGCTGGTAATATTGTACAAATGGCTGAACAAGTCATGTTTGTTCATCTTCACAAATATACTGCATTTGTTTTTCTAAAAAGCATCCCCACATTAGATAACTGGAGAGGTGAAAAGCAAGGTTGTGTGGGCGCTGTGCATTGCTCAGCTGATGATGGGTTCTCACTTGCTCAATTACCCCTTTTAAAATTCTGACCATTTGTATTAGATGGAAAAATAGCCTTCTTTACAGGACGCAATTAATGTTTTTAAGAATAGCACATAATTGAATCCTTAAAGCTGTGGGTAAGGGAAGAGGGGGCTGGGGTTGGTTTCCAAGAGACCTTGTTCAGATGAAGGTTATTAGATTCTTATGGGGCCAGATGTGATGGGAACCTGATGCTTTTCCGATTGATGGCTGAGCCATTTGCAGGAGAGCAGTAAATCTCTGGGCGCTTTGTATCACTGGGCTGCAGTCACAAATTGAGGGATCGTCTTTCCTCTGTTGTCCTGTTGAGGAGTGCTGCGCCTGCACTTCAATGTCAAGCAAAGGGTGCTGTGGAGGGAGGCTGAGAAATGAAGGAGAAATGCCTTACTTTGCATACCCAAAGACTGCTCAAGTTGTCAAACCTATGCTCGGTCATTATGCGCCTTTAGGATGCACAGGCTGCAAGGCTGAATATTTTGTGTTTACTGTAAACCATATTGAGCTATAAATTGTAAGAAGGCTCCTTTTTGCTATCTCTTGGAGCACAGTTTAAAGCTCATCCCATTCCTTGTGTGAGGGAATGTGGTGGGCACCCTCTGCTGGACATGACTTTTCTACTAAATACAAGAAAAAAACTCATAACAGCAAAGGGATGCAAAGTCTGGTTTTCAAATCACAGTGTTTACTTGGTCACTTTCCATGAGATTCCTTCATCAGAGACTAATTGCTTCTTGTGTGAATTAGTGGCCTAGTCTTCAGTCCGTAAACATTGCATAATACTTTATAAATGGACTTTAAGGAACAAGTAAAGCAATAAGTATATTTGTACAAGAAAGGCAACAGGTTATGGAGCAACAATGTGTAAAAAAATATCGATTCATGCAGCATAAGAACCTTTTTTGTCCATTGCAAAATTTTAAAAACCTGGAGCTTATCTAATCAGTAGTAGGTGAAAAACTAGAGCAGAAAGCTGTCCATCATGATGCACACTCATCCACACACCCACAAGCTGTTAAGGAGTTGACAGTTTTTTTAACTGCATATCTCTGGGATTTAAAATGAGGGCAACACAGACATTAACTTAACCTAGGCCTGAGCCCAGCTCTCCAGAGCTGTGATGCAACAGGACAAACAATATTTTGACCACACAAACCGTAAGGTTTCTCTGCCAGAGGATTGCACATTAGGAAAAAACTTACCATACTGTCAATGACAGCTATTCTCGGTGGTGTCTCTGCATTCTTGGCAAGTGTAGCACTGTTTCACAATCTCCTAGCAGATGGTGCTGTTGTACAAAAATTGAGTAAGTACTAAACTTGCCAGTAATTCAAAGTATTGTTAAAAAGTATATAGCAAATTCAACTTTCAACAAACATGCAAGTAATGATTTCATTGTACTCTGTACTACTACTATTACTACTACTATTATGCTCTGCATAGGTCATATGAAAAGTTCAAATATTGCAATCACTTTCAGTTCTGCACTCTACAAACAAATTTCAGCATACATGTCTGAAACTCTGTATCCTTTTTCTGACAGGTACCAAGTATAATGAACACATCACCTCTGGTTCAAGTACACTGCCATCCTACATGATAATGTATTACTTTCAAAACTTTCCTACTGACCCTAAAGTAGCAGGTCTGTCTGCATGGCACACAATATAAGATATTTTCATTACTTGCCTCAGAAAAACCATCCAGACTACCAAGATTCCCTATCCCTGGCCTTCTGAATATTTTAAAGACTTCTCCAGGTATGTCTGTGAAACACCATTGCTCTTGACATTCATGCAAATCTTATAAAGCCATCTCTTCTTTTTTGCATATAAATATGGTACACCTGCAACTATATTCTACAAGTTTTGATCCTGGTTCTGCAGTACGTCCAAAGCATACTATTAGTCAAATCCCTTATATTTATTTATACAGGCTCTTCTAAGTTTGTTTCCTTGTAGTTTATTATGTATTGTATTATACCTTGTAATTTTGAAAGTTTGTTTATTTGCTTTTTAAAGTGCATTGCGATGACAGCTGTTTCTGTGAAGAACTCTTTATAAGATGAAGATTGATTATTTGATTGAAGGGCAGTACAATTTCTCCCTCTGATCTAGTTTAAAGTCACATGGAGCAGATACCTAGACCACCAGTACAGGGTGCTGCTACCTCACAACCTGGGAACTTTCTGTGGGGAGTCAGCATATTTTCTCCGTGTGAGTGTCTTTGTTTTTTTCCCCATGTACTCTAGTTTTTATCCCACATTCCCATGATGTGTGTGTGCTGAGTTAGTAAGCAACTATGAATTGGCCATTTTTGAGTGTATGTGTGAGTGGGCCTAAAGATGAACTTCATGTCCCATCTGGTCCTTGCTTTGAGCCCAATGCTGCTGAAATTGACACCAGATTTTCATGAGCCAGAACTAGACAACCAGGTGAGAAAACAGATAAATGGATGGATTAATGTTTACTGTTAACTGGGGACCTGTCCCTTTCAAGTACACCTCCACAAGGTGGTATGAATATAAAAGAAGGAGAGGAGACAAAGGGAGAACGCTATTGTTTACTTCAGTAGAGGATGTCTTTCTGTGAGGCTGATCTAGGCATACAGAATTGAACATCAGAATGCCTTATGAAGCACATTCCTTACCTAAGATCACATTTAGCCTGCTCACTCAGCATTTGCAAATACTGTCAGCATGTCTAGTTTAAAGAGACTTTTATGGAATCAGGTCTCTTTGTTTCCCATGTGCCCTCTAGCAGTCACATTACATGGAAAGCAACATTAATAAAAAATAAATTTAACTAGTGTTTTTTATCTTTCATTGTATGATTTCATAAAAATGTGACCAACTATCTTTTCACACAGCAAATCCTCACACAGTAGATGATATGAAATAAAGAAAAAAAAATAACACTAATGAACCTGTAGTTAGGATATAGTGAGTTGGATAATGGATGGATATATAGGTGCTTATCTGACCAACAAGTAACAAGTCACCTGTCTCTAGTGCCATGATCTGCAAGTATTAATAGTTTGTTTCACTTCCTTGCTTGATATAGTTTGAGAGCACAGGTGAGCCCTGTAAAAATGAGGCACAGATATCTAGATTCCTTGGATTCCGATCTATTCTAATTTCTGGAAATGACCAGAAGTGCACTGTTTCTGACAAACCCCAGAAGAGAAACCGCATGTCACAAGAAGCCAAAACAAGGGCAATTGAAAGACAGATATAAGGAATGTTCCTTCCAGATGTAAGACTAAAATGGACAATAAAACAGGACAAGAAAGAAAGGTAGTTAGCCTTTAACAATGGCAAATGACAGAAATCTGACAGAAGGAACCCTACTTAGAACAGTCCTCCAACTCTCCTACTTGAGGACAGCTAGAAAATGCTCAAAATAATTAATAGCTACAAGAACAAATGAACATACTCCATATGTCAGGATTAAAGTATTTGTGTTGTCTTGTTTCTTAGGTTGCTGAGATCTTCTCCAATGATCAAATTGTTATACCTGGTTTTTATGAAGAATTATATTATTCTCTATTTTCTCAAATGAACAACTATTAATGTTATAAATAGAATTAAACTAAAATGTTAAAATCTAATGCATCCAGGACATCATTTTCCCAACATAAAGCTGTGAGAATAACAGTAAAAAATGAAGGCCAATATTTTGTTATGCAAAATAAAACTTGTTTTGCTAAAATGTGTACCTTCCTTTCCCAAATGTGGACTAG
>JANRMT010027041.1:113238276-113251818 GCA_026402145.1 Polypterus bichir lapradei
CGCAAGAGCAACTGACAGAGACCCGCCCACCAACTGTAAGACCATGGGAAACCCCTCGGAAACTGTTTTACACGCTACATACAGCGATTCACATC
The DNA here is from genome assembly GCA_026402145.1 of Polypterus bichir lapradei. Lineage (NCBI taxonomy): Eukaryota > Metazoa > Chordata > Cladistia > Polypteriformes > Polypteridae > Polypterus > Polypterus bichir. The sequence goes on from JANRMT010027041.1 coordinate 113,238,372, forward strand.
CGCGACAAACAAACTGTTTTACATGCCGCATACAGTGATTTACATTCGTGACAAACATGCCTGTTCTTAGATAGTCTTGCCGCGTCCACCCTCGTTCTCGAAGCATACACACCGCCTGGTCATGTGCCCGCTCGCAAGAGAAACTCATGGAGACCCGCCCACCAGCTGCCTGTGTGTGTGACTCTGTCTATCTCTGGCGCTGCCTGTGTGTGTGCGCGGCTTTCTCTCGCGCTGCCTCTGTGTGAACTGGTCAGGAGAAGGTCAGCTACTGAGAGAGCGTCTCGACTGTTGCAGGGCCTGCATTGGTGTAGCAGGTGAGACGGTAATGAAACAGAGTCACAGGGCTTATTGGTTTTTAAAGACTGCTTCCTTCATTGTGTTTTACCTTCAGTTTTAAAGGATTGTTTTAAGGATCCCATGGGATACCCCTCGCAAACTGTTTTACACGCTGCATATAGCGATTCACTTCCGCGAGAAACATGCCTCTATGAACAGTCAACGTGGCTCAGAGGTGCATGTGGACTCTACGACAGACGAACATAAATGACGCAGTTTTTCCTGTGTCATCGCATCCGAGTTGGTGGGCGTGGTTCTGCGAGTTGTCGTCGTATCCAATGGTCTTAGAGTTGGTGGGCGTGGCTCCTTCCTGCGTGCGCCATGGGCGTCTTACTTGCCGGCGGCTTAGTGAATCCACGCCCTTCTGCTGTGCTTTCCATGGGTGTCTTGCCTTTCCATGGGTGTCTTGCCTTAGTGAATTATATATATAGATAATGTGTGATTTTCCCATAGTGTTATGGAGGGCATGAAGATTCTTCCAGTTTAGCAAAATCATTCAGAGTGGTTACAGTTTTACATTAAAACATGTGTGCACAATATCAAAACAGGGTTAATAAAGAAAATCAACCTGTTATAAAGTTCAAATAAAGAAAACTTGATTGTACTGAAAACAGTACATTTGTTTCCCAGAGGCTTCTGATAAAATGTTCTATAAGCATGTCCCAGTACATTTAACAGCACTCTCACCTCAATTCTAAACATTACACAAAATGAGTTCTGGCCAAGGGTGCCTATTTACACATCTTTGGGTCAAATTCCAAATTAATTTCCAAGTCACTAATTGCCCCAATAGGTCATGCTGCCACCATGCTTCATTTCCCTCAAAAGGCTTTTGGCCACATTACAAGCCTTGCATTTCAGTTGATCCCTGAAAGTCTGTCCTAAACTAGAAGGTCCCAGTCGGGATCTCTGACTGTTTTTTGAAACTTAACCTGATATTGTAAAAGTGTAGGTTTGATGTTAGTCATCATTTCCCAATGGATTTTTGTCATATTGTTAGAAAACAATAAGATTCCACAAGGTGACAACTAGTTAAAACTATTAAAACATGTATCTGAAACTATCCTCCAAGAGTCTCAAAGCCTGTTCACTAAGGGGTGGGAACCAAGATAACTGATACTAGGCCATAAAACCAACACTCAGGTTCTATAATAATGGAAAATATTCTCATCGTAACATCAAGGGTGCTTTAATAACAGAGATATACAGAAAATGAGCGTCATTAACACAAACTTTATATATGCCTCTACTGAGATTGTCTTCCATATTAGCAATAATGCCTTGACTGTGAAAAGGCAGGAATGAAAGTTTTAACATTTCCGAGAAAAAATGTTTCTTTGTATTTCACTGATTTATCATATGCCATTACTCATCTTCGGGTCAGGGTGTTTATACACTGAGCAGAATAGCTTTAAAGCATTTTCTTGTGTTCATTGTGTTCATTGAATTTTCAATGACTGTTTCATTCATTTGATTGAATTGCATTTTTAGCCTTCTGTGAGTGCTGGCAAATACTAACAGTTACTAATAAAGATCTCTCTTCAAGAATAGGAAATAGAGCATTGGAGTACCTTGAGAAGTAGCATGTATAAGATGGCAAGTGTTCACTTCAAAGATTAAGATAGCTGTTTGGAATAAAAACAGTTCAATGCCATCTGAAAAAGAAAACACTGATGGGTACAACAGCTGATTAAAATACAAGAACAAAATATAAATAATCTTTTAGGAGCTGTAAAATATGTCTTATTATATTGTTTGCAAAATGTGAGAAAGTAGTTAATGTTGTGGCTCCAGGAGACTGGCATGGAATTCTGGTCTTTGAGGAGTTCTCCATGTGTTCTCCTTTTTATTTTCACATCTGAAAGATTGGTTAATTTACCCAGTGTTGGACTGACCTGAAATTGTTTGGCGTTTCATCCACAGCTGGTTTCATCCTTATAACAAAATACCAATAGGATACAGACTTTAACTTTATGTCACATTAAAACTCAGTGGTGTTTTTGGCATGTAAATTCTAGTGGGGCCATACCAGAATAGTACTATGTGTGTTTAGTCTTCTCTAACATTAATAATAACTTACGTAACAAACAGTACCTGTTCCTCTTTTGATAATGACTACTGAAAAATGTAAGCTCACATACCTTTCACATCACACAAAAATACAATCAAACAAAGGGATGCTGGTCCTTGGTCTGTCACAATTGGCATTAAATTATTCTGATAACCTCTAACATCACCATCATCAGACAAAATGCTGGCCAATAGATCTAAACACTAAGTAACATTAGAGCCTCACAAAGTGGCCACTTTTCAGGAAGTATGCTGACTAAAGCTTCCTAAAGTAAAAATGACCTTGTTTTTAGACTTGAGTGACTTTGATATGTAAAAGGACAGGACACAATAACATGGAAACAGCATGCAGAATTACACACAATGCATGACCTGAACTGCACACTGCACATCCAGTAACAGCGCTAACTACCATGCTGCCAGATGTTAACTGGTTATCATAAGGCCAGGAAACCATTGAAAAAATATTTTTCTACATCCATAGCCATTCATTCTGGACATGGATTCAGTATTTCTTTGAAACAGAACCATCAAACTGCTGGCTTCTTTTCCTTGAAGCGGAAGAACCACATGTTGGCTCCACAGGTGGCTTTTTCAAATTTAGTGCAGTCCTCCTCGCTGGTGGAAATTAACATGCAGTTGAATGTTTGGGTAATGATGCCTATCAAGTCATCACCCATCGATGACAGGCACTTATAGCACAAAGGTGATCGACTCAGATTTGCTTTTGCCATGAACCGCTATAGCACTGGGAGCCTGCAATTGCCCCAGCGACTAATAGGCTGTCTTCCACAGACAGGACGCTCTTTGGAGTGTCTTCCCGTTGGGGAGAGTCCAAAAAGAGTTTAGAAACCTTACAGTCTGTTTTGTATATATTCATACTCTCCAATGGTGGTCATAATTAGGTGGCTCACACCCCAACACCAAATCTATGACTAAGAGTGCTAAAATCCAAAAGTTGGGAACATTCCACAACATCAAACATCTGGACACTCGGCTAAGACGTTATGTAAAATTTAAAATGCACCATCATTAATTTGTTAATTTCATGCTCTCACTTTTTATTGATAATTGCATGTTGTCATTTTTAATTAATTTCATTGTGTTGGTTTTATTTTGTTTTTTGTGTCTTGCCCTTTGGAGCCACTGTAAGGGGGCTAAGTATGAATTGCTGTCAAAAATAACTCCACCTTTGTGGCACATGCATAGTAACAAAAATTGATTGTTTCTTCTTCGATAGAGAATACTTCGTGCATCCAATGACATATTTTTTACAGTTTGTTCACGCCTGAGAATTGCACTCATGATTTTCAGAAACAAGCATAACTTTCAGAAGTGCAAGCATATTTGACACGTGTGAAATGTAAATTTGACTTAAATTATTACAAGTTATTTTTGACAGCGATCTTACTCCATAGATGCCCTCCTGATATTGATCTTCCTCAATTTCCCCCCATATTACTGTGGCTACTTTTAAGGGAGAAAATGGTACAGAACTTTTAATACCTCTTTACTGGTTTGCTGCATAGCATTGACTGGGAAAAACTTGAACTGGAAGTGCAAAGGCACAATCAATCAATAAGTAGGAACAGACTATCTTCATTTTATTGTAGCTGATGATTTTAAACCACCATTGCTAAAATTAAAAGGTCAGGGTGCACTTACACAAACACAAAATAAGCAAGGAGAACACTGGGGAGCTAATTTGTCTAGCCCCTCAGCCAGAAACAGGCTTGTAGCACCTGGCACAAAGACAATTTAACATACTTTTCTAAATAAATAATTACATTGAACATATGATAGAAAATTAAAAACAAAAATAAAGAAGACAAAGCTGACGGTAGTTATAAACATTTTAATAAGAGGTTCATTTACTGTTTGATGCATATTACTTATTTTACACAACATGGAGTGGGGCTTTGCCCCACTGGCCCTAAATGTAAAAACTCTACTGTTAAAACTGTACTAAGCAGGCTGAAAAATAGACGGATATTAATCTAAACGACTGGTGTAATAATTAATGTATTACTTTCACTGTATCTCTGTTATCTTGCATTCCACATTCGATCCAGGCACAGCAACAAGGAAGGATTCTAAGCATGTGGCAAAACATTCTTAAGGATTCCAAATAGACAATGTGTTTTCTCATAGTGCATGCCAATGTGCTCTTTCATTTTATTCCCTCCTTGAACTGAGTGGAGGCATTACAGTGGAGGGTCTACAGCAAGAACATTTTTTAAAAGACCTTTAGAAATGATGTCTCACAAGTGTGTTTATTCTGGAGTAACAGTAATTTGTTTTATTTTTGCCTGTCATCTTTTCAGTTGTTAATTAATACAAAACAATATCATTTGTCATACCATTAAAGTGGACACAACTAATGTATGTAGTAATTCTGAGGTATTGCTTTTTAAAATCTCATTTATGTGTAGTTTTATTGAATTAGACTGGTTTTAATATTTTTTATTATTATAATGGTGACATCTTTGGGCTATTTAGGATTTTTGCTTTGTTGCAGATGCCGCCATGTTATTGGTAGCAATGACATTGCATTGTGAGTCACTTGGTGTTACAATGTGTGACGTCATTGTACAAACCTTTAAAAAATTAGCAGCTCATAAAAAACAATTGTTGCCTAGTGTCAATGAAAGCTAAATGGTACTTCTGTGAAAGCTTTATGGCCTTTTGACCATTTTTGACTGTGTCTCTGGTTTGTGTTTGATAAAAAAAAATACTCTAACTGCTTCTGCTATTCTGACCTTTGCTTGGTTTATTGACTAAGCACCTGCCTATCCCTTTAGACATTTACATTTCCTGGTTACTTGCCCATATTTTGCTAATACTTGCTATCATAACACTATATATAGGAAGTCACTGTAAGCTGATCACTGTGAACATAATTAAGTGAGTGATTATTCATATACAATATATCTGGCAAATTACCTAAAATAACATTTAGAGTATGGCAGAAGAAAGTGACTGTGATGGGAATCAAATTCAAGTAGCTAGAGGAATGAGACACTAGAATATAACATGGTTCTGGTTGTTTATCATTTTGTTATGATAGAAATACTATAGAAAATCCTTAGTGTAATTGCTTTAGCATTCAGGTTCACGGATTTGTTAGACTTGGAGATTTTTCCATGCTGTTGACATCATATGAATTGACTTTTTAAATAGAGTTGAAAGAAGGCCTCTGAGCAAAGTAAAATAGAGAACCATTTAAGACTTGTAAAATCATGCCAGAAGGATTTTGTCCTCAAACAAAACTGACATGAAGATAATTAAACAGCAGACGAGGGCCTATATGAATGTGTTTCTTTTTTATTGATTATACTTGCAAGTGCCTACAGCAAAATAAAGAATTTTGTCCACCCTGAAAGGAACTTCATGTGAAATTCTACAGATTGGTGCAACAAACCTACTACATAATTTTAAAACAATTTCTTATAATAATGACTTAAATAAAACCATGAATAGAAGATCTTAAAGAAACATAGAACATGACCATCCATCCAGCTGAAGCTGCTGAGGGCCATGCCTTGCCATGACTGGACCACAGGCTATACATTACAGGGGATTACAGGGAATTCATTAATCCTCTTACCAGACGTGCAGAAGTGCTTTCCTGCAGTCTCAATTAGATTATGGCTCTAAAGCATCCAACCAGAAGAGGATTACAGCATTATTAAATGTATTTTTCTTTCTGAGAATTATTTATGAAAAATAGAAATCCAGCAAGTGGTAAACACGCATGCGCATTTCTAACTCTGAGGTCAAGTCACAATTCTGCTTCTCATTCCAGTTTTCTTTTTTTAGCTAGAATCTCGCAAGAAAGTATTTCAGCACTCTAGCACTGTCCAACTTTACTAAAGTCTCTTCATTAGCAGCAAGCTTAAGAAAGTACTGTATATCCCAGATTCCAAAAAACTTAATGGCCACTGACTTCAGCATGAACAGATAGAGAATTTAAAATGAATTCTCATCCACTTAGTTAAATGTGCAGCTCTATAACATATTTAATCATATTTAATATCAACATTTTAATATTTGCTATAAGTTTCATCTGGGGAAAAAAAGTATTAGTCTAGTACCCATGACAGGCATCATACAATTGACTGATAGTTGCAGGATTAAAAATTCCATTAGCCAATGTATGACCATTAGAGCACATAAAGGCTAATATAAAGTCATGAAATCAGAATTCCACTATGGGCTCAAAATTATCACATTTTTAATGAAACTGACCCTGTAATACATGCAGTGTTTATAAATTATAACCCTTTCTCCTGGGAGAAGCATGGGGCATGGTGCATGAATAAAAGTTAAAGTGCTAAAGTGTTTTTGTGGGCCTACAGTGTGGCTAAATGCTGCAAGGTATTTAGAAGTTAGCATCATTTGGGCCCCAAACTTTTTAAGATGACATCCTAACGCCCAATCTGGTTTAATCAATGCTAAGAAAATTTGTGATAGGCAAAGACTTTCAACTAAGGCTAAGAGGTAGTATGGATGACTGAGCAAAATTCATGACTAAAGAAAACAGCACAATATTAAAGTTATTAAAGAAGAACGAAATGGCTGATGTGGACCAGTGGTTAATATACATTTTAAGGTGGTAATCTGACACTGATTGGTCTTATCCCAATATAACATGTATCTTGTGTGATGTTTCTCTGCATAATTTAAGATGGAAGTCACGAGAAGAAATCCGCTGATATTTGGCAGCTAAATAACTGACCCTAAGTCTTCATCTCTAAGACCTGATAGAGACTCCTCTTTACATGTCCAATCCCAAGTCCAAAGAAGAGATCACTTACACAAATCACTTTGCATGTGTTTATCTCAGATGGAGCATGCCTGCTTTGATGTTGGCACTCAGTTCCCAGAAGATTGTGCCTTCCTTGGGGCACTTTGCTCAGCATCTTCTCACTTTGATTAGTGATCCCCCGTTGTTTTTGTCTGTATCTCTTTGCCTGGAGCCCTCCTCAAGTCTGAAAATCACAACCAGAATTAGCCCTGCTTATTTTACACCTGAAAGGGATAACTAGGACTAGTTTTAATTCATCCTCACGGGAACGAGTTGGTATCTTCCCACAGAGAACTGGCTTATAAGGCTTGCAGTACAGTAGATACAAAGAAAAGAGAAATCAATCCTATATCTTTCCGAAGCTGACCATAAATGAAGGTATGGCATAAAAACTTGAAAAAAACAGGTGTAATGTGTCCTTTATACAAGAAGATTTGCAAACAGTAAAACAAAATACATTTCATTGCCTATCATTACCTGAATAAAACCCTTAAATCAGCTCAATGTAGAAATAATTCTCTGGCAGAAAATTCCAGACAGTGTGACCTTACAACAAGGAGACAAGAATTAAGGCGCCCAGTTACTGAGCTGTGAAAGAAAACAAATGACAGTTCAAAAAGAAACCCTCACTGAAATAAAACAAAGCATTCAGAAAAGTCACAGAGCAGTGTAATAATATGTTAAACCACAGTGTACCGAAATATGCTGTTATCTTTCACACCTATTGCTATTATTAGTTTTCTTTACTAGGCAGACCCGTTTATGCAATATAAATTTAAAAAAAAAATCATTATAAACTGATGGTAAAAAGGGACACAGCATTCACTATTTGACTGAAATTTCAACCTTCATTACTGGAATAGCAATAAAGAAATGAATGTAATAGGAAAAGAAAATAGTACAAAATTAAAAAAATACATTAAACAATAACAACTGTAAACACTAACAACAGCCATCCTGCATTTTTTCAGTATCTTTAGTGATCACTTCAGGCAGCCACCACTGCTTGACACTGCTGACTCACAAAGCCACTGAATTGCTAAGTCTGTTGTTGTTGGATTCCATTCCTGCAGAAGAGCCTGATGAAGCTGCTGACCACTGGTAGGCAATGGGTCACATCTTGGGATGTTGTGATCCAGAGCATCTCAAAGGTCAGTTCAGCAGTGAAGGCAGGCCATCTGAACTCCTCAGAATAGTTCTGACCACAGCAGCTGTGTGTTTACCCTGACATTGTCCTGCTATAGGATCGAGTCTGTCTCATTGTCCTGTCTAGGAGGTGTCAGCATACAGTAGGAACTACTGATCGACCATACTGCATTAAAGCCATTAGTTTCGTCCTGTCTCTCACTGCCCTGTCACTGATGCTGGTATTATGTCAGACAGCAAGTCCAGGGCAACCAGATCTTAGATGGCCATCTCTTCCGTCAGGTTGCTGAAACCTTGTCCTTGGGACATAGTAGGGTGGATTAGTCCATAGTGTCTGGCAACACTGGCACATGACTTTGAGCATCCCAATTGCCCTCCCCCTTGCTTCTGGTGACATTTGAAGCATTATGGAATGCATAGAAAGATGGTTAAAGAGCTAAAACAAATCACTTCTTGTTAAACTACACAATCCTAACTGTTATTCTCTCATTCAAAACATGTTCTGTTTCTTTTTTACTCAGTACATGCTTTGTGAAGATATGTGTCTTCAAGAGGTCACTGAATATTATTAAATTGGGAGCAGCTCAGGGAAGGTTTCTCCATACATTGTACGTGAGAAGTGAGAAACACTGTCCATTTTTAGTTGGTCTGGCAAAGAGGAGGAAAAGTCACTGGACAGACAAGAGTGGAATGAAGTCTTCATGTTGTTCTGCCAAAGCAGAGTATAAAGCAAATAATGGAAAATACCAGTAAATGAATAAGACAGCTCATAAACCAAGGAACAAAATCAGAATCAGGAAGTCAGTCAGATTGTTTCACCAAAAGCCCAAAATCTAAACCAAGAATCACAATACCAGACAAAGTTCTAACCCAACATATGCAAATGTTTTTTGCCTGTTTATCTACAGACATGGACAACATAAATGGGGCGTCATCATCTTACATAATGACTAAACTTTCCATTGTCACATGGTACAAAGGGAGCACTATTTCCAGAAACTATATAGTCATTACCAGGAAGAAAAAAAAAAAAATATATGGCAACATTCTTGAAAAGCAAAATGGAGTTGTCAAAATCAATAAAAATACTGATAAAAAAATTATCACAACAGCAAATCTCAAAATAAAATTACAAATATATGAAAGATGAGTTCAAAATATACCAAAACCTCAAAGTTATAGCACATGTAGAGACGTATGGACTTACTGAGCAGGTCTGGACTTACTGAGCAGGTCTCATCTCAGGCAGCCTTACTCCAAACTCAACAGGGTGGCTTACTGCTTGTTTATGCCCAAAAATGTCTTTTAAAAGACCAAAGTTTTCTTTATATTTAAAGATTTATTCACAAATCACAAAAAAAGAGAACAATAAGATAAGGCAAAACAAAGGTCTCAAAAAATGAACTGTGTCTCAAAAGACAAAAACCTAAAGCTAAACAAATCCAAATATTCACAAAAACAATCAATAATACCTTAAACAAGTGCAGGTTTCAAAATCTAGTATTTCCAAGCAAGAAACAAGACAAATCATAAAATTAGATAAATACAAATGCAAAAGAAAACCAGCAACAGAATGCATAACATTATATGAAAAATTATATATTTAAATAGCAAAAAGTTTAAACAAACTTGAACCGTTGCAGCAAAGGATGTACTAAAACATGTGTGTAGCATGATACCCTCACAAATGCAGTGCAAAATTCAAGACACTTGCTTACTCAGCTTAGCAAAGGTACATTCCCTTCAGCAAAACTGGATAAGCATTCCTTTCTGACTCATAGGCCCTGGGGTCACAGCCAATCTCTCTTTGTAAGAACACGAAACAAACAGGGGTTGGACCACAACCCAGCCTTAACAATGGTACACAAAATGGCTTCCATGATAGGAAAAGGCAATAAGACCCCAAAATTCAGTCCTGTTAATGATACATTGCAAGTTATTAAACTTTGTTCAAAAACATACAGAGCAACTCTTTATCATGTTGTTTTAGCTAATACTATTACTATGCATCTCATTGCCAATTTATAGGACAGCTAAATAGTTGACCATATCTTACATCTCTCTATTGTATAAAAAAATCCTGGAATGAGACAAGACTTTTTACAAGAAGAATATCTACAACCGTTAAAACCATCCGGTCTTCCTCCACACAAATTACTGTAGTAAGAAGGATTTATCCAAAAAAGGTAATGTAGTACATCTCTTGCAAATAACATTAGACAACAAAGGAGATCTTGATATGTTATTCGTATTAAAACGTTAACAGTTTCCTGTTAGAATTGCTTTTCCAAATACAATTAACAAAGATCAGAGCCAAACATTCAAAAAAGTCATTTTATTTAATAGAGAGAAAGAAACAAATTCAATCACGGGCAATTATACATTGCATTGACATGATGAAAGTCCAAACACAGAAAAACATCAAAATTCAATGCGATATTGATGAAAATGTAATTCAAAAATTGTTTTTACTGAAATTTTAAAAGTTTAAAAAGTATTTGCATGTTTATTTGAAAGCCAAACAGAACAAAATCGTATTATGCAATGAATAACTCTTAACGAAACATGAAACATAATTTACTTTCATATTATTATGTTTTACTATTTTTAAATATGGTTAAATATTCGCTGTGATTTAAAATAGTCAGTTTTATTATTCATATGTAACAATTCCCATGAAAATAACAATCTGTTTAAATTCTACATCTGCATCCCCATACACAAGTGGCAGAACTGCAAAGAGGCTAGCGCGAAGTGCAGGTCTGGGGGTTGGCGAGCGAAGTTAGCAGGGGGCAAAGCCCCCTAGTTAAAAATAAAAGTAATGTTATAAACTAGAGGCACCCATTCACTTTATCCCTCAAATAAAGGAAAAAATGTATTGTTTACCTCTAATTTTTCTTGCTTTTCGATGCCAACAAGATTTTGTAAAAGAGTTTTGATTTGGATATGGAGGACAGGAGGATAATGGGTGAGAAAGATCAGAGTTTTATTTTTCCCCCGTACATTACAGCTTTACTTCTAGTACAATATTACACAGGAAAGAATAGTAGACTAATACAGTACTCTTTGAATATCCAAAGACTACTGATTAATTAGGCCTTGGTCAAAAATACTGTATAATAAACAAAGTACATCAATTAAAATTATTTTTTTCTTAAAAAAGTGTTTCTACAGATTATGCTGAACCTAAGGTGTGTCCTCTACATAACACCTTCTCTGAGAAGACATCGTCTGTGATACAACCATTGCCCTTTTCTATGCAGATGATCTGAGGTCTGCAGCCGTCTTGCTGAGAGAAAATGTCAACAATCTCTCTCTCTCGTGCGCTAGCTCGCTCTCTCTCTCTCTCTCTCGTGCACTCTCTCGCTCTCTCTCTCTCTCTTGCACTCTCTCGCTCTCTCTCTCTCCTGCACTCGCTCACTCTCTCTCTCTCTCTCTCTCTCTCTTGCACCGGCGTTCTCCTCCTGCTTCCTGCCTTCTCCTGCAACCTCCCATTCTTTCCTGTTCTCTTCTTTTTCCCTTTAGCCAACTCGCGCTTCTATTTATCAAGAGGGAGCGCGGCAGTCGCTGCAATCAGCAGCTCCTGGGAACAATTACGGATGTGGACTGCTTCTCACCTGTGCACTTAGGTGAGAAACGCCCACATCTCAAACTCCTCAGGAACCACTTCAGCCACACACCACCACGCCCCCTCGCTAAGTCGCGAGTGCAGTGATTATTTATTAAAACTGGCCTTTTTCACGGGAGCTGTGGACCCGCTATTCCACTGGAGGAAGATGGGTTGAGAGGAGGTTACAGTTTTGAGGGAGAGTCCCTCTGCGTGATACACCGAGATCAATGTACAGTACAGGGAGAGACTGAACACGTACAGAAATCATTGGCGCTTACGAACCAGAAGGGAAACGAAATAGAGCACAAAGAGTTCACAGCGAATGCACAGGGAGAGACTGAACATGTACGGAAATCATCGGTGCGTACTAACTGGAAGGGAAACTGGCTAGTTTGTCAACCGAGTGTGCGGTCATGAACAGATGCAAAAGTTTGGCGAACTTTTTGGTCGTAACCCGATTTGTACGTGTTCAGAGACGTTCGTGAACCGAGGTTCCACTGTAGATAGTGTCACGCGAGTAGGGGGCCGCAGACGGACCTTAATACGTTCGGGAAGACATACGCCAGCAGGGAGTGGCGGGGTACTAACCTTTCTCCTTTTGTTTCTTACAAAAAAAAAGACGCACCGCCGCCATGAGACTCCCTTCTACAACTTCCTGCACTACGCTACTTCCGCCCTTCCTCCGTCCACTACTCATTACGTCATCAGTCCCATTTTGCACCACGGCTCCTTCCCAGCATTCCTCCACTTCCGGCCCCTCCTCCATAAATGTCCACCGACGCCATCTTTGGGTGTCATGCACTGTGAATTTCAATATTTATGTACATCGACCTGAAAAGTGGATTATACTGCAATATACGGGGCCGGAAACCCCAAACCTTTATGTTGTTTATTGATCTCTCTTTTACAATAGATAGATAGACAGATGGAAGGAAGGACTGCAAGAGATGAGCACTGCTGAATATTTTCTCACACAATATGCTAGATGCAACCTCCCCGGTTCAGGATTCCCACACATACACCTGCAGGGTATTCCAGGACCTATAGTTCTGTGAGGCAGCTCTGTTGGCTTCCATGGGGGTCACCAGGGGGAGCTGCCCAGATTTTTCAATTCCTACTTTCTGGGACTTTAGCGGGCTATGCCCTAGCACCGGAAGTACTCCCGGTTCATAGTTATATGGAGTCGCTCAGTCTCAGCCAGGCAAGTCAGAGTGGGTGAGGAGCTGGACAACACTCGCCTGCAAGGAGTCAAGGAGGTAGAGGAAGAAAGAGTTTGTTTTGCCATGTTGTATTGGGCTGTGCTAAAAGAAGAAGCCTGTTAAAGGTATATTTGTACATAAAAAATATTTTTTTATACATGGGACTGAGTTGGTTTGATTGTGTTTGGGGTTTGGAAACTCAGTGGTGCCCCCCGGTGGTCAAGACAGATAGATAGATAGATAGATAGATAGATAGATAGATAGATAGATAGATAGATA
>JANRMT010027041.1:113251828-113271275 GCA_026402145.1 Polypterus bichir lapradei
ATAGATAGATAGATAGATAGATAGATAGATAGATAGATAGATAGATAAAGAACACTGATTAGATCTGCTTATGCAGTGGTCTGTATGAGTAACCAATTGAGCCAATTTCACCACCCTCTGTAGTGCTTTGAAATCCTGAGATGTGCACATGCCATATCAGGATGTTATGCGGCCAGTGAGGCTGAACTCCATTGTGCCCTTGTACGAGTAGCTGAGCATAGATTGAGACTGCCAGACTTTACACATGTATCTGTAGAAATAGCAGCGTCAATGAGTCTACTTAATGATGGCAGAGATGTGTTTTGTCCACTTAAGCTAGTCAGTGATGGTGACTTTAAGAAATTTAAAGTCACTCTCCCTCTCCCTCTCCATATAATCTCCACTAGCACAGAAGAAGTAAAATTTCACTCATGCTTCCTGAAGTCTATGACCAGTTCTTTAGTTTGATGATATCAAGGGAAAAACTGCTGTCCTGGCAACACAGTGAGAGAAGAAAACATCTCTGTGAGCCATCTCATGATTTTTTATGATCAGGCCGGTTATAATGGTGCTATCAGCACATTTAGCGATTGAGCTGGAGCTGGCCATTCAGTCATAGGTGAACAAGGAGAGCAAAAGGTGGTTCAGCTGAGTACTAATGTAGAGGAAATCACATTTCTAATCACATGCAAGTATCTGCTAGTTAGGGAGTCCAAAATCTAGATGTAGACAGTGGCACTAAACCCCAAGTTTAGAGACTTGATAAATAGTCTTGATAGTTCAACAGTGCTTCTTAAAACAGTAGTTTTTATTATCCAGGAATGCAAAATTGCTATGAATTTACAGAGATATGCCATTATCTGTATACTAGTTGTGACAGTAACCAAACTGGAGGTGATCCATACTATCTGGATTATAATATTTAATGTGTCTCAGCAGCAGTCTTTGCAAAGAATGTGATGACAATGAGATTGATTTGCCAAGAGCTCTGAGAAATTGAACGTACTGTATAAACATCAAAAAAGCATGCTTATGTCTCTATTAAGATGTCGGCCCTGTTTAAAGAATTCACTGAACTAATGAGATGAGTACAACTTTGCCCAAAGAAATAAGCAAATAAATTCTTAAACAATTACTAAAATCTAACATTTAAATCAGTGTGAGGGTTTGTTTTTGTTCATAGAAACAAAGCATTAGTCCAAAGGCAACATGGTGATGACAGAAAATTTTTGTAAATAATTGGATTATGTGGGATGGAGAATGTTATGCTGTGTTAATAACGCTTCCAAAAAATGTTGAGGAAATGCATGTTAACTGCAGTGAATTGCAGACATGCAGAATAGTTTACAATTCACACATTTGTGACTGTGATCAGGCCTTGGAATTTGGTGCCTCATTGCAACTGCTAAGATAAACAAGGGGCAGTTATTCTTTACAATAACTAATGTATCTTATGCTGTGCCTTCCATTTGCCTACTCATGCAAGTCACTTTGGAAAAGTACATTCAAACGTAAATATCATCTGGCAAGTTTTAATTTCAGTTAACTGTTAAAAGAGGATTAACAGGACAACTCACAAGTTATATAACCTCAACTGAAATGTGTCTATGTTTTCCAGTATCAGTCTTAAAGCCCAATAACTACCTCTGCATTTCTCCATATTCCCAATTTTAATTAGTCTGTACCTACTGAAAAAGAAATACAGGTTTACTGCTGCACAGTATATCAACATGATTTACTTATTTTTGATTTCCTTGTGTGAGTTTTTCATTTGCTTTTTCAATTGTCTACTTTAACATCTCACACTGAAAACATTCAAAGGGATTACTACTCTAAAGTGGTAAAGGCTGCCCCATTTCATGAAAATAACAATTATGAATGACTTTTTAAGCAGGAAGGATGTATTCATTCCAAGAACAGCAGTTATTCTATCCATTGCGCCCTTTGAATTAGAAAAATTAACCTTCATGTTTGAATGTCCTTTGTCATTCTGATCAATAAGACTCAAGACCAGACAATGAAAATTCCTGGATTCACCCCCAAAATGTCCTTCCCACCCTTATGGGCAAATGATGTATATGTTGAATATTCTGAAAGGATTATTCATAATTTTAAAATAATAAAAGTGGAATAAAGTAAGCTTGAAAATGAAAGGTTGATTAAACTGGCTCTTGCTAGAACATCTTACACAAACTCTGAGTTATGGTGAAATAACAAGAAAAATCATCCATCCATTTCCAAAACACATTTCCATTGTATGTTCACAAGAAGTGACAAAGGGTACAAACAAGAGACCCACACTTGATTGCAACACATAAACATATACCCACATATGGGGACAATTCATAGTTACCACTCAGCCTAATCTGTATGTGTTTGGGATGTACAAGGAAAATATTGGCACGACACGTAAAATTCACACAGACTGATCTTGAGCTGGCCAGGAATCAAACTAAGGTCCCTGAAGCTATGGTAATCATCACATCACTGTGCTACCCCAACAAACACAATACCCTTGCATGAATACATTCTTGGATCATGGGGGGTGCCAATGTTTATTGTAGTAGCACTAGGTGCAAAGCAGAAAACAACTCTGGACAGAACAAACAAAAAACCTACCCACACTCACTCAGTCACAGTGGGGTCAGTTTTGAGTTTTAAATTAACCTAAACTGCATGCCCTGGAGGATGTAGGAGGAAAACCAGGATATCTGAAGGAAACTCATACATAAGAACTTGCAAACTTACCACAAACAACTGGGCGTTGGTTTTAAACCTAGCATGCTGGATCTGTGAAGAACCAGCACTAATCATGCATAATCAAGTCACTCAAAATGTACTTCAACACTTAAAAACAAAAAAATATATATTAAAAAAATATTTTGATTGAGAAAAAATGGATGAAGACAAGGAAAAAAATATATAAGTTGTACTGGTTATTTAAGGCAAAAAGATATCCTAAATATAAATTTGATAACCATATAGTAAGATAGTGTCTGGTATTACTGTTAACTAATAATTGAACCTTTAATTTAAAGGCTAAAGAAATAACTTGCTGAAAGCACATTGGGCAAAGGTGTCCAAATTATAACATTTCTCTCAGTTGTCTTCTACTGTTGTCCTTTAACTTACATAGAAGAACAATGATTGTCATATTGTAATGAGTTCAACAACAAAAGACAAACATAGGTATAAGCTTTCTTTGGATAAGTAACTCAGTTTGACTTATAGCCCATTTTCCAAACCTGCTTTCTTCCTTATAAGTTTGTGAAAAGCCAGAACCTACCCCAGCAGCATCACAAATGGTATATCAGTCTACCATGAGGTACACCAACATGCAAGTCCACAACAGCTCATTTTTGAGTCACCAAATAATCAAACACATATCATAGGGTGAGAAAATATTCACTCCACATAGAAAATAACATGGCTAGAAATTACAGCTGTGATGCAACAATACTAAACATCATAAGAGTTGACACTACACTCATAGAATAACCTACTGGCCACTCTGTTTACAGCTATACAGGTCTTGCATCTATCTACCTGGTGGAGTGGCTTGGCCACTTTGTCATCTCTCATCTCTCTGTCTTTTTCTTGACCTTGGCCTCTTTTGTCCCACAATTAAGTTTTCACTCCAGCTCACTTTGTGACTGTACACTCACAGGACATTTGAGAATATAACGATGTTTTAAATTAGCACAACAGTCACTTTATGTCAAGCTACAAAATAATTCAGGAGCCATGGGTTAGCCTTAGATCCAGTCTACAATTCTTCCTAGTAGTCTCTGGTATTTCTGTATTTGCACTATGTCTCTAAATAAATATCTCAGCTGTCTAGTTCCTTAAATGAACATTGGTTTTGTGCTTTGTTTTAGTCAGGCAGGAGAAAACTGGTCTACTGCCAATCCTTTGCAAGCTGGCTGAATGAACAACCCAACTGCAGTTTCCCCAGCAGGTAGCTAAAGACTGGCATCTTTCCATTTGGAAAACTTGCAAATTTTTTCTATTCCTCCTTAAGCTCACTCTCTCACTCTTTCTCCCCTTATAGGGCACTTGTCGCCTGGTGCAAACCTGCTCTCTAGAAAACTATTGAAACACAGCATGGTTCCATTCCAGATATACCTTTGTCTGTCAATGGTGTTTGTTTCTTTTCATTTGAACATCAGGGACAAACAGCACACACCCAGGCATTGTCAATCTCTAACATTCACTGTGTTACCACATATATCTAGCTGCCATACTACTGCTAGTTCAGGCCATTCTCCTTTCAGGAGGTCTGAATACTGACTGCCCTCCACCCTTTGTCATTTAAGAAGTTGCTCCAGATAACATCTTGCCACATAAGACAAATAACAATTTATTATATTTTCAAGATATCTCCATCTCAACTTTCAAGTCATCAACTACTCCTCGTAAAATTTAGTATGCATACTTCAAGTCATTGTTAGTGGGCAGGTGAAATGGTTTCTGGCACAATTACAGACTTTTGCAATGTATGGAAAAGTAAAGTTTAAAGTGAGTTGAGCATAAAAGATTGTTTACCATAAGTCAATTTTCATCACATTATGGTACTTGTCTGCAGCCATCAACACTGGCTATCACATGGGTATTTTAAGTGACCAAAATAACAAGTGTTCTGTCAACAAATAACAAATGCAAGACTTACAAATTACAGGACACTAGAATACAGATAAAACACATCCTATTAGGAGCTTTAGTCTTATCTTTCTTCATTTTGATTATTAAGTGTCAGTGTCAGTTACTGAAAAGTGATTATCTATGTCAAACAGAGTCTGTAAAATAAATTAAAAAAAAATAAACAGTGTAAAAATTTAGGTATTAAAAACAGACTTGAGATATTCAGAAATTTATGTGTATATATCTTATTAATATATAGTTACACTAAATATATTTAATAGGTAAAATAGCTTTTCAGCCTATTGTTTTCATGAGTGACTATCATGACCTTGACAAGACAGCAATCTTTTATCCTTTGGAATATTAGTATCATTTGTTTTATCATTCTTCTGGTTTTATTTTTTTCCTTTCATGACAGATACTGTATTGTTTGGAATTCCTTTCTCAAAGCTATGTCGTTGAAGCACAGTGGAGATGAGACCCCTGCTGGCTTCAAAGTGTCACATCTGCAGACAAGAATAAAAAAATACTGTGAGTCCTAGCAGTCCTATCCACTTTGTAACCATGTCATATACATTACTTATAACATTAGAAAATATTTAAATATAACCATAAGAAACTAATGTATCCACTGGTATTACACTCCAGCTCTTCATAAATGTGACTTGGATTTTCGATTGAAAATTGATAGGTTTAGTACACCAGTATTATATCATTAAATGCAATGGAGGCTGTGATCCACCATGGTGCATTGTTTACAAAAAAAGCGAGGAAACAATGAATTTAATGAATAATCCATTGAAATGAATGAAAAAAATTAACAATGTTGTAAGAGAAGAAATACTTAGGCCTTTTAGGAATGCAAGATTTAAAAATAATATGAAACATTTTTCAATTGTATTTATATGCCCTGAAGATATTAATAATATCAAAGACATATTATGATTATCACTACTGACGATCACATAGTCCATTCTTCTGTGTTTTTCACTGGCACACTTCTTTGTCAAGTTTCATTGCATGCTTTGCTGAAACTGTCTACTACATATATGTTCTGCCCCTAATGGGTTATACCATGCCAGAAATGGCTTCATGACATGCTAGAAGTACAGATTTAAATTTAAAAATGGTGAATTGAAAAAATTCTTACTTTAAACACATACAAAACAGAAGCAATTGTTGAAGCTAAACATAAATCAGAATGAAATATTAGGATGACAAGGTAGCACATTTGAACACTCACAACAGGATCATTCATTGCTGTTGATCGGTCCTGACATTTATCAGACACCAGGACCATATAAGCATTAAGCTGTTTACCTTCAAAGCTATAAAATCAATACTTATCTACACTTGTTAACTTATATAAACCTGTGAGACCTCACTGCAGTTAACAGTGAAAATAAACCTATCTAGATAGGAAATGGCAGGATGATTTAAGGTTAAAATTTGATCACAAAAAAAAAGTTTTTTTGCAGGTATGTCCTCCACTACAACAGTTAGAGTACATGTCCATCCATCCATCCATTATCCAACCCGCTATATCCTAACTACAGGGTCGCGGGGGTCTGCTGGAGCCAATCCCAGCCAACACAGGGCACAAGGCAGGAAACAAACCCCGGGCAGGGTGTAATCCCACCAGAGCAGACTACATGTATTAAAGGGATTACTTCACACTACAAAAGGAACTTGATACCATGAAATTCAGGTAATTTCAATTACATACCATCTCTGAGAAGTGAAAACCTTTGAATAGACAGATCTAAAATATAACTGTTTATAGTTGGAGCACATGTAGATTAATTAACTTGCACAGATTATAAAATTAGAATGGGTAGGCACTGAACAGAATACTTGTCAATTACAATATACAACCCTAGTCATTAGTCTTTGCACAAGATAAAAAGCAATACCAAATGCTAAGTTTAAAGGTAATGAATACAGATGTTTCAAAGTAAGGAAGCAAAACTCACACAGTGGGTGACAATATTCTGCTCAGTTTTTTGTAGAGCTAATAATTCAAAGCACATCCATGAGAGCTGATTGTTTCATTTTTGTTTATTATCAACCAACTAATTTTTAAATTTTGAAGACATGCCGAAAAATAATTTATCAGGCTTTTTCTGTAAATTACAATTTAAATATTCAATTCCTTAAAGTGGACTTGATCATTTTGTGCAATCCATGAGTTTTGCTTTCTGTAATGCTGATCAGCTTTACCTTTTCACGTGATACGACCAAAGTACCTTTATTTGAGCTTATTTACAATTAAACACAGTTATAGGCATCCACCATAATTTTCTAAAGAATCATAATTCAAAATAATGTTTTACTTTACTATCTGTTCTTATTAGACCGGCTGTTACAGTCATGTAAGTTTATTAAAGCAAATCAACCACACTACATATGTATCCTAACAAATACAGATGTATTTGAGCATCACCTAGTCTAGTCAAGAGATAAATTGAAAACCTAACAGGTCCAAGCAGGAGCGGAAATAAAAGACAAACTGTAGAAGAAGAAAAGACAAAGAGAAGAAGACAAAGTAGAGTGTTGTAAAGAGGTTCAAAAACGGCACAATACACATGCAGAGCAGATTATGAAAGTACTAAAATTCAAAAGTCTCAGAAAATTGATAGTAAAGATCGTATTAGTGCTAACAAAGTGAAATTATTACTTGGTGAAATAATGGAACAGCGAAAGAGATTGAATACTGTATATAGACATAGGTGATATGACAGAGCTACAAGTTTAATTTCAAAGAAACCAGGTTTACATTTATGATCACAGAGGACCGATGCAACAAAGAATCGAAAGATTTAAACGATCAGACGTATTAGAAATTCTACATCCAATAATGGATACAAATCCATATGTCCAAAAGTATCGCACTTTACACAAAATTTATCTGAAAAAAATAGACAAAGAAGTTTTCTTGGATTTCTATATGAATCCGAAAGATCACGCTTGTATATATAATAAACCAACATGTGACAAATTGTCAGCAATAATAGTTTTGAAAGATGGAGATATTTAAATGACAGAGTTGATATTCATGTTTATCCAAAAGCACAACACGATTCGTTGCAAGTGGCAGATCTGGGAAATGACTAGCGTGTAGGGCCCGCACAGGGGTGTGGAGTGCAGAGCGAGCAAGGGGGCCGTGCCCCCTAGTTTAAATTAATTTAATCTTCAAAAATCATTTAAAGATATACAGTATCTGGGAGAAACTGAGTAGTAAAACTGAAAAAAGATCAGATATCACTTCCCAACACATCTGAAACATTCCATATGCTGGACTGACATCTACCATGATCGACTACATGTTTAGCCTCAAAATGAATTTCAGCTGATTAAATTGATATAAAGTGCCAATGTCTTTATCATACTTTCTTGCTTCGAACTCTGTCTAATAAGATGTTGCATATTTAAAAGAACCTATACACACCTTGATTTCAGATTTTTGTGTTTAGTGGGATCGCTTTGAGTATTCATTTTCATATAACTTGGTCATTTTAATTTTCTCAAGACTACTTAATCATGCAATTTCAGAAAAAAAAGTGTAAGATAGGGTGAAGGGAAGTCATGGGTTTAGTGCTTAGATGCCACATCTACAGTCTAATAGTGATGTTGTCAAGGATACTATGTCTCACCTATGGAGAAAACTGACCTATGACCTTTTCATGACATTGCCCATCACTTGTGTAGTGAATGAACAGTTACACATTTTTATGATGCAATCCCTTACCTGTGACAAGGACTTGAAGAATAACCTTCTTTAAAATGTCACCTGTCTCCTGTGAAAAGGATTGGCAGATATCCTTATTCTAACATTGCACCACACTTGAGGACGCCACAGGTATCTCCTCAATGCTATGACTTTCCTAAGAAGAGAATCAACATCTAATCACTTCCTGGAAACTGAATCTCATTTGAACACAGAGTTAACTGAGGCATTTAAGTACTTCAGGATGCTGTGTCTCATTAAAACAGAAGCCATGGCTGCTCCTCATGACCTAAGGATGCTCATGTCAAGTATCTTTAAGTGCCTATTTATACACCAGACAGTAAGCAGATAACAACTTAGTGATGATAATTTTTGTGCAGTAGAAAAGAAAGATCAGATGTGTGGTGTGCCAGGTCAGTGTTACTTAGTTTACAAATAACACAGGACTTTTAAGTACATTGTGTTATTTTTTATGATACTACCATTCAGCCCAAAATTCTCATTTTGCATTTTACTGAATAATGTATTCAACTAAATTATTCATTCCTAGCAAGGAAAGCTTTGTGCTTGATATATTACTCACCTGCCACATCACAAATAAGGAATACTGTAACTGCTACCATTATCTACAAAACATATTTAAGTTTTACTTTGGGTTGTCTGTAGAGTCAGCAGAGGTGCTGTGATAAAGGATGCAAAAACATAAAATGAGAAGTTTCTTAGTTTTTTTGGTTTGAGACAGGTTGGAATGCCCTACTCATGCAGTGAATATACAGTGGATTCAGGCCACTTCACTTTCTGCACACTTTAATTTCAAATGGATACATTTGCAATTTTTTCAATTCACTAAATACTAAATAACCAAAATTGACCAAATGGAAACATATTTCAACAAATTTATTAAAAATCAGAATCTGAAAGCTCTCATTTGTATATTGTAATCATTCAGACACTGTAATATGGCACTACAGACTGTGGTGAGATGTGTCCTGTTTGCTTTAATTGTCTTTGATGTTACTAGAACTTGACTGGAATCCACTTGTGGCAAATTGGATTGATTGGGTTTAGATCAAAAAGGCACACACCAGTGTATACAGTATAATGTCAAACTATACAAACTGCATGTAACGACAAAAACCAAGCCATGAAGTCCAAGACCTGATCCAACTGAGGTAAGACAAAAATCAGTGCATGGATATAACACCATTCCTAAACCTTTGAGTGTTTCCTCATGTACCACCTGATGGCTGTTTTTTTTGTATCACACAGCTTAAAGACAACTGCTCTCATTTATGCTTACATTGATGTACAACTACTTTTATGTAACAATTGAAGAATATTTTCAGTTACCTATATGTTTATTTAAATACTAGGAAATTTAAAGACAATCTTTAAAAATTGGAATTTTGTTTTTTTTAACTATGCCTACCTCACTAGAGCCGCATCTCTCCAGTTTGAAAACCATTGGCTTAGATAGTAAAGGGTGCTGAAAGAGACAATTAAGGAAAAATAATGCATTATACCTTAGAAAATTAATTGCATGTGTTAAATTTAAAAGCTCTAAAATATATATATTGTGATCAGTAGGATGCGTTGCAGCACCCCAAACCCCAGACAACCTCAAAGACACAAGTCCTGGGTGCAAATACAAAGTTTATTAATAATAATTACCGTTACAAAGGCTTCTTAGTAAACACAATCACAATTCCAATTCTCTTTTTTTTTTTCTCCACTCCTCCCAGGCAAGCTTCATCCTCTTCCACCTGACTCCATCTTGCCTGGATCAGATCAAGCAGCTCCTTTTATCTTAGACTAGGGGGTATTTCCTCTGCTAGTGCATTGCCCGTTAAAAGCACTTCCGGTTGTCACCTAGTGTCAGGGGAATATATAGCCCTGTCAGGAAACCAGTGTTAATACCTTCATTTTGTCATTCCTTATCAGTCTTCCAGGATGGGCAGGGAACATCTTGCCTTCCATTGTGCCCACTCACTGTCATGGCCACCCGGCACATGTATGCCCTCCATAACAATAAACATACAGTGGGTTAAAGTAAGAAAGCAAATGTCTATTCTTTTTTAAATGTTGACTCTTCTGTTATTGCTGGCTAAAATGCAAGTGTATCATCCATTCATCTATACTATGTCTCTATCAATATTTCTGCTCTCTCAGGAGTTGAAGATTTGTTATTTTTGTGTATGATTGGACACCACAATTGCAGCAGTTCCTTGCTGGGCTGGTACCATGAAGACTACTTCTTTGTATTTTCTGTGTTTTACAAATAGATGTTTAATCCCACCTTAATATACTGGATGGCTTGTTGAATGATTAAATCATTGATATAGCATGTAAGTAGGATACAACTATTGGTTTTTATGTTGCTCCCTCCATTCAACCCCTATTTAAGATGGAACTTTTGAATCTCTGAAAACTCGGGGGGGGGCCGGGGCCCGGGGTTGGGCGGGGGGGGAGGTGTTATGGAATTGTAAAAGACATGCAAAATTTAATGAACATTGACTCAGCAATTGTGAAGTAATGTGTGTTTTTTGTGATGTTGGCCATCCCATCCCATTATGACTTTCAATAAAATACTTGAAAAACCATTAGCCTTTATTTCAAATTGCATGAACAATAATGTAAATGGGGCGGCACGGTGGCGCAGTGGTAGCGCTGCTGCCTCACAGTTAGGAGGCCTGGGTTCGCTTCCCGGGTCCTCCCTGCGTGGAGCTTGCATGTTCTCTGCGTGGCTTTCCTCCTACAGTCCAAAGACATGCAGGTTAGGTGGATTGGCGATTCTAAATTGGCCCTAGTGTGTGCTTGGTGTGTGGGTGTGTTTGTGTGTGTCCTGCGGTGGGTTGGCACCCTGCCCAGGATTGGTTCCTGCCCTGTGTTGGCTGGGATTGGCTCCAGCAGACCCCCGTGACCCTGTGTTCGGATTCATCGGGTTGGAAAATGGATGGATGGATAATGTAAATGTAAAATTCCGTGAAAGTAGACACAACCTTTATGGTAGTCACCCATTACAGTACATGCTGTTGTTTCCACTGAATCACTGATATAGAGTGTAGCCTTCATTGCAAATACTGCCAAACCTAAACAATATGTCAAATTCATTACCTTTGACTGAACCATTTTGTTGTGATAATGTGAACTTAATTTCTCGAAGAAACTTTTGAAAAGCTTTAATTAAAAAAAATTCAGGAACTTTAACTTTAGCTTCAGTATGCTTCATGGGATTCTGGAAAAAGCTTGATGCATTGAAATGATTCCACAGACAAAACAACTTTGTTTTAAAAACTTAAGTAAAAATTCAAAGTAAAACAGTTCACAAAGAAATAAAGAAAAGATTGGTAATGCAAAGAAAAGAAAGGTTCTTGTTTAAGAGAAGTTCTGTTTAAAGCTTATAAATCTTGTTTAATTTCTTTAAGTTTGCTTATACAGCTGGATCATTTCTAAACAGTCAGAAAACTGTATACTTATCCCATTTTCATACTGTTTATGGGTCTTTCGGACCTCGCTAGCAATGGGACCTATTCTAAACAACAACTGACTTAATTAACACTGTATCACAGGTTCTATCTCATGTTAACTTACAGGGGGTAGAAGGCTATACCATAATCTATAGCTACGAAAGAAAATGACATAATAAATTATAGTATAAATTATATTCTTTTCAAATTAAGGAAACACTAATATGAGTTCAACTTAAAGATTTAACTTTCCAAGACTGGCTTTTACACTCACCATTACCGCCACTCTTCCTAATGAAATTTTTGAAATGCCATGTAGCCTAGATTTTAAGTTGGTTTTGATTAATTATACCTACAAAATTTCATTACATTGACACTTTCTTTTTGGAATAATAGACAGATTTTTGGTTGTTTCATATTATGAATCCCATACTCCATGAAACTTCTGAAGTAAACAAATAGTCTGTATTTTAAGTTGGACAAATAGCAACATACATGCAAAATTTCTTGAAAATCCGTTCAGCTGTTTTTATATAACAATATGTGATTTGAGGGTTGAAATAATGTCCTTATTATGCAAAATGAATAAATAACATCAATTGTTATATTCCGAATTTATTTATCTGGACTGACATTGATTTTTAAAAAAAGTAAGTTTTAATTTGACAAAATACTTCATATGGTGTAGTCATTTTGTGTTGGATTTATGTGCATGTCATGTTTCAGCCAGGGCTTCACCCTGTCTCAGGTTCAAATTTATATATTCTGTCTCTTTTGTTCATTTTTTATTCTTTGATTTATGTTGATCATGTGCATCATTCTGTATTTTTGTTTTTGTTTATGTTTATAAGCTGTCTTTGTTAAGCTCTATGTATGCAGGCCCCCTGCCAATCACCTCTTGGCAGTCCACTCAGATGTGCTGAGGAGTGGTGAATTCTTTTGCTTTTGTGAGTTTTGTAGCATTTGTGATTATTTAGATTTTTGTCCTTCGCTCTTTTTGACTATTCTTTGAATATCTGTATTGGGATGTAATTGCTTTGGACAGCCTTATTGCTTCAGGCAATTCCTTTTCCTTATGTGCTTTTGTTTCAGTGCATTTTTGTGAAAATAAACTTTTTTTTTTTTTATGAAGACTTTTTGTTTGCCCTCATTACTGGCTGGGATTTGACTTTAAGAGTTTTTCAAATATTTGTATCTCTTTAGTGCTTGGGACTCCTAGTCCACTACAGCACCAAGTATAGTGTAAATCTTACAGGTTTGCTTCACTTTCTGGTGGCGTAAGTGTTGCTCCAAAGGTTATATAAAATACAACAAAACAGCGTGTAATAGGCTTAAATTAACCCAGGCACAGACACCTCCAGTTCTATGGTCCATGCCCTAGTTCCATTATTCTCAGTAGCATCCTATTCGCACTCTGGCTGTTTGCAGTTTGTTGTGCTTTGTCTTTTGCAGTGTTTTATTGGGATTCACTTACTGGTGACTTTTATTAAGTATGGGGCTTAAATGTGTACCCAGTTCAAGAAGGTGAGGACTTTGGCAGAGAAATTGTCACTTCCAGATATTATAAATCCATGGTATTCTTTTCAACTGTTTACAGTAGATACAACATGAAGAACTTCATGGTTTGCTACATTTATAAGAAAGAACTAGAAAGACATGAAAGTCTGCTGTTGGTGCATCAAAAGCTGTCAAGGCACTATTGAAAATGAAAACAGGAAATACTCTCAGGCCAAGTATAAAAGAGGCCACCTTACCTCACTCTGGAGGTCGGAGATGGGTGGAAGAGGACAACACTTGCTGGAGGAGAAAAGGAGGAGTAAAGGAAGAGGGAAGAATAAATGGAAGGAAAATATTGTCTTTGTTTGATTATAAGAACATGTTAAAAGAACTTCTTCCTCTACAACTCTTTCCACTTTTATGTGGGGTCGATGTACTTGATCAGCCTTCTTCATATACTGTAGCTCAGTAATGCATCTCCTCCCAGGTCAAACCCTTTTCCTTTAGATCTTCTTTATTTATCCAGCTCCACTTTGGCCTCTCTCAGTTTCTCTTCTCTTATACTTCAATTCCCTTTATGGCAACAGTATTCCTTGATAGTGGTGGCCTCTTTCAGCAGGATAATACACCCTGTCACACTACACAAATTGTTCAGGAATGGTTTTAGGAACACAATAAAGTGTTCAAGACATTGGCTTGGCCTCTAAATTTCCATATATATCAATCCGATTGAGCATCTATAGGATATGCTGGAAAAGTAACTTACAGGACTTTGAGGATCTGCTGCTAACATCTTGGTGCCAGATACCACAGTACACCTTCAGATGTCTTGTGGAGTCCATGTCTTGATGGGTCAGAACTGTTTTAGCGGTATGTGGGGGGACCTACACAATATTAGATAGGTTGTTGATTAGTATATATATACTACTAGGGGGCTTTGCCCCTGCTCACTTCGCTCGCCATGGCTGGCACTATGCACCCGCCACTTCACGTCTCTGCCGCTCACGTATGTGGATTTCACTTTCACCAAACAACAAATCTTTTCATTCTCGCGGATACACCTCTTCATTGGGAAGAAACACTACTTTTCCCTGATGGCAACACGAATTAGATGATCTACAAGTCTCTGACTTAAACATTAAATCTGAACAATATCTATCTCTTTTTGCTCTTCTGTTATTTCACCGAGAAATAATTTCTGTTTGCTTGCTCTAATGGGCTCTTTACTATCATTTTTTTGAGACTTTCAAATTGTAGTACTTTCATTATCTCTAACCTGCTCTGCATATATATCTTGCCAACGTTTTTGAATTCTTTACAACGTTCTACTTTGTCATTTACTCTTTGTCTTTTATTTCCAGCCCTGGGCGTGGTTAAATCTCTTGGCACAAAGTCTCGTCTCGGGGACGTGAAAATATCTCTCTGAAAAAGTCATGTCTCTTCCCAGGCTAAAAAGTCTTGTCTCATCCCAGGATTTTTTTATTATAATAGAGAGATATATACTATACATACATACTGTATATGAGAAAACTATGATTATATTTTGTGTACTTTCTCAAAAAAATGTCACCTTATTTTAGCTCCTCTGATGAGCTAAAATGCTTGTGCAGTAAGGCAACTTATCAAACATACAAAGCAAATTAGATGCAATTTTAGCTAAAGGGCCTCAGGTGAAACAATCCCTGATCAAAACACTTTTAAACAGGCCTTAAGTCACAGATTAGGTAACAGCATGAGAAGGGACACGCAATATTCTGTGGATTCCACAATTTTTTCGATGTCACCAGAAGCAAGTAAAAGAAATTTTCACATACTCTAGACCAGCATACCATGTGCCAGTCTCACCATACACTATGGATTAAGCTGTTCTACTTTCTCTTGACTGCAGGCAAGGCTTCTACGGATTGGCAGACATGGTGACCATCCTAGACTTTTTTTTCAGAGTGATCACACCACAGTAGGACTGACACAAGTAACACATCTGACTCAAGTATCTAAGAAACTGCTTCAGATCTAATACCAATATTTTTACTTTAGCATCAGTGACATGACAGTGACAGACAGGTTCTATGTTGTTGACCTTAAACCAAGTTAAATCAATATAGGTCCGACTTTATCCTGCAGTTTTTAGTAAAGGGGATGGAAAGGTTGTGCTCCCAAAAAATATCCCAACATATTAGCAAATGGGGAATGTGCAGACTACAGAGAGAGAAGACCTGGAATTACACGTTAACACAACACTCTGGGGCTATGAATTTGCAGTACTAAACACATGTTTCATTCGATATAAGGCTTTATTAAACCAATCAGGACTAGTATGTATTTATATCCTAATTCAGATTTGGCATGAAAATTTGAGGTAGAAATATAAGGTATCACATTTTTCCTATACATATTTCAACATTTTAATGTTGTTATTTAATTTCTCAATACGGACGGAAACAATCTAAATCTCTGTAATTTTCTTAAGTAGGCCGGGTCCCTAAAGTACAACTATAACTTTTCACTAAATTTTGTAGATATTTCATATGAATACACCAGAATGTTAGACGCAAAATAAAACAGAAGTTGGCTTATCAACAAAATTTTCTTTACTGACAAAAGGTTGGTCTGTTAATAGTAAAGATTTCCCTAAATTGTTTAAAATTCAGTTACTAGTAAAGCACTTGCTGTAAAGATGAAAGTAGCTCCTAAGGGGACTTTAAGACTTTTGCATGGTTTATAGGAATACCCTTTACTTATTTTATTAATGAATGGAAATGATAATGATTATTTTAGATACTATATAAACATGTAACAATAACATTTTTCTTCACTATCATGGTCCATTCGTGTGAATAAAACCAAGCCAACTGAATTGCTGATTTTTTTTTTTGCTGGACATAATCTAAAACAGGAAACAAAGCTGGCATCATAATCAGAAAAATATGCTTTATACGTCAAAATATTATTCACAAATACCATATTTAAAAGATCAACCAGAAGCAAGTGTCAGAAACAAGCATGATTTAAAAATGAGCTTTAACAACAAGTTAGGGATTTTCATTGAAGGGAGAACCAGAAACTTTAAAAGCAAAAGACAGAAGGAAAATTGCTAGGTTTGGCTGGCCAAAAGAAATGGGACAAGGCAGTTGCTAACAGGTTAAGGGCTGCAAGCAACAGAAACAAGGAATGCACCTTATAAAGATGGGATGAGACATTAGGATAGGATGAGACTGGCTGCATAGGCAGGAAAAACATGTCAGTTGCTGAATAGCTGAGAACTAACAAACTGTGCAGTCATGACAAGAAGACAAAAATGGGAGTCAGTTGTATTTAACCACTCTACACATTGACAAAAATCAAACAGCTGACCAGGAGTTTGACTTGACAGACACAAAGTTTCTTGTTAACAGTTAGACAAAGAAAGAAAACCACTGGTAAATTGACTAGCTAGCTCAAAAGAACTGATGTTTAGTGCTAGAGAAACTGAATGGTCACTGCCTAATACAATGGGCAACCACCAGAAATCAAAAAGCACAAAGAGCTGCAGACACCACACAAGAACATGGAACATTGACAAATCAAGAATTTCAGAAATGTACTTAATAACTGGGGTGCTCATTGTCTGTATGGAGTTTGCACAGATACACATACACATCCCCACATCCCAAAAACCTGTTTGTTATTGTAAGTTATCTTGATAATGCTAAACCAGCCTGGTTTGCACAAGTATAAGTGTGTAAGTGATTGTGTCTTGTGACAGAGTGGTACTCTGTTCAGGGCCGATTCCTGCCTTGCACTTACCACTGTCATGAGTGTCTCTGGATCTCTGTTATTGTGAATTGAAAAAAACAGGTTCAGAAAATAAATGCCTGGTTGAGAAAGTGTTCTTTTAATTTCAAGTTTTGTGTTATAGTTTCAACTAGAATCTGGATATTGCATTGTATTATAGACCTTGTTTCTTCACAAAGTACTTGAATTTTATAATCTGTTTCAATCTACTGATTACAATTTTATGGATCAGTCTATTTAGTAAGAACTCGTAATGTGTTGTAATTATGCCTAAAATTCTGACTTATATACAGAAATAATCAAGTAAATAGTGCGGTAAAATAGCTTAGGTATACAACTGCAAACAAATAAACAACATACTACATCCAGATCTTTTAAGTTGTTTTAAATAGAAATTCCTGCCAAATAGGCAGGGGTGTGTAAGTAAGTGTATCCAGCAATGAACTGGAAAATAAATGAGTGTTATTTCTGTCCCATATGCTTAAAGTCCTACAACTTAACTATAAACAGTGGATAATCAGGAGATCTCATTCAGTGAAATTTAGTAGCCCCTGCCCAAATACTACTCCATAATATCTGTATTAACACTGCCAATCATTTTTTTCATGACAGTACATAACAATGCTAAAGTGTTCCTGGAAATATCACACATATATACTGTATATGCAAACAGTCATTCCTTTTTAGTTTGAAAAACAACCTCAGTGGCCAACAGTAACAGACTTTTGTCAGATTTGACAAAATCAGTGACATTACCCTTTACCATAGTACATCATACAGTACATAAAGAAAGGGATCGAACAGCCAGTTGGCCATGGTGAAATAGATTTTAATGTTGCCCTTTTCTACTGATCATTGCCTCCAGAAGTTTCTTCTTGGGAGATGGTTACAAACTGTAGTTTTATTTTCTAGTCTTCTTCCGTTAGCTGACCTTAGCAAATACACTTAACTTCACTGAAGTGAACCTAACAGATTGGATACTGTCTCCGAGTCCTCTTGGAGAATTCCCAGGTGTTCTATGGTCGGCCAAGAGACACAAACCCTCCACTGTGTCCTGCGTGACAGAAATGGCTCCAGTTACTTTTGTGATGAAAACTGGCCCTTTGGATGTGGACTATAACTAACTCCTGTGTGGGAAAAGAGCAGGAGAATATATATTGTAACATACATTGTAATCATACATGCATCTACTATTCAGTATTTTAGCCATGTTACCTGCCCAAGACAGGTAATAGAATAAAGATAAAAATACTTGACATCTCTTTCCCTATACCTTCAGCACGATTTCTTGGTAACTTTGTGTGCAACTTTCTGGTGCTTCCTCTCTCAATTGTGTTTCTCTAAAGCCTGCTTTTCAGACTCATTTTGAGGTGCCTTGCTTGCCTCCTGACTGCCTTGGAGACAGGCACTTACTCTAGTAAGTGGACAGGGCTATAGAAGATCCTTAACCCATCAGCAGGACCAGTATCTTCTCCTTTGGGCAAGGAGAAAAAGGATGAGCACTGCCAGAACCCTACAAAATGACCTCCAGCAGGCCACTGGTGTGAATGTCTATGACCAAACAATCAGAAACAGACTTAATGAAAATGGCCTGAGGGCCCAAAGTCCTCTAGTAGGCCCTGTGCTCACTGCCCAGCACCGTGGAGCTCAACTGGCATTTGCCATAGAATACCAGAATTAGCCGGTCCACCACTGCTGCCCTGTGCTTTTCACAGATGAGAGAAGGTTCACCCTGAGCACATGTGACGGATGTGAAAGGTTCTGGAGAAGCCATGGTGAACGTTATGCTGCCTGTAACATCGTTCTGCATGACCTGTTTGGCGGTGGGTGATGCCCTGGTCCAGATCTGGAAGGAGATCCCCCAGGACACCATCCGTCTGCTCATTAGGAGCATGCTCTGACGCTGTCAGGCATGCATACAAGCACATGGGGACCATACAAATTACTGAGTACAATTTGGAGCTGCTGCAATGAAATTTTGGCAAAATGGATTAGCCTGGCGCTTCATTTTTTCACTTTGATTTTAGAGGTGTCATTGATTTCAGTCCTCTGTAGGTTAAAATTTTTAATTTCCATCAAACGATGTGGCATCCTTTCGTTCCTAACATATTACCCAGTTCATATCAGTATAGATATCCAGCATGATTTTTTTGTTCACATTGAGAGCGGACGTGTTTTCAAAGTGTTCTAAACTGACTAATCAGATTGCTCCGAGGAACTGAACATGCATACCTTAGTGTTTTATTGTATACTGTATATATATATATATATATGTGTGTGTGTGTGTGTATATAGTGTATATATATATATATATATATATGTGTGTGTGTACAGTGGTGTGAAAAACTATTTGCCCCCTTCC
>JANRMT010027041.1:113276275-113310983 GCA_026402145.1 Polypterus bichir lapradei
CTACAGGGAGACAGGAAGGACAGCTGATCATCCTCGCAGTGGAAGACCACGTGTAACAACACTTGCACAGGATCGGTACATCCGAATATCACACCTGCGTGACAGGTACAGGATGGCCACAACAACTGCCCGAGTCACACCAGGAACACACAATCCCTCCATCAGTGCTCAGACTGTCCGCAATAGGCTGAGAGAGGCTGGACTGAGGGCTTGCAGGCCTTTTGTAAGGCAGGTCCTTACCAGACATCACCAGCAACAACGCCGCCTATGGGCACAAACCCACCTTTGCTGGACCAGACAGGAGTGGCAAAAAGTGCATGAGTTTCTGCATGACAGCAATGTCAGTGTTCTGCCATGGCCAGCGAAGAGCCCAGATCTCAATCCCATTGAGCACGTCTGGGACCTGTTGGATCGCAGGGTGAGGGCTAGGGCCATTCCCCCCAGAAATGTCCAGGAACTTGCAGGTGCCTTGGTGGAAGAGTGGGGTAACATCTCACAGCAAGAACTGACAAATCTGGTCCAGTCCATGAGGAGGAGATGCACTGCAGTACTTCAAGCAGCTGGTGGCCACACCAGATACTGACTGGTACTTTTGATTTTGAGCCTCCCTTCATTCAGGGACACATTGTGAAACATTTTTAGTTTATGTCTTATGGTGTTGACTCTTTTAGTGTTCATACAAATATTTACACATTAAGTCTACTGAAAGTAAAAACAGTTGAAAGTCAGGGGGCGTTTCTTTTTTTGCTGAGTATATATATATACTGGAGGCTTTGCCCCCTACTTGCTTTGCTCGCCCACCCACCAACCCCACTCTCCAGAGGAGGCGCTTCACGCTCACCACTTCACGTCTCTGCCGCTCTCATTGTGAAGGGGGTGGCTGAACACACGCTAAGGAGATGCAGACGAATCAGCTGCTGGCTTGCAGCTGCTGCTACCCAGCTGCGTGATCTGCATGTCACGCTGCGCGACAATCATTTAAAAGCCTGTACAGCAGCTGCTGCTACCGTGCTGCATGTTTTGCATGTCGCACTGCACGACGATCATTTAAAAGCCTGTACAGCAGCTGCTGCTACCAAGCTGCATTTTCTGCATGTCGCAGTGCACGACGATCATTTAAAAGCCTGTACAGCAGCTGTCCTTTTGTCTCACTTCCTCATCTCCCGGGACGTTAAAGTATCTCCAAGAAATTGTTTGTAAGTAGGGCAGTGGTTCTCAACCTGTGGGGTGGGTCCCCTAGGGGGGCGTGAAGTAACAAAAAGGGGGGTGTGAAGATGTGAAAAAAAAGAAAACAAGAATCAAAAATATGAAAAAAACATCTGTTGAAACCAAAACAAATTAACTTAAACTACATTCTGATACTAGAACAATAAATATAGAGTTAGATAAATGTCGATAAAAGTTAAGTAGGTATAATAAAATATGCATCTACATTTCAAAAAAATGTTGGGGAGGGCACGATTAAAACTGTTATGAAAACTCGGGTTGCAAATACTTAAAGGTTGAGAAACGCTGAAGTATGGCATGATGTGCAAGTAGTCTCGTGGGACTTCAAAGTGCCTCCCTGAGATGATCACGTCTCGATCCAAAATTTTTATATCTATATATATAATTCACTAAGGGCACGCAAGACACTGAGTGCAAGCAAGACACTGAGGGCACGCAAGACAGTGACCGCAAGCAAGACAGAGCCCCGCCCGCCAACTCTAAGACCATGTGATATGCTCAACAGAGCCACGCCCGCCAACTCTAACCCTCCTACCGCGTCATGGGATACGCACGACAGAGCCACGCACGCAAACTGTAACCGTCCTCCTGAGTCCAGCGTCACTCTCGAGGCACGCAACAATTCACCAAACACAGCCTCAGTCCCTTTCGTCTGTGCAAAAGTCCACATGCACCTCTGAGCCACGTTGACTTTACACCACACGCAAGACAGAGAGCCACGATCGCCAACTCACAGAGCCCCGCCCACCAACTCTAACTAAGGACAAGCAAGACAAAGAGCGCACGCAAGACAGAGAGCCACGCCTGCCAACTCACAGAGCCCCGCCCACCAACTCTAAGACCATGGGATACGCACCCATTTAGTGTATAAATGGATATAAATAATTGCATGTAAACGATTCGCCAAAATCTGTTGTATGTAAATGATACTGTTTAAAACGTTATTGTTTTTTCATCAGAAAACCCGGTTTCCACGTCTACCTGTATTAGTTTAAATGGCACTTTTACCACTCGCAATGGGGCGGACGCGCTGACTTATCATGTCAACTGGGCAACACAGTGAATGCGGCGTCTATCTATATATGTCTATGTTTTCCGTAGCATGCTACAGGAAGGTACTCTCTCGACCATTGGCATTGGTTTCGCTCCTTGCTATTTTCGTTATACTGTGACGGTGGTTTCCTAAGCCTCTATTATACTGAATTCCATTCTCACCGTTTTCTGTTCCTATTCTTACACCGCCATATGCTACGGCAGGCTTCGGCTAGTATAATATAATCTCTCTATTATAAAAAAAATTCTGGGAGAGAAAGACAGGAGACGATACGTGATCTTCATGTTAAGATCACGGAAGACACTTAAAAGACCCGCAAGACGAAAGAGATTGGCCACAGAGCGTCTCGC
This sequence comes from Polypterus bichir lapradei, assembly GCA_026402145.1. Taxonomy (NCBI): domain Eukaryota; kingdom Metazoa; phylum Chordata; class Cladistia; order Polypteriformes; family Polypteridae; genus Polypterus; species Polypterus bichir. Next base: position 113,278,907 of record JANRMT010027041.1, read on the forward strand.
ATGGACCTTAAACATGAGATTTTGTGCCAAGAGATTGACCCAGGACCCTCTCGCGATGACGTAGAACATGAGATTCCTGCAAAACACTCCCTATTTTCAACCAATATCAAATAAGACCATGGGCAGCAAAACACTTTGGTTGTGTAAAGGCTTTGAGCACACACAGATCCAGGGCTCTCAGCGCATATAAAGCATATAAGGACAATACGTTATAAATGAAATGTCGACGACTAAATGAAGAAGAAAGCAGCGCGGACAAAAGAGACTCAAAAGCATTGGAGAGAAAAAAAAGAAAAAGAATAATATAGGTACAAATTCAGAAAATAAGGAAAGTAATTTTTTTCAATTATGGAATTGAAAAAAAGCATGTCCAATCGAGCTCAGAATTAAAAGACAGAGAGTAAACGATAAGTAGAACTTCATAAAGATGTTTACAAAAGTTGGCACTATACACATGCAAAGCAGGTTAGAGATTATGAAAACAGTGGAATTCGAAAGGCACAAAAAAAATGGCGCGATACAAAGGCAGAGAAAGTTAAAGAATATGAAAGCAGGAAAATTAGAAAGTATAAAAAAAAGAAAGTAAAGATCACAGTAGCGCAAACAAATGGAAATTATTACTCGAAAAAAGGGAAAATAATCACCACGGACCAGGTGTCATTGAAAAAAAGCAGGATTAAGCGAGGTCAGAAATAAAAGACATCCCTGAAATCAGTTTTTCAAGATTAGGATGTCTGTCAGAATCCATTTCTGCACATTCTGCCACAAAGCAGGTCTGAACCATGGATGGCACGCCTGGTCACATCATGCAAATGACAAGTCCCCAATTAACGTTAAACAAGGTAATTTTAAATTGTTCATCTTATTTAATTCAGTTAACATATATGTATTATTTTTTATCTTTTGTTTTAATTTCAGTTAATCTTAATAAACATTTTTATTGGAAAGACAAACGTAGTTGTGGATTAGTTAGGTACAACTATATTTGAACATATCGTTTCATGTTCAATGTTCTTACTATACTAGAAAAAAAAAAACTTACACTTATATAAATGCCTCTTTACTGGCCGAGGGATCACACAATCAGACTCCCTCTACATTTGATAGTGGAACCTTCCAAATCATTTGATTTTGCAGGCAATATATTGCCGCAACACCACTTTTAAGAAACCGGAACCATTTTGGATCTAATTTCCTACGATGCTGAATGTAAAAATTCGAACCTGTAAGAGCCAAAATGGCAACTAAAGTCGAGTAGTTTCACGGCTTTCATATTATTATCTTCAGCCTGGCCCTAAAGAGACAGAATCGTCTAGCACATACCACATTCATCTTAGGGGAGTTTTTCAATGTTTTGTTTTAAAAAGTAAACAAACTGTTGAAAAGTTTATTTGTAAACAATAATTTCTATATATTTAAATATTAATTAATATATGGTGAACAATTTATCTTATTCATTGTGTTATGTGTAGGGAATCTGGTTATAAAACAGTGACTAGACACCCCCATTTGTCAATGGTAGTGCCGTCTATCCAGCTGATCGGCCTGGAATCCCGTATAGGATCCTTGGACTTTCTGCGGCCGCTTCACTGTCGTTTTTGCATGCTTTTATTGTTTATAAATATATGACTCGAATGACTTGGATAATTTTTGAACCTTGTTTTTCCAGATAAACAAGTAGCCTTTGGGTTGTTTCTTTTTATCTCTTCTACGCTCTTCTTCAAACCCCCCTGCCTGTCTCTAGGCCTTGTGGAAATCCTGGGACTTGCCTATTCGTCGTCGCTGACTACAGCCATGGGAGACACGGGCAGCGAGCGCAGCAAACCACCTAGTTTGCCGCCCCGGTGCCCTTGCGGATTCTGGGGGTAAGAAAGCCTTAATAATCTGTAGTTTTCTGAAACGATTGACTTTGTGTTGTTGGGTGTGTCCAACTGGGCGGCTTTCATTTTATGAATCAGAAGGAGCCATTACTTGGACCTACCAAGTTGTTTTTCAATGGTTTATTTTTGTTAGACTCATCCGACCCTTGTCCGTGATAAACCATGGACCAGACTCGACAGAACCTCAAGTGTTAGTAACGATATAGGACAGGAGTTGCCAGTCTTGGCCCTACAGCGTACACCTCTGACCTCCACCTCTTAAAATAAACAACACTGTAGATACTGATCTAGCCGGTAACATACGTACATACACGGTGACCCCCCATATTCTGGTGTTAAGAGTCCGTTGTACATGCAGGTTATGAATGACAGTGGACACTAGTTCTGCGTGGCCTCTTGGTCAACTGGCATGGAGTTTCTTAACCTCCTCAGACCTCCTGAGAGTCTCAGATCAGTACAGACGTTGGTCCAAGTTTGTTAGAGCTATGTGTAATCTGGTTTACCTGGCTAGGCAAAGGCCACATACGTTTTGCTTCTGTAGAAGTCACAGTTCTTAACATTGAATATATACAATAATGCTGTCTTAGTTTTGTTTTATTGTCATTTACCCATTAGTACAGTCATATAAATATTTAATTATATATAAAGTTATGTACAGTGTAATGTAAATGGAAATAGTAACGAGTATGGCTTTCTGCAGATCAGTAATACAGTGTAATTAATGAAAATGTAAATCATAGCCAGTCAATGGATGGTCAGGGCAAAGAAATCCAGAAGGCTTGAGGGTTGAATGTTAAAAATTCTGGAGGTGCAGCACACATGCATTCCTGCATCACTTGCCAGAAGACAGAAGGGAAATGTGTATTTGTGATGTGGTTTTTGTGCTTGATCATGTTGCCCATCCTCATGAGAATGCATATTGTAAACTTTTTCTGTATTGTCAAAAGATTTGTTCCAGCAAGCCTGGACTTGCTTCTGTTCCCATTAGTAATATTTAGCAATGCATGTCTTTTAATTTGTTAATTTTTGCACAGTGAAAACTGAGGGAATTTTTTTTTAATCAGGAACCACCAAGTGCTTTATGACTGATTTAAAGGGTGGCACCATTTTCATGCCAGTTTTATAAAGCACAATGTATTATGTCTATTTCAAATTAAAAGTAAATTGCTGGACTATAGTGTAGTCTGCCAATGGCAAGTCTACTTATTTAGCACATAACAGTAGTTAGTAACATCAACAGCTTCAAAATGAATCCAATGGACTGAGAGAAATTTATAATAACAGCTGAAAGGCATGACTGCTTGCTTATGGTTTTTTTTTTTTTTTTTTTTTTTTTTTTGCATCTGTAAAAACTTCCTATTTGTTGTATATTGTTGGTAAATTTGCAAACAAGCTTTTGATGCTGGCAAGTAGTAGCTTATTTGAACTTGATGTTGGAATTCTGATGTTTTTAATAAAACCAAAATTTTATTAGATTTTTAGTTTGTTATGTAATGAACCAAATGCAGTGAACAAAGTCAAGTTTCTACCTTCTTAAACAGCTTAGACATATTTTTCTTGCCACTCTAAGCAGTGAAAAAGTGCTAACTCTGTGGTGTGCTAGGCAGAATATTTTGATTATTAAAAAAATGTAACCTGTTACTCATGATGCAACGTTCTGTGGCTAGGAGTAGAATGAGTAAACAATTCCAGAATTCGCTTTAGAAATCATGTGTTTAGCAAAAAATAACCACAGATTTTAAATTTTTTTTGGTGGTAGCCTAAACATTTAAACATGACACTGTCAATTGTTTACCTTTTTACTGTAGTGACTGTGAAATTTGAGTTTTCATTTGTGTAATCTCAAAAATGTATATCTGTAAACTCAACGTGCTGTGTCTTGGTGGTTTGGCTTGCAAACAAACTGTTATGCACAAAAATAAATTAAAATCTGGCTTGTGTGTTTTTAAACCCTATCTTGTGGGTTTGGCAGATATCCACAAACTAACAGGAAAATGAACAGGAGAAAGTTCATTTTAACTTGTGCATCTCTTAGAATGCTGCCAGGGTGGGTGTGCTGTGTAACACTGGGGGAGAGGTCACAGTAAGCTAGTGTGTTGCAGTCCATGTACCATAACAATTTTGCTTTTAGTTTTCTTCTGAGTATCCGTTCATGTATTTGCTTTAAAGATTATCATTGTGTTCATCCTGAAGATTTGAAAGTAAATTAATATCTAATATTAATACATAGTGAAGGAGCATAAACCTTCCATTTCATGTCTTTGAATTTCAGAATACATGTCTAGCTTTATAGTCTTTCGAGGCATACAAGGTATTCCATCATTGTTTAAGCAGCCCTGTGGAAAATATAAATACAGTATTAATTATTTTTGATCAGGAAAGTGCAGTATAAAGTTATAAGTAAAAAAAATAGCTTGATGATATGTTTTCCAGTATAATGAAAGCATAATCAAAAATTCTTATTTTTGTCCATATAGGCTTTTAAGTTGTTTGAATTTCAGCTCACCATAAATGCTGGAGGAGTGAAATTGATCTTCACATTTGTTTCTGGCAATGTACGGTACATGTAAATTTTGCTGTGGTAGCATCAGTTTTCTGAGCCTACAAACTGTAATCATTTGCAATTGTAGAGCTATTTTGAGGCTGCATGAATATCACAAGTGTAATGTGCTTGCCACTAAAGTTTAAAAAGGAAACTTTGAATGTTTAAAATGCAATAAAAAATGTGTTCAAACAGCATTATTAATTGTAGGGATTTTTAGATTTCCATGTTGTATTCACACATTTTCAGGAACAGTCTGTTCTTATTTTTGGGTGGGTGGGCTGCATTTTCAGGGAAACATTTGGCTACTGAGAAATTCTAGCCCTTTTCCTTTTTCACCCTGCTGATTGTGTAGCCTTTATTTCAACTGGTGGAGCTGGCCCCTCTGTAGCTGTGTAGGGTGGAGTTTGAAGGTGCAGTTATAGCAACAGATCCTGGCATATCCACTTGTGATTGCTTCTTTTTAGTTTATTCCAAATAATGCTTTTAAAGATGTTACCATACATTAGAATGGTTTAATGTAATCTGGGGTACTTTGAGTTTTTACATGTTTAATAAATCAATACCTGAATTTCTTATATCTCATGACCACTGAAAGTTTCCTTGTAACTGTTTATCAGTTAGACTTTAAGTGCAACTGGATGTTGGTAAAACTTGGTGTTAATAATTCACTGTCCTCCTGTATATGTAACAATACTACTACTAATTACAAAAATACATAAAATGCTATTGAATATTTGGTAAGAAAGTTTAAAAAAAAAAAAAAAAAAAAAAAATCGTGCATGACAAAATCTTAATACTATGTTTTTTTTACTGCTACCACAATTTGCAGTTTTATAACGGGAAGCTGCAAAATATTTAAATTGGTATTCTTCCTTGCTAATAAAACTTTTAATTTACATTTTGATGGTCTATAAATACCAAACTTTTTTTATTATAACAAAAACAAGATCATAAATCCAAAAGAGAAAAGTGCAGATTTAAAAAGTATTCTCCCTCCTCTATTCCCTATATACAACTAATGTTTAATAGTTACCCCTCTTGCATCACTTACAGCATCAGGTCTTTTTGTTATACTCTGTGTTTCAATTAAAGTTTAACAGTTCACAGGTTTAATATTTTTTCAGAACATCTTTTTAAAAAATGCTTAAACTGTTCCTGATTCCTTGTGAACCAATGTTATGCAGGAGGAATCTTAAATGTCATGTCATTTTCTATCCTGCGTAAGCCAGATTGGTGGTGTGGCTCTGGAGCCACTCCCGGCCAGCATAGGGCACAAAGCAGGAATAAACCTTGGACAAGGCACTAGTCCATTGTAGGGTGAACACACACATACCAAACACACTAGGGACAATTTATTGTTACCATTTCACCAAACCTGCATGTCTTTGGATAGTGAAAGGAAACTCATGCAGACACAGGGAAAACATACAGACTCCACGCAGGTAGAACCCAGAATGCAAACCCTGGTCTCCGTACTGCAAGGTAGCAGCACTGCCACTGTGCTGCCCAGAATCTTAAATTCCTACCATAAATTCATTACAGAATATAGGGCTTGACTTTGACTTGAATCAGAGGGTTTCGTCTTCTTTATTTTAAGCTATTTAGGGGTAGTTTTGCTTTGACTTTGTGTTTTTAAAATTGTGATGTTTGTAAGTATTAATTGCTGTCCCAGTTTCAGATCTTATGTAGTATCTCTACAGTATTTATTGTGCTTCTTTCATAATACTAAGCATTTGACTTTAGTGCAGATAGCTATTTTGTGACTCATAGAGCCAAAAACGCACTTTCTCATTCTTCTAAAAGCTAATGCATGCTTTCATGCAAACTTTTTTTAGCCGTTTTTTCATGTTACGCGAAAAGCCGTACTGTCATTGTCATGTGTGTCCATATTAAACAACTTGGCATATTTTGTTGAAACTTAGTAAAGTTATTCTTCAAGGAATTTTAAATGTTTGCGATATCTTGAATAGAGTGGAGAGTGCAAACTTCTAAAATATAATTAACTTCCATTGGCTGATTTTCAAAGCTGTCGGTCTTAATACATTGAAACATTCTGTGCCACTTCTGTGACTGATTACTTTACTGTTTTAAATTTACCTTGAGATTGGTTACGTCAACTTGTATATTTTGTACATTTTCCTTTTTTTATTCATCCAGTAGCTGCTCATCCAATAGAAGATAAACAAGTTCCAAGTTAAAGTTGAGTCAGGCAATTAGTAGTGACAGGTGCTTGATGCTGGCTGTACAAACCACAGCAGAACCTTGACAGAACCTCTGTCACACCAGGGCCCTCATATATAACGCCATGTGAATTCACAGTAAAACATGGCATAGGGACAAAAGTGGAAATGTGCAAAAGCACGAAAAATCCAGATGCATAAATCTGTGTAAACGCCAAGTTCCACGCCCTTCCCCTTTACAAATCCCAACAAGTGTGAAATTATACACACATGCACGTGCCTACAGCCCCACCCCCAGCACTTCCCAGAATTTTGCATATTTTAATTTGAAAGTCAATATAAATATAACCTTTCGTTCAGGGTTTGGTTAAAAGACAATGGCAAAAGATACTGAATAAAAGAATTTCAGTGAATGTGAAGTGCAGGCAAGGAAAAACATACATACAGTGGAGGAAATAATTATTTGACCCCTCACTGATTTTGTAAGTTTGTCCAATGACAAAGAAATGAAAAGTCTCAGAACAGTATCATTTCAATGGTAGGTTTATTTCAACAGTGGCAGATTGCACATCAAAAGGAAAATCGAAAAAATAACTTTAAATAAGATAGAAATTGATTTGCATTTCATTGAGGGAAATAAGTTTTTGAACCCTCTAACAAAAAAAGACTTAATACTTAGTGGAAAAACCCTTGTTTGCAAGCACAGAGGTCAAACGTTTCTTGTAATTGATGACCAAGTTTGCGCACATTTTAGGAGGAATGTTGGTCCACTCCTCTTTGCAGATCATCTCTAAATCCCTAAGGTTTCGAGGCTGTCTCTGTGCTACTCTAAACTTGAGCTCCCTCCATAGGTTTTCTATTGGATTAAGGTCCGGAGACTGACTAGGCCACTCCATGACCTTAATGTGCTTCTTCTTGAGCCACTCCTTTGTTGCCTTTGCTGTATGTTTTGGGTCATTGTCGTGCTGGAACACCCATCCACGACCCATTTTCAGTTTCCTGGCAGAGGGAAGGAGATCGTCGCTCAGGATTTCACGATACATGGCTCCGTCCATTTTCCCGTTAATGCGATTAAGTTGTCCTGTGCCCTTAGCAGAAAAACACCCCCAAAGCAAAATGTTTCCACCCCCATGCTTGACGGTGGGGACGGTGTTTTGGGGGTCATAGGCAGCATTTTTCTTCCTCCAAACACAGCGAGTTGAGTTAATGCCAAAGAGATCTATTTTGGTCTCATCAGACCACAGCACCTTCTCCCAGTCACTCTCTGAATCATTCAGGTGTTCATTGGCAAACTTCAGACGGGCCTGCACATGTGCCTTCTTGAGCAGGGGGACCTTGCGAGCCCTGCAGGATTTTAATCCATTGCGGTGTAATGTGTTTCCAATGGTTTTCTTGGTGACTGTGGTCCCTGCTAATTTGAGGTCATTAACTAACTCCTCCCGTGTAGTTCTAGGATTCTTTTTCACCTTTCTCAGAACCATTGACACCCCACGAGGTGAGATCTTGCGTGGAGCCCCAGAGCGAGGTCGATTGATGGTCATTTTGTGCTCCTTCCATTTTCGAACAATCGCACCAACAGTTGTCACCTTCTCTCCCAGCTTCTTGCTAATGGTTTTGTAGCCCATTCCAGCCTTGTGCAGGTCTACAATTTTGTCTCTGACATCCTTGGACAGCTCTTTGGTCTTTCCCATGTTGTAGAGTGTGGAGTCTGCTTGATTGATTGATTCTGTGGACAGGTGTCTTTTATACAGGTGACTAGTTAAGACAGGTGTCCTTAATGAGGGTGACTAATTGAGTAGAAGTGTCTAACCACTCTGTGGGAGCCAGAACTCTTAATGGTTGGTAGGGGTTCAAAAACTTATTTCCCTCAATGAAATGCAAATCAATTTCTATCTTTTATTTAAAGTTATTTTTTCGATTTTCCTTTTGATGTGCAATCTGCCACTGTTGAAATAAACCTACCATTGAAATGATACTGTTCTGAGACTTTTCATTTCTTTGTCATTGGACAAACTTACAAAATCAGTGAGGGGTCAAATAATTATTTCCTCCACTGTACTTGTTGGCTTAAGCAGTGGTATTAACAACAAAAGGAAGTTGGTCGAGTGGTAAAGAGTGGCGGAGACACTTGAAAGTTGAAGTTCAGAAAGTCGCACAGTGTCCGAATAAAAAAAAGAAGTGGTCAGATATCAAAGTTGCCATGAAAAGACAAGTCGTAGCCCACCATCTTGAGTATCATACGGAAATGTTTTCGTGTACAGAGAAAAGGGGAAAAAAAATAGGGACGCCGTGAAGAAAAAATGCTTAATTTTCACATTAATATCTCTTAAATTATTTTGTCATTTAAGTAGAACGTTTTCAACTTTATCTTAAAATCAATGTTTAATTTACTAGAGTTTCTCAGATCCCATCGTAACTAAATTAGCACGTTAAATGGTTTGTATTCTTTGTGTGTGAATTACTACATGCTTCTTGAACAGGCTTTCTCTTACAACGACAGCAGCGCACAGGCACTAATCTCCATATAGAATACATTACATTCATGATATTACGGCTCTCTGAACAATTTAAATATTAAGTTTTAAACTTTATCATTTTCATGATGAAATGCATTAAAGCATGTATTAAACATGGGGGAATGGTAGCACATTGGTAGTGATGAGCTGGTGCCCTGTCCGGGGATTGTTCTTGCCTCTCCATTCCGGGATTGTTCCTGCCTCCAACAGCACATTGGTAGCGATGAGCTGGTGCCCTGGACTGAGCTCCAGCTCATTGCTACCGGTGTGCCACTGTGTCCACATGTGTTTATATAAATAATGTATACTGTTGATAAAGTTAAAAATGTATCTGTGATTTACATACTTGAATACATTTCATCTTAAAAATAATATTAACTATACTGTACATCCTAGTATTCTAACAGCACAGAGCTCCTAGGGGATAGCTGTTGGAAATCTAAATCGATTTAGAAGCCAGTCATCATCTGTAAATGCGTGCTGTCTTCTATTGAATTGAATTGAATTCCTTTTTGTTTTTGTATGGTACAATGAGATTCAGTATGCAAATCCTCCATAAACTAATTTTCCTATAAAACGAATAATAATACAAAAAAAAACAATGAAAAATACACTTATGTATTCATATTGTATAATATACATGTACATATTGTGCCGATAGTGCAAATGGTTCATAAAGTGGCTCGGGTTATGCAATTTTTCAGCTGTAGTGCAAGTTTACAGTGAGATAAACTGAGCGGATCAGCGAGCGGAAGCAGAGAGCAGAGCAGCGGTGTCTCCCACAGGCACGTAGCCCTTCGCAAGCACCCAAGCAAGTTCACCTGAGGTAAAGCCGGCAGCTGACCAGTAGAAATAACCGGCAGTGAAAAATTAAAGTCGATCGCTCAGCGGGTGGTGGAAACTTAAAGCGACGGTGATTCAGCTGAACACGGAAAGCGCCGAAGCACCTATAAAAACGGCAAAGATGACTTCAACATTTAATGTAAGTTCTATCTGCTCTCTGCCAATCGAGGGCATGTTTATATGTTGTGTGTCCTGCAGTATGTACAGCTCAGGTTTTCCGGCCGACAGTGCAGATAGCTTCACCTGCCAAAAATGTTTAGTTAATTTAGAGTTGGTCGGGAAAATACGTGAATTGGAGGACCGCGTTAGGAATCTGATAGCGATTAGGCAAACCGAAAATTGGATCGACTCGGTTTGTTTAGACAATTCGGCTACTTCTGATTCGGCCTCAGTCTCTCCAGGTCCCACTGTATTCAGTGCGCGGCCGAAATCAGCAGCACCAATTCTGCCACAGGGCGAGTGGGTAACAGTAAGACGGGGGTCTAAGAATCCAAAATTTAGTCCCCCAGCACCCAGGTCACCAATTCGGACCCAGAACAGGTTCTCAGCTCTCCGCAGCGCGCCTGTGGAAACTGAGAATAAGAAAGTGCTCATAATTGGCGATTCTATAGTGCGGAATGTTAGAATTCCAAACTATGTTAAACCAGCAGTTAATGTTAAGTGCCTCGCAGGGGTCAAGATTTCTGGCATGGAGGCCGCATTGGACCGTGTCGCCGACGATGAAGTATCTACCTTATTGCTGCATGTCGGCACTAATGATATTTATTTACAGCAATCTGAGGTATTAAAGCGGAACTTCATCTCTCTATGCACCAAAGCTAAAACAAAATGTCGGAATTTAATTGTATCTGGTCCCTTACCAAGATTATATAGAGGGGATGTGATTTATAGCTGATTGCATTCCTTTCACTGCTGGCTAGAAACCTGGTGTGCAAATAAAAGCATAGCATTTGTGAACAATTGGGATGATTTTTGGGAAAGGCCTGGATTTTTCAGAAGAGATGGTCTTCATCCTAACTGGAGGGGATCTTATGTATTATCCCAAAATATGGCAGCAAAACTGCCTGGTTGACTGATTAGAGCACCATCCAGGCCGCAGTCATGTGATCTTAAATCACAGGCTGTTGTTTATCCCACCTGTTATTTTCCTGAAGCTGTTATCCATAATCCCTGTTGTGGGGCATCCAGTAAATTTAGTCTTGATACAAACCTTAAATTAATTGATAACCAAAAAATAAGGTGTATAATTAGACCAAGGGATAAAACCAGACCCTCCACCAGGGGCATCTGTAATAGAAATTTACTTCAAATTAAAACAAAAAATATATCACCAGTTCAGAAAGAACCATGCAGTTTTAAATGCTGTTTATTGAACATTCGCTCTCTTGGCACTAAAGCTGTTTTGGTAAATATTATATTAAGTACAAAATCTGATCTGTGTCTTCTTACTGAAACCTGGCTAAGTAAATGTGACACTGTTCCCCTAACAGAGGCGTCACCAGATGGATACTCGTTCCTTCATAAGTCTAGAGATTCTGGTCGAGGAGGAGGCCTTGGAATAATTCATTGTAATAAAATGCAAATCACTTCTAAAAATTTAGGCAACTTTACATCCTTCGAGGTATTCATTTTAAATATTAAAACAGATTCCAACACAATTATAGTGCTAGTCTACAGACCACCAGGGCCATATTCATTGTTCATGACTGAATTTAGCAACCTTTTGTCTGATTTGGCCATAAATTATGATCACGTAGTTCTGATGGGGGATTTTAATGCACACATTGATGTGGAAACTGACACTTTTAGCAAATGTTTTACTTATTTGTTAAATTCAGTAGGATTTTGTCAGATCGTCAAAGGTCCAACTCATAATCATAACCACACATTAGATTTAATTATAACTTACAAAGTTGAAATTCAAAATTTAAATATTACTCCATTAAATGTAGTTATTTCTGATCACTTCTTAATTACATTTGATTTAGTTCTGCCAATGCCAACGCACTCACAGATTAAAACAAAGTGCGACATCTAGATTGTAATTCTGCTTCAAAATTTATAGATACCTTGAGTAAGTCGAGTGTAATTGTGGAAAACCATTTAGATCAGTTAACATCAAATGTAAATATGGAAAACAATTTAGATCAGCTAATATCACATTATAATGTGACCTTGAGAGATGCTCTGGACACAGTGGCTCCACTTAAAACAAAAGTGATCAAAGCGCATAGAAACTCTCCCTGGTTTAATGAAAATACTCAAGCTCTTAAATTAGAGTGTCGAAAACTGTAGCGCAGATGGAGAACAACAAAGCTACATGTCTTTCAAATTGCATGGACAGAGAGTGTTAATAAATATAAAAAAGCCCTCTTTAAAGCTCGCTCAGAATACTATTCTACATTATTAGATAGCAATAATAAAAATCCTCGGGTACTGTTTAGAACAGTGGCTAAATTAACAAATGGCAATTCAGATCAACAGTGCAAAATACCAACAGATATTAGCAGTACAGACTTTATGAACTTCTTCAATGAGAAAATTAAAAATATAAGATCCCAGATCTCAGCATCACAGTACAAACCAAATACTAGCTTAGCAGACCCTGCCGCACATTGCATTCAGCACTTTAGTAATTTTAATCCTGTAACTAAGCAGGAAGTCTTAACTTTAATTACTAAAATGAAGCCCTCTACTTGTTCCCTAGATCCAGTGCCAACAAAACTAGTAAAAAGTGCAATGGATGTTCTTGCAGCACCTATTCTAACCGTTATCAATAGTTCATTACTGCATGGCACAGTACCTGATGCACTAAAAGTGTCAGTCATTAAACCTTTACTTAAAAAGTCAGACCTAGACCCACACATACTAAATAATTATAGGCCTATTTCAAATTTACCATTTCTCTCTAAAATACTAGAAAAAGTAGTCGCCAGTCAGCTTCAGTCACGCCTTACGCATTACAATTTATTTGAGAAATTCCATTCTGGTTTTCGCACTGGTCATAGTACAGAAACTGCACTAACACGGGTTGTAAATGACATTCTGATATCCTCTGATGAAGGAAACTCCACTGTAATTATGTTATTAGACTTAAGTGCAGCATTTGACACCATTGACCATTCTATTTTACTGCACAGGCTAGAAAATGATGTTGGTCTTACGGGCCCCGTGCTCGCTTGGTTCAGTTCTTATTTATCAAATCGATTCCAATATGTACAGAAATGTGCTGACAGTACTCCATCATTATACACAGAAGTTCAATATGGTGTCCCACAGGGATCAGTACTGGGACCTTTACTCTTTTCACTGTACATGCTTCCACTGGGATCTCTCATTAGGAAACATAATGTTAATTTTCACTCGTATGCAGATGACACCCAGTTATACCTTTCATTTAAATCAAATGAAGTTTCTCCAATGTCATCTTTGATTAGTTGTGTTAGTGAATTAAAGGAGTGGATGAATGAGAACTACTTGTCTTTAAATACAGATAAAACAGAGATGTTAATTGTTGGAGGGAATGACGCTGATCACAGCAATATTTTGTCGACATTTAACTCAGTTGGAATCCCAATTAATTTTACTGAATCAGCCCGCAATCTAGGAGTTATCTTTGATTCTAGCATATCATTTAAAGCACATATTACAAAGTTGTCCAAAACATGTTTCTTCCATCTTAAAAATGTTAGGAAATTAAGGCGCTTTCTAAATAAACAGGATTGTGAGAAATTAATTCATGCATTTATCTCTAGTAGGATTGACTACTGCAATGCGGTGTTCACTGGCTGTTCAAACTGTTCTTTATACAGCCTCCAGTTAATCCAAAATGCGGCTGCAAGAATTATTACAAGAGCAAGAAAATATGAACACATAACTCCAGTTCTTAAATCCTTACACTGGCTCCCGGTTAAGTTTAGGGCAGATTTCAAAATCCTCCTTTTAACATATAAAGCATTAAATGGCCAAGGTCCGGCTTACTTGTCTGAACTTATCATGACTTACAAACCTGAGTGCACATTAAGATCTCAAGATGCCGGTCTGCTTATGATTCCAAGGATTAATAAAATAACAGTGGGAGGTCGAGCTTTTAGTTACAGGGCCCCTAAACTGTGGAATGGTCTTCCTGCTTCTATAAGAGATGCCCCTTCGGTCCCAGCCTTTAAATCCCGGCTGAAGACTCACTACTTCAGTTTAGCATATACTGACTAGAGCTGCTGATTAACTGTACATACTGCATCTCTGTTGTTAGTCATTAGCACTAAAACATAAGTAACGTAATTATAATTGAATACTAACCCTCACCTATTCTGTTTCTGTTCTCGGTACTCAAATGTGGCAATTGGTGCCACAGCCCACCTGCCAAGTTGTTTGCCTGCCTATGGTAAAGTCATCCCTGGTGGAGGATCACAGGAATCATGGGAAAGAGGGGCCCTTTCATCGGATTGGCTGGCCGAGCAACGTTTCAGCCGTGGAATGGCCAAATGGGGAGGCAGCTTGACGGATGAGGTCTCCAGCACTCTAAAAATATCAAAATCTTATTATGTGATATCATCTACTGTTAAATTCTGCTCTGTACTTCTAAAATTTTTATTATTATGCTGTATTAAGGATTTGTTCTGTATACTTGTATTGAGCCCCTTCTTTTGACACCCACTGCACGCCCAACCTACCTGGAAAGGGGTCTCTCTTTGAACTGCCTTTCCCGAGGTTTCTTCCATTTTTCCCTACAAGGTTTTTTTGGGAGTTTTTCCCTTGTCTTCTTAGAGAGTCAAGGCTGGGGGGCTGTCAAGAGGCAGGGCCTGTTAAAGCCCATTGCGGCACTCCCTATACAAAAATAAACTGTATTGTAATTCTAAGTACGAACAGTTCTGACAGGACCACCTGATGGACTGATTGAGTGAGTGCGTTTATATAGCTCTTGGGATCAAACTGTTTGTGAACCTCGTGGTCATTGCAGGAAAGGCTCTGAAGTGTTTGCTGGATGGGAGAAGTTCAGTTAGACCGGGGTGTCCAATACGTCGATCAAGATAGTGTGGGTAGATTGCGTTGCATTCAAAAAATTTTTTTTTAAATGTTAGTCTAGTTAGTTAGTTATGGCATTTGCCACTTGATTGACATACAGGGTGGCCAGTCTGAGATCTCTTTTCTTCTAACACACTGGTCATACTGCACGCATGATCAAACGTGCAAGCTACTGCAAAACTCCGGCTATATAGTGATATAGTTAGCCTTCCAATTTATATCGACTAAAGAAGGGATTTTAAAAAAAAAAGTGTTGGTAATGGGATGAATGTGGAATTGGAAGAGGATTTTTTTTCTCTCACAATCGAAGTGCGTTTGTCTGATCTGTCAATCTATCATTGCTATTTCAAAGAAGGAAAATGTGGAAAGGCACTTTTGAACTGTTCATAAAAACTACAAAACTGACTTCCTTTCAAAAAGCGATCTGAGAAAGGAGAGGGAACTAAAATTGCAGTTAATCGGACAGCCGTCATTTTTCACTCGGCTGAATTCAAAAGCAAAGGCAGACACACCGAAGCATCGTTCCGGGTAAGTCACTCGATCATTAGGTATAAGAAGTCCTTCCAAGATGGAGAGATGATCAAATATGCCTTTGTTGAGGCAGATGGCTAGGGAGAAATTCCTGCTGAGATTTCAAGACCCCTGGCTGAAGAAAAAGGAGTTTTTCCTTGTCATTAAACATGCAGAATGCAAGCAACTTAATAAAGATATATATATATTAGATATACAGTGGAACCTCGGTTCACATACACCTTGGTTCACGACCAAAAAGCTCGCCAAACTTTTGTCTCGGTTCACAACCACACACTCGGTATACAAACAAGCCAGTTTCCCTTGCCTGCCTGAGCTGAGCTGAAAGAGAGTGCAAGAGCGAGCGAGCACGTGCCTGCTGGGGAGGAGGAGATTGCTGCACGTGTTTGCCGAACAAGCCAGTTTCCCTTGCCTGGCTGAGCTGCGAGAGAGAGAGAGAGCAAGAGCGAGCGAGCACGTGCCTGCTGGGGAGGGGGAGGAGGAGATTGCTGCACGTGTTGGCTTGCACTTACTGGCTGCAGATAGGCAGGCAAACCATCCCCCCAGTTCCATGTGCCTGCTGGGGATGGGAGGGGATTGCAGCACGCGTTTGCCTGCCTACATGCCAATGGACCATCCCCCCTCCACAGGCAGGCTGCCGCGTGGCTGCAAGAGCTCTGTTCATTGTTCTCCTTCCATTGGCTTCTAAGCAAGTGAAGAGTGGTGAGAAGAAAGTTTTGAAGAAAATTTACGAAATTCTATGCGTCATGGTCATAACTGGAACCTATTTTTCTCCATATACTGTAATGGACGTTAGCCCGATGGCTGTGGGGGGTGGAGCTGCGTGTCACATCATCACGCCTCCCACATAATCACGTGAACTGACTTTAACCGCAGTACGGAGAAAAGAAGGAAGAGCTCCCAACAATAAAACAGCGGAGAACCCGTGGATTAAATAAAAAGGCTGCTTAGTTGGCGAAGCAAGGAAAAACGATGGCTTTATATGGCGTTTGTTTATAAAACAGTGGAGAAGCTGTGTAAAGGCTGCTTCACAAAAAAAACAGCGGAGCGCCTTATATGGGCAGGCAGTCAACCAAACAAGGGAATCAATAAATAACTATTACCGTAATAATGGAACGGAGTACGGAGAAAAGAAGGAAGAGCTCCCAACAATAAAACAGTGGAGAACCCCCGAATTAAATAAAGGAGATGGGTACTTCAACAGTAAACTAAGTCTAAAATAGCTACACAATAACTATAACAATCGTAATAAACGAACAATAACACAGTAGAGAACCGCAAAGCAAGGAGAAAGGACAGACTTCAACCAGAGTCCCGAGGCTTTGGAAAACATCTTGTATCACCCCAGTCCCAAAGGTATCACGTCCTAGTGAGCTGAATGACTTCCGGCCTGTCGCTCTGACGTGACATGATAAAGACCATGGAGCGGCTGCTACTTCACCACCTAAGGCCACAGGTCCACCGTGCCCTCGACCCTCTGCAGTTCGCATACCAGGAGAAGGTGGGAGCGGAGGATGCCATCATCTACATGCTACACTAATCCCTCTTCCACTTGGACAGAGGCTGTGGTGCTGTAAGAATTATGTTTTTGGACTTCTCTAGTGCCTTCAACACCATCCAACCTCTGGTGGTGGATTTTAGGAGGCCCAGGCCCCTCAGTCTCCTCTGATGATCACGGGGTCAATATGTGCAGAGGGTACAGACCTATAAATACCTGGGAGTGCAGCTGGATGATAAATTGGACTGGACTGTCAATACAGATGCTCTGTGTAAGAAAGGTCAGAGCCGACTATACTTCTTTAGAAGGCTGGCGTCCTTCAACATCCGTTTATAAGATGCTGCAGATGTTCTACTAGACGGTTGTGGCGAGTGCCCTCTTCTACGCGGTGGTGTGCTAGGGAGACAGCATAAAGAAGGATGCCTCACGCCTGGACAAACTGGTGAGGAAGGCAGGCTCTATTGTAGGAATGAAGCTAGACAATTTAACATCCATGGCAGAGCGATGGGCGCTGAGCAGGTTCCTGTCAATCATGGAGAATCCATTGCATCTTCTGAACAATGTCATCTCCAGGCAGAGGAGCACCTTCAGCGACAGACTGCTGTCAGATTGTTCCTCCCCCACACTATGCGACTCTTCAATTCCACCCGGGGTGGTAAACGCTAACATTATCCAAAGTTATTGTCTGTTTTTACCTGCATTTTTATTACTTTTTAATTTAATATTGTTTTTTATCAGTATGCTGCTGGTAGAGTATGTGAATTTCCCCTTGGGATTAATAATGTATCTATTTATCTATCTGTGAAGCAGAACTGGAAAGTGTGGAATGCTGATGTGTTAAGTAGAAACAGACTAATTTGGTTTTGGCATGTGAAGAAAAAAAAAAACAAACAAATGATTGGTTGAAGAGGCATACCATGTTGGAGGTGGAGGAGTTAAGTTCCCAGGGGAGGACGAAAGACTACATGGTTAGATGCCTTGTCAGATGAGGATGCCCAGGATTACGGGGAGTGGAGTAAAACTAATTGGAGGGCAACTGACTAACGTAGGTAAACTTAACATTAACTGAAAGAAAAAAGTCATTTTGTGCTGCACCGAACACACCTGGAGTTGCAAACAGAAATGTATTCATTCAGCATAACATTAAGATAGTTATTCTGTTTTCTAGTTATTCTGTTTTCTCTGGTCAAAAGACATGCGGATTAAGGGCATAGGCAATTCTAAATTGTCCCTAGTATGTACTTGGTTTGTTGATGGGTGTGTGTGCCCCGCGGTGGGCTGGTGCCATGCCCGGGGTTTGTTTCCTGCCTTTTGCCCTGTGTTGGCTGGGATTGGCTCCAGCAGACCCACGTGACCCTATAGTTAGTATATAGCAGGTTGGATAATGAATGGATGGATGGATGTTTTGACTTTTATTTCAGTTTGCCTTTGGGCTTCTCTTTGCTGTGGCATGCAAATAAATGCACATTTTATTCTGAAGTTTGAGATGGCCATACCTCTGCAGTAACTCAGTTTTGGTCATCATGTCTGTCGCAGATCCTCCTTTTGAAGAGACAGTCTGCATGGCTCAAAATGAATGCACATAGTGTGATTCCTGAATCCCTAAACATGCTGGCATAAAGTTAATCAGTGGAAATTGTCATGTCAGTTTAAAATACCCATTGCTTTCTTCTCTGCTCAAGCTTGCGTCTATGTTGCAAATTCACAATATAGAAAATGTATGCATATTTAGAGTAATATATGAACAGGATATACTTACAACACAAAATCATAATAAATATGCAAGTAACATGGTGGTTAGTGCTGTTGCCTCATAGCATCAAACTCCTGGTTTGAAATCCTGAACCCATTTATTGTTTGGAATGTAGTCATTATTCATTTGCATAATCTCCTCACGTGCAGGTGAGTTTAATTGGCATGTGGAGTGTCATTGTGTGGATATATGAATGACTGTCTTGCATTGGCCTAACCTCTTACTCAAAAGTTTGCACATTTGGCTTGTGGCACTGCTGGTCTCCTGCGAGTATGTGTTAGCTAAAAATGTAAAACTATTTAATATATACTGTTTTTCATAATAAAGGCCTGTATTCTGAGATGCATACAATTCCTGCCTCCTCTTTGATTGCCATAAAAAAAAATGTAATGATAAAGAAAAAATACCAGGATGATTTCACGCATCCCTGGAAATTGATAAAACAGAATCTAAGCACATACCAATTAGCATGTTTTTCTAAGATTCTGTGGTTTGTTTAAAAACTTAGTCTTTCTAATTAGAGAGAAATGTACAGCATAGGGGTCGTGTTAGGATGCATGCACTGGTACTGTGCATTGCTGCACTCGCCACACAAGGAAACAACTGAGGATTCTGGTAGAAAATCCCTCAGGCATAAATGTGGTCCAGTCCCACCCTCTGTATATGACTAATTATATATATATATATATATATATATATATATATATATATATATACACACACACACACACAGTGCATCTGGAAAGTATTCACAGTGCATCACTTTTTCCACATTTTGTTATGTTACAGCCTTATTCCAAAATGGATTAATTTTTTTTCCCTCAGAATTCTACACTCAACAAATTGTGAAAGCACATGTACATAAATATTCATAGCCTTTGCCATGAAGCTCAAAATTGAGCTCAGGTGCATCCTGTTTCCCCTGATCTGCAGCTTAATTGGAGTCCACCTGTGGTAAATTCAGTTGATTGGACATGATTTAGAAAGGCACACACCTGTCTATATAAGGTCCCACAGTTGACAGTTCATGTCAGAGCACAAACCAAGCATGAAGTCAAAGGAATTGTCTGTAGACCTCCGAGACAAGATTGTCTCGAGGCACAAATCTGGCGAAGGGTACAGAAAAAATTGTGCTGCTTTGAATGTCCCAATGAGCACAGCGGCCTCCATCATCCGTAAGTGGAAAAAGTTCGAAACCACCAGGACTCTTTCTAGAGCTGGCCATCCATCTAAACTGAGCAATCTGGAGAGAAGGGCCTTAGTCAGGGAGGTGACCAAGAACCCGATGGTCACTCTGTCAGAGCTCCAGAGGTCCTCTGTGGAGAGTGGAGAACCTTCCAGAAGGACAACCATCTCTGCAGCAATCCACCAATCAGGCCTGTATGGTAGAGTGGCTAGACGGAAGCCACTCCTTAGTAAAAGGCACATGGCAGCCTGCCTGGAGTTTGCCAAAAGGCACCTGAAGGACTCTCAGACCATGAGAAAGAAAATTATCTCGTCTGATGAGACAAAGATTGAACTGTTTGGTGTGAATGCCAGGTGTCATGTTTGGAGGAAACCAGGCACCGCTCATCTCCAGGCCAATGACACATCCCTATAGTGAAGCATGGTGGTGGCATGCTGTGGGGATGTTTTTCAGCGGCAGGAACTGGGAGACTAGTCAGGATAAAGGGAAAGATGACTGCAGCAATGTACAGAGACATCCTGGATAAAAACCTGCTCCAGAGCGCTCTTAACCTCAGATTGGGGTGACGGTTCATCTTTCAGCAGGACAATGACCCTAAGCACACAGCCAAGATATCAAAGGAGTGGCTTCAGGACAACTCGGTAAATGTCCTTGAGTGGCTCAGCCAGATCCCAGACTTGAATCCGATTGAACATCTCTGGAAAGATCTTAAAATGGCTGTGCACCGACTCTTCCTATCCAACCTAATGGAGCTTGAGAGGTGCTGCAAAGAGGAATGGGCGAAACTGGCCAAGGATAGGTGTGCCAAGCTTGTGGCATCATACTCAAAAAGACTTGTGGCTTTAATTGCTGCCAAAGGTGCATCGACAAAGTATTGAGCAAAGGCTGTGACTACTTATGTACATGTGATTTCTCAGTTTTTTTATTTTTAATAAATTTGCAAAAACCTCAAGTAAACTTTTTTCACATTGTCATTATGGGGAGTTGTGTGTAGAATTCTGAGGAAAAAAATGAATTAATCCATTTTGGAATATAAGGCTGTAACATAACAAAATGTGGAAAAAGTGATGTGCTGTGTATATATATAAATAAAATATAACCAGGTGTTACGTGGACAACTCCTTGGCTGGGTCAACACCAATGAGGATCCTGAAAGCCAAATCACCTTTGGGGATTTGTGCCACGTGATTGTAGTGCTGTAACTGATGCTCCCTCACAATACAAATACATGTGCCTCATTTGGGACTCCATGAGAAACTGCTCATTTGACACAAAGTCAAACCAGCAGGATCCTCTGAAGAGTCACAGTAATGAAGGAGTCCAGTCTTTGTCTCAGGTCACTGGATAACATCCATGTCTCACAACCATATAGCAAAACGGGAAGCGCCAAGACTCTAAAGATTTGGGCCTTCATCCCTTTGCAGAGAAATTGGGAATGCCACACACCCTTTTCAAGTGACCTCACAACCCCCCATGCTCTCCCAATCCGTTTACTGACTTCATAGGAAAAATCAGCAGAGTCATGAATACCGCTGCTGAGATAAGTAGACATCTCCACGAGGTCGACATTCCCTCCACAGACACAGTACTGATGTCTGTGTCCCAGAGGTCATTAATGGCCTGGATCTTGTTTTTTATCCAGGACACTCGCAAGCCCAAACAGCTCTGAATCCTTGCTCAGTCTCGAGAGCCCCAATCATAGCCTCCATTGATGCCCCACTGCAATATACTGCTTAGCAAAGTCTCAGACCTTAATTAGCTCATTAGGGCCATGACTTGTTCACACTTATAGTTAGGAAACCCCAGGTGGTGCAAATTGCAAAGCTGTATAAATTATCTGACTCTTCAAACCTTCTACCAACAATTAGCAGCCATGGGCTCCTCTAAGCAACTGCCTGGTAGTCTCAAAAATAAAACAATTGATACTCTCAAATCAAGAGGAGGCTACAAGAAGATAGAAAGCGTTTTCAGGTAGCTCTTTCCGTTGTTTGTAATTTTATTAAGAAATGGCAGTTAACAGGAATGGTGGAGGTCAAGTTGAAGTCTGGAAGACCAAGAAAACTTTCTGAAAGAACTGCTCATTGGATTGCTAGAAAGGCAAATTAAAACTCCCATTTGACTGCAAAAAGGCCTTCAGGAAGATTTAGCAGACTTTTGAATGGTGATTCATTGCTCTTCTGTGAAACAATACCTGAACAAATAAGATCTCCGTGATACAGCCAACAGAACAAAACCTTTCCGGCATCCTAGCCACAATTCATCTCCAGTGTGTGTTTTTTTTTTTTTTTAAATTTAAATTAACATCTAAAAAAGCCTGATGCATTTTAGAAAAAAGTTGGGACCTATAACAAGATAACAATATGAAACACACCTCCAAATCTACAATGGAATATCTAAAGAGGAACAAGCTGATGGTTTTTCCATGGCCCTCCCAGTCCCCTGACTTAAACATCATTGAAAATCTGTGAATAGATCTCAAAAGAGCAGTGCATGCCAGACAGCCCAAGAATCTTGCAGAATTAGAAGCCTTTTGCAAGGATGTATGGGTGTGAATACCATAAGTAAGAACTGAGACTCTTGGCTGGCTACAAAAAGCGTTTACAAGCTGTGACACATTTGCTTCAGGCTATTTACATGTTTTTGGCATTTTGTACCTGTAAATGACAAAATTAAGTTAATCTTGCTTAAAATGTTAAGGAAATGTCATCTTTTAACTTTATGCGTTTTGGTGGTCGGTTCATCTTCTGCTCACTTAACTATTCACAGTAATAGAGCTTGCTTCTCATAGCTTGTAGAGCTTTAACGAATTGTGCCCATTTTGATGTACTGTATCTACAGACGTCTTCCCTTGTAACCCATGAGACTCATCGATATGTACTATATTGGGAACATGCATCTACTACATATTTTGATGGTCACCTGATACACTTACTTCAGTTTGTACAGTTTTGGTACTGGATGATTGGCTTCATCATATCCTTATTAGTGAAATGTAGGTATTTCGTAATGAGTGAAAGATGACACTCATTCATAACTTTGCTCAAAATGAGTGTCGTCAACAGCTGGTTTGTTGACTAATACCATCTCTGTACTGGTTTATCCATTATGCCTTATAGTATCAATAGACTGAAAAATACCCACATGTCTGCAGCTACAAACAGTTTACTGTACTTTTCTGATATTGCAATATTCTCCACCAGACTATCATCAATAAATTATAAATAATCATGATCCACAGACACATTTAGATGTTGGGTTACCTGTAAGTGAACAACAGGAAGTTTCCAGTATGGTTGAACCAAACATGAACAGGTGTTTATTTCACTGTCTGTCAAAATGGTTGACCATTTCACATCACTATCACTTGATTTGAGCAATAGTTCAGTTTAAGTCTAGTCTAAAAAAAATCTGCTTTATGGCTTCTTATTTGCAATTGTGTTTTTTGTTGAAGGCTCCACCCCTCTCCCGAATATTGATGAGTTACTATCAACTGGCAGAAAGTATGAAAATATTAATGTGTTTTTTTTTTTTTTTTTTTGTAGCTTGATGCTGTTTCGTTCACTAGATGGTAGCAGAATACTGTCCTGAGAATTTTTCAGGCATAACAATATTACGCGGATCATCAACCGTCGTCCAGTGTGTGAATCAGGAATAGCTGTTTTTGCATAGAATTCTGAGCTCAAGTAATGCTCGGTGGTAATACCAATTAGGTTAAAGCATCAGGAGGAGATAGGTGCTGATGCACTTGTTCTCTCTACTTGTTTAAACTGCTTGTAAGCTTTAACAAAGCAGAAAATTTGCTGATGCAGTGGTTTCTGCATGCGCCTCATTGATCTTGGACGATTACTGTGTCGCATGTGCTCCAGTATCCAGTGACAACAACAGAAACTTCCTATCCGCACACACAGTCTGCTGGTGTTCAGCTAACTTGAATTGGGGATTTGTTTGTCATCAGTAGTGGCTTTTGGAGGTGAAAAAGAGGTAAATGTTAACAAATTTACAAGTTGGTGTAACTGCTGTGAAGGTAAATTTGAAACTGTAAACTAATACCTACTCGACATGTAGAATGTTTCTTTAAGTTAGACACATTTGTAAAATTTGCCAGTGTTTTCCATTGGGAGATTTTGAAATTTTAAAAGTGCAGCATGATTGGGTTCAAGTTATCGCAACAAAAATTGCATTGTCTATGTACTGTTCTTTGAAGAATTAGTTTGTCCCATTTCAACAAAGTATGTCCAGGGGGGGCCTAAAGTTATTTAATGCAGACAGACTCATACTGGCTATTTAAATAGGTGGTTTGCACATTATATGTGAACTCCTGCAAAGAAGGGTTAAATGTAATAAAGTAACAAATATTTATGAAAAGGATGGAATCGGATGTAAACATTTTCATAGAATATTTATTTACAGAGTTAGTGCCATTTTACATTGGAATGTGTCCTTGATGGGCACAATTAAATGTAGTAATTCTTGCATTTTCTACAGAAGAAATTTATTTTCAAATTTCTCTGTCCCTTTTCATTAATATGTGTAATAAATATTACAATATTTATACTTGTTGTGTACTATTTATCAAATAAATATAGGCAAAGGTAGGTTTACAGTTGTTCATATGTATGCAAGACATGCAGGTTATAATTGCTACATCCAATCACACTATAATAATAACAAGAAAAAGAGCATAAATAAGACGACAAATACAAATAAATAGTACAATAATAAGAGTAAAATGTTTTTCCTGTACTCGCAACTGTAAACCTACTTTTGACCTCCCTTTTATCTAAGTGTTTTTGAATGCCAAACCATGGTAGTCTTTTTAAATCAGGTTACAAAATACAAGCGGGAAGAATTTTGGTACAGTGGTTAGTGCTTCTGTCCAACATTCTCATATATCTAGGTTCAAATAAAATCATATTCAGATTTCAAATTATTTGGAATTGACAAGTTTTCTCCACGTACATTTGGGAAATAGCAGGAGGTCTCTTTCTGTGCTGTGCCTTAGTGCTCCTTGGATCTACTTTGCTGCTACCTTTCCCTGTAATGAACAAAGTATATTAAAATATGTTTAAAAAAATATATACATGTAAATGCATCATGTCTGACTTACTGCCATTATATATTTAGTGATTGTACATGTATAATTAAGTGGGCTTCTTATATACCTTTTACTGTACAATGTTAATTCTGAAGCTTCTTTTTACCCATTGTAGGTTGCTATAACTTTTGAAATTTCGAT
Organism: Polypterus bichir lapradei; assembly: GCA_026402145.1. Classification (NCBI taxonomy): domain Eukaryota; kingdom Metazoa; phylum Chordata; class Cladistia; order Polypteriformes; family Polypteridae; genus Polypterus; species Polypterus bichir. The sequence goes on from JANRMT010027041.1 coordinate 113,304,100, forward strand.
AACTTGTCTCTGGCAAAGTATCAGTGTTTGCTTAACAGTAGAAAGGACCTGAATTTAATGTCTAGCCAGTTCAGTGTATATGGAGTTAGCATATTTTTCCTGTGTGTGCACAGGCTTTCTTCTTGTACTCTAAATTCCTTGCCTATCCCAAAAATCTTCAGGTTATGCTCCTGCCTCTTTTTGGTTGTGTGCATTAGGTTGCCTTGCCGTGGCCTAGTGTTATATATTGGACTGTTTCCTTCACTGATGGGCAGATACTTCAAGTTTTGTTCTTTTTTTGTACCTGATGCTGTTTCCATGGGCTTTGGATCTCTGCACTGTGGGGGAAAAAAAGTTAAACATGAAGAAACTGGTTACAGAATTGTCTGTTTTGTTTTAGTAAATAAATAAATTCTCCGACTGTGTATTTTTGTACTTGGATTAAGATGGATATATCACATATTTATTTATTTATCATGAGCAATGGTGCAAGACTTTTACAGTTAACATTTTATTTTAAAGCCTAAAAGTGGGACTCTCTTGCTTCCTTGTTTTAGCATAGTTTCCTCTGCAGGAAGAGCAAGGTTTATGTTGCTTGATTTTGAAGTTTTAATAAAGATAATCTGTAGCCAATCACTTTATTTCATATGGCTTTTGTAGGTAACATAGGACTTTGCAGATTATATTAATTTAAATGTTTTCCTGTCTATAAAAATGTGTTCAGATGTATTTGTGTCGATTACAGATAGAATTAATTACTTTAAATGATTTGGTAAGAGATTACCAAAGATATTTTTAAAAGACACAAGTTATGCAAATATCCACCATATTTCAGGGAATGTTTATTTAATGAGCCCTTACCTATGAAAGACTTAAAGTACAGTATCTTAACACAGAAAGTAGTATACTTTTTACAGCAGTGTCTGTAAATGTACAGAATTGGCCCAAAAGGCTTTTGAGAACCTGAGTCTGTCATAAAATAGTGTTATTTTTACAATATTAATAATGACGAAAATGTTTTTGAGTTTACCTTTGAATCAAATTAGCTGGGAGACCTTCCATTTATAGCTTCTGTGTCTCTTTTGGCTCACATTAGTTTATTTGTATAGGTAAGAGTTGACTTAAAATTTTTTCCAGATTATATGAGTATGGGTGTATGTGTCTTGTAAATGATGAATGAATTTTTATTTCATTAACGTTTAATAAATGGACAAACAACAAACTATGACTTGTTTATGTTGTCATATCTATCTATCAATCTATCTAACATACTTTTTTTTTTTTTGCTGTTTTTGTTTTCTGTGGTTTTCAGTGATATCATATGCTTATTGTTCATCAACATTTGAAAAACATCCATTGGAATTTTAAAACTATTGTCACCCTCCTATAGAAATGGCAGACACGAAAAAACAACAGTTCATAATGGGGAAGAAAAACACTTTACATTTTTGTGTCTCTAAATTCAGGCGAAAAGAAAAATTGCCATTGAATTGGTTGTTTTGTTTTAGACCAGCTAGTATATTGTTTGTTCTAGTATTTAGATTTCAAGAGTTGTTAGTGGGTATACTACATTTTCAGTAGCAATTATTTGCTTTAGTTAGTTATTTTTTCTTCCCCCAAAAAGAAAGATTTGATTGCTTTATAGCAGCATGGAGTGATTTAGTTTGTGGCTGATTAGCATTAGATAATGTTCTCTGCACAGGGCACTTATGTTCATAGTTTGTAGTAATAATTTGTGCAATGATTTTTTTTTTTTCTCGCTTTGAAAGAAAATGTTTTTGAACATTGTTGGAAAATTTTGTGAGGATAAAAACCACTTTCAACTTAAAACACTTTTAGCAGTGTGTGTGCATGTATACATGCATTGGTTAATTTTTCACATCTTATTTTAAGTTTATTTACACTACATTATGCTTTCCTTAGATGTGGAAAAACATCAATTAATGATCAAAGAAGTGATTTTACAGTTTCAATGATTATTAAATATATACCAGTGTGTGAACACAGCATAATGCCAAGTATTAGGGATGAGGGTTGACTGTACTGGTGTGTATGTGTGTGTGTGTATGAATCAAGTTCAATATCAAGAAATAACATGGAAAACGATCAAGCGCAATTGACCTGCTTCTAATATCAGTAGATTTGATTCCCATGATACTGCTTCATTAAGTGTGAAAGCGTGGTCTATTTGACTGGATTCAATTAATGCATTTAGGGGTTGTGTTTATATAAAAAAAAAAAAAAAAAAATTGAATAGCAGAAATTTTTAACGTGTTAATCACACATTAATGCCAGTTAATCAGCAGGTGTACTTCTAGTTCTTGTTCCCCTCATTTGTGATGTCATGCAAATGTTCATACTTTCTGATTTACTTAAAGCATTCTGTGCAGGAATATCTGAGTTAGTGGTTTTATTACTCAGTGTGTTTGTTGTACATACTTACTGTTGTATATAGGTGGAACATGAGTGAATTAAGTTCGGGTTGTAAAGCTATGTTTCTTTTGTCCGACACATCATTGTTGTCATATACTCAATGTTTTCTTTCTTCATTTATGTTTGCCAAGTTAATGCATTCCAGTATTACACTTGCATTTGGTTAACACAAAAAAATAAGCTAACAGAAAAAATGCTACATTATTGTCACATACCTATAAAGTTGTACATCTTGAGTTAATTATTTCAGATTCATTCTATAATTATCTAAATTTCTTCTTTGCACCTGAGCATAATCAAAAAACACATCTTCCTTAGTTTCTGAGAAAATTTGGGAAAAATAAATTGTGCACTATTTTAATGTAGGATTCCTACCAGTCTGAACACAAACCTTCTCATCTGTGCATGAATCACCAGAATCAAGCATTTTTATTTCTCTTAGTGCTAAGTGACCCATTGATTTCATTGGCTTGGTGTTTATCCCTGTGATTGTTCAATGTCGTATTTTGAGTGTGATTTTCTGTGCCGTGTGTGTTATGTAATTACAGTGTTCAGATGCACATTTTTTATCAGTTTACATACTCTTTTAAAAACCCCTGTTAGTCAGCAAGCACAATTTTTAATTTCTGATATGTATTTTAGTCATGACAAATAAAACTTGGAATAAATGACCTGATAGTTAAAGGCCTTCTTTTAAGACAGAGGTTAAATATTTTAAATAGTAGCAAAAAAGTTTCACACTGCATTTTTTAAATTTACATTTAAACTTCAAACCAAGCTAAAGTAATGAAATGAAATAATATGCATTAAATAAAATGCACAAAATGTTGTATTAATAAAAAGCAACTTTTATCTTCACTGCCAGATTCAGATTTCAGAGACAAGCTCTTTATAGCTGCAGACCATCATCTGTTAAAACATTTTTCATTAGCAGTAATCTTCATGCTTAGAACTGGTAAATAAAATGTAAACCAGTCATTGGCTTCATAGCCCTCAGCAAGCTTGGAAATCCCTCAGTTTCTAAGAACCTATAACCAGAAGGGAGATGATCTGGCAATACTGGATGATGTGGGCCTATGCAGATTAGGTAGATTACACTTCTCCTCATTAACTCTGTTCCTCTTAAAAAATTCAGCTTTAAGCATCTGATATAGCAGCATCTAATGCTCAAAAGATTAAGTGCTGTGCCGATAAATTCTCCAACTGTGTATTTTTGTACTTAGATTAAGATGGATATACCACATATTTATTTATTTATCATGAGCAATGGTGCAAGACTTTTAAAGTTAACATTTTATTTTAAAGCCTAAAAGTGGGAATCTTTTGCTTCATTGTTTTAGCATAGTTTCCTCTGCTGGAAGAGCAAGGTTTATGTTGCTTGATTTGAAGTTTTAATAAAGATAAGTTGTAGCCAATCGCTTTATTTCATATGGCTTTTGTAGGTAATATAGGACTTTGCAGATTATATTAATTTAAATGTTTTCCTGTCTATAAAAATGTGTTCATATGTTTGTGTTGATTACAGATAGATTTAATTACTTTAAATGATTGAAACAAGTTTGTTTAAGTATCTGAAAAATGAAAGGATTGCTTACTAAAGAGATTACCAAAGATATTTTTAAAAGACACAAGTTATGCAAATATCCACTATATTTCAGGGAATGTTTATTTAATGAGCCCTTACCTATGAAAGACTTAAAGTACAGTATCTTAACACAGAAAGTAGTATACTTTTTACAGTGGTGTCTGTAAATGTACAGAATTGGCCCAAAAGGCTTTTGAAAACATGAGTCTGCCATAAAATAGTGTTATTTTTACAATATTAATAATGACGAAAAGGTTTTTGAGTTTACCTTTGAATCAAATTAGCTGGGAGACCTTCCATTTATAGCTTTTGGCTCATATTAGTTTATTTGTATAGGTAAGAGTTGACTTAAAATTTTTGCCAGATTATATGAGTATGGGTGTATGTGTCTTGTAAATGATGAATGAATTTTTATTTCATTAACGTTTAATAAATGGACAAATCAACAAACTATGACTTGTTTATGTTGTCATATCTATATATCAATCTATCTAACATATATTTTTTTTTTGCTGTTTTTGTTTTCTGTGGTTTTCAGTGATACCATTTGCTTATTGTTCATCAACATTTGAAAAACATCCATTGGAATTTTAACTCTATTGTCACCCTCCTATAGAAATGGCAGACACGAAAAAACAGTTCATAATGGGGAAGAAAAACACTTTACATTTTTGTGTCTCTAAATTCCGGTGAAAAGAAAAATTGTCATTGAAATCGTAATTTCACCATAGACACTGTTAACTTTCTTGGAAGACCGAGCAAAAAAAGAAGAAAAATCTTGGGTTGCAAGCGTATTTGCGAACTGCTGCATTTGAAGACGTCGAAAAAGCAGTTTTTATGTGGTTCAGGGATGCTCATTCAAGAAACATTCCTATTAATGCTCCGCTCATTCAAGAAAAAGCAAAGTCACTGTTGTGAGGTTTGTAAACTCTCTTGGGACCTCCCCCAACTGGGCAACAGTTGCCACATCTGTGGAAGACTGTTTATCCGTTGCTGGGGCAACAGCAGGCTTACCTCTCTGCTTCGGCGAAACAGAAAAGATCTCGATGGGTGATGCAATGAACATTGTAAATGCAGGGAACAGTATTACTTGCCCACTAACCTAGCCAAAACCTTGCCTGACTGCTGTGTTTGTGTATAGGAGAGTGGTAGATCACGCTACAATAAATAACCCTGCTGTTCCTGTTCAAGGCTGAATAAAGCTGGTTTTGCTAAAGTACTGAGACTCGGTCTCATGTTTTGGGTGCAAGACAGCGACTTATAGCGCGACCACGATCTTTTAGAATATGCTTCTGTGGCGTTTCGCTGCAGCGCTGTGAGCCTACTGTTGCCCTGCCCTGGCAACAGACAAACAATCTTCCATAGACGCGACAATCGTGCTTCAGGACACACTTCGGCATGTCGTCCTGTCGGGGGGGCGGTGGACGTTAGATTCCCCAAAGAGTTCAGAAACCTCACAATATAAAGAAGATGAAAATGATTCGGCTCCTTATTGATAACTCCGCTGCCCACAGCATGCTTCCAAATTTAGATAATGTTCGCTTTGAATTTATCCCATCCAATTGTACAGCAGTGCTTTAGCCATTGGATTTTGGCCTCATTCACACCCTGAAAGTGCATTATCGCAAGGAAATGCTGAGAGAGATTCTCGTCAGCATAACTTGTAGACAGGAGGAGATGAAAATTAATGTGAAAGAAGCTATTGAAATGATTGCACACGCCTGGACGCAAGTAAAAGAAAGCACTATAGTGACAAAATGCGGAATCTCATTACTACGAAATTTTCATTACAACAAAATATTTTTTAGGTCCCTGGCAGTTTGTTGTAACGGGATTTTGCCCCTGGATATGAAAGCTATCAATATAAATTCTTCTCTATACAAATTATTACATCCATCCATCCATTTTCCAACCCAGTGAATCTGAACAAAGGGTCACGGGGGTCTGCTGGAGCCAATCCCAGCCAACACCGGGCACAAGGCAGGAACCAATCCCAGGCAGGGTGCCAACCCACCGCAGGACACACACAAACACCAAGCACAAGCTAGGGCCAATTTAGAATCGCCAATCCACCTAACCTGCATGTCTTTCGACTGTGGGACATGGGGAGAACATGCAAACTCCACGCAGGGTGGACCCGGGAAGCGAACCTGGGTCTCCTAACTGCGAGGCAGCAGTGCTACCACTGTGCCACCGTGCCGCCCAAATTATTACATTTTTTTAATTGATTGTTAAAGTTTATCCAGTTTCACTACTTTGTGGACAAAGCTGCAGGGGACAGCTAGTATTTAACAAATATGCAACTATATCACTGAACATTTTTAATTCAAATCAAAGGTTTATAGAGTTTTCATTGTGTGCAAATTTCTGTATAATTTAAGCTGCATAACAGCTTGAAAGTACTTTTTTTCTTGATTTGTAAAAGTTACTTAATTGTATGAAACATTATTCATAATTTTTGATCTCTTCTTTCAGTATACTGCTGATTCTTCATCACCTACTGTATAAAGTAACATTCTTAAACTCACTTAATTTAAATATATTAAAGTAAGTCAAAAAAAATTCTAAAGCCATCATTAAGTAAACTCTAGGAAGAGTTTTGTTTGCCAACAATATCTAAAGTATGACAAGCTGAGCTTTGCTAAAAAATCTATACTAATAAAAGGCAAAGCCCTCACTGACACTCACTCACTCACTCACTCACTGACTTATCACTAATTCTCCAACTTCCCGTGTGGGTGGAAGGCTGAAATTTGGCAAGTTCATTCCTTACAGCTTCCTTACAAAAGTTGGGCAGGTTTCATTTCGAAATTTTACGCGTAATGGTCATAACTGGAAACTGTTTTTCTCCATTTACTGTAATGGAGATGAGCTCGAAAGCTGTGGG
>JANRMT010027041.1:113330983-113343121 GCA_026402145.1 Polypterus bichir lapradei
TGTAGGGAATGTAAAATTACCAGACACAACTTGAAAATTTTAAATACCTTTCAAAAAAGATGATATCATGATGGGTAAAAGTGTATGCATGACGAATGAGTTATGCATATTTTATTAAAGATAGAGAGAAGATACCTTTGGGCATGTAAAAATACCATTATTGTTTTTGATTCACTTAATGGTTTATTGCAGTGTTCACAAACAACTTTGAAATATGAAGGTGTCCTACTAATAAATACTGTAATTAAAAAAAAAAAAAAAAAGTGTAAAGAGCAAATGTGTGTAATTTTTTAAGAGGGTTGTGCAGTTGGCTTTTCTTTCAGTGTTGCTTTCTGGCATGTATTCAGTGTTGTCCATCATAATAGAGAAAAATACCGTAGGTTGAACAATGGATGGAAAAAGGTAATCTTAAAAATCCTATGCTCAGATACTTTTGAATAGAAGCACTTAATTGTATTAATTTACTTACCATTTTCTGTAAACTCTGATGTCAGAGTGCATTTCTTCATGGTGGAGTTTCTCACAAGACTGTATTGTAGTGAGCAGGTGTAAATTGTCATTTATGGCATAGATTGTAGTCTCTTTTTTATGTGACAGTGTGATATCAGAGGTGCAATGCCTGCTGTCTCAAAATTGCAAATCTAGGGTAGCTTGCATTAACACCCAACTGCTATTACTAATGCTGTGATGATGTGCATTGAAGAAAGAGACTCGAATTTTGAACTTTTCCATTATTGGGGAAGCATAATTCACTCTGAAGTTCTAACTTTGCTTTAAATGAAGGCCATATCTTTTCTGTGTAGTGGCCAGTTTGTTTGGGGAAGAGTTATTAAATGCAACAAGACCAATCTTTAGTAAGATCAAGTATAAGCAATGAAGGTAATACGCATAATTAATTTGAATTGCTATCATTTATTGTCTTACAGTAGCGTTGGAACATTTTATAGACTAGTGCATAGTGGGAATTGTATATCACAGGGCAGCTTGAAAGAGAAAAGGCATGAGACTATAACCAGGTTTCCATCCAAGGAGTTTTTGCGAAAAAATATTTAGCGCTTCAAATTTTAGCTAATGGAAATGCTAATTATCGATAAAATGTTGTATATGTCGACATAATATTTTTCCGTTTAACTTTAGCGCATAAATTCCATATCGATACTTCAGATGTCGCAAAAACTACATTGGAAACACTTTTTGTCGGAAAAAAAGGGCTTTAACGCAAAGAAATGTGTCACATGATACATTTTCATCATGTGCAATCAAAACGAGAATAGCGGAGCGGTTCGCATGGTCTGATGAAGAGACTTGTTATTTCTCATTATGAGCCAATGCAGTAGCGGATAGGCTGGGTCTCCTGCTACTAAAAGGGGTAACTGATCTCCCTCCACATCAACTGTAGCCTGGGGGTCTCTCAGGATGTCTAAATAATACAAAAACCGCAAAGGTAATTTACTGTGCCAGTCAAAATATTTAATAAACCGTGTGTTTCATTATCTAAACATTTTTTTCTTATTATTAAATGGCAGATGTTTTAGCATATATGAGAAATTCTCTCATTAATAACTTTAGTTTTTTTTGATTAAACGTCGTTATTTTGTATTAATTCAAATTTCAGTTTTAATTAAAAACCTTAAGGGAAGCAGGTTACAGTACTAATTCAGTTGTTATCGCACTGAGAAGGGATGTTGAAAGGTAGGCTCACCTGTACAGATCCGATTCTGCAAACACAGCTGCATCATGGGCACTTCCAGGAGTGCCAACGCAAATGTCTCGTATCATGCACATGTCATCAACAAGGGCCTGGAGAACAATAGATGGCCACCCTTTGTGATTAATGTAATCGCGGTAGACTTCCTTCGGGGGAAGAATAGGCACATGCGTGCCATCCAGCGCACCGTAAATCTGTGGCACAAGATGCACCAAGGAATTGCAGTATGCAATTTCATTGGCCTCTGCTACAGTCGGAAGTCTGATATAACGCCGAATTAATTTTTCTTTAATAGCGGAGCACACAGCATATACACATCGATGAACAGTAGTTTTACTAACCCTGAAAGTTTCTCCAACTACTCTATACTCGGCGCAGTTTGCCAGCTTGTAAAGGGCGATGGCAATCCGCTTTTGGGTTGGAACCGGTGGTCGGTGGCAACCTGTGATGGGCGCAACATCAGGACTGATGAATCCACACAACATCTCAAACGTCGGCCGTGTCATTCTAAAATGTTGCAGCCAGAGATTTTCTGTGAAGTGTCTCTCCAACACCTTCTCCCAGAAGGTCTTATTCCGTCATCTCTCCCATACCCGTGGGTTTCGTTGCACTGGGTAACTTTCTTCGAGCTCTAGGGCTATCAGACAAGCAACTGCTTCATTCTGCTGTCGTCTTCGGATATTATGTACAGTAAGCTGGCAAATTTCAAAAAACTGTCTAAATCTCTCCATTTCTTTGTTTCTTTGTTTAGTAGAGGGGGTGTAACGTGGAAAACAAAAGGTAGATAATTTGCGAGATACACAAAATTATGTATGGAAACGGCTCAAGGGCAGATTTTTTTCGCGATACAACAAAACTTATGCGACAGTTCGTTTTGGGGGGGATGACGTCATCACGCACACCAGTTTATCGATAAAAAGCCAGTTGGATGGAAACAGGCTGAAGACAGCAAATTTCGCACATTTTTTTTACGTATATTCTGTTTGTCGATAACAAAACGTCGCAAAAAACTGGATGGAAACTTGGTTATTGTAAAAATTAAATTGATGAAAATGAAACACCTTAAGACAAGAAAGCAATGAAGTGAACTTCTAGACGTAATTTCCTAGAATCCTTTTTTATTCACTGATTAGGTTAAATCAAATGTAAAGGTTTCATGCTGTTTTTTGGTTTGTAATAATAGATGTGTTGATTTCAAGCACACTAAAACCTGGTTAATGGCAAAACTGACAGGAAATTAACTTGAAGATTTACTACTTTGTAATATCTCTGTTTTAATTTGTAATATACAATGTAAACACTATTAATAAATAGAACAAACCAACTTGTAGGAATAATATGCAAATAAAGGAAGAAACATCCATCCACCCTCAACGGAGTTGAGCTACTTCTGACAGGGGACTCTGCCAGCCGTTCCCAGCAGACCCTCACAACAAGTTTGGGTCTACCAGGCCTGACCGGCATCCTCCCCCACCATCGAAGCCAACTCACCACCAGGTGGTGATCAGTTGACAGCTCTGCCCCTCTCTTCACCCGAGTGTGCAAGACATATGGGCGCAAGTCCGATGACGCGACCACAAAGTGGGTCATCGAACTGAGGCCTAGGGTGTCCTGGTGCCAAGTGCACATATGAACACCCCTATGCTTGAACATGGTGTTCGTTATGGACAATCCGTGACGAGCACAGAAGTCCAATAACAAAACACCGCTCGGGTTCAGATCGGAGGGGGCCATTCCTCCCAATCACGCCCTTCCAGGTCTCACTGTCATTGCCCACGTGAGCATTGAAGTCTCCCAGCAGAACGAGGGAGTCCCCAGAAGGTATGCCCTCTAGCACCCCCTCCAGAGACTCCAAAAAGGGTGGATACTCCAAACTGCTGTTCGGCGCATACGCACAAACAACAGTCAGAATTATGTAATTTACTTTCTAACTATAATTTGTTTGTAAAATTAATGCCTCATACTTTTTATAAAATGCTTCCAATTGTCTGGCATTGTTATGCATATTGTGACTTTTACTTACTTGGCCTATTAGCCAGTTTTTTTTTTTTTCTTTCTTAGATTCACTTTCTTAACCATACGTCTCATCTGAATGTGTTTTGAAATGCATTAATTAATGCAAGATAATCATGTATGCTTCCAGGCATAAGTGCTTTATGTCATTTTGATGTGTAGTTCTTTTTCAGTGTTCACGAAATATATAAAAAAAAAAAAAAAATGTAGTGAAACATTGCATTATTCTCTTCTCGAATTTTGTTTTCAAGCTTAAATTAGGGCCCACCAATTAGTCACTCTATCAAAAGCTTCTTCAGTTTGACTTTCAGGGTAATGCCGAGGTGCAATATATACTTTACATATTGTACTTCACCTTTAGTTGACCACAACCAGTGATCTATATATTCAGCTACATTTAAATGTGCCTCGCTTAGACCCTTAAGAGGGTCCTAATTTTTAGTAAAGATGAGGGTTAGGCCTGAGAAATCATGCTCACACTCTTCAGTTTTTGGGCTAATATACTGGACAGTATGAAAAATACACCTTATATCTGTTTGGAGCTCAGAGTATATATCTGGTGATGGTGAGGATCTACTTTTTTATGAAATTTTTCGTTGACTGCATAAGGCAAGCCCTGGCAGTTGAAGAGAGATACTCTCTGCATCAGTGTACATTTGGTTTCAAAGCTGTATTTGTTATATATTACAGGCTGACTATTACAGTAAACAGTCTGTTACCTTTTTCAATCCTAAATTAGTTTTTCCTGGAAACAAAGGACCGCTTCTGGTTTCTGGATGCCCTCTACATATAACACGGTATATTTTCTGACCTCCTAGTCATTGCTGCTGTACAGATTTACTAACTGTACTTAATCCGTTACTTATTACTGCTCTGATGCTGATCTTTCTGAACACAAAAGCGGTCATTATGATAGAAATTGACAAGAAGAATGAATAATTTAATTATAGAATTACGATGTTTGAGGTTTCCTCTAGAGCAGGGGTGGGCAATTATTTTTCCAAAGTGGTGAGAAATTGGAATGGTTTTTGAGGGCCGGAATATATATAATGTACTTAATATATACTTAATACCTATAATATTCTTAATTAATTTCCAATATATATGATATCCCACTATAAGAATCAGTAAATTAAACATTACAATGTTTTGTTTTTTTTGCCGATGTGGCGATAAAGGCAAGCAGCCTACTATTCCATCCCCCCACAGCCGCAGAACATGCACAATGTTCTCCCAGCTCATGCCTTGAGTGCTGGAGTTTTAGAGTGGAAATAATAGAGCCTTGTTTGGAACACATGCTGCTTTATTTAAACTTTTGGACTTTTAAGACACACCAGTGACCATTTTTGGTTAAGTTAAATGCACTTTTTTTGTTTAAAGACTATGTACATTTTAGTTTGTATTGTTTGATGTATTTCTTTTTAATTTTGATAGTCACACTAATATAAAACATGATTATTTTCAAATTCATATGTTTCACTGGCTGTTATTTTAATTTGATTATTATTCATTTTAATCGTGTTTAATGTAGAGACCTCAGGGTGACATTCACAGGTGAACAGATGTGAGCAGATGAGGTAAGACATGCACTGGAGCCCAGAACAGGATGTGCAACTACAGGTCGCAGGCATCAAAATAATCATGCATGAAATAATCGTGACTAATCATTAAAAAAATTGAACGATTAGTTGACTACCAAAATAATTATTAGTTGCAACCCTACTGCTGAATGACATTGTGCTGAAGGTCTATACCTTGTCTCAATGTTTTTATATTTTCTGGTGTTCTTATGGTACCCAATGGTTCAAACATGTTCTTCACACAACCAATAGATTGAGTTTTATCCAAGCACTTTAGAAGAGTGTTATGAGAAGGTTTTTTTTTCTCACCGAGACCCATTAAATGCAGAATCTTCCTTGCACCTGTGGTATAGATTTTTGATTGAATTTATGCCTGAATGGTGAGCACATGATTAACTATTGATATTAGGCCTTGGTAAAAATGTCAGTTTTTCCAATTGTCATTTTTGTTTAAAAGATTAAGTTTCGCTTCTTAAAGTCTTAAGATCGATCTTGTGAATCTCTATCCTGCTCAAATACTATATGTAGATTTTTGCTTTTCTTTGTTTTTGGCATCCGACCCATTAGATGTCTCTAATGCACCTGTTAAGGCTTTCTACAGAGAAGGCATTTTACTGTTTTATATAAACTGGTGTGTCCTCTTTCACCGAACACACGTTAAGCTGGGCACCTGTGGCCGATGTGTTGTAGAAAAGTGTGTGCTGCATGCTCCCTATATGCAGAGCTGCTGAGATGAATCTCTGTTGTTCCAAAAACCTTTCTAGCTTTTCCAATGTGCTATTCCATTGCGTGACCGCATCAATCACAAATATGTGTGGTGGCAAGTCAGATAAATGTTGCTTCTCTTTAAGCACATGGCTAACTTGCTACTACTATAAAAAAAAAAAAAAAGTTTGCAACGTGCAAAGCAAGCAGGCAACTGTTGGAGTTTTCAGAGCAGCATGCAATACAAAAGTGTGCGTGTGCTCAAAGCAACTGCCTTGAAGTAGCGCCATAATAGTGGCATTATCAGTCATGATGGCCAGTTCTTTTTCCATTCATTCAGTGCAGCTGTTAAAGCATCAGCTGTATATCCTCATTTTAAAATGCTTGCTTTTGTTTGGAGGACTTTGAGGACATAACATTTATTTATATAGCACATTTTCATACAAATAATGTAGCTCAAAGTGCTTTACATGATGAAGAGAAAAAAAAGACACAGTAAGAATTAAAATAAGAGAACACTAACACAGAATAAAAGTAAGGTCTAATGGCCAAGGAGGACAGAAAAACAAAAAAAAAAAAAAAAACTCCAGACGGCTGGACAAAAAATAAAATCTGCAGGGATTCCATGCCATGAGACCGCCCAGCCCCCTGTAGGCATTCTACCTAACATAAATGATCAGTCCTCATTGTTTTCAGGGTTCTCATGGAAGGACTTGATGACAGTCAAGTGGACTTCTGGCCTTTAATCCATCAATGTAGGGACATCACGGTGCTTTGATCAGCTTGTGGCGCAGATTACCACCCCAGAAAACCGGAAAAAGAACCGGAGAGAGAGTAGGGGTTAGTCTGGATTTTGGAGCCACTATGAATAGTAATGGTAATTAATTGAATATACAGAGCATCAGGATTAAACTAAAATGAAGTTATGAGAGAACCATGTTAAAGTAATCTGTTTTTAGCAGTTTTTTAAAGTGCTCCACTGTATTAGCCTGGCGATTTTTCCTATTCCTATCCAGATTTTAGGTGCATACAAACAGAATGCCGCCTCACCACTTCTTTTAAGTTTTCTTGAAATTTTAAGCAGATACTCATTTGAAGATGTAAGGTTACGATTTGGAATGTAAGGTGTCAGAAGATGGAGCGAGATTATTTAAGGCTTTGTAAACCATAAGCAGTATTTTAAAATCCGTTCTGAATGACACAGGTAACCAGTGTAGTGACATCAAAACTAGAGAAATGTGCTCGTTTTTTCTTTTGCTAGTTAGGATTCTAGCAGCTGCATTCTGCAGTAATTGGAATCGATTTATGTCTTTTTTGGGTAGTCCTGAGAGGAGTGCGTTACAGTAATCTAGTCGACTGAAACAAAAGCATGAACTAATTTCTCAGCATCTTTCAATGATATAAAAGGTCTAACTTTTGCTATATTTCTTAAGTGGAAAAAGACTGCCCTAGTGATCTGATTAATATGCGATTTAAAATTCAGGTCAGAGTCAATAGTTACCCCTAAATTCTTTACCTCCGTCTTGACATTTAATCCTAATGCATCAAGTTTATTTCTAATAACCAGATTATATCCATTATTGCAAATTACTAAAATGTTAGTTTTCTCTTTATTTAGCTTGAGAAAAGTACTACTCATCCATTCAGAAACACAAGCAAGACATTGTGTTAGTGAATCAACAGAGTCAGGGTCATCAGGTGCAATTGATAAATATAGCTGCGTGTCATCAGCATAGGTGTGGCAGCTCATGTTATGCCCTGATATCTGACCTAATGAAAGCATGTAGATCGAAAGCACATAGATAAGTGTTGTGGCTAGCAGACGAGATTATAGATCTCTCTACATTTAAAAAATATGTATGGGTCAGAAACGATGCATTGCCATCAAGAAAGCATTACAGGTCAATAGTGTCCTTCCCACAACACTTACTCTGGTCATTTTTATGTTTGGATTTACCTTTGTCTCCTCCAGAGTTTCAGCCACACCCATCCATCATACAATTCATATTTACTTGTACAATCTTAAATAACTTAAGTGCACTTATTTGAGCTCTCATATTTTTTTTTTTGCTCTGTGTATTGTCATCAGTTAAGATTGCTTATAATATTAAAGGTGTTGTATGCTGTGCTGTTTTATGTCATGATTTTAGATTTGTGGCTGTAACATACATTTCCTCCCACATTCCCAAAGAAGTGTTGTGTTAATTTGTTATTCCAAGTAGGCTTCTGTTTAAGGGTTAGTATATAAATGGATTGGCACTCTGTCCAGGGATGTGTCCTGCTTTCCCAGTGCTGCTTAGATTGGCTGTCAACCCTAAATGCCCCACAACTGGCCCTGAATTGTATTTGGCTATTTTGAAAATGTTATGTTTTGTTGCATGACAGTGAAGTTTCACTTTATGTGTGGTTGTGCTTATGCTTATTATTGAAAGTCATTATATAAAATAAAGGTCATTTGTTTTGTTTTCTGTTGATGACTTAAAAAATACTATGAATTTTATTATGCTTATGTTTTTATTTTTGTCTTACAACAGGTCCAGTAAGACTAGAAATCTCTGTTCAAAGTGCTTTGCTGGTAAGTGAACCTTTCTCACATAATTTGCCCTTTTGGTCAGGTGGGCTTTAAATAAATCTAATTGTCAATTAGCACAACTGAAATTACAAGTTTTGAGGACTACATAGCTGATAGTATAGCCATTACAATTAATCTCAACATTTTATTCCCTGTTTTTGAGGTGACATCTTTCAAATCTCAGTAAGTAAAAGAACAGTTTAGGGTTATTACCTATTTTATGGCATTTCTCCTCTTAATACATTTTTTGTGTTTGGGGATCAGCATAAACTAGAAATTGTTCTCAACATTAAATTTCTCTCTTTATGTTCTTGTATTTTTGGGTTTGCCTCTCTAATTAAATAGTTCATTGAACTGATTTTGTGTATCCGTTTGCTTTCCTACTGTGTCTGCACATTTCAAAGCTGGATGATCTACACACACATTCTTTCAGTTTAAAAATGTCTCTACTGAAAACTGACCTGAAAATAACTGCATTCTGTGTTTTCCTTCAAATATGGGTAATTCTTAGTTTTAATATATAATAAACAAGGAGTATTATGCAGTTTGGTATCTCCGCTTGCTGTTACAAATATACTATAGGCCTTCACTGTAGTTTTCAAGTTATTTGAATATTCTATTCTTCTAGCATCGTTACAGTACATGTTTCTTGATCAAAGTGAGCTAATTATTTGGAATGTAGTTATTTTGTGTACAAATTAATTGGCTGTTTAGCAGTTAGGCATCACTGTAATTTTAATTCACAAAGAAGTCTTGTCACATTGGTTCTGATGTAACTTTCTGGCACAGTCATAGCATTCTGTTGACGTTCATCAGTAGTATGAAAGTTTTCCACTGATTAATTGATGTTTAATTTGATGATGGTTTTGTTGACAAATTTTGTTCTATTCTATTCAGTTGCCATTTTTTTTTTTTTTTTTTTTTACCTTCCGAATGAGACTGGTTTATTGACTTTTACTTGCTGTCATGTTTATATATCTGAAGTCCTGCAATATTTCAGTGAGCCATTAAAAAATATTTGCTGCTTTGTTTAAACACTCCTTTGTGTTTGAAGATAATGTAATTTTATTTCAATGGACATTTTTTAAAGTATATGAAACTCTAATCTGTGGTGAATTACCTCTTTTAAAACATGACTTGTGAGTTCAATTTTATTAAGTATCAGAATGCTACAAAATGTTTGCCTATGTGTTCAAAGGGGAAAAACATACAAAAATCATCACCCAAGAAACTGAAATCTGGCAGCCATAGTGGTTTGTATTCATTGAATTTGGAAAGGGTGTTCTTGTCTATCAAGAAGAGTCAGCCGGAAGGTAGTGTTATGGCTTTCTGGTCCAAACCACGTTGTCTTAGTAACTTTGAGTTATCTGTAAAATAAGTATGTGAAAATAACATGGGTCAAAGTGACTGACATTGTTAATGTTTGAGTTGTCAATATTGAGGCATATTTTTTACATACTCAAACAAAATTATAAGGTGAGATTTCTGTTTTAATTCCATTCATAATCCCTCCCACTTAACCAAACTGGGGGGAAAACGACGATTGATATGTAATTCATTTCTTATTTTTCCAAATAACACTAGTCCACAGTGTAATCATGATGGAGCAAACACTTGATAGTTTATGACATTATGAATTAAAATTGAGTTTATTTTTATCAAATTTATAAAAAAGGAAAGAAAAATTAATGAATAACTTAAACAGGTTACTTGGCAACTTTCTGTGTTGTTTTTTGTGAAGTTAGGTATATTTTAAGCATCAGCAAAATGAATTCTCATATGCAAAGCATTTCACTGTGCATTATGAAATTCAAAAACAGAATAATTTGTAGATTTTGTTTTTTTTAATAAACATGCTTAACTGTTGTAGAAGACTCGCCTTGGAAGATTTTTGTGCAGCATGTTTTATTTAACTTACAAAAATACCCATTTACTTTTTTTCATCTCGCTAAGACTGCAAGCAATATAGTTCTTATAGAAACCGTATTAGTACAGCTTAGAACATGAATATATATAACATATATTTATTTTATTTATTTATTTAACAAGAAATGGCTTTATGGTGTGCACACAAGTAAAAGTAGTATTAAGTTGTCAATTTTTTTTTTTTTTAGCATTATGTTATCAATCCAGGATAAGGTAAAAGAAAAATGAAAAGAATTGTGTAGAAAGTTCTTAAATTTGACAATGTTTAAACATATGTTTAAAGAAAAACATAGGATTATGAATAAAACAATGTACCAATTTATATTTATCACTATAGAAGTGTAAAGTGTTTTAATAAAAATAAAGAAATTCAGAACTTTAATTTTGTATCGTAAGGAAAAAATGCATAATAAAACCCAAATTAAAAAATAAGCTCCAGAACTTAATTACAGTGTTTTTCCATTGCTTCATAGTAAAACTTATCAGGACAGCACAGAAGGTTTGCTGATTTTAAAGACCCGGTAATTAGCTTGTGGATTCTGGACAGGATCAGTAATATACAGTTCAGTTATACATTTTTCTTCATTCAGACCAGATTTACAGTATTGAAAGCTACTTTACTGCAGTACCATTTGATAATATTCCCATTTCATGATCGGGCTGTATGTCAATAAATGTTGAATTTGCAAGATGCTGTAGTATTAACCCTGAAATCTTTTGTTTTGTAAATGAGAGTTTTTCAAATGTATATTTATTTAAAGTCCTACACTGTCCACAATGTTGGATTGCATCTAATTAATTGGATTGTGTTTTGAACATGACCTCATATCTAAAATTGGCTGTTTCCCTCGGTTCTACGTGCTTAGTAGTGAAACAGGGCAAACTTCAAAAATCAATAAAAAATGTTAAAAATTGTATTGAGAAGAATTTATATTGATAACTTTCATATCCAAGGGCCTCTTGATATACAATATTTTTGGTTTATCTATCAGGGGTGAGAATGGAGCTGTGATCTCTTTGCCAAAAATGTAAAGTTGGCAAGGCCAAGTGGAAGGAAAGTACGCTGCAATGCCAAACATTGCCACTGTATCTGATCATGTTCAGTTCTGATGGGAGAGCATCCCCCACGTGGGGAGAACAGCCTGTAGGTGTGATATCTCTGCCAATGAGGAGGTACACTCAAACACACGTGGCTGTGATTTGTCTCTCAAAAATGTCAAACGATACTCTTTAACAATCACTAGATGATAATGTCTGCTGAACAAACTGGTATTGCTAACTAAATAGAGGCAATGTATGCTGCAACACATGGCAAGAGGTAGAGCGACTCGAACGGAGGCTGACGCGTGAGGGAGGATGGCCCTGCCTACTCCTGAGGTCCCCCCTCCCCCTTCCTTTTGGCTTGCAGCCTGTCTCATGGATTCATGCGAATAAATCTGTGCCGTAACCGAACTAAAATACAACGCGGTGAGAGAAGTCTGAAAATAATCTGGAATGTTAAAGCAAAGTATGGAATAAAACCCAATCTAAATCTGTTTAGTCCTATTATATATCTATATCTATATATCTATTATATATCTATATATCTATATGTATATCTATATATATATATATATATATATATATATATATAT
>JANRMT010027041.1:113358121-113389845 GCA_026402145.1 Polypterus bichir lapradei
ATTAACAAAAGACGCTGGCGGAGAGGTGAGAACGGTTTTAAGAAGCGGTTTAAGGTGGGACGGATTAACGAGTTTTTTCGTAGGCTCTGGTAATTCTAGTGTTAACAGCTTATTATGTGAATTTAATGCTGTTCATTTTTTATTTTGACAATAATGTTAATTATGAATTCTTTTTGACTAAAACTGTATTAGCAAAGCCTACTAATTAGTAATAGAAAATATTCTAATTAAGTAATACATTTGTAATGATGTAATATTAGATATATTTTCTTTAATGAAGTAGAAAATGCATTTAGCTAATTACAACAACATTTTAAATAAAGTTGTTGTAACCTTTGGTTTAACATTTTTAGCGTGTAATAATTGTTTTTAGAGCAAACTCAAAAGAATGACACAACCTAGGCGTGGTGTTTTGAAAGTGGCATCCAGCACCATATTTAATTTAATATAAATAACAATTAGGGCAGTAAGTTCACATCTCTAATGTTGTTAAATTGATAAATATATCTACTTGGTTGTAATATTGAATATAAAATTAAGGATATTCTGAAATTTGTTCTTAAAATGCATTTTATTAACAAAAAGCAGTAAAAGTAGTAGGATGTTGTTTTAAAATACTGTTCAGCTCATAAAGTGGAACTAGGAGACTGTTTTAATCTTTTACAAAAAAGTACAGTAAATTTTGCATTTTTGTTTGAATAAATTAGTGTTCTAGCTGTTGAAACAGTTTTGATATCCAAGGAATGCTTGCCGGCCGTTTTATACTCTGGGTTAAAAAAAAAAAGTGGAAATGTTTTCCTAGTAGCACCCTGTTGAAATGATAAAGATTTTGTGTTAGGCTTTTGAAAGTACCTCCTTGTTTTTCTAGTCAGGTCAGTCCACCTACAGTAGAGGGAGCCAGCAGGCTTCCTTCTTTCAGGCAATGAAAAATAATCTGGTGGTCACTTTATTTTCTTTTAATTCATGCGAGTTATGACTATCCCTGTATATAGTCAAGCTAAGGATAATAGCAAAAGGAGACTTTTATATTTCTTGGCATGATTCACACTTTGTAGGCTATGTAAAGTAGCAAAGAATTTAGTATTTGGAAAGCAGGTGCTGTTTAAGAAAAAAAATCATATAATTTGAGCATCTGTCTGTTCCTACAAGCCATTGTAAGAAATAACTACTGAACAAAACGAATTGCATAAACAAAAGTAGGATAATAGGCAGAATATAACTTGATAAATGGGAAATTGCCATAACTCTGCCAGCAATGACTGCTGCGAGCAGATAGGCATTCATGAAACTGTTCCTTATTTCAAGAAAATAATACCTAGAATCTGATAATGTATTACTTCTAGTTTAGTTTTGTTGTTGTGAACATGCCTCAGAAACATGGTAGTCATGTTTTCTTAAACCAAACCTTTGCTACTTCAATGTGGATATATTCTATACATTTTAGGGCTTTTTTTCCCCCCAAACTTGGACCCTGGTACCCACTAGTTCCATTATAAAATACAGAGAGAACTAGTTATTTAAAATTTATAAAATATGCTTCACTTTTCAGAAGAAAATTTATTGTGGGAAATTAATATATACCATGATTATGCAGAAAAAAACTTGAGTTGAAGAATACCAAACTTAGTCTTCTTCTTAAGAACCATCTTCTTTAAAAGATAATAGCGGTCAGCCAGATTGAAGCGAAGTGTAATCTTATCCAGCAGAGATTTCAGTATGAGCTTTAATTTATATGGGCTCACAGGCTGAAAAAAAAAGGAATGTCTTGTTAAAGTTTTCAATACTGATGCACACTGAAGGCCTTCATGATTAACAGATTAAGTCTCTGATAAGCCAGATTGCATCTTTGAGTTCCACATTAATAGAGTTTAATGACATAATACACAGAAAGGGTATCATCAAAAAATGTATACAGACAATTGCCAAAAATACTAAAACTATCTAATTCTAAAAGTTTTGGGTGGTTATATTTTGACTTTTTTAGTATTTGAAAGGTAGCACAGAATGTATATATGTCATCTGCATCTTTCTTTTCTCGTAATTGTGAAGCCCTTAAAATAACTACTTTATCATATGAAAGCTCTGACTTATTCTCAGCAACAGCTCAATCCAGGAAGGCAGTGACTTCTGCAATAAAAAGAACCTGTGGAGGTAGAGGTTTAACCATTTCTCTTGAGACATAAATTTCTTTGGCAGGTTTTAAACTTAATAGGTTTGGTGTGAGATATACAGTATTAATATTGAGAAGACTATACATTCCTTACTTTCAGCAGTAGTTCTTATCAGATCTGTTATCTCTAAATATTTCCAGATTTACAGAGGTGCCAAACAAAGCTTCATCTTTGTTCTCCTTGCTTTTCAGCATTGCTAATACTCATCATAATTTGGACTTGAGTACTTTTAATGGCATTCATTACAAAGTCTTCTTAAACACATAATTAACTGGTCAAAACCTACTCTCTTTCAAATCACATTTGTCTTTTTTTTTTCTCCATCTGTCCCATTAGTTAGCTTGATTACATATCTTGGCATTATTTCTCTGCTTCATTTTAAAACATCACCGCGTTAAATAAACATTGTGTTTTCAAAAGGTGTCATGGAGTCCCTCACCTCTTGTCCTTTTCTCTCATTATATTTTCATTCTAGATTGGCAATCATCATTTTGATTTGGTCAGCAATATATTCCCCCAATTTTAATGTGATATCAGATCCCTTTTCTGGTTTCTTTAACTGTCAAAAAACCCTCTATTTAACATTTCATCCCTATTCATGAGAGGTCCTCAACAGACTAAGAAATGTATAACTAGGTGTCCATCGTCCATCTGATCTGGAGCTGATATGATTTCCCATCAGTCTGTGAGTGCTACACGATAGTACCACTCTACCCTCACAGTCTCTCAAATTAAATTCATACTCACTAAATTTAGATTCATCATCTTTTTTTGATTTAAAGCCAGTTAATATTGTTTTCTTTCCTGTTTTTATTTGGTTTAATATTGCTTGTACAATACAAATATATTGTTTATACAAAGTGATGCTTAAAGATTAGAGTGTAATAATTTTACTAATGCAGATCTATGGAGTCCAAATCCAAATTTATGTATGGTGTCAAGTACATGATCCCATCAATGCATCCATGAACTGCATGACATCAAGGTCATTCGGATAAAATTAAGTTATATCACCTATACCTAATGTCTTAGTTGAATAATAGACCTTCCTCCCTGGGACTTTTGATATTTGTGGCTCAAGCATGACTCAAGTATTACAGCTACAGTCGGTTGAGCAGTCAGTAATTCAAACTACAGTTTTGGCTTCCTGTGTCGGGTATACGGTGAAAGTAAATTGCTTATGTAGAAATTAATCTCAGTGGCATATTATGGAGTAAAGCCTGAAAAGCCATTTACAGAGTTTCAAACTATTCTATAAGGCCAAAAGAAATTTCTTGCACCAGCATGTCACATACAATGTAAGCACTCTAATCGACCACCCTTCAAATCAGTGAGTTACTGAGTTTTGGTGATGTTTCCTAATATAGGATGATGGTTTCAAAATTAATATTTTTTCTATCTTGACCATGTAATCATGTTAGATAACTGATATTACAGTAAATACACACTTCCATTTTTATTTACAATTACGTTTACTTTTACATTTTACTTTCTTGGCAGATGGCTTTTACGCAGTGACTTACAAAAGGTGTAAACAGTTGAGTAACATTAGGCTTGGGCCTGTTTGTTCAGCAAGATGAATAAGTCAAGTAACAAAATTTGATTGCCACAAGTGAAAAGATATAATGACTCATACATGCCTTTGCAATCAATAAAGCAATTACATTTAAATAACCAAGAATATAAAGTATCGTAGCTCAGTTTTTTTTTTTTTTTTTTTTCTTCCTCTTTTCAATTAGACAGATATTTACAAAATATATGGGTCTTTAATTGCTTCTTGAAAACACTGATTGAATCAATAGTACGGATGGTGGTGGGCAGCCTGTTCCCACACAGAACCTTGCATGATAAGAGTCTGGATTGAGACTTTTTAAGAATTTTAAGACTGAGCACTTATGCCATCTGTGTGTATTACAATAAAATTCTATGTTCGAGAAAATTATCATTATTTTCTGTTATGTTAATGGATACATTCAAAAACACAATAAGCAAATATTTTAAATTCAGTACAGTTAAAATTTAGTACAGGCCAATAGAAATGAAACTCTGCTCTACCAAAATTAGTAGTTGCTCTTAAAAGTTAACATTGATTAGTGATTCTGACTGTCTATATAAGGTCCCACAGTTGACAGTTCATGTCAGAGCACAAACCAAGCATGAAGTCAAAAATGTCTGCTGCTTTGAAGGTCCCAATGAGCACAGTGGTCTCCATCATCTGTAAGTGGATGAAGTTCGAAACCACCAGGACTCTTCCTAGAGCTGGCCGGCCATCTAAACTGAGCGATCGGGGGAGAAGGGCCTTAGTCAGGGAGGTGACAAAGAACCCGATGGTCTCTCTTTCAGAGCTCCAGAGGTCCTCTATGGAGAGAGGAGAACCTTCCAGAAGGACAACCATCTCTGTAGCAATCCACCATAAATTTTTAGAGTGGAGCACCGGCCGAATCACAAATGATGTGGGGGCCCAGTGTTCAAAGAATAACATGCAGGATTAAACTAAACTGGATTCTTTTTCCCTTTAAACATTCAGTGAAGATTTAACACATTTAACCTTAATATTTATTTTTCATTATGACTTTATTTTAGGAATTGCGTGTGATCGGCCTTTAGTTTTCTTTGTGAGTGCATAATGCAAGAGAAATGTTTACAGTCTGTTGTTAGTATACACTTTAACCAAAAAGAAGAGCAGCACAGTAGAAAACTTCCGTTCCGTTTTGTAAGTGAAGATACAAGCTAACAGTTAAAAATTATAAAAATGCTGATCGTGGAAATGATGTGCAAAGCAAATCCAAAATAAAGAAATACGAGGTGTGGCAGAAAAGTAATGAGACTGATTTTTTATTTACCAAAGTTTTTATTTTTTTCAAACATCAATGTTATCCCCTTCAAAGTAGTTCCCTTGGGCAGCTACACACCGATGGAGACGTTGTTCCCACTGTTGGGAGCAGCGCTGGAAGTCTTCAACCGGTATGGTCTTCAGCATGTCCGTTACACTGTTTTGGATGTTTCCTAAAGTCCCGAAATGACGTCCTTTGAGGATATTTTTCAGTTTAGGAAAAAGGAAAAAGTCACACGGACTGAGGTCAGGTGAATAAGGGGGCTGGGGAACCACAGGAATGCCTTTTGAGGTCAAAAATTCTGTTATGGAGAGGGCAGTGTGACATGGGGCGTTGTCATGATGAAGCATCCATTTGTCTGCAATTGAGCCTTTCATTGTTCACTCAACATTCTTAATGTTAAACGACGGTCTGATCTCACAAGAGTGTTCACACGTTTGATGTTTTCATTGGTTTTCGAAGTTGAAGGCCTCCCTGAACGGTGTTCATCTTCAACGTGTTTTCTGCCTTCCAAAAATGATTTGTGCCAAAATTTTAACTTTTCAAACGTCACACTTGCCGATTCTCCAAGCTTAACACAAAATTTAATGGCACAACGTTGCTCCAAATTCCGCTGTTCCATTTTGCGTGACGTACAACCAAAAACACAACTTCGCTAATAGCAGTCACAAAAATCACGTAGTTAACGGAAGGAGATGAAACTCGCACTGAGCTATGGGAGGGTACTGATACACATGCTCTATCAAGGACAACAGCGCAGCGTTGCCAGATCGCTTGCAGTGTTGCCAGTCTCATTACTTTTCTGCCACACCTCGTACTGCCACATAACATGTGTGAAGTAACACAAAGCCAAAATTAACCTGAAGGGATTATGAAAGAACTACAGCACTATCTGTAAGAACCTCTGACAGACAGGTAAGTCATTCAATCCCTTTGAGTGGAGGAGCCTCATTTAAAACTGCTTTAAGTACCTCTGTGCGCAAGCAAAGCGATATTTGGCTTCTCCACCATCATCAGTGCCTAGTGAGCAGGTGTTCAGTTTTATGGGTGAAATTTATGAGGAAAAGAAGAGCTCTCTTCATTACATAAATGCAGATAAGTTGTGATTCCTGCATTATAACTTCCCTTTACTGGAATGGGACTATTAGTTTGACCAAGTTACAGATGTTCATGTCTCTTTACAATAATTTAGTTTTATCTTTTTATTTATTTTTATTCATTGTAAACAGCACAGAATTTAGGAATATAATATTGTTTCCCGGTTTTCAGTTTTATTTAATTATACTGATGAGTTATACCATTGTTGTTTATTTTTATGAGTATTTTTCTGAATAATTGCTGATGGACTTTTTTTTTTTTTTTGCATATAGCTTTGTCTGCATGCCTTGGTATAAAATAAAAAACATATATTTGAATATTTCTTTTTGAGTCCAGGCAGAGTCGCTATTTACAGTGGCATGCAACATTATTCAGTGCCCTTGAAAGTCATATTTTTTTGCATGACAAAATATTTGTAAATATATTTATCCATTCCGTATTTTTTATTGTGAACTCTTACACTGTAACAATACATTTCCAAAGTCAAAATAAACCATTTTTTGTAGATGTTTAATTGAAGAAGAAAAACTCAAGTTAGTGTTTTGCATAAGTTCTCAGCCCATGATGACTTTCAAGGGGATTGAATATTTTGCACACCATTATATTGGCCAGATGTATCAGTTATCAGAAGTCACAAACATATTTATCAGAATCAGTTAGTGGCAAAAGTCTCTGATCGGTTGGGCACTAAGTCCAAACAAGGACCTTAGTGGTCTCTAAAGGTCATCTTCATTTCTAATGACTGTCATAACAAATTATTTAAAAAATGATCAATAGTACTGCAGTACTAAAGTCAAATGAGTTCCATGTCATATGTAGAACTTATTTTTAAATTGTATTGGTCCTTCAAACTGAAGTTTAGTTAAATAACATAAGCTTAATTTTGAGTTCATCGTTTTATGTTTTAGACTTGGAGGTATCTTTTTTTTTTATCCTATAGTAATACAGAGCTCTTTTTGACTCTTTAGCCATAATTGAGGAGGATTACATTCTGTAATGTGACTTTTTTACATTTTAAAATAATTGTAGGATGTTTTAATAATGCAGATACAAGAAATTTCCTCCAGTTAGATCCAGATCAAAGTAAGAGTGTATTCTTTTAAGCATTTTATAGTTGAGTAGAAAGGTTATTATGGTTAATGAAAACTAAAATCAAATCTGAAGCTATTATAAAAAAAACATTTTTGTAAAGTGATATAAAATTAACAAAACGGAAATGAAAAACTAAAACTGAACAAAACTATTAAAGTAGCTGAAAAGACTAACTGAAATAAAATAATTTACTAAAAATATTTTTAGTTTTCATAACAATTGGACTTACGGAAGGGCTAACCTAGGTTGATATGGTTCCAAAATTAATCTGAATATTTTAATAAGAATTATTCGGTTTTTGAATAAATATTCCATCCATTAAACTTTAACCCTTGTAAATTTTAACTCTAAAACAGAGAGTAATCCACCATGAGCCGCTCACATATATTCATCCAGTAAACATGCGGTAGGTGATGGAGGACGGGTGTTGACATAGCATTTGCATTGACAGATCAAGCTGAATGTGGGCACATTAAAGCATGTGACAGAGAAAACGATTTACTGTTTGATAATAGTTACAGTTCTTTAGGAGCTGATAGTGACAGCATGATAGATTCTAGTCCAAGTGTTAGTGAAGCGTACCAAAGTGAAGATTTTGCTTTGAATGTGCTTGGCAAGCTTTCAAAGCTGCAGTTCACTAGATCTCCAGGGCTCAAGACAGAAGTATTAGATACAAATAATTCCTTCAGTCTGTTCATAAATTACGACATTTTAGCAATAATTCTGACTGAGCCCAAGATAGCCAAAGACAGTATGTATACAGTAATTAATGCAGCAGTACACACTAAGCTATATTCCAGACTGCATGAGTCTGATATACATTATGATGAGCTGCTGCATTTCTTTACACTTCTTGTATATCAAGATGTAATTCAAATGCCTGAAGTTGGAATATGCTGGTCAACAAAACAGTGACAGTATGGAGTGAAAAATCATGAGTTTATTTCTCAAATGTCTGCGTTTTGGTGACAATAATTCACCTCCCACTTCGCACTGGAGAAATCCTTTTTGAGAATAAAACGACATTGATCAAGAGACTGACAGTCAGCATATAAAATCAGCATATTGTTGCTGACCAGTCACTTTTGTATTAAAAAGGCCATTTAACAATGAAGAGATGCAAACCTTGTAAAATAACAGAGTTTGCAATGTCTCTAATGAACTACAGTTAGGTAGGTGAACAGAATCTTCCAACTGGTGAAAAACTAAACCTACTAATGTGTTTTTGTGTTTATTTGTATTTTTTAGTTTATCTTATTTTAGTTTTACATTCATAGCTTCAAATACCTGATAGTGTGAAAATAATCTGCTGGCAGAATTAGGTTTTAAAATATTTGTCTCTCTCTTTTCAATCTTCCTCTTTCTCTCAAAATAGATAATTGAAATATCATACTCTCTTGTAGTCCTCAAGATCAGCCATGTCAAATATATTTCATGTAAATAGCATTGTTGCACTAGGCTGGCACCCTGTCCAGGGATTTTTCCTGCCTTGAAGGCAAGGCTGCTGTGATAGGCTCCAAGTTAGGAAACATATATATTACATTATTATATATAGTGCATATTGTAAGCACATTGTCTTGGAGCAGGATATGTTGTATGCTGTAGACGTTTAGAGTAAAAAAACCACAAACCTTAAATTTAATGTCCCAGAGACACAAAGTCTTCACTGCTTTTCAGGAAGTTGAACCTTGTGGGTTATTGAATAGCTGTATGTATTCTTGACTTTAAGCCAGCGCACGGACACTGTTGAAGTTAAAGTACACATAGGATCAAAGCATTTCATTGAAGCCAACTATCTTTCTGAGTAGACAAGAAGATAGCACCTGCTTATTCATTGCCATATCCTTTGCGTATTGCAAGTAAGAAGGTGCTTTTAAAATTAATTTCATTTTATCATCTTGCATAAAGGTTGGAAAGGCTCTTTGGCCCAGAGAATAGGAAAAAAAAATGCTGTATTGGAATGTCATTGTTAATTTGAGAAAGTGAGAAATGGTTTAATAATGCTGCAGTACCTCCGCAGCATCTGGGTGCTTTCTTTATGCTTATGGTGTGGTGCATAGGGTCTACTCCTGATCTGTGAAATCTGCTGAGGCCTAGGGGCAATCATCTAGCTTGGACTGTGATCTACTACAGCATCTTGTACTCAGAATTAATTTGGGAATGTTTGCACATCCTGGCTGAGCTACTCTAGTGTGTGTTTTTTCTAGGGAACTTGGGTCATATAATGTACATACAAGATTTCCCATTCACAATTGCATACTTGTGAGTCTCTCTTTTAAAGTAAAATAATTAATTGTATAATGACAGACAGTATCTTATTCAATAAGGCTATTGTTTGACGTGAAATGGCTATTGCTATTATATAACACAGAACCAGAAATATTTTATTGAATAGTAAGTCAGAAATGTTTCCAACTTTGATTATTTTCATTTGTGTCCATGTGGACAACAGATCAGCCGGCTTCTCTTATTCAGTTCCCTTGAAAGTCATCATAATTTTCCACTTGACAAAAGATTTGTACACATTTATCCATTAACTATCTTTAATGTAAACTCTTAGGCTGTAACATTACATTTCTTAAGTCAAAATAAACCATTTTCTATAGTTGTTTAACTGAAGACGAAAAACTCAAAAATTAGTTTGCCTAACTATTAAAATCGAACACCTTAATATTTTCCCAAGAACTCTTTTGCTGCAATAACCACCTTAATTCTTCCAGGGTAAATATGTACCAGTTTTGCACATTGTTCATGAGTGATTCTTAGCCATTTTTCTTGGCAGAATTTATAGACATTCTCTAGATTGGTGGGATGGCGCCTCTAGACACCACTTTTTAAACAGTGCCACATATTCTGTATATGATTAAGATCTAGGCCTTGACTTGGCCATTAGAAAACATTCATCTTCCTTTTTTTGTTGCCATCTTATTGTCGCTCAGGCCTTATACTTAGGCCTTTATAGGTCATTATGAATAGCAGTTCATAGCAGACTGGAACAAGTTCTTCCACAATATTATGCGGTATTTGTGCCCATCCATTCCCTTAAACTCTGACAAGATTTCAAGTCCCAGCACATGAAAAGCATCACCATGGCATGATGCTGTCACCTCCATACTTCACAGTAGGCATGGTGTTTCTTGAGGTATGGGCAAAGTTAGTTTTGTGCCACACATACCTCTTTGATGTCTGACCAACAAGTTCTTTTTTGGTCTTTTCCAACCAGAAACCTACCTCCCACGTCTTAACTGGGTCTTTTTCATGCCTTGCAGCAATTGCCATGCGTGGTTTTTTGTGGACCTTCTTATGTTATGACTTCTTTCTTGCTGACCTCCTGTAGAGTCCCATTTTATGTAGTTTTCTTGAAATCATGGACCCATACACCTTCACTCCAGTTTCAGCCAAAGAGCATTGCAGACTTCTGCGAGTGACGGTTGGATTTTTAGTAGCCTCTCTCACCAGTTGACGTCTTGTTCTAGTAAGATGCTGGATGCTGTGATTAACCTTTCAGTTCCTGATGCTGGATCCAACAGTGCTTAAGCTTTTTGGCCCTGTACTATGTTTTTATGGAAAAAGTTATTTTGTGAGATATTTTGCCTTTGGGGTGTCTGTGAAGCTCAAAAATAAAAAAAATAAAAAAAATTACTATTATTAATGAAGTTATAGTACTACTGACCTGACATCAGGTCTTAAAGGGGTTTTTCTGCAGGTTGCCAGTTCAAAGGACTTTTGTTTTCTCTGCATACAAACACAAATACATACAAACTACACTACTGATACAATTCTACTTTGAACAAAACTTTTTGAAGCAGTTTCTGTTGTGGAATACTCATTGCATTTTTCCAAAATGAGCTTGTTTTGAATTTGCATCCCACTTGTTTGTAACATTATCACATGGGCATACCCCCACACACAGAGTATTCTTATTTGGAGGAACAGGTGGATTGTTGCTTGTTTGCCCGTGCTGTGGCTTTACATGTTTGATTTGCAAGCGCTAGTGCTTCCGCGACAGTCCGATTGAAATCTAATAGGTCCATCTGAGATTTCCTTGGGATTTGTAAATCTATCACATCCCTTCTATACTCCAACCAGGAATTGACAACAGCCATAGAAAAATAATGAAAAATGTCCCTTGGGCCCCATTTTCTTCCTCTAATCACAACTCTGTATAATGACATCAGAAAGTAATGTTTGTCAACTCCCCCCATGCTTTTATTGTATAGTTTAACAAATTCTGGTGTGCTAACTTAGATGTGTTTTGATTCGCTTTTACTCCATCTCTTCATCACATTTCTTTTGCCCACTGACACAAAGTTAAATGCTACATTGACGGTGTTGTTGTCACACCGTCTAACTACCGCTGTTTTACCATCAGTGGTTACTGACTTATCTGTACTGCCCCTACCTGATTTTTTTCATATCATCATCATGGGACATTTTTCCAGCCTGTTTCTTCTAATAGGCCCAGCAACAAAAATGTTCTTATCCCTTAGGTGACACAACAGTGGCAACTGTGTAAAATAATTGTCACAAAAAAATTTATGGCCTGAATACTCTGGTATTCTTTGACACAAGTAGAGAACAATGGCCCCAGTTGCACCAAATTCCTTCTTTTGTTGCTATCGACTGGTGTTCTCGATCCTTCTGCAAAAATTGAGTAATATATCAGAACTGACTTCCCACTCAGCATAAATAATTTGATGCCCCATGGATTTGGTTTGCCTTTTATGTTTACTCTGTTTTGATGGCTACCTTTTGAATTGAAATTATAGATTCATCAGTGCATAATTTCTCCTCTAACGTCAACTCTTTACACATTGCTTCAGACTGATCAATCAGCAGGCATACCCTCCAGAAAGAGCATGCTTATTGTGATCAGCATTGATGTCTACAATATCTAAACTGTTTAGCAGTTTCTCTAATCTGTTCCTGGGGATTTAAATCTGTTCAACCAATTTTATTGTAGTTGCTGGCCGCCACAACAATCTAAAGCAGGGGAACGGCAGAACTCCAACAATTAGGTGCAGTGCCTGCAACTTTTTTATTTCATCTTTATTTGTTTCAACACTGTAGCCCCTAGCTGAAAGAGAATACGTGTTGGTCTTGTCTGCCAGGTCAGTAAATATCGACTCTGGATAATAGTGATTAAAATAACCAACTGGGGAGTGCAACATACATGCACTAGCATCTATGTTGAGTGGAGCTTTTGTGAATTTTGTATCTGGAGGTATGAATGAATTCTTCTCCCATTTTACATTCATATTTTGTGGTCTTGTAGCTGCAGAAGTTGAAGGTGCTACAAGCTGTAATTAAGTTGAAGGTCCTAGCACAGTAGGTACCATAGAGCTCGGGCTATCATCCTCATTCTCTTCACTTTCACTAAAGTATGTTTATTCAATGGACTGATGCTACTTCATGTGTTTCAGGCCTACCTGTCACTATTTTCCGATAGCAGCACTGGAGATGCTTGTGCCTGTGCAGATGCTGACGTATCCGGTACAGTGGGAACTGCAGAATGGCTGCCCACCTCATTTTCTTCCTCACTTTTCAAAAAATCATTACATTTATTTATTAGAACAGGTGCACTCAATTTCATTTATAGCTTATCAATGCACCAAATAAACTTATTTATGATGGTAGCTCACCTTTCATCACTTTCTTCTAACTCATCATCGGACTCATTAGACACAGATTCTATGTCGAATCCATCAAGGATTTCAAGTATTATATTACCATTCAAAAAAGGCCTCTTTCTTTTTTCGAAGAATGTGATGACCTGGTTCGCCCTGTGTGCATATTGACATTCACTATGGTAAATTCCTATGGAAATAGCTAAACACATGAAATAACATCAGCAAAACTGATCAGAATAATCACGTTAAAGGAGTGACCATACAATATGGTCCGATCCTTCGCAGCCCGAGATCCTACTAACAGAACGCCATTTTTCAAATGCCAGCAATCACGTAATTTTGCATGCATTTGGAAGCTGAATGCACAAACTTTCTAGACATCTTGAGGAAATAAAATTGAAAGTGGAGCTACTTACTACGTAGTGCGCACAGTCGAAAAGCGTCTATTTTCACTTCTGTGTTTCGCATAGTGTATGCCACCTGCTGGCACCCAAAGCATCTGCCACCTCTCTCCAGTCTGTGCTAATAGTAGCACGGTTACAATGACTGCAAATGTACCTGTGCTTTACAAAAATGGCAGCATATATATGTACTTTTCCTGCCATGTGCATTTCAATAATTTTGTTTCTCATATCAGCACAATGCTGTTT
Source organism: Polypterus bichir lapradei (assembly GCA_026402145.1). NCBI lineage: Eukaryota > Metazoa > Chordata > Cladistia > Polypteriformes > Polypteridae > Polypterus > Polypterus bichir. The sequence continues at coordinate 113,371,597 of JANRMT010027041.1, forward strand.
TGTCTTCATTTTTGCAGTGATTATCAAACAGAGTATGGCCCTTACAAAGGGTGCTTTTTATATGCAGAGAGATATAAAGAACTCATAAGTAATGCCTAATTATGTTTAATTATGGTCAAATGACTGTCACATTTGTGTCATTTATGTAAACCCGGAGCTTCCAAAGCACAGGGTCCTGGGTCCTCTCCTCTTTAGCTCACCCCACAGGTTTTCAATGGGGATGAGGTCTGGGGACTAAGATGGCCATGGAAAGAGCTTGATTTTGTGACTGCTGAGCTATTTTTGTGTAGAGTTTGCCATATGTTTAGGGTCATTGTCCTGCTGGAAGATCCAATGACGACCAATCTTCAGCTTTCTGACAGAGGCCATGAGATTACCAGATTTTGATATAAAATGTCCTGGTATTTCACGGAGTTCATGATGCCATACACCCTAAGAAGGGCTTTTGGAAGAGAAACAGCCCCACAGCACCACAGATCCTCCACCATACTTTACAGTGGGCATGTGGTGCTTTTCCACATACTCCATTCTTGGATTCACGCCAGACCCACTTAGAATGTTTGTTGCCAGAAAGCTCAATTTTAGTCTCATCTTACCAAAGCACACAGTCCCAGTTGAAGCCCCAGTACCGCTTAGCAAACTCCAGACGTTTACGTTTGTAATTGTAAGTGAGAAAAGGCTTTCTTCTTGCATGTCTCCCAAACAGCTAGTTGGCATGGGATAGTGTCTTATGGCTGTCATGGAGACTTTGTGACCCCAAGATACCACTCTTTGATGCAGTTCTCTAAGAGCGAACTTTGGAGAATTTTTTACTTCTCTTATCATCCTCCTCATTGTGCTGGTGGCAAGATAAACTTGGGTCCTTGTCCAGCCTTGTTTGTCACTCTTCCCGTTGTTTTACAGTTCTTTATTATTCCTCTGACTGTAGATACAGGCAGGTTTAGGAGCTATTTTCTTGTAGCCACTACCTAACTTATGAAGGTCAACACACATCTGCCTTACTTGAACAGCATGTTCTCTTGTGTTTCCCATATCGAAGAGTGGCTAAGAGCAATAGGACTCTGTGTCACGTCATATTTATACCCCAGGGACATGTCATTAATTACTAATTAAACGATCCAATTTACTCTGATCAACTTTAAAAACTAAACTAGGAATTGTTAGGGGTGCCAATAATTGTGGCACACATGATTTCATGTAAAAAATGTCTTTCTTAATGTAGGATTTTTTTCCCCAATGAATAAATGTACTTTAATTAAAGGTTGGAGTTTTCTCTTTTTTATGTTTATGAGCATATATTTTTTGGGAAAAAAAAAAATTTATTAGAAGCCTAAGAACACATCTTAACCAGGGGTACCAATAATAGTGGAGGGCACTGTATATATGTGTGTGTGTGTGTGTGTGTGTGTGTGTGTGTGTGTGTATATATATATATATATATATATAAAATATATATATACACTAATAAAAGGCAAAGCCCTCACTGACTCATCACTAATTCTCCAACTTCCCATGTAGGTAGAAGGCTGAAATTTGGCAGGCTCATTCCTTACAGCTTCCTTACAAAAGTTAGGCAGGTTTCATTTCGAAATTCTACGCGTAATGGTCATAACTGGAAGGTATTTTTCTCCATTTACTGTAATGGAGTTGAGCTTGAAAGCCGTGGGGGCGGAGTTTCGTGTGACATCATCACACCGCCCACGTAATCACGCGAACTGACTGTCAACGCACTATGTAGAAAACCAGGAAGAGCTCCAAAATGCGTTGAAGAAAACATGCATTATATAATTGAGAAGGCAGCGAAACAATAAGAAGCGAGCGAGTGACATATACTACCATATTCATCAGTGCAGCTACTTTGGAAACAAAGCAAGGTATAAACCTAAACTTTAAATTAAGTTAATAGACAGGCTGCCGCTGGCGTTTTTCAAGCCCACGGGTAATGCGGGATACAAGTTTAATGAGAGGACGCAGGATATAAACGAGAGTTTTGATCACTTTGTAACTAAGTTAAAATTGCAGGTGAAGGGGTGTGCTTATGCAAATTCCGAGAGACTGTGTTTGTGGGGGATTGACAGTTAAGGCGGGTGGAGGAGTCACGTCATCATATCCCCTCCCATTTACCTCATTTCACTCTGAGCTGAGCTCCGCGGCTAACGCCGTTTTCCGAAGCAACTTTGTCACACTGCCACCTAAAGTCAAAACTTAAATATATAAAGTCAGCGTCGGAATATATTGTCACGCTTGGGTCACAGATTTGCACAGAGACACAGGAGGTCGTAGAAACAAGAAGGATTTTTATTCAAACACTACAAACACATGAGCTTAAACGTGCTCCATGACAAGTCAGAGATGACAGTTCCGCTAGGAGCAGAGAGAGAGAGAGCGATAAAAGCAAGCAAACAATCAATTTTCAACTGACAGGCGCTGCACAAGGCTTTTAAGTTAGCGGAGTATCGCGCAAGGTTTGCATTACGCGTTATAGCGCAAGTGAGAAAGTAAGGAGCAATGTGAGGGTAGTCTGTGTTTCAGGGGTTGTGGTTTACCCAGAGGCGTCTGTATCTTCTTGGGGTGCGATCAGCCCTCCAGCTCACACCCTCCCCCTCAGCTTTATTCACATTTCCGTGAATCAAGCGACTCTCTGTACCAGGTTCATTTAGTCTTGATAATATGTCTGCGTTTACGTGTTCAGAACCTGGTCGATGTTTTACTGTGAAACGGTAAAAGTTGTAAGCCCAGAAACCATCTCATGAGGCGAGAGTTTGTATCTTTCTGTCGGTATGACCATTGAAGTGGAGCATGATCAGTTACCAAAGTGAAGTAATAGCGAAGCTCTCCAGCTCACAATATAAAGTAAGCGCTGGAATATATAAAGTCAAAACTTCAATATATAAAGTCATCGTCGGAATATACAAAGTCAGTGCTGCAATATCCATCCATTTCCCAACCCATTGAATCCGACCACAGGGTCACGGGGGTCTGCTGGAGCCAATCCCAGCCAACACTGGGTGCAAGGCAGGAACCAATCCTGGGAAGGGCAAATGCATCATTTTCAAAACATTAACCGAACAGTGTTTTTTTTTTTTTTTTAATTTATTTTTCTGAATACGTTTTTGTTAACTTACTTCAGTTCAGAGTCGTTTCAATCAATATATTTTGACTTTGAGTTTATATATTCAGGAATGAGTTTATATACTCCGATGTTGACTATATATAATCAGGAATGACTTTATAAATTCCGACGCTGACTTTATATATTCAGGTTTTCACTTTATATATTCTGACGCTGACTTTATATATTCAAGTTTTGACTTTATATATTTAGAAAAAAGTTTTGACTTTATATATACCGACGCTGACTTTATGTATTCAAGTTTTGACTTTATATATTCCGACAGTGACTTTATATATTCGGGAATGACTTTATATATTCAAGTTTTGACTTTATATATTCTGACGCCGACTTTATTATTTCAGAAAATCCAATGTATTTGTCTGTTTCGCACCCCATAGTATATGTGTGTGTGTGTATATGTACACATGTATGTGTGTGTGTGTGTGTGTGTGTGTGTGTGTATATATATATATATATATATATATATAAGTAGATCTAATGACAATGACAAAACAATTACGTTGTCAATCATGTTACGTTATTATTAAAATGTTTCCTTTTCTTTTTACTTCTCCGCTGCCAAGCGTGGGTATTTTGATATAGATATAGATATCGATATATAGATAGATAGATATAGATATCGATAGATATAGATATATATAAATATGACAACAACACTCATGTCAATGACAAAACCATTACATTAACAATCATGTTACGTTATTTTTTAAATATTTCCTTTTCTTTTTCATAACTTCTTTTATACACCACTTCTCCGCTGAGAAGCGCGTGTATTCTGCTAGTGTATATATATATATATATATGTATAAATTTCATTTTGTTAATAAAAAATGAATGGTTAACACCTGTGGTCTATAGTTCAATTATAAAAATACTCTTTAAATCTAGGACATAAGACTTCTATTTGCCTGGTTATGCAGGAGATTGGTGTATTTTTTTTTAAAGGGGTAAAGAACAAAAAAAAAAATCAGAATCCAAATCAGCCGATCAAGTAATATGAAATTGGTGGTAGGTATTTGGCCTTAAAATCCCAATAGGAGGTGGAAAGTCTTTGTCCAAAACATAGAATATTAGAACGTGAGCAGATACTTTTTTCATACCACTATGTTCTGTGTAAATTTCTGAAACTGCTGAATGTATTACAGATGCAATATGAATTTTTAGTAGGTTGTTTTGAGGTATGTAACAGTTGTATTTATTATAAATGTTTTATTAGATGGGGGGGGGGGGGCTATAAATAATTTGTGCATGTGTAGTTCATTGTCTAACTTTTACACCTTTAGTGATTAATACCTTACACTTCATTAAACTTCCCTAGATATGATGGACAGCTACTGATTTGTTAGGTGCATTACACTTAAGGTAACTGAAGATGTACCTTAAGACATTAAATAATTGTTTTGCGTGAATTATGAGAATTTGGTGGTTTATAGTGAAGTATATCTTTGGAATTGTACTAATTGTTTACACAATTTTTTTTTGTGTGTTATCCTTGGTAACTGAAAAACCTTCTTTCCTGCCTTCTCTATTGTTTTTATAGCCACTGATATATTTTTGCCATTGCTTTAATTTATCTCTGATTCTGAAATTGCAATAATATCATAATCCCAAAGTAGTAATGTTGAATCAGATTATCTTTAAATGACAGAGAGCTGCCTTCGAAGTAGTAAGGGCACTTCAGGGTTCTGGTGTTCTTTTCCAGTTTCTGTCCTTACTTTCTCTCTCTGTCTCTCAATAGCAGTGTTGCCTTAATTGGTAAGGCAGACATTTGCTTTTCCCAAGTGGCAGCACTCATTAATTCACTTCTTGGGCACTAAATTGTAATGTGAAAATAGCCAGCTCTGCCTGAGAGGGTGACACAATGGCCAATGAGCAAATTAAGGCAGCGTAGAGTAAGGCAAGGCCTGTGCTGCTTTGCAAATATGAGAAACATTCACCAGGGAATGATGCATATGAAACCATAACAAAACACAATAAGAAAACAGTACAAACAATTTCACCTTTTAAATGAGGCAGTCCATACAGGAAAAAAGTTGGTGGAGGAACTGAGCTCAGTGGCCGAAGAAGTTTGATAAATAAAAAGCTCTGTCTTTGCTGCTGAATTTTACTTATTACCTAAAACATGCAAATGGTATCTATTAAATGGTTCTTCTAAGCTTTACTTGACTATAAAAGCCCTCACCTTGATTCCAGATTTTCCTCCAGGGTATTTCCTAATACAGCCTTTATTAGATGCTCATTTGTTTTTTCAAATATTTTGTTTAGTTTTTCATACAGTTATTTCAAACTTATGTTTTTGCTTCACTGGGCAGCTTAGTTATTCTTAGTTACAGTAGTGACATGCATTTGAAGCAGTGAAAAATCTATTGAGTTGTAGTTGTCATTAAATCAGTCAAGTACTTGAGCTCACCTTCAGCATAGACATGTTAAGAAGCAGTTAGGAGCAGTGATGTCTCTCAAGGAAAAAGGCAATCACAGGCTGACCCTAAGTAAAAATTTAATGGGGTGACAGGAATTATGTGGTTTACATATTCTGGCCTAAAAGACATCCGATTTTCTAGAGCATTTGGCAACATTTTTTTTATTATTGCTAATCCGCTCTTTTTATGTATTTGTCTGACTGTCCGTGAATAGGCTTGTATCTATGCTCTTTTTTTTGTATTTTCTTTTCATTTATTTTGTGACATCTGTCTTGCATCTTGTTTTCTACGTTGGTATGTATATAGTTATATCTCTATAATCGTATTTATCAATAAATTGTATTATTCTGCATCTTGAAACAAATATACTTAAGTTACCTTGATATAAGCCTAATCTCCGGAGTCGGCCACATACAGAGAAAGTTACCAAAAAAAAAGGAGTCTTCCCAAATCCTTTCATTTTTGACATTGCTGAAGGCAAAACTGATATGAATTAAAATTCTGTTCTTTTTCCTACTATGCTTTGCATCTTTTAGATACATGTTGAAGAAACCTCACATAATTTGGTTATTAAGAAGGGCTTTAAGCTCAAAAGTTTGTTTTAGTCGCCCATATTGTTGCTTTTAACAAGCCGAGATTATGTTTGAAATGTGTGAAAGATTTGAAGCACGCTTTCAACCATTCATTCTTACCCATGGAAAGGGTGTACTTGGAAACTGGCAAAGAAATTCCAATCAAACTGTATTTTATTAAAGGACATGGTGAACAGAAGTTGATCTTGATTGGTTCAAGTATTCAAAAAACATTTTAAGGCCATCAACTGTAAATATACATATATAATTTGACTTAAGAACCACAATATTATACGCAGTATGCTGATGTCAAAACATTTCATTTTTGTCTGACAGTGTGAACCATTTTGAACCACTTGGAACACTGAACTACTATAGTCACAGTTGCTTACATTTATCTTAAAAATGCTCTCTTGCGCTGTTCATTTATTTTTCTTGCTGTATTGTATATTTTTTCTCCTTTCTAAAAAGCCAGTTATGAAGGAGAGAAAATTAATACAGTACAAACAAATGTAGTTCCCTGTCTTTAATTTATTCTTACTCTTGCTGCTTGCCTTCCACCAACTAATCGCCTCACCCTTCCCTCCTCCCCAACTATCATCCAGCCTCACCCTTCCCTCTGATCACTACTTGCCTCCAACCTGCTCTGACTCCTCTTCTAACCAGTGCACCTAGCAACCAACCCATTGATGTGTATTCTCTCACCTCACCTAAATTATCAACTAAGGCCATTATTTATTAGAGGATTTTTTTTTTTGGATTCATGTTTTATTTACATTGTAAACCAGCAGGCAGAATGTGCTCTGAGGTCTTAACGTATGAAAAGCTGCTGTTAATGTGTTGGAAAATCTACACTAATTGGTATAGCTTTGGGGATGATTATACAGTTGGGTTTGCCAGTGCTGATCCAGTAGAATTATGTAGAACAAAATGGGTTTGATATTGGATTGATGGATGGATTGCTAAAAATATGCTGTTGCTTAGTGGGCAAATTAACATGCAGTCTTTGACAGGAAAAATTTGCAAATACAGTTAGGTGGATTAGCATTTAATAGATATCTAATTGTTAAGCTAGTGGTTATCTATTTACTAGAAAGCATTGGAAGTACTGGAATGAAATTCTGCTTGGGAGTTGGTAGGGGATTATTTGCATCATATCCTATAAAAAGTCATATTTTCTGCCTTGAGCTCAGAAATTCCCAAGGCCAATTATGTTTTTAAGCAGATGGTCCTTATAATAAGGGCATGTTCATTAAGGTTACACTCTGAACACCTCTTCTTCTTAATCATAAGTGTGTATAAGATAAAAGCATTCAATTTAAATTTATCTAATCTTGAATTAAATGCAGTACTTTTTATTGAGGCGTTGAAATTGTCTTGTGGGGTTCTGCCAAAATGTTTCAACATGCTGGCCTAGTGAGTTCAGAAATGGTCTGGACATCTAGAAGCTTCACTTTAAATGTCCATCCCTGACTTGCTTTCAGAGTTGAACTCAATTTCTTTAAATATTTAACTAAAAACAAAAAAAAACTTTTTTGTTTTCTTTGCTGTATAAAATACATTTATAACACTGTGAATGTATAAAAAATTCTGTGGTTGATCAGTGATTAAGCAGTTCATACATCTAATTGCATCCTTGTTCTCAGTACACTTCAGTAAAATAATCAAGCCCCCAACACTACTAAACAAATTGGAAGCATTAAATGAATAACTGTCTATGTTAACTGCTGAGTGATGAGATGGACGTGTAATCGGCATAATCAGCACAGAAAGAAAAGCAAAACATTCAAAAAGATTAATTTCACAAATGTAAGCACTTAAAGTATTTAGTCTTGACTATCTTTAGTCTTTGTTATGTGGTGATGAGTGAACCTGTAGGAGGTCTGATTAAGCAAGAAAAAAAAAATCTGAAACACTCCAAGAGTGCATCTTGCAACATTTGTGAAGCAATTTGAAATGTAGTTGCGCTGTACATTTAATGTACATTGGAATGGTATTTGCCTAAAAAAACTGTATACTGTTAGTGTTTCTTTTCCTTGCACATGCATTATTGTACAGTATCCAAGTAATTTGAATAAGATTTCTGTAATTTTGCAACAGTACATTGTTTGTTCATTTGTTTGAGCCAAATATGTAATATAAATGTTAACATTTTATTTTTTCTGAAGTGACAACCTTATGTGTAACAGTTGGCATCAGATGGCCAGTATGGAAGCCATGGTATCTAACCATCCGTATCTCATTGAAATGATGTAGAGGCTGTGAAAGTTAATGCTGTAATCAGATTCACTTTTACAGCAGCATTATAAATCATGGCTAATACCAGCTCCTTCTATTTTGTGTGATAAATGGTAATCACAATGGCCCTATTCCAAATCAACTGACATTTGAGATCATCTTTTATTAAATATGAAAAATGATGCCATTCCCATACATTCAGAGTTTGTATTGCAGTTTTAAGACACAAAATCTTTAAAGTTTACATGCATTGGCCCACTGTTTTTTCCATTTCCGATTTTTTTGTAAATGTTGGATTTTTTTCCAGAACAAAACATATTCTTTACCAGCTGTGATACAAAGATCATATAAATTCTGACAATGTAGGCTTATAGTTTTCATAAAATAAGAATACCGTTAAGCAAAAAAAAAAGAATTTAAAGTGTCAAAAAAGCCTGTTTTCATCAATTTTCATGTAACCAGCACAGTTTTACATATAAGTGTATTGGCATTCTTTCAGTAACCACTACAAAAATCATAGAAAATTTTAGGTGTGCAATCTGGTGTTCAGTGGAAAAAATGGTTATATTCTTCATCATAGTTTCATTCTTAAAATATATATCTAAATGTGCAGCACAAAAAATTTTTTTTCAAGTTTTGTATTTTGAGCTTGAGAGTTATCTTAATATAATTAAATGTAATGTAATGTTATTAGTGGATCCATCTGAAAACAGTTATACTACATAAGAAAACAAAAAATATGAGGTAATAGTCAAGAACCATAGAAATGATTAAAATGCTACTACCAAGCATGGCAAAATTGACAGAATAAAATGGTATTATAATGTTCATGTAACTTTTAAAACTATGCACATAGAATGCTTCTGTAAATGTACTATAAGTGTTAATTTAATACTGGAAATTTTACAGTGAAATTTGTGTAGTCATTTAAGAGGCATTTGTCTAATCAAGAAATTATTCATTTGTGTTTTCTGTATAATTTTAAGAGCGACCTGTTCAGTAGTTTGTGCTGCTGCTGACTTGCACCTTCAGGGACATAGATTTTTTTTCTCGAGCCCTTTACTGTCTATGTGGAGATTGTTTCCTAATGCCACTTAAAGACGTACACTTAAGGCTATTTGGCATCTCCAAAATGGTTTGGTATGAGTGAGTATACAGTAGATGTGGGCATTAGGATGGTTTTCTGTCTTGTGCATTTTATTGAAGGAATAGGCTACAGCTTCTTGGGATGTAATGGGAAAAATTATAAATATATTATAATTGCTGCTGTTCTCCTAAAAGCATTGCTGAAGCAACATGATAGAGAACAGGGTTACTTCCTCGATTTAGTCACTGGTGATCTGAGTGAAGTACTATAGTACCTTTGTATTATGCTGTCATCAATATTTATTTATATAGATGTTTATACTCAAGTGTAGTTCAATATCTTTTCTGAATCAAGAGACTATAGAATACTTTGGCCTTATGTCAGTAGCTCAGAGCACCACCACAGGGATATCTGAAAGATTAAACAAAGACAAAAGAAAGTATTAATAACTAGAAAAAAATTCTGCATAAATATTGAGAATGGCCTCAAAATGTTTTTCCTATGAAGAAAAACTACTCCTTACTGTGGAAAATATCCAAACTTTAACACTATATAATCACATATTTTAAACTTCAACAACAGATGGATATGTATTACAAATTATGAAAAGGCCAAATTTAAAAGTGAATGTCTTTAGCAGTTTTATTTATGTTCTACAGTACTAGGCTTATTTATCTCTGTCAGTCAAGTGGTCCTAATTTTAGGTGCATAAATACAAAAGACAGCCTCACCTATTCATTTCTGCTTCACTTAAAAATCTGGGATTACAGTTAGGAATGTCTAGGAAAAGACATTCCAAAATGCAGAAAGGTGCAAAATTACTGAGAGCCTTCTAGACAATTTAAATGTATTTTAAATTCAATCCTAGAAGACACCAACAGACAATATAATGACACTAATACAGGAGAAATGTGTTCAAAATTTTTTAACATACAAACTTTGCTTCATTGTCAACATACTATATTGTCTTTTCTGAGACCTTGAGCACCTATCACATTTTTGTTAACTTCTTTACTCTATCAAATCATGTTTTTACCTCATGTGATTATTTGCTAATTCTTCCCTTTTTGTAAGCCAAATGCACAAAAAACACATGGAGAATGTGTCTCTGCATATGTACACATGTGAGTCAGGCCTAAAATAAGTTTGTTTTGTGCATATGCTGTATGCTGCTTTCTCTTTATGTGTTTAAGGACTTGAACAAATAACCTGCATTTCTATATTTTAAGAACCATTTCAGCATTAGAGCAAGTTGATTCAATATTTTGATGCAGGGATACACAATTCCTGAATATAGATCAGCTTCAAAAAATAAATGTATTAATCATTTCAAGCATGGTTCTTGTTGAACATTTCGGTACATTTGGGGTTGATCTTGTAACATGTGCATGGGCCATATCGGAAGCCATAGAAGCAAGCTTATGTAAAACTTGTCATTTTTTGCCCTGTAGTTTTAACTGCACCATTGCTAATATCAGCAGTTTGCCTAAATGATAAATAGTCTTAAACATGTTGCCTGTCTTATTTTTATACACAATCTGTTCCTCACACCAATGTGTACAGGTGAGTAATCCCTGGAGAAGTGCATACATCTTTGTGGCATGGTTCAGAGTGCCATGCATTATGATGGACAGTACAGGGAATGTGCTGTTGCACAAGCATAGGCTTGGCCGTGTAAATTGAGTGTAAAAGTTGAGGGAATTTGATGAAAATAGAAATTCTTTTCCCTGGGGCCCTGCCAACACCATGCATAGGATGAGATCTGCTGAAGTAAAGTTGTAATAGCTGTCAGAGTTCATTGTGGTAGTCTGTGCCAGGTTACATTTAAGGTTTATATGTGTATTAGCGATTGTCATTCAAAATAGAAGATTCCTTTTGGAAGAACTCAAAATGAGACTTATACTCTTAGCATGGTGCATGCCAATATTCTTTGGTAATTGGCAAATTTTAGGCATGACCAGATAAATAGCTTTTTTTACTCTTCCATTTGCATATGCAGCTATTTGATTTTGAGCAAAAAGTTGTTGCATTGTAATATGCTCTTGCTTTGGCATGAGATTTAAAAAGAATTCTGCAGAAGTTAAAGTGCCGTCACTATAATGAGCTTGGCTCTCTGTGCCCCATGGGCCAACTGATACCCAATTATTTTAGTCCCCTCAATGCGGAAAAAGTCTGCAAATGGTTCTCAGAAGTGTAGGGTTGCCGGAGATGTAGTTATCCGATTTTTAATTTTCCCTGGCATCCTGCTGCTCAGGGGATTTTTAACAATTTATTATGCGCATTTTGTTAATGCCGGGTTTGTTTTTCTTGCTGTGAATACAAGGAACCCTGGAGAGAGAGCTGCCTGATGAAAAACAAAAGAGCTGCTATTCCTTCAAAACAGGAACTAAAGAAGCCAGCCTTTCCCTTTGTTGAAACCTAGGAATCAGAGTATTACCCAATTAAATATTTGTTTAAAAATCTTGGCTTCTTTTTGTATCTGAATATAGTTTTTTGACCCCCATTTAGCTGTTGCTAACTTTAAAAAAAGGTCTTTGAATTTAGGGAGCAACTAATTGGCACAAGCTAATAAAATAGTTCAAATATTTGGTCTTTTTTTGGTAGTTTTTTTATTTAAAATCTGGCAGAATATAAACTTTGTAAGAGCATCATAATTTCTTAATATAATTTCCAATTACATTTTTGATTCCTAAAAATCAGAAAACGATCCCTGCACTGTCAGAGAAAGAATTATGAAATTTCTTACATAATGTTCTGCCTATGAACCAGCTGTATAGAAAACTTCTTTAGATTTCTAAAGCCTACTGCCTTTCCTACCTTGTATATCCTCAACCTCATTGTCTACAACAGCTGCAGGCTAAGCAAAGGTTAAATATAGTCTTGAAAGTAAGATTCTGAATACAAGCTGTCAGGCCAAACAAGGGTTTCACTGGGGACTGCTATTTGTATTCAGACCCATTGCTGCCACACTGGTGCTGTGCTTTTGTAGCTGAACATTTTGTACAGGCTCCTATTAGTGTGCCCACTGAACCATGACAAACAGGGTGATGGCATGGACCTGCTCATTAGAACAGTCTACTCACAGGAGAGAAAATGCTTCTTTCTTCTAATTTCAGTGCAAGATGGTGGTGCTGCTGAACAGGAAATACAAGGTTAGATACTTAAGGTGAGTCAAATTTATAGGATAAAATTGTGTCCGGCATTTTGTTTTACATTTTGTGTCTTTCTGAAATACTCAACAGAGCTAGATGCCACAAGGACATTGGAATTTTGGGATTAAGGATTCCAGGTTAACTTCCATTAATTTTATTATCACTCTTAGACAGTTTCAGACCATTGCTATGATATACACATAAGACAATTGCAAAAGATGCACATATTTACATAGACATTAATCTTTTTTTAAAGTTCATTTAGTTATCATGGTAATTACTGAAAATAAACTAAGGATGGATTTCAACAGCAGGGAGGGAAAAAAAATTCCAGTTCCAGACATTGGAGGACATATACCTTATAATCGGTCCTATTCAAAGGAGTGTCATGTCATAGGAGTGACATAACAAAAGGAGTGAAACCACAGATATAAATTTCAAAGGAGTGACAACCATCCAAGTGGTAGGTTAGGCGACAACGATTTTTTTGGTGAGCGTACTTTCAGTTGTGTGTGGTAGGTGACTCATTATGTCACCCCAATAAAATGTCACTCCTTTAATACGGTATTTATGTCACTCCTATGAAGTGTTACTCCTTTGATACAGACCACTCATAATCCCTTTGGGAAGCCCAAAACAATGAAACATCTGTATGACAATTGACATGATGTCTGTTTGATCTCACCATTAAAATTCAACATGAAGATACATGCCTTTACGTTTGGGTACTGAGCTATTGGGATGGCTGATCATTGGGCACCAATATCTTTCAACACATCTAAACTATACTATATTTGGACATTTCTATGACCAAATGTTAGAAAAGGTTCTTCTCTCATAATATCAGTTTGATTATCCTGTAGTTATGGACAACCAGTTATTTGCTGTTCTTTACAAAGTGGAATGCCCATAATAAGGCTGAACTAGTAGCTTCCTTAGTTCAGCTATCCTTGCCATTAACACTAGAATTACTAGAGCCTACGAAAAAACTTATAGATCCGTCCCACCTTAAATCGCTTCTCACCTCTCCATCAGCATCTTTTGTCCTTTGAATGTGTTGATAAGTAGCAAGCATTCTGCTATCACATCCCCACACCAGCGTACAGTTTTCTCAGCTCAAGTCTGTTTACCTGCATGTCAGTTGCTCAGAGTTGTATAGAGTGAGAAGTCAAGCAAAATGATACCTTTTATAAATACTATATAACTAGCAAAATACCCGCGCTTCGCAGCGGAGAAGTAGTGTGTTAAAGAAGCAATGAAAAAGAAAAGGAAACATTTTGAAAATAACGTAACATGATTGTCGATGTAATTGTTTTGTCACTGTTGTGAGTGATGAGTGTTGCTGTCATATATATATATATATATATATATATATATTTACACACACACACATAAACATATATATATACATATCTATACATATACACATATATATACACACACACATATATACATACATATATATATATCTACATATATACACATACATATACATACACACATACATACATACACACACATATATACACACAAATACATATATATATACATACACACACACATATATAAACATATATATACATATACATACATATCTACATATATACACACACAGCTATTTCGTATCAGTGCAAGACGCTGCTTGTTAAAATGGATAACTCCCGCTCTTACGTGCAAGTCTGCGTGGATATTATGAACTATCGTATTTGTTCAAGTTCTATTTAAATTTTAAATAGAAGGAATTTTTATTTAGTCGACAGAAATATCTTTGGTAGGAATGGTAAAAACAGACAGGAATATTATTCCTGAATAAATCAACTCAAACCTTAAACAACTTATAATATTTTGCTCTCCATAAAAATATATGCTGTCTAAATTATACAAGTTAGAAATAAAGTAAACTTTAAAAGAACAAACATTCAAATTTCTTTACTCTTATGTAATTTTATATAAAAAATAAACTTAGATTTTAAATATCCCAAAAGATTTTGCTCTCCATAAAAATATATCCTGTCAAAATTATACAAATTCAAATATGAACATGCTGCATAACAAAACCTGGAAATATAAATAAAATGTGTTCCTTTCAGCAATAACAAATCAAATCATTCAGTTGTCTTTGCTCTTATGTCATTTTAGAGCTGGACGCCTGGCATCTTTTTTTGGCAACAAGTTCGTTTATGTTTGGTGTGAGGTTCTGTGTTGTGGAGATTCTCAGGATGGACTGCAGGTGCTCATTAGTGAGGCGACTCCTGTGTGCTGTTTTGTTAGTCTTTATCACTGAGAAGAGCTTCTCACACAGATATGTGCTACCAAACATGCACAAGGTTCGAGCCGCATGTAGACGGACTTTTTTTGTTCTTCAAAGTCACCAAAGCGCCGTGCGCTCTAAGTGCGTATTTGGGAACACCGTAGTGACGACTTGGTTCAACATTACTTGGCAACAGGGAAAGTGGGGCAAGTTGCACTGGTGCATTTGTGTCTCCCATAAAAGCAGCTTCACTTGAAATCACTTTGTGATTGTGCACGGGTAAAAACGTCCGCTGAAGTGTCAGATTCTTATTTAATTCTTCTGCTTTCTGTATCTTCTGCATTGCATTCAGGTCTTTCAGGTTACCCTGATGTTTTGTCTCATAGTGCCGTCTTAGATTAAATTCTGTAATTACAGCCACATTAGCTCCACAAATGAGACACACGGGTTTAACGGCAATGTCAGTAAACATATACTCAGCCTCCCATCGGTTTTTAAAGGCTCTATTTTCAGAATCAACTTTTCTCTTAACACTAGAATTACCAGAGCCTACGAAAAAACTCGTAGATCCGTCCCACCTTAAATCGCTTCTTAAAACCGCTCTCACCTCTCCGCCAGCCTCCTTTGTCCTGTAAATGTGCCGATAAAAACAAACTGCAGGCAGCCGGCTATTCCATCCCCCCACCGACTCAGAACGTGCACGAACTTCTCCGAGCTCATGCCTCGATTATCTGGGAGTGAAGTGGAGTTTTAGAGTGGAAATAATAGATTGTTATTTGGAACACACGCATTTCATGTGTGTTCCGTTTCTACAGTAATCTGTGTAAACACAATGTTAAAACAGAAACTTTTTCATATTTTAGTAATAAATGTCACAAAATGTAGACATAAACTATAAAATGTGAGAAGCCTGACAGCCAAAGAGCAAATACACTTTCATAAAAGGTTAAGGACTTTTTACATCAGCTTCCGTGGTGTACTGGTAAGATTTCGTCACTTAGAATGCAGCAGACTTGCTATACCTCAAGAGATCTGAGTTCGAATCTCCGCTAGGGAGAAAGTTTATTTATTTTTAACCTTCGCCGTTCTGCCTGCCTGAACTCCCTGTCTATCTATATAGTAATAACAGTAATTTTATTATTATATAGGAGCTTCCCTGTCTGCCTATCATATAGTGCCTTTCCTTCCTACCTATCTATATATCTATCCCCTTAGCTGTTTTTTATATATCTATTATACAATGCCTTCCCTGTTTATTTATATATCTAGTGCCATCTCTGCCTGTCTGTCTGTCTGATTGCATATAGCGCTGAACTTACTGCTCTGTACTATTCTGTCTTCTGCATGTCCTGGAGTACAAAAGAAACACCACCATACAGCAACATGTGCGAACTGGCAAGATCGGGGAAAAAACACGCGGTCACTGATTACAAACCGCAAGATGAATGAAAGAGACAATATATGTAAAAACATCATTGCACTAATGCAATATTATTTGAAAACAAACAGCGTCAGATCGGGTTTGAAAATGCGCCCGATCTGACGCTGTTCGTTTTCAAATAATATTGCATGTACTGTGCGTTGAAACTGCGGCACTGAATAAGCAGACTCCTTCTGTAACAGCGTCAGCGTGTATTCAAACCCGATCTGACGCTCTTCTTTTTCAAATAATATTGCATGTATTGAACTATTTTAGAATAAAAACATACATTTGATTTCAGTCAGTCTGTAAGAGCCAGTGTAAATGCATGATAATTATAAAGGTTAGCTTTTTTTTAATTCAGTTCCATTCTCTCAGTCGCGTCCACGACCCCCCCATCTGACACTGCTTTTTTTCACATAAAGACGCGCTATAGCTCGAATGTGATTTATTTGGAGACGCGTTATACTCGAATGTTGTTTTATTTATTTGGAGACGCGCTATACTCGAATGTTATTTGTATAGGGAAGAAAGTACAATGTCAGGTGCTTATTCAGTGTAATAGGAACCATAGCACAGAGAGATGTGTACACTGCAACAAGTACACATGTCGTGAATGTAGGAAGGGTGTGTGGGAATTGTTAATATTTGAATGTGATGATTTTATATAGCACGGATCGGAAATCAGCAGTTCTTAGCATTGCACCACGCAGTTCTTAGCATTGCACCACGCAAGGTGTCGTATCAACCGCCTACTGTAACTTGCTTTATTTTTTCTTCACGTATAGTCTAGAATAAAAGTGCACTTGTTTTGTTATTCTTGTACACCAACATATGTTCCTGTGTTTGAGCGACACGGGCATGCTAAAAAAAATAGACGTGTAATGCCACGAAAAGTGCACGCAGGCACTTCAGTTCACAAGCATTGGTACGAGAATGCAGTCACAAATACGCTGCAGAGCTATAGCGCGTCTTTATGTGAAAACAGCATTCTCAATTTGGGGGGGGGGGGGGGGGTGGGAAGGATCCTGAACACGACAGAGAGAATGAAAAGTGAATAAAAAAAAATAACCTTTACAAGTATCATAAATTACACCGCCTGTTACACACTGAAATCAAATGTATGTTTTTATTATAAAATAGTAAGAATAACAGCAGTTTACGTCTCAAAGCTGAATCGCGCGGGATCGAACTCACGACCTTCTGAATACTAGTCAGCGGCTGAAACCATTATGCTACCGTGGCAGTTGTAGTAAGTATGTGTCAATTTGGCATGCTAAGGTGGCTTTTTTCTGCAGTTATATTTTTGAATAAAAGCATACTTGTTCTTTTATATTTGTACCTTTTGTAAATGTGTTTGATATTTGGACTTCAGGCTTCATACATTAAATAGTTTATGCTTACATTTTGTCATTTACTACTACAATATGAAAAACGTTTCTGTTTTAAAAATATGTTTACACGGATTACTGTAGAAACAGAACACACGTGAAATGCGTGTATTCCAAATAATGATCTATTATTTCCACTCTAAAGCTCCACCTCACTCCCAGATAATCAAGGCATGAGCTGGGAGAAGTTTGTGCACGTTCTAAGTCGTTGGGGGGATGGAATAGCTGGCTACTTGCAGCTTTTCTTTTATCAGCACATTTAGATTAACAAAAGATGCTGGCGGAGAGGTGAGAACGGTTTTAAGAAGCGATTTAAGGTGGGACGGACCTACGAGTTTTTTCGTAGGCTCTGGTAATTCTAGTGTTAAGCATCGTGTGGGCTAGCTTCGCAATAACTTGCAAGCTAGACTTGATTAACGCGGTAAGTGTTCGGCAAGGCAGCTGAAGCGCTGCATTATGGGATCTGTAGTTTATTGTGTTACCAGCGCTTCATATACCCGGGCCATTAATAACAATAATACAGTATATAAAATGATCTCGCGGGCCGGATATAATTACACGCCGGGCCGGATGTGGCCCGTG
>JANRMT010027041.1:113390245-113456946 GCA_026402145.1 Polypterus bichir lapradei
ATGTAGGTAGATCATTTTGACCTGGTAATTTTAAAAGTAACTCGCAAGCCGAAAAAGTGTGGGCACCCCTGACAGATCATTGTAGACACGGAACACACATGAAATGCATGTGTTCCAAATAATTATATAGTATTTATAAAAGGTATCATTTTGCTTGACTTCTCACTCTATACATCTCTGAGCAACTGACACGCAGGTAAACAGACTTGAGCTGAGAAAACTGTACGCTGGTGGGGGGATGTGATAGCAGAATGCTTGCTGCTTATCAACACATTCAAAGGACAAAAGATGCTGATGGAGAGGTGAGAAGCGATTTAAGGTGGGACGGATCTACAAGTTTTTTCGTAGGCTCTAGTAATTCTAGTGTTAATGGCAAGGATAGCTGAACTAAGGAAGCTACTAGTTCAGCCTTATTATGGACATTCCACTTTGTAAAGAGCAGCAAATTACTGGTCGTCCATAACTACAGGATAATCAAACTGATATTATGAGTGGAGAACCTTTTCTAACATTTGGTCATAGAAATGTCCAAATATAGTTTAGATGTGTTAAAAGATATTGGTGCCCAATGATCAGCCATCCCAATAGCTCAGTACCCAAATGTAAAGGCATGTATCTTCATGTTGAATTTTAATGGTGAGATCAAATAGACATCATGTCAGTTGTCATACAGATGTTTAATTGTTTTGGGCCTCTGTAGCTAAAGACATTTCCATCTCCAGTGGTTTTGTTTCTCTTAATAATTTGAAATGGCCTTATACCTTTTGATCATGTGCATACATTGGGACATAGGAACCAAGTTCCTTAAGTTAAAGAGGAGTACAATGTTTTATATTAAGTAGATAGCTTCTGACATTTGTGTAATGGAAATAAATCCTGCAAGCTTAGAAGTGGCATCATGTGTTTCTTTGACCTACTGTAGTTCAAAGTTGGTTTCTTGTGCAGAATGGGTTGAACTGACCCTAGTAAAATTTGTAGCACTCAATAGAGCATCATAAGCATGAACGTGTGTGAATTAGTTTTGTGTACACTGCATATAAAGAGACTCTCTTGCAGTTTTGGTACATTTCCTAGATGGAGAAAGTAGGTCTACATGTAGATATAAGGGGTAAAGGTCAGGGTGATGCCAAAAGTCTTTTCAGATTCAGCTAAGCAAAGGTATGTGACTTCAGAATTTGACAGAGACATTTTAATGTAATACGTTGCATTTTAATTATCATATGCAATTAAGGGATTCGCTGTACTCCGTACATGTGAGAGTAATGAAATGACTCTGTAAACCTGTATTACTCATGATTTAGACTTTCCATCCATCCATAATATTTGTATTATGCAAAATATGAAGTTAACCACTCAACTATACTGTATATATTAATGGAATGCGTTTAGCATGCATCTGCCTAAACAAAGGTGAAAGAAAGTTGGTTGGAAATGCAGTGCAGTTTATTTTTGTATAGCACTCTTCACTGAGTACAGGTCCATAGCACTGTGACAAATTCTTAGTTACGAGTCAAGTTTAGATTATAAAAATGTTGTACTTGTATAACTTAGTACATATAAAGATACAAATTTGTTAAAACAAAAGAAATCAAAGTAGGAATTGATTTTTATAAATGAACACCAACAATATATGTCTATTAGTTAATTGTTATGAGAGGGAAAAAAAATAACTCGGACGTAGTCACAGTCATGGAGATATAAATAAAAATACCTGAACATTTGCTTATATACTCAATTATAAGTCAGGTCTTGAAACCCGAAAAATCAATCATAAAATCAGACCCCGACTTATACGCCCATTCAAAAATGCGATACTTACATTTTTTTTTTATACATCTTCTTGCTTCCTGCAATCTCGCACCAGTTTCTCAGACACGTCAAATTTTGTTGCAGCAGTGCAGTTACCAAATTCTTTCACCACTCCGACCTTTAATTTAAAACAAGCTTCATATTTTCTTCTGATCGAATGCTTCGTTGTAGATAAGGGATGCTCTTACGATAAAGGTGTATAAGGGTGTGATATACAAAAAACACACAACAGTGCAATCGTTGCTTCGTAATAGTTTGGGTATTACCGCATGGTCACGTAGGCACAATACATAGAAAAAAAAAAAAGGCAGTGTGCTCTGTGGTTACTCACTCAGGTGGGTGTTGGCGTATCATAATCTCTTGGATCAATAGCGTGAGTTTTCCACATTCGACTTGTACGACTGACATTATTAAATACCGGAAATTATATGGTAAAATTTAAGCCCCGACTTGTCTGCGGGAGAACTTAAAAGCAAGTATATACGGAATCATATAGGAAATTATTAAACAGTTAGCACCTAAGCCCCGCCTCTCCAAAAAAAACTATTCATATTGAATAGAAAACAAGATTTCCCTGTCAAACTTCATATTGATGCTGTAAGTCAGAATTGCACAATTGAATCCAGTCAAGTACAGTGGAACTTCGGTTCACGAACGTCTCTGAACACGTACAAATCGGGTTACAACCAAAAAGTTTGCCAAACTTTTGCATCTGTTCACAACCACACACTCTGTTGCCGAACAAGCCAGTTTCCCTTCCTTTGTACGCGTCAATGATTTCTGCACGTGTTCAGTCTCTCCCTGTACTGTACATTGTTCTCGGTGCATCACACACAGGGACACTCCCTCAAAACTGTAACCTCCTCTCAACCCAGCTTCCTCCTGTGGTATAGCGGGTCCACAGCTCCCGTGAAAAAGGCCAGTTTTAGTTAATAATCCCTGCACCCGCGGCTTAGCGAGGGGGGTGGTGGTGTGTGGCCGAAGTGGTTCCTGAGGAGTTACTGAGAGAGCGACTCAGTGTTATTCAATGTTTTTACATTTAGTTTACTATTACACTGTGCATTCTATGGTATAATTAACTATTTTTGTGCTTAATCTTTAAAGAAAATATATTTACATACAGTTTGTACGGTCTGGAACGGATTAATTGTATTCACATACAATCCTATGGGGGAAATTACTTCGGGTCATGACCAAATTGGGTTACGACCAGAGTTTTGGAACGAATTATGACCCGATGTCGTGACCCGAGGTTCCACTGTATTATAAATAGCAAAACAACCTCAGACCTCATAGTCCCTCCTTATTTTGTGTGTGCTGGTGATGTGCACAATTAGAACATCAAAATGCAGTAAGTGTTCCAACACTGACACCAGGGTTGCCACATTTGTAGGTTTTCTGCCAAACTGGGCTTGTTAAAACAGCTGCACAGGTGAAAATGTCAGGCAGGGTGTTTTTTTATTAACCCTTAGAAAACATTTAAAGTCAGTGAATAGACTTAACAGCTATGTTTGGGGGTTAGAGTTAAGGCTGTAGCAAAGACAGAACACTGGAGAGGGCATGTTTGGCACTGCCCTGTGCTTGCATCTGTTTATATAGGCAAATCAGAGAAAAATGGAGTATGAATGTAGCGAGGTGAGATGTTTTGCCACATTCATTTGCCCTCTCAGTGCTGTCTTTATCATTCAGTAATGCTGCCTTTGGGTAGTTTATCTTACATATGACACTCATAAAAACAAAGGAAACAGAATGCAGAAGGATGCATGTTTAATTACACATGCAAGAACATAATACAACTTGCTGCCAAAAATTCAAGCCAACTGAAAGGACATCTTCAGTGTTCAAAGCTGCCAGATAGATGAAGAAGACAGCAACATTTTATGAAAGGAAAAAAAAAACCTACAGTTCAACGCTGTTATTGATAAATATGAGATTTGACCTGAAGGGAAAGAAGAAGGAGAAAAAAAAATAATGGAAATAAAAAAGTACCGAAAAGTAAGAAATAAATGTCAAGCAATTAGCAGCATCATGGATTATTCAAAACGTATGTCTAGAAAAGAAAGAATAAGAAACATTTATTTCTGTAAGTTATGTTTTAATGTTGGATAGATTTCTTTTTATTTGAGCAGACAAAGATACAGTGTGGTGTGGAAAAAAGACGGGAGGGAGACTTGAAAGTGGATGAGGAATGGAATTTAAGGGCAAAGCATATTACAGTTAACGCAACAGTTTGTAATTCAGACATTGAAATTCTGGCTATAGGAATTTAGCCACATGATTTACCATCGGTGATAAATTTCATTGTCCTTGTTAATGTTTGTTTCTCCCTCTGCAGTGGAGATTCGCCAATGGAAATGATTCACTCAGTTACCAACATTTTAATGATGACTCATTCTGACTCTGAAGTTATATATGTGGTAACTTCAGCTATGTGACTTTGGAAGGATCTATGGTAAATAACTGTTCCATCAGTTTGGCTCATGTTCCATTCAAGAAAATAACAAGCCAGACCTGTTAAAGATGCCTTTAAGTGTAAACTGCTGGCACCTTTTGACAAATCTGACCACAACCTAATTCATTGTATTCTGCTCTACAAGCCTGTTAATTAGATGGCAGACTGTTATAACCAGTATGGTGACGATGCAGACTTTGAGGCTGAAATTGGTCTGAATTAAAGCTGTAACAAATATTTGACATTATCGATGCTAATGTTTTTAATAATTGATTATTAACGATCACTTTCATAGATTCATTGGTTACGTCATTAGGTTGAGTACATTGTGTAGTGCAATTGCATCACTTCTTCATTTCATTTGTGAACACGGTTGAAAAAAGGCAGACGGTAAGCAAGTAGCAAAAAGATAGGAATACCTAAGACTTCCGGAAATGGGGAGCACTTTACTCTGAATGATGGAAATAAAGGTGTGTTACAAAATGTGTAGGTCTGACCTTGTATGGCACAAGAACACAGTGGAGATGCAGAAAATTTGAATATGAAACTTGCTGTTACAGGCTCTCTGGAAGAGGAAGACTCTCCATTATTACTGTAGGTTCAATGTTAACTTAAGCATTATGTGATACAAATACATAACAGTGTTTGCTAAGATTAGGAATAATAACAGGCTTTCATTAGCTAGTAGACATTCATATTTTCATTTTATTTTTTATTTTGACGTGGTGAGTCTTCTAAATTATAGTGCTGCATGTAGTGATTTTTCCTTCCCACTGCCACCTTCTTCTATTGACCAGTCCCTCACACCATCCCTACCACATCAGCAACTCCTACTACATCACCTGGAATGGCCAGTGAGAGTCCACTTCTGACAATCAGCATGGGCTGTCCATAACTGAGGATGTTATGAGAGAGCGCGAGCGCGCAGGCTCGCGTTGCAGCTGAGAGAGAGCGCGGGCGTGCAGGCTCGCGTTGCAGCTGAGCAGGGAGCCTGGGTATTTGTCTCAATGTTATTCAATGTTTTTACATTAGTTTTCTATTACACCATGCATTATATGGTATAATTAACTATTTTTGTGCTTAAAAATCTTTAAAGAAAATATATTTACATACAGTTAGTACGGTCTGGAACGGATTAATTGTATTTACATACAATCCTATGGGGGAAATTACTTCGGGTCTGGTTACGACCAGAGTTTTGGAAAGAATTATGGTCGTGAACCGAGGTTCTCACCAGGCCAAAGCTGGTAGCACCATGAGCATTATATTTTTCAATTTCTCCTGTGCCATCAATACTATCCAACCATCCCTGTTAAGGGGTAAGCTCTGAGATAGGCAGGTAGATGAGCCTATGGTGTCCTGGATAATGGGCTATCTTTCGTGCAGACTGCAGTTTGTGAGACTTGAGGACTGTGTTTCTGATATGGATGTGAGAAATACTGTCTTGGATTCCTTTACGCTGTACACCTTAGACTAAAAATATATTACCTGGTCATGTCATATGCAGGAATTCTCAGGTGATTCAACACTTGTCAGATGTATTAATAAAGGGGATGAGAGAGAGCATATTGGTCAATTGGAGAACTTTGTTTCTTGATGCAGAAAGAATTGTCTGCATCTTAGCATCAGCAAACCAAAGGACCTGGCTATTGACCTTTGCCACCCCAAAGATCCCTTATGCCCAGTCACTATTGAAGGAGTGGATGTAAAGGTAGTGCACTCCTGCAAGTATGACAGGATGACAGTAAGACTGGTCTTATAACTCAAAGGGACAACATAAGAAAGGGCAGAGCATAGGAAAGTGCACTCTTTTAATGTGGATAGTTAAATCCTTCAAAACTTGTGCAACTTTGTGATAGCAAGTGTGATATATTTCTTTTTCCTGTCCCTATGCTTTGGCATGTTGGTTTGGTACCATAAATTTAACAGAAGCCCACCAAATCAACAAGGTAATTAAAAGGGCAGGCAAAGTTAGGGAACATACCTTGGACCCCATGGTGGTAGTAGCGAAGGAGAGAATTAAAACAAAGCTGAGTGACAGTATGAAAAAAGTTTCACATCCTCTCTCTGACAAATTAAAACTGTATTTTAAGCCAAGGAATTATTCAGCATAAGAGTGCCAAAATGCGCTGCTGGAACTTCTTTATACCAACAGCAATACACCTGTATAACACATCACTGTGCCTATGACTGCCAAATCAGAAGTTTCTTTTTTTTTTGATTTTCTTCTTTTTTGGTAATTTCCGTTGTGTATTCAGAGCTCTGTGTGTGTCTATCTCATAATTTATCCTATAATAATCACAATGTGTACTAATTTGCGTGTATAGTGAGCAAATTGTTGACAAGAAGTTTTGTGTGCTGGAAGGGTCATCCAAGACGGTCCATTTCTCCATTTAGTATGAGTACTTCACAGTAAAGTTGCCATTATTAAACAAACTCTCGAGTATGTTAAAACTAGTTGGACTTGTTTATACTTGCATCATATTTTGAATTTTCTTTGTACATCTTTGTTGAGCTGTGTTTGTGCTTGGAATTTTCGTGGGACCTAGCTCCCCTCACAGGTGCCTTATAACATAGGCATCGATGCAGCAGTAATGTTATAGTGAGTTAGTGAGCACAGAACTGAGAGAAAGTGCTTGAAACTTAAAAACTGAAGTGTGTAGATCTGCTCAGTAAGAAAAGGAGTGTCAAAACGTTATTGGATTCAAGACAAGAAATTGTAATTGCATTGTTTATTCTAACTTAGAAAAGTTCCTGTTGTTGGTGAGCTCTTGCTACTTACAGTTTTAACACTGATTGCTTGGCTTGCAGCTAGGCTGCTTTTTTCTGCTTATAGGTACATTTTTTGGGGCACAAAGCAGTATGTTGATCTCCCTAGTACTCGGTCTAATACAAACTATAATGTTTCAATTTAAAACCAATTAGTTTGTGCTCTTAAATGGTTTCTGTCTGTCTTCGTCACTTATGGAGTTTCTATGACTATAAGCATATCGGAGCCCGTGAGTGGTTTTCATGTTGCATAAGTACTTAAATTTTCTTTTCTAGAATAAGTAGCTGTGTAAGGCCAGGCTCCTAGAAACTATTGAAATCGTCTTGAAAAAAAATACTGAAATGCCTAGTCAGCGGTTTAGGTATTTGTTCAATATTTCTTTTCTCACATTTCTTGTCCTCCTACATTTACATAGATTGTTATAGATATGGAACAAACATGAAATGCATATGTTCCAAATAACGATATATTATTTACCCAATACAATTCTAGGCACCTCACACCCAGATAAAGAACCTTGAGCTGGGAGAACTTTTTGCCCAAGTTGAGCTGCGGCGGTGGGGGAATGGGATAGTAGGCTGCTTGTGCTGATCAACACGTTTACAAAACAAAAGACGCTAATGGAAAGGTAAAAAGGAATTTAAGGTGGCCTGGGATTACAAGTTTTTTCATAGGCTTCAGGGATTCTAGTGTTAAAAGTATTTTTTAATTCATTGTAGAGATGCTATCTCAGTCTTTTAAGACTGATCAATAATTCTTCTGGAAAAGAAGACGGTGGAAGCTGAGGAAAATTGGGGAAGTTCTGTTTAGCAAAATTTTTATCTTCAGAGTAGTGGAGGAATTGTGTTGATGAGAAGTAGTTTTTGAAGTGTAACTGTTCATTGGATGTAAAGACATAATCTAAGTACATGTCTCTAAGTGTTTTAATCCTGGACATTTTCCAGACATTGAATAGTGTATATTTTTATGAGGGTGGAAAAAGTGGTTGTTATGTAGAGATACAACTGATAAAAGCTTTTCTTTCTTAAAGGGTTTCCCACATTTTTTCCATATTCTCAGAGATTGGAGGGTATTCGGATTTTTAGTACAAACAGTAGTTTGTATTAATTGGGGCACAGAGCAGGGAATTTATAGAAGTACATCATATTACAAGGTTTTATTTCTATTGCAGACCAGACTTGTGAATATCCATCAATTTGTGTCTTTATAGCTTATATATTTGCTGCCTCATAATAAAATTGAAAGTTGGATAATACCATGCTCCCTACTGTTTTAGGTTGTTGTAGAGTCACCCTTTGGATGAGTGGATGTTTCGAAATTCAAATAAATGGTTATGATTTGAGTCTAATTTCTTAAAAAAATATTTGTTAATGTATATGAGGATGCCTTGAAATAGGAAGAGTAGCTTGTGATGGATGGTCCTCTTAACAATATTGATTCTCCCTGCTAATGTAAGGTAGTCTAGTCTAGTCATCTAGTCGCATCTTGTTTAATTTGTTCCATGCACACAAACATTTTGTTGAAAAAAAGCTTTATATTTTACTTGTAATATTTACCCCTAGATATTTAAGCTGATCTGCTAAGATAAATTGGAAGGTGTCCAGTCTGATTATTGTGCTAGAGAAGTCATTGGAAAAAGCATGCTTTTATTCAAATTGATTTTAAGTCTAGATACCTTGAAAATCTGCTATTGCTTTATCTCTGAAGCGTTTCAGGAGTATACAGCCAACAGTCCAGTGGCGATTGCAAAGAGCAAAGGAGATAAGGGGCATCCTTGTTGAGTACCATGTTCTAGTTTGAAGTAATGTGAAATAATGTTGGCTCCTGGACTTTTATAAAGTAGTCTGATCCATGCACATATGTTTTGGCTGAACCCAAATTTGTGCAATGTGGTGAGTAAGTAGTCTCATTCAACAATATCAACTACTTTTTCTGCATCTAATGCTATCAGAAAAGTTCTCCTGAAGTTTAAAAGTAGAAGTGATTACCGGTCGTTTATCTTTTACAGAGCTTCTATTCATGTAAAAGGCACTCTGTCAGACCTTGTGACACCTGAGAGTAAAATGATTTTTCAAATGGAACGCGTATGAGAGTTTTTTTTTTTTTTTTTTTTTTTAAACTGAGTATTATTCCTTCACTTGAAATGCTTTTAATGAAGGAAACAAACTGCTTACAATGTAAAATGTCAAGTGGTTAATTTAAGTAACAACATTACGTACCACCAAAAAAAATGATGCCAAAGCACGTAGTTAATAAGGCTCTTAAAGTACTACATCTGAGTGTTGCTGTACACCATGTAAATAAACCATCCAGAGCAGAGTGTGACATTTGCAAGCTCTTCAGTTTATCTCATTTAATTTAGCAATCAAGCATCTTGGTTTCTCTCTCATTTTTTTCTGGACTCAGTTTGATTTAATGCTATGTTATTTTGATACATTTAATTTTTGGATAGTTTTAAAATTAATTGATGGTTTGGCAATATTTTTAACAAATATGAAGGTTGCAATAAATATTCATGTTTCAGTGGCTGCTTCTGTCAATATAGATTACTTTGAAAGTCAGAAAGATGTCCCCATTTTGTTTATGTATAAAATACATTTGCAATTATTTCTAAATCATTCTTTGGGCTTTCTTTTGTCACAGTAGTAATTTGTCTAAATTAATGACATCTCCTGTCATTCTTACTCAGGGTTATGAGCCGGATGTTTGAGGAATTTCAGTTTTGTTACATGATTTTTTTTTTTTTTTTTTTTTTTTTTTTTTTTTGGTACCAAACACAATTTTTAGCTCTGAAATCTGTATGACTTAATTAGCAGAATGGACTGACAACATTAAAAGATTACAGAGCCAATTGAAACTTCAGTGTTCTTCACCCCATCATCTCAAAGCCAAAAAACATCTTAAGACTGTTAGAATTGCAGCAGTACCCAACCCATGTTATTCTCTGTGTAATCCTGACTGACACTCTTTAGCTCCGGCATATTTACATTTTGTTTTGTATTTGTAATTTCACCCCATACCCGTATCTTGGGACATTAGATTACCTGTTAAGGCTGTAGAAACCAGCAGTTATCACAGCTTTTTTGCTATGGCATTATATAACATGCTTTCACTGCTGTTTTGCATGTTCAGTTGGGTGGGTTTCATACCATAGTCCCAACACATACTGGTTAGGTGGATTGGTGATGGTAAATTGGCCCTAGTGTATTCACGTGTGTGTGTGTTTGTTTTCATCCTTCAGTGGACTGGCAACCAGGCTTCAGCTTCCCTGCATCCCAACTTGGGATAAAGTGAGTTTGGAAGATGGCTGGATGGATAAAAATGGTACCTGTCTTCTAGCCGTAAATTGATTGCTTTTTGGCCTTACTAGAAATGAGATGACCAATAAGACGGAGCATATGCTGTTTTGCCTATTCAGTGCTGTAGCCCCATAAATTTACAGTTTTGAGAGTTTATATGTAATTTCACCATTTGGTTTTCCTCTTCTTGCTGCTACAGGGGAATGTATTAATTTCAACTGTTTGTGTCCCCCTAGATGAGTAAAGGTAAACATTTTTTTTTTTTTAATTTTTTGCAGTGGTGATGTGAAAGATATAGTAAGTGTGTGGTGCTATGTAATGTGAGGTTTTCAGGTCTTAATAGATAATATTTATACTGTTACCTTTTTCACTCAACATATTTTTTATTATGCAGGGTACACAAAAACAAGCCTTAATTATGACCTGTTGCTTTATTAATTTACTGATCCATATGTAAATTTGTTACTTTATAGCACAGTACAAGCTTGTTTTCTTTTGACTAATGTTTAGTTTTTTTTTTTTTTTTGGTGTACTGTTGTTCATGGTTAGTTTTACCATTTGCTACTTGCCTTGTTATACTTGACTGTTTTGCCAATTCGTTTAGCATATTTAACTGGTGAAGTTGAGAAGGCCGCAGTCTCAATGATGGAGTACTCTTGCTAAAAGTATTATATAAAAGAAGCATTACTTTTATAGTCCGGAAGCCTAAGGCTTGTTTATGAATATGAGTTTTTTTTTGTTTTGTTTTGTTTGTTTAATGCTGAACTTTCAAATTGCTGTATACATGCATCATGGGAGCTAAAGTACAGCAAGCTGGTCAGCCGTGGAGAAAAAGAAAATAAAGAAAAATGTGCATAGTATTTGCCAAGAATAAATATATAAACAATGAAAAACAAAAGTCAAATAATACAAATACTGCATAAATGAATTATTACTTATAAATTAAGCTAAGAGATTAAATTAATAAACATCATTATTGATGTTTTTCTTACAAAAAAGACTATTGCAAAATGTCTTAAATTCTCGTATGCTCTCTTTGTTACTGTGTAAATCACTTTTTCATCCATTTTCCAGTGTAGGTAAGTTAATAGTAATTTGTTAGCTTGTAATGGCTTCCAGTCAAAATTGCCTGCAAGTTTCAGTTTAATCATTTTTAATAAAGATAAATTTGAATTATATAACCTATCTGATGATTTACAATATACACCACTTTGTTCTTGTTAATATGTACTTTTAAACAAAAATATGATATAATATTTGCTACTTTAAACTAAAATGAAAATCTATACCATATATTATTTTTATTCTACTTTTGGAATTTGTGTATATCAGAAGCCTTCTCAGGCAAGTGGCATTCCAAATTATTCAGAATTTCAGCTTCTCAATTAGATGACTGTTGCATCTTTGGTGTTCCATCATTACTTTCTGTCATATCTGCTTTACCCTCTCTCTTCTTCTGTAAACGAGCAATACTGGGGAGTTAATTCTGTGCTAGCTAAGGTTTGTTATCAAGTGCTCTTGGTGCTTGTGATGCCTATTAGGTTTGCTGTGCTAGCCTGGTTTCTCTTCTAATAGCTGATAGCTGTCAGATTACGGTCTCTTACACAGCAGTGCCTACTTCGGGAAGAAAAACTTTAATTGTGACAAGCTGCTGCTTGTAATGAAATGCATCCATGGAGCAACACCACTGTGCTGCGGAATAGCTTTTTCATAGCAAGCAAATGGAAATGTCGCCTGTAATTTAGAGCCATGGTTACCAAGAGAGCTGGTCATAAAGGGAAGGACTGTGAATGCTTGAATTGCATGTTTTCTCTCACTGTATTGTTACAAATGTGCCTCTTCTGAAGAAAAAGGCTTTTGCTATTTACTTATCTCAAATAAAGAAGCTGTGAAATGTGCGCTTTTATATTTGTAGTCAGCATATGAATGCATCTCTCTCTCTCTCTATCTATCGGGGGTATTTATAGATAGAAATCCACAAAGGGAGAAAATGGATCACGTATCTTAAAATAGTCTTTTACTCCTGAGCTTTCGATACCTGCCAGGTATCTTCATGAAAGGAAAATTATTAAACATACAGGAATCAAGACAATATATAGCAAATGAGGAATGTCGGGTGGATTAGGAAGGTGGGGTTCAGAAGGTGATAGTGGCTATTTGGAAATTCTTCTTTTTAAACCTGCATACGCTAGGTTCATATGCAAGTGTCTGTTAATGCCGTTTCATTTGATAGCCGCAATTCAGCCAGCTCTCTCAAAAAATTAAAGGAACACTTTGAAAACACATCAGAGTTCAATGGGGAAAAAAAGCCTGCTATATATCTGTACTGATATGAACTGGGTAATGTATTAGGATCGAAAGAATACCACATCGTTTGATGGAAATGAAAATTATCAACCTACAGAGGGCTGAAAATAACCCCAAAAGTCAAAGGGAAATAATGATGTGGCAGGCTAGTTCATTTTGGTGAAATTTCATTGCAGTGACTCAAAATTGTACTCAATAGTTTGTATGGCCCCACATGCTTGTATGCATGCCTGACAATGTTGCGGCATGCCCTTAATGAGATGATGGATGCTGTCCTGCGGGATCTTCTCCCAGATCTTGACCGAGGCATCACTGAGCTCCTGGACAGTCTGAGGTGCAATCTGGTGACGTCGGATGGACCAAAACATAATGTCCCAGAGTTGTTTATTGGATTTAGGTCAGGCGAACATGATGGGCCAATCAATGGTATCAATTCCTTCATCCTCCAGGAAATGCCTGTATATGCTCGCCACATGAGGCCAGCCATTGTCATGCACCAGGAGGAACCCAGGACCCACTGCACCAGCATAAACTTTGTCAGTGGGTCCAAGGATTTCATCCCAATACCTAATGGCAGTCAAGGTGCCATTGTCTAGCCTGTAGAGGTTTGTGTGTCCCTCCATGGATATACCTTCTCAGACCATCACTAACCCACCACCAAACCAGTCATGCTGAACAATGTTACAGGCAGCATAACATTCTCCATGGCTTCTCCAGACCCTTTCACGTCTGTCACATGTGCTTAGGGTGAAGCTGCTCTCATCTGTGAAAAGCTCAGGGTGCCAGTGGTGGACCGGCTAATTCTGGTATTCTAGGGCAAATGCCAATTGAGCTCCACAGTGCCAGGCATTGAGCACAGGGCCCAGTAGAGGATGTTGGGCCTTCAGGCCATCCTCATTAAGTCTGTTTCTGATTGTTTGGTCAGAGACATTCACACCAGTGGCCTGCTGGAGGTCATTTTGTAGAGTTCTGGCAGTGCTCATCCTTTTTCTCCTTGCCCAAATGACCAGATACTGGTCCTGCTGATGGGTTAAGGATCTTCTACGGCCCTGTCCAGCTCTCCTAGAGTAACTGCCTGTCTCCTGGACTCGCCTCCGTGCCCTTGAGATTGTGCTGGGAGACCCAGCAAACCTTCTGGCAATGGCATGTATTGATGTGCCATCCTGGAGATGTTGGACTATCTGTGCAACCTCTGTAGGGTCCAGGTATTGTCTCATGCTACTAGTAGTGACACTGACCATAGCCAATTGTAAAACTAGTGAAAAAACAGTCAGAAAAGATTAGAGGAAAGAATGTTAATGGCCTCCACCTGTCAACACTAGAATTACCAGAGCCAACGAAAAAACTCGTAATTCCGGCCCACCTTAAATCCCATCGCACCTCTCCATCAGCATCTTTTGTCTTCTAAATGTGTCGATAAACCCAAGCAGCCTGCTGTACCATCCCCTCCACTGAAGCGTCAGATCGGGTGTAAATGTATGGCATTTCTAAAAGTTACATTTTTTCAGTTTTATTCTCTCAATCACATTCACGCTGTCCTATTTTCTGCTTGGGACTATTCAGGTCATAAAATGATTTCTTCAAAATGTTACATATTTGTCTCTTTCTTTTTTTCCCCTGGTGCTGTGTTGACATTGGACACCAGAAGGTGTGAGCTTATTCAGTGTGAGTAGAAGCACGCAGGTGGCCAGTTGTTGTGTGCTATAACACGCCTGACTTGGCGGTGATCAACGCACTGTACTGTACAAGGCATGCACAGGGGTCACTGAGAAGAGTGTTCTTTGCTCACCTTGCAGAGGAACTTTGTTGTCGCTTCTTACAAGAAAAGGCGATGGATAAAGCAAAAGAGGATGGAACATTGACAAGCTTCTGTTCCAAGACAGCCACCTTCCCCAGGAAAGCAAACACAAGTCAGTGTCAGGCGCCCCTTCAATGTAATAGTAACCACAGCACAGAGAGAAGTGTGTGCATTGCAACAGGTACACATGTCTTAAACATAGGAAGGACGGTCCTTGGGTGTGTGGGAACTGTTAACATTTGAATCTGATGATTACATATAGCGTGGAACTGACCTCTCTGTACTATTCTTTCCTCTGCATAGTCTGGAGTACAAAAGAAACCGCACCATGCACCCAAAAGTGGACACTGGCAAGACAAAATAAAACAAAAAACGCAATCCCTGATTACAAGTGCAAGAAGGCGTGCGAACGAATATGAATAATGTTGCATCAGTGCCACATTGTTTTCCGAAATGTACTATACAGGTAGTTGCATTGTCTCAAAACACCACTCACATATACACTTATTCCCAGTTTCAGATAAAAAGTAACCGCGCCAGATATGTGGCTGGGGGTGGGTGTTGTATCGTGATTGTGACTGAGATAATGAAAGTGGGGGGAAAAAAAAAACCACTAACTTTTGCAAGTACTATAAATTTACACCGGTTGTTACAGACACAAATCAAATGTATGTTTTATTGTATAATAGCAATAAGAGCAGCTCACTACTCAAAACGGTAAATTTATGGGGGAGCTGGTTTTGAACTCGCAACTTCTGGATTGTAAGTCAGCAGTTGTAACCACAGCACCACGGAAGCTGTCGTATTGTACTTGCACCTTTTGTGAAAGTGTTTATTTGATATTTGGCCATCACCCTTCACCGATTATAAAGTTCATGTCAAAATTTTGTTATTTATTACTAAAACATGAAAATTGTTTCTGTTTTAACGTTGTGTTTACATAGATTGTTGTAGGCACAAAACACACATCAAATTATTTCCTCTTACAATTCTGGGTAGCTCACTCCCAGATAACCAATCAAGGCAGGAACCGTTCTGTGGCGGTTGATGGTATAGCTTGGGGGGGTTGGGGGTTGGGGTATGGGGTATGGTATAGCTTGCTGCTTGGGCTTATCAACACATAAGACAAAAGACGCTGACAGAGAGGTGTGAAGGGAAAACACACATCCGTGAAACATCAGGATTAGTTTCTGGTGGTCATAATTATGTAAGGCAGGAACTAACACTTTATTTGGTTGGAGCCTGTCTAATGCAAAGCGTAATATGATACACAAACAAATGGAAAGTATCTCCATTGTCCCTTATTGTTTGCACAAACACATTGACCAGGCTTGGATTCAAACTCAGGCTCCTGGAGTGCACTTATCAATATCAATAATTCATAATGAGCACCCATCCATGTCAGTGACTTTAAGTGTTATCAGTTAAATACTATTTGATTTGGCGATTGCAGAAATAGAACTGCTAACACTAACTAAAATCTAATATATTGTCTGGATCTGATATTAGATACTCAATAGTATTCAAGGACGCTAGACGTTCGTCATCATTTGAAAAATATTTGCATATTGGGGAAATTCTCTAAGGCAGTAAATGACATTAGGTGGTCTACCACAAGATGATTCGTATAGTACAGGTCCAGGCTCTCAAAGGTCTTCATGGTGTGAGATGCAAGTTCCACTGAACTGTCATCATCAGGTGAAGAGGTGTCTGCTTTTTTCGCAACAGAGTAACAGCACTTTCTGGAGATACAGACTGAAGAGTTAACAGAGGACACCACTGAGATCATCAGTACAGGCCTTGAGAACTTGAGGACTGACTCCATCTGGTCCTGCTGCTTTTCCTGTGTGTAGTTTCTTCAGTTATCTCCTTACTTTATGTACC
Organism: Polypterus bichir lapradei; assembly: GCA_026402145.1. Taxonomy (NCBI): domain Eukaryota; kingdom Metazoa; phylum Chordata; class Cladistia; order Polypteriformes; family Polypteridae; genus Polypterus; species Polypterus bichir. The sequence goes on from JANRMT010027041.1 coordinate 113,406,565, forward strand.
ACTCTCATATCCTACAAGACAGAATCAATATTTTAGTAAAAAAGAATTTTCCTCATTGCATATTACCTTTTATTCTTTTCATTGCTATAGTCACAGAGGCAAAATGCTGTTGCACTTAAAGAACATTGCCAAGAAATTAGACCACCCAGGCCTACCAGCCAAAAGTTTGCCCTAAGAACTGAAACGTGTCAGAAATGGACAGCAAAGACACGAAATAGTAAAAGATTGAAATTGGCAGGTTACTATGTTGAAAAATTTGAAAATTAGGCAATGAGTTGTATATGACGTTTACAGTGCTAACTAAAACCATTGCTAAAATGAGAATAGTGGGGACACTTTCAAAGCAGTGCTCTCAGCAGAGAAAGATACTATTTCTGTGTAGTGAGCACTTGGCCTTTTTCTCATCAAGGTACATTTAGCTGCCTGGTACTGTCATGAGGCGATGTCCTTTCATGCATTTGTGGACGTCAACATTTCAAACTTAATAATTGTTTGGAGTGCGTACTTTATAAATGTTTACTTCATTTTTTTCAGCTTGTCATTTGATTTGACCTTTAGGTACTTCAGAGATGCAGTGAATTAGAATCAAACTGTAAAATTCACTAGAAATATTATTTTAATTTACATAAAACAGTTTTTAAATTGGACTGTCTTGTCAAAAGATTTTAACCAATACATGCACCAGAAGAATGTTAATTTTCAAGAAGTCTCATTTCTTACAGTTAAGATGACTCGCTTAACCAGAATTGAAAATAAAATGCTTACGGCTTTAGCTAAAAATAGTACTATTTAACTTTTTGTTGACTTGACATTTTTCCTTACCATAATTTAAATTATTTACAGTAACGCAGAAGTGTAATATTTTACCATAACAATTAGGAATAACCATAACAATGTGAATTATATGAAACCACATCTCCATCTTATTTGCATTTACATTTACGTTGCTTAGCAAATCAAATGCTTTTATACAAGGTGACTTACAAAAGAGGTCAACATGATCAAGTAAACATCAGTCTGTGGAACTGTTTTGGAGAAAGTGCTACAGGACAAGGTTGTAAAATCGATCATTACAAGTGAGAAGAAAGAGTCTTCAAACACTTCTTAACATTTGAATCCCTGAAGCCTACAAAAAAAGTCATAATGCCAGGCCACCTTAAATTATCTTGCCCCTCATCATCAGCATCTTTGTTTAGCAAATGCCTCAAGCAGAAAATAGCCTGCTATCCCATCCCCCACCAATGCAGCTGAAGTCTTGCACAAAGTTCTCCCAGCTCAAGTCCATTTATCTGGTTGTGAGGTGTCTTGAATTGTATAGTGTTAATAATATGTCATTATTAGGAATACATACATTTCATGTGTGTTCCATGTCTACAACAATCTGGGTAAATGTAGGATGAAAGGAAATACGAGGCAAGAAATGTTGAACACATAAATAAAACCTTTTTCATGTTATAGTAGTAATGACAAAATGCTGATATGAAGTGTATAATGTTTGAAGACTGAAGTCCAAATATCAAATAAACACTTTCACAAAAGATATAACAAAACAAGTGTGCTTTTATTCAAGAATGTCTGGTTTGGTCCTGGAGGGCTGCAGTGGCTTCAGGTTTTCATTCTAACCATCTTAATTAGTGACCAGTTTTTGCTGCTAATTAACTTCTTTTTAATTACTGTTTCTTTTTCCTTAACAATATTGAGACACAAAACAAGCAACCACGTGACCAGCTCGTCTGTGGCCATTACACAATATCTGAAAATAAAGAAATGTGAAGGTCTTGGTAAGATTGATCTCTCAGTTCACCAAAACATTTTGACAGTGTTCTTAGAAAAAACAGAAAAATCAACAATTTTGGGAATGTCTGCTGTGGCAGAATGAGAACAGCAACAGGCCATGGAATTAAATACAGGAGTTAATTAACAGGAAGAATTGTTTTCTCATTAAGAAACTGGTTGGAGAGAAACTGGTTGGAGTTTGAAGACCCAATTTAGCTGGTCATTTGTTGACTTGTTTCACGTCTAATTTCTGTTTGGCTGTCATTTAATAAAGGAAAGAATCAATTTAAAGGACTGAATCCTTAAAAACAGGGCTATTAAAATGAAGGCAAAATAAATTAATTAGCAGTGTAAAGTGGTCACCGATTAATTGTTAAAAGAGTTAGAATGAAAATCTGCAGCCACTGAGGCTCTCCGGGCCTGGAGTTTGACACCCCTGACCCAGATTGTTGTAGACGCTGGACACACATGAAATGTACAGTATGTATTCCAAATAATGATAAAGTATTTACCCTATACAATTCCAGACACCTTACTCTCAGGTGAACAGTGTCTGACTTGACTTCAGCAGCCTCGGTACCTCACTGAGCAGGCTGCCAGTGCTGATTGACACATTTGCAAAACAAAGATGCTAATGAAGAGGTGCGAAGGAATTTAAGGTGGCCTGGCATTATGGCTTTTTTCGTAGGCCTCAGGGATTCTAGTATTCAGCAAATCGAGAGAGTCAGCACTTCAGATACAGGTGAGCAGCTCGTTTTACTAGTGGGGAACCACACATGAAAAGAATCTGGAAGGCATCTTCAAGATTTTTTTTTAATATAATCGTATTGATTTTATTGAAATCACACAACATTCCATACAAATAGATGCATTTTTCAAGAATAGAAGGTTAGGAGCACGCACTGATACAGTGCATTGCTGCACCTATCAACTCAGGATCCCAGATTAGGACCGAGTATAGCCATGCAACGGGTGGCACCTCAGCACCACACTACAGGGAGTGCAGAATTATTAGGCAAATGAGTATTTTGTCCACATCATCCTCTTTATGCATGTTGTCTTACTCCAAGCTGTATAGGCTCGAAAGCCTACTACCAATTAAGCATATTAGGTGATGTGCATCTCTGTAATGAGAAGGGGTGTGGTCTAATGACATCAACACCCTATATCAGGTGTGCATAATTATTAGGCAACTTCCTTTCCTTTGGCAAAATGGGTCAAAAGAAGGACTTGACAGGCTCAGAAAAGTCAAAAATAGAAAGATATCTTGCAGAGGGATGCAGCACTCTTAAAATTGCAAAGCTTCTGAAGCGTGATCATCGAACAATCAAGCGTTTCATTCAAAATAGTCAACAGGGTCGCAAGAAGCGTGTGGAAAAACCAAGGCGCAAAATAACTGCCCATGAATTGAGAAGTCAAGCGTGCAGCTGCCAAGATGCCACTTGCCACCAGTTTGGCCATATTTCAGAGCTGCAACATCACTGGAGTGCCCAAAAGCACAAGGTGTGCAATACTCAGAGACATGGCCAAGGTAAGAAAGGCTGAAAGACGACCACCACTGAACAAGACACACAAGCTGAAACGTCAAGACTGGGCCAAGAAATATCTCAAGACTGATTTTTCTAAGGTTTTATGGACTGATGAAATGAGAGTGAGTCTTGATGGGCCAGATGGATGGGCCCGTGGCTGGATTGGTAAAGGGCAGAGAGCTCCAGTCCGACTCAGACGCCAGCAAGGTGGAGGTGGAGTACTGGTTTGGGCTGGTATCATCAAAGATGAGCTTGTGGGGCCTTTTCGGGTTGAGGATGAAGTCAAGCTCAACTCCCAGTCCTACTGCCAGTTTCTGGAAGACACCTTCTTCAAGCAGTGGTACAGGAAGAAGTCTGCATCCTTCAAGAAAAACATGATTTTCATGCAGGACAATGCTCCATCACACGCGTCCAAGTACTCCACAGCGTGGCTGGCAAGAAAGGGTATAAAAGAAGAAAAACTAATGACATGGCCTCCTTGTTCACCTGATCTAAACCCCATTGAGAACCTGTGGTCCATCATCAAATGTGAGATTTACAAGGAGGGAAAACAGTACACCTCTCTGAACAGTGTCTGGGAGGCTGTGGTTGCTGCTGCACGCAATGTTGATGGTGAACAGATCAAAACACTGACAGAATCCATGGATGGCAGGCTTTTGAGTGTCCTTGCAAAGAAAGGTGGCTATATTGGTCACTGATTTGTTTTTGTTTTGTTTTTGAATGTCAGAAATGTATATTTGTGAATGTGGAGATGTTATATTGGTTTCACTGGTAAAAATAAATAATTGAAATGGGTATATATTTGTTTTTTGTTAAGTTGCCTAATAATTATGCACAGTAATAGTCACCTGCACACACAGATATCCCCCTAAAATAGCTAAAACTAAAAACAAACTAAAAACTACTTCCAAAAATATTCAGCTTTGATATTAATGAGTTTTTTGGGTTCATTGAGAACATGGTGGTTGTTCAATAATAAAATTATTCCTCAAAAATACAACTTGCCTAATAATTCTGCACTCCCTGTAGTTCAGATGTAGTGGAACAGTGTGAGGTTTTTTGTGGTGGCTGGAGTGCCAATTCTGCCACCAACTCCCAAGTTTTTCCCTGCAAGTTGGAGGGCCTGCATGCAGGGATGGATGCAGAATAACATCATACCTAGGACGGAGCAATTGCAGGTTAAGGGCCTTGCTCAAGAATAGGATTGAAAAGCAAATCAGCCCTCACCCCTGAGAAAGAAAGAAGGGGCAGCAGAATAAAACTTAAACCTAGTAAAAATAAGTAAATAGATAAATTTAATAAGTGAATATACAGTAGATAAATGGGGAGAGAATCTGCTTCCTCAGTGCTTTAAAAGCTTATTCTAAAATGTTATTGATTTAGATCCTGCCAGGTTTTGAGAAATTTCTGCACAGATGCTCTAAGTGAGAATTTTTTCCAATTTCAAATAATATATAACATCAGTCACTGACTGACTTAAAAGATGAGAGTTAAGATTCTTCCAGTTTAACAAGATAAGTCTCCGTGTCAATAGTGTAGTAAAGGCAATCAGTTTGTCATTCTCCACTTTAAGCCCATCTGGGAGTAGACCAAAAACAGTTGTTAATGGGTTAGAAGGGATTGTGACACCAAGGCTGTCTGAAAGGCATTTAAAAATTTTGGTCCAGAATGATGTTATTTTGGTGCAGGCCCAAAACATGTGACCCAGTGAGGCTGAAACTTGATTGCAACACTTGCAAGTTGGATCTTGCCCTGGAAACATTTTGGACAATTTTAAACCAGACGGCTGTGTTTGATATATAATTTTGAGTTGAATAATTGTATGCATTGCGTATATGGAGCTCGAGTGAATTCTCTGCATTGCTACCTTCCATTCCTTTTTCTGAGATGTTGAGTGAGATATCCTTTCCCTGCTGTCCTCTTGGATCTTTGAAAGGGAGGGACTGTAAAATAGTTTTACATATTGCAGAAATGCTGTCTAAGTCCTTGAAACTGACCAATATTTTTTCCAGCATAGAGCGAGGTGGGAGGTGAGGAAAATTAGGGAGGTTCTGTTTAACAAAGTTTCTAATTTGGAGATAGTGAAAGAAATGTGTTGCTGGAAAGTTACATTTAGAATGTAATTGTTCATAGGATGCAAAGACGTTGTCTATGTACAGATCTCTAAGTGATTTAATCCCAAATGTTTTCCAGATATTAAAAACTGCATATGTTTGCAAGGCTTGAAAAAGGTGGTTCTTGTGCAGAGGTGCCACAGATAAAAGATTCTCTATCTTAAAATGCTTCCTACATTGGTTCCATATTCTGAGTGAGTGAAGCATAATTGGGTTGTTAGTATATTGGCGATAACTTGCATTTATTGGGGCACAAAGCAACGAGTATAAAGAAGTACAGCAAGATTTTATTTCTGTTGCAGACCAAGCCTGTATATGTTCATCTATTTGTGTCCATATCCAGGTTTTTATAGTTTTTATGTTTGCTTCCCAGTAGTAAAATTGAAAGTTAGGTAGAGCCATGCCACCTTCTGCCTTTGTAGGGTCGCTCTTTGGATACGTGGATGTTTTGAATTCCAAATAAATGTGGTTATGGTTGAATTGAATTTCTTAAAAAAAATATTTATGTATATTGGGATGTTTTGAAATAAAAAGAGAAGCTTAGGGAGGATATTCATCTTAATAATAATTCTTCCAGCTAAAGTGAGATGAAGGGTTGACCATCTATGCAAGTCTTGCTTAATTTTTGCCATACAGACAGTGAAATGTTGATAAAGAGCTTTATGTTACATGTGATGTTTACCCCTAAATATTTAAACTAATCTGCAATGATAAAAGGGAAGGTGTCCAGTCTAATATTGTGTGCTTAAGAATTCACTGGAAAGAGCATACTTTTAGTCAAATTAATTCTGAGACCAGAAATCTTTTGAAATTCTATTAGTGCTGTTAGGACTGCAGGCACAGTATTTTGTGGGTCTGATGTATACAGTACCATATCTGCATATAGAGATTTTCTGTTCAAGTCCTTCTCTGATAATTCCCTTTATTTCATAAGCATTTCGACGGTGAACTGCCAGTGGCTCAATGGCGATTGCAAAAAGTAGTGGGGCCAAGGGACATCCTTGTCTGGTAACACGTTCTAGTTTAAAGTAGTCTGAATTAATGTTGTTAATTCAAACTGAAGCTTCTGGATTGGTATACAGTAGTTTGATCCATGCACAAATGTTTGAGCCAAACCCTAATTTCTCCAATGTAGTGATAAGGTAGTTCCATTCAATCATATCAAATGCTTTTTCTGCATCCAAGGATAATAAAATCTCTGGGATGTTTGACTTTGCGGGTGAATATACAGTAGACCACCGCAAAGTTGCAGACTCAGTCGTTCACGGATTTTCCCTTAGAACCTAACTATTAATTGTTAACGGAAAGCACAAATATCGTCCGCAATTTTTTATGGCTTTTTTCGTGGCAATACTGTGCTGTAGAGAGAACAGGAAGCAACCGCTGAGAGAAACGCAGTTTGGTATGGTGAAAGTAGCCAATCTGAGAGCGTTATTCATTTCTCCTTGCTCCTGATTGACTGCTGCCCTGTGACGCAACTCCAGCTGAGTGTCCTCGTGTTTTCCATTTTGTTATTGTTTTCATTTTGTTGTTCTTAAATGCACAAGATGTCGCCGAAACACCCTGCACCTTCTAAGGCTTCTGGCACTGAGCCTAAGCGCCAGAAGAAATTTAAAACACTCCAGGAGAAGGTTGAACTACTGGATTTGCTCCAGGAACTAAAAACTTATGCTGCAGTAGCGCGCCACTATGGCATTAATAAAAGCACCGCACACTACATAAAGAAGAACGAGGCAGCAATCTGCAGTACCGTATCTGTAAGTTTCTGTGATAGTACCAAAACGGTAACGACCGTAAGGAATAAAAATATCGTCGGGATGGAATCTGCCTTGGCATTGTGGATCACCGACTGCAGGAAGAAAAACATCCCCTTGGACGGTAACGTCATCCATGAGAAAGCACGGAAATTGTACCAGCAGTTTGCTGCAGGAGACAATGTAGAAGGTACCGAAGAACAGCATCCAGGACCATCAACAGCACCGGGGCCTGGAGATTTTCAAGCCAGTAAGGGATGGTTTGATCATTTTCAGAAGCGATTTAATATTAAAAGAATCTCTCTACATGGCTGACAAAGAAGCCACGGAGAAGTACCCCGGGACATTTAGGCACATCATAGAGGAGAAGGGATACAAGCCCGAACAAGTTTTTAACATGGATGAGACTGGCTTGTTCTGGAAGAAGTTGTCCAGAACTTACATCATTAAGGACAAAGCCAAAGCTCCAGGGTTTAAGGCACAGAAGGACAGAGTGACACTTATGTGTGACAGTGCTGCTGGTTACATGATGAAACCTGGCCTCATCTACAAATCAGCGAACCCTAGGGCCCATAAAACCAAAAATAAAAACCTGCTGCCAGTCTTCTGGATGCACAACGATAAAGCTATGATTACCAAAATCCTTGCTTCAAGCTGTGACCAGTGTGTGTCCATGACAACAAGAGCTTATCACCCGAAAAAATTCAGCACGACTCTGTTGACATGGAACTGGCAAAGATACTGGATGGTGAAGGTTTTGACGACATCACTCAAGATGAGGTGAACAACCTTATCGATGCCCACTCTGAACCACTGACGGAGGAGGATTTGTTGGAGTTAACAAAGTCTGCCAACGAGGAGGAGGAGTAGTAAGAGACAGATCCAGTGCAAGAGGAGGAGGAGCAGGGCCTGACATTGGAACGTCTGTCCCAGATTATTCAGACATCGAGTTACAAGGGATGATTGAAGCATGGGATCCCTATATGGTTCAGGCTCTCACAGTTGTTAATGGCATCAATGCTGCCATTCAAACATATAAAACGCTTCTTGCCACCATGAAGAAACAACGACTGCAACCTCCCATCACAATGTTCTTGAAACCTATAAAGAAAAGCCAGCACGAAACCCCACCAGAGGAAGACCTGTCCAAAGATACGACTCCTCCTGAAGCGCCTGAAGAGGCGCCACCCAAGGAGTTTTAAATCCTCTGCATTATACTGCACAGCTACTTCATCATCATCATCAATATCATCCATCATTGGTGAGTACTCGTACATTTTATTGTACTTTAATTAAATGAAATTATGTATTTACTCTACTTACAACAAAGAAAGACAGCACATACCAAAGAAAACACGCTTGCGTGAATTATAGTACGTATAGCGGTAACATCTGTATTTTACATTCTAGCACCACAGGACACATAGCAGTACAGTACTGTACAGTATAGTGGTTTACCTTTACATTCTGTTTTTAGGTAATGTATTAAGGTAATTTTTTAGGTAATGTAGTAATGTATTGAGCTGAGTTTGCAACAAAATAAAAATGTGTTTTGGGGGCATACTCTATTTAGGGTTTAAACTATAAAAATAGGCATTTAAAAGGCATTTTTTAACCACATCCAAAAGTAACGGTTTTCACAATTCACAGGTGCTGTAGGAACGTTACCCCCGCAGATTTTGGGGGTGTACTGTATTACATTAAACAGGCATCGAAGATTGGACGCTAAGTGTTGGCCTTTAATAAATCCAGTTTGATCTTGTGATATTACTGAAGGCAGCACTTTCTCCATCCCTCTAGCTAGGACTTTGGAGAGTATCATAACATCATTATTCAGAAGTGAAATTGGCCTGTATGATGCACATTGTAATACGTCCTTATTTTGTTTAGGAAAGACGGTGATTAATGCTTGGCGAAAAGTTTGAGCTACAATTTTTTGTCTCTAGCTTCTGTGAATGTTGCTAATAGGAGGGGAGCTAGCTGAGTGGAGAACTTCTTATAAAATTCGGCAGGGTAGCCATCAAGGCCTGCTTCATTCCCACTCTGAAGTGACTTTATATCATCTAATAATTCTGATAGTGCCAACGATTTATCCAATTCTTCTGCACTAAGAGTATCTATTTGTGGTATTGCTAATGAATCCAGAAATGCATTAGATTGTGTCTTGTCTTCTTTAAACTCAATATAATATAAGGATTTATTGTAGTGTCTGAATGTGTGCATTATATTTTTATGGTCAGTGATTTTTTTTCTCCGTTTGTGGTGATTGTTGGGATTGCATTGCGGATTTGTTGAGCTAAAAGCTTATTAGCTTTCTCTCCATGTTCATAGTAATAATGTCTTGATTTATAAATAAGTTCAGTTTCTTTAGTTGTCAAGAGGTTGAGTTCTGAATGCAGAACCTGTCTTTTCCTATGAAGAGCCTCACTTGGACACCTGGCATGTTCTTGATCTATTCTAGTAATTTTGCTGGTTAGCTTTGATACCTGCTTGGTTTCCAATTTATTTCTGTGGGAAAGATATGAAATAATCTGACCTCTTAAGAAGGCCTTCAGGGTTTCCCAGAGTATTCCTGCAGAGCCCTCTAAGGATGTATTTGCCTCTAAAAAAACTGATTTGTTTTGATATAAATTCTGTCATCTGCTAATAAAAGTGGGTTAAGATGCCATCTGCGGGAGGAGTATGTGGGGCATAATGATTTTATCCCCAAGATCAGAGGGGGCATGGTCGGAAATAACAATAGTGTCGTACTTGCAGGATTTAATCGTAGGCAAGAAATTGTTTTCTATAAAGAAATAATCAATTCTTGAGTAGCAATGATGCACTGGTGAGTAGAAGGAATATGTTCTTGAGTTTGGGTTTAGAAATCTCCAGGGGTCTGATAAGTTGTGGTCAGTTACAAATTGTGTAATTGTCTTTGCAGTATTAGGTCTCCTGCCGCAGGGGTGATGACATATATCTATCTGGAGTTAAAACACAAAGTCCCCAGCCATTATAATTTTATGAGTGTTCACATTGGGAATGGATGCATATACATTTTGGATGAAGTCCCTATCATCCACATTGGGTGCATAAACATTTATCAAAATCACTTAATTAAATCACAATTAAATAAATTACCCATGACAATCATGTATCTCCCTTCAGGATCAGATGCAACATCTAATACTACAAATGAGACTGTTCTATGAAGAATTCCCACACCTATTTTTTTTTTTTTGTAAAGCTGGAATGGAACATTTGGCCAGTCCAGTCTTTTTGCAGCTGGAACTGATCCTTGCTTAATAAGTGGGTCTCCTGTAAAAATACTATTTTAGCGTTTAGACCTATTAGGTGAGAGAATACTTTTTCTTTTTAATTCGTGATTCAGGCCTTTAACATTCCTGCTCACAAAGTTAACTGTCCCTTCTTGGAGACATTGATTCTAAATTTTTGATGTTATTTTGTAGTGTTAACCGAAAGTGAGACAGCTTTGACCTTAATTTCCATGTACAGTAATCCCTTGCTATATCGCGCTTCGACTTTCACGGCTTCACTCTATCGCGGATTTTATATGTAAGCATATCTAAATATATAACACAGATTTTTTGCGGGTTCTCCGGACAATGGCTCTTTCTACTTCCTGTATTTGCTTTCTCAGTTGGTTTGCCCAGTTGATTTCATACAAGGGATGCTATTGGTGGACGGTTGAGAAGCTAACCAATCAGAGCAAGCAGTTAAGTTCCTTTGTGCTGACTGGCTCAGCGACAGAGCGCCGAATTCGATTCTGCGGCGTTAACCAGGAAGTCTCGTCTCGCTCATTTAGCATCAACATGTTTCGCTGTGTAAAGAGTTAACTTTTGTGCTCTTTTGTGTTTATCTTTGTGCGTAGTCAAGCCCTTCGTTATGGCTCCAAAACAATCTGCTACTGCTTCAGGGGTCATGCCCAAGCGCCAACGGAAGATGCTAACGATTGCCGAAAAGGTAAAAGTTTTGGATATGTTGAAGGAAGGGAAAAGCTACACCGCTGTAGGACACCATTACGGCATCAATTAGTCCATGATTCTTTTTATTTAAAAAGGAGGAAAAGAATATAAGATCTACGGCCACAGTGTCCTTTTAACCAGGGCGCAAAACGAGTTGTAAGTGGACGTAATAAGGCAGTAGTCCGGATGGAATCTGTTTTAGGGATTTGGATTGAAGACTGCTGGAAGAAGAACAACAACGGCGGTGCTACACAATCGCCTGAAGAGGCTCTTTTAGAAGGGCTGTAACGCTCTCCTTTGTTGTGCAGTAAAATTAAACTCATCGTTATCGGACAAGTCGTCGTGTCATTGTTGGTGAGTAAGCATAATTAATTTTCTACTTACAGTACATAGTACATGTATGTATGTTTAGTGTCACTGTACACACATTTACTGTATACAAATTTTCTTGCATTGTACGTATTTATTCCTGGTGGCCTGTCTATCGTAATGGCTGTAACATATGTGATATCGGAGACACTCGATATCTTTAAAATAATATTTGGGTTTTACTGTATATAAAGTGTGTTTACATACATAATTTCAATGAATCTTCCCTAATATCTAAGAGAATACAAAGGGTTTATGCTGTATAACTGTGCGGGGAATATTTAGAAATAGTGTGGGAGAGTTTGTAAGGGCTTAAAATATATAAAAATAACCATACAAACATATGGTTTCTACTTCGCGGATTTTCATCTATCGCGGGGGTTCTGGAACGCAACCCCCGCGATTGAGGAGGGATTACTGTAGTGTTAACCGACAGTGAGACAGCTTTGACCTTAATTTCCAATTTTCCCAGGGGTTATTGCCATGCAGTCTATTGTTACTTTGGTAAATATAATTATAAGGATTAAAAGGATAGATTAGAGAGAGCTTGCTCTCTTAGCCCAAACCCCCCTCCCCCTTTTTAGGCTCCCCTCGTGAGCCTGGACCCCACTTCACAAAGTCCCAGTCCTCTGGCATACCTAGAGACAGAGCACGTCCAAAACAAAACAAGCCCCCCATCAGCGGTGGATAAGGATTAAAATTGAGGCATCTATTCCCGATACAGTCTAAATACTATAAGCATAAAAAAGAAGCATATCTTCAACAGTCTTGAAATGTTAAGATAGTAAACCCAGGGAATGGTGTTAAAAAGTGGCCCTGGATAAGCATAGTAAACCCTATTACAATAATAACACCAACAATAAACCATGGGTATGATGTTTAACAGTCTCCTTTTAGAATAGTAAAAAGAGAAAAAAAAGTTACTAATTTAATTTCTTCCACACATGCATACATAAATGTGTATAATTGTATTTAAAACATAAACAAATAGTGACCGAGATTGGAAAAGGATGTATAATGTAAGTATGATTACGGTACCAGTGTCATTGCAAGCCGGTGATATCTTCTTTACGATGCCATGACAGGTTGCGACTCACAATCCTAGTTCAGGAAAGTGTCAGGATCAGCTTTCTTAACTCTTTATCTGCTTCCTTCGTAGAGGTAAAGATGTAATGTTTGTCTTGAATATCCACTTTCAGTTTGGCAGGATACAAGAGGCTGTATCTGATATCGGCTTTTCATAAGTGCTGTTTAGTATTATAAAAAGAGGCACGTTTAACAGCCATTTAGGGTGAAATATCAGGGAAAATTACGAATAAGACTATTTTCAAATATAATCTTTTGTTTTTGTCTGAGAAGTGACATTACATTTAATTTAGATTGTAACTTCTCAATAACAACAACAACCACCATTTATTTATATAGCACATTTTCATACAAACAGTAGCTCAAAGTGCTTTACATAATAAAGAATAGAAAAATAAAAGACACAATAAGAAAAACAAAATAAATCAACATTAATTAACATCGAATAAGAGTAAGGTCCAATGGCCAGGGGGGACAGAAAAAACAAAAAAAAAAACTCCAGACGGCTGGTGAAAAAAATAAAATCTGTAGGGATTCCAGACCATGAGACCACCAAGTCCCCTCTGGGCATTCTACCTAACATAAATGAAACAGTCCACTTTGGGTTTAGGGTTCTCATGGAAGGACTTGATGATGGTCACGTAGACTTCTGCCTTTTAATCCATCCATCATTGTTGGAGCATCATGAAGCTTTTAGTAGGTGGAGGTGGCGCAGGCCACCACCACAAAGAAACCGGAAAAAGAAACAGAAAAAGGAAGTAGGGGTCAGTACAGATTTTAGAGCCACCATAAGTAATTATTATGAGGAAATTGAACATACAGAGTATCAGGATTAAGTTAAATTAAGTTAAATTGAAGTTATAAAAAGGCCATGTTAAAGTAATGTGTTTTCAGCAGTGTTTTAAACTGCTCTACTGTATTAGCCTGGCGAATTCCTATTGGCAGGCTATTCCAGATTTTAGGTGCATAACAGCAGAAGGCCGCCTCACCACTTCTAAGTTTTGTTCTTGGAATTCTAAGGAGACACTCATTTGAGGATCTAAGGTTACGATTTGGAATATAAGGTGTCAGACATTCTGATATATAAGATGAGGCAAGATTATTTAAGGCTTTATAAACCATAAGCAGAATTTTAAAGTCAATCCTGAATGACACAGGTAACCAGTGTAGCGACATCAAAACTGGAGTAATGTGTTCAGATTTTCTTTTCCTAGTTAGGATTCTAGCAGCTGCATTCTGCACTAGTTGCAAACGATTTATGTCTGTCTTGGGTAGTCCTGAGAGGAGTGCGTTACAGTAATCTAGTCGACTGAAAACAAATGCGTGAACTAATTTCTCAGCATCTTTTAGTGATATAAGATGTCTAACTTTACTTAAGTTTCTTAAGTGAAAAAATGCTGTCCTAGTGATCTGATTAATATGCGATTTAAAATTCAGATTACAGTCAACAATTACCCCTAAGCTTTTTACCTCCGTCTTGACTTTTAATCCTAATGTATCCAGTTTATTTCTAATAGCCTCATTGTATCCATTATTGCTAATCACTAAGATTTCAGTTGTGTCTTTATTTAACTTGAGAAAGTTACTATTCATCCATTCTGAGATACAAGTCAGACATTGCGTTAGTGAATCAAGAGAGTCGGAGTCATCATGTGCTATTGGTAAGTACAGCTGTGTGTCATCAGCATAGCTGTGGTAGCACACGTTGTGCCCTGAGATAATCTGACCTAACGGAAGAATGTAGATTGAGAATAACAGCGGACCCAGGATAGAGCCTTGTGGAACACCATATCGGATATCATGTGTATTCGAGTTGTAATTACCACAACTAACAAAATATTTTCTCCCTGTCAGGTAGGATTCAAACCAATTTAAGACACTGCCAGAGAGGCCCACTCATTGACTAAGGCGATTTCTAAGAATATTATGATAAATGGTGTCAAATGCAGCACTCAGATCTAAGAGGATGAGAACAGATAAATGGCCTCTGTCTGCGTTCACTCGCAAATCATTTACTACTTTAATGACTGCAGTTTCTGTGCTGTGATTTGTTCTAAAACCCGAATGAAATTTATCAAGAATAGCATTTTTATTTAGGTGGTCATTTAACTGCATAATGGCTGCCTTCTCCAGAACTTTGCTTAAGAAAGGCAGGTTAGAGATGGGTCTAAAATTTTCAAGAGCCGAGGGGTCAAGATTATGTTTCTTAAGAAGGGGTTTAACTACAGCAGTCTAAAGACAGTCTGGGAAGACCCCCGTATCTAATGACGAATTTACTATGTCCAGAACATTATCAATTAGCACGCCTGATACTTCTTTGAAAAACCTTTTTGGTATTGGGTCAAGGACGCAGGTGGAGGATTTTAATTGAGATATTATTTTTTTGTAAATCTATCCTAGTGAAAGAGTTTAATTTGTTTATAACAAGATGCTGGGGTTTAGGAGGATCCTTATTGTTGGAGGGATATATTATGTTATTTCTAATATCATTCATTTTTTGATTGAAAAATACAGCGATAGCCTCACAGGTTTTATTGGAAGTACTTAGGAGGCAATCCTTTTAGTTACCTGGGTTTATTAGGCGATCAATTGTAGAAAATAAGACTCTGGGATTACTAGCATTGTTATTTATAATCTTGGAGAAATAGCAGCGCCTCTCAAGACGGACAGTGTTATTGTATTCTGTTATTTTAACTTTTAATATTTCATAGTGGATAATAAGTTTAGTCTTCCTCCATTTACGCTCAGCTCTGCGGCATGTTCTCTTTAAATCAGACACTCTTTGGGTCTTCCATGGTATAACAATGCTAGAAGATTTTTTCACTGTCTTTTCAGGTGCAACTATGTCAACAGCAGCCCTCACTTTAGTATTAAATTTTTCCACCTTACTATTTACATTATCCTCGCTATTATAGTTGGCACTATAAATGGACTGATTGCTTAGAATGTTTGTAAGTTTTAAAGCTGCTGCTGAATCAAAGAAGCGTTTTTTAACAATATGCTTCTCATGGGTGTGTTTTTATCTCGAAGCGCACAACAAAAGTCCTAGATTTAGATGTGTTCGATCCCCGTATGCTGCTGCTATCTCGGCGTCTGATTTAAAGTTCTCTCCAATTATTGAAGAATAGTTGACCTATGATTTTCACTGGGTTTAGACTTTCACAATCCTCAGGTAGACCTTCTATTCTAATATTATTCCTTCTGCATCCATCTTCCAGAGCAGCAAGTCTGTCTCAGAGTTTTTTGCATTTGGAATTCGCAGCTGTTGCTTTTCCATCAGCAGTGGATGCTAAATTTTTGGCTGTTTCAATTTGAGTCATAAATGTCTGCTTAACGTCTTCCAGCTGATCGGCAAGTACTCTCAATTTAGACACATTTTCCTGAATGTGCTCCTCAGTTTTTTCCAGTATACCTCTAAGTACTTCATGCCTCAAAGCGAGTTTATATACGCATTTCTCCGAGTGTTATCTTGCCGCAGCTCTTGCAGCTCCCGCCACAGCTTGTCGTCTTGCTTGTCTTGAGCATACCATTTATTTATTTCTTTATATCTATCTTTATCTCTTGCTTGAGCTCAGCGATCATTACCTTCCGTTCAGACAGATCATTTCTGCTTACGTGCACTGTAGATGAAACGGCAAGCTCTATAACAGCCGATGTTCCCGGCTCGTGAGGAGTAGATGAAAGCGCGCACTGCAAGGCCTTTTCTAGTTTCAAGTGACCTTCTGGAATCGGCGAGCTATCGTGACCTGCATCACTTGCACATTCGCTCCCATTTTCGCTCTCAACTGGAGAGGATGCAGCGGACCGTGGTCCCGAAAAGTCTGGGCTTTCGCCTGTCTGTTCCAAGTCAGTCTCTGAAAGGCCAGAACTTGAACTTGGACTTGCTTGTCTAGGCTTAGATGTAGCTTTAGGTTTCTTTTCCATTTCTTTCTGAGCCCCTTTCTTACCGGCCATGTTTATATATGCTTGCATATACTATAATAGAACCCTCGGGTTGGGTAAATACAGGATAACTCGGGATAATAAGAAAAAATAACACCGTTTCTATCAGAGTTCCGCCTCAGATGTCCATCTCCCGCAACGGACGAGACCAAATTCAAGATATTTTAAGATGACACCCTTGTCACTCTTAGATATTGGAAATGTATTTTGAGAACTTGAAATAACTTCTGTGCATTTTGAAAATTTCCAAATATCTGTGTGTGTGTTTTCCATGATTTCAGTAAGACCTCCTGTTAGTAAGGAAATTATTTTGGTTTGCAGTATTTCAAAATATCATTTTATTTCATGATATTTCAAAATATATTCAAGATATCCTGTATTTCAAGTAATGATTTCATATAGATTTGCATTTTGCATATCTTATGTACATGTTTAGATATCTCAAATTAATTTTCTGATATTTTAAAATGTGTTTCTGGTTAATTTACAATTAAGAAAGAAAGAACAAACTGTGTATTTTAATTGAAAATAGCTATGTCCATTTTGATGCATCACAAATGCATTCCTCAATAGCCCAAAATAACTTAAAATGCATTTTGAGGTATCTCAAACACACTTTGAACCTTTACTAAAATAAGCAGGAAGATTTAAAATAAGAAAAAATTCATAGGAGATGATTTTGAGATCAAAGTACATTTCAGATAAATGAAAATTACCTTCAAGGTCAGTTATTTCAGAATGTAATTAGCTCATCTTGAAATGTTATTTTGAGGAATGTTTGATATGTATGTTAAAATGCATTTGGTTTTATACCTGGGAGACAAGCACCAGACAGCACAAGACGTTTCATTGATATCAGTGAATATGTTGACTCCAAATCTATCCCCACTATTTTATTGGCTCTTGATGCAGAAAAAGCATTTGATAGTGTTCATTAGCTATATGTATTTGAAGCTCTGAGTAAATTTAATCTTAAAGGACCCATCTGTAAGGCTATTCTGTCATAATACTGGAAACCTTCAGCTAGAGTTTTTACAGAGAGGTTGTTGTTAGCCCCCTTTGACATTTCAAATGGTACTAGACATGGTTTCCCTCTCTCACCTTTAATATTTGCTTTCATTACGGAGCCCTTTGCTGAGTACATACGTTCTAATCAGGAGAATCAAGGTGTTCACGTTAAACCTGCAGTACATAAAATTGGACTATATGCAGATGATCAGATCCTTTTAATTCCCTGGAATTGTTTTAAAAACTTATAACTAGGTTTACAGCCTGTTCCTATTATAAAATTGACACAAAATGTCAGGCCCTTAGTATAGCTATCTCTGCCCATTCACTTTCAACAATGAAAGCCACATTTAAGTACAATTGGGAAAATTTCTCAATATCATATTTGGACATATCATTTACAAATTCTTCAAAGGAACTAATAAATATTAACTTTCTAAATTTATCAAATAACATCAATAAAGATTTCAAGCACCTTAACTCACTGTTCTTATCATGGTTAAATAACATTTTAGCAACAAAAATGATTGTACTTCCAAAGTTCTTATATCATTTTCACACCATTCCTTTTCTGCGTCCTAGCAAAGTTATAGAAACCTTGCATAAAGATATATTTAAATTTATTTGGAAAGGTGGTAGTCCATAATAAATAAATTTCCTGTGACACGACTCCGCCCCATGGGAAATTTGGCAACCCCAGACCTGCACAACTACCATAGAGCAGTAATACTAAATCAGATGAGACAATGGTGGTCTCTTGACACTTCTAACACTTGACACTTGGGTTCAATTAGAGCAGTACATAAGTGGATATCCGGATTTGGTAGATTTGCTTTGGCTTATTCAACTTGGATGTAATTTACCTTTGTTTTTATTAACTTCAGTTTCTTCAGCAGTGTTTGTTTGGAAATATTATCAACATAAAAATAAAGAATTTTCTCTTCCTCTCAAAATGCTTCCTTTAGCGATATTTCAGCATTTAATTCCAGATTTAAATCTATGCCCATGGAAACAAAATGGATTTAACACATTGGCCTGCTTTTTTTCTGGTAACAGCCTTCATTCCTTTCAGTATCTCCATGAACACTTTAATATCTCATATAAGGAATTCTATAAATTTCTTCAGGTACACAGCTGTATTAACACCTACTGTTTTGAACCTATTGAAAGCTCTACCTCCTTTGCATGATGGTTTGCAGATCCTTCTTCTAAAACAACTTCTTCCTCTTTTGGCTGCTCCCGTTAGGGATTGCCACAGCAGATCATCTTCTTCCATATCTTTCTGTCCTTTGCATCTTGTTCTGTTACACCCATCACCTGCATGTCCTCTCTCACCGCATCCATAAACCTTTGCTTAGGCCTTCCTCTTTTCCTCTTCCCTGGCAGCTCTATCCTTAACATCCTTCTCCCAATATACTCGGCATCTCTCCTCTGCACATATCCACACCAACGCAATCTGACCTCTCTGACTTTGTCTCCCAACCTGAGCTGACCCTCTAATGTACTCATTTCTAATCCTATCCATCCTCATCACTCCCAATGCAAATCTTAGCATCTTTAACTCTGCTACCTCCAGTTCTGTCTCCTGCTTTCTGGTCAGTGCCACCGTCTCCAACCCATATAACATAGCTGGTCTCACAAACACTTTGTTTATTACTGGATAACAGAAATCAATTTTCAAAATATAAATCTATCTTAAAATGGGAAAGAGATCTAAGCCGTGCTTTTTCTGATGAGCAGTGGCTCTTGGCATTGACTCCCAAGAGATTACAGAAATCTACACATAGCATTAAATATATATTGAACTTAGCTTGAAGATAATTTATAGATGGCATCTTACTCCTGTGAAATTAGCTAAAGCTTATTCAAACTGTTCCCCTTTATGCTGGAGACAGTGTGGCAAAAATAGTACTCTTATACATTTGTGGTGGTCTTGTAAATCAATTTATCATAATTGGCCGGAAGTTCAGAAATTTCTCTCATACTATTTAAAACTAAATATTAAATTGACTCCTCTGTTAGTTTTGCTTGGATTGGGGATAGACAACTATCAACCAAATTGTTGCACTTTTCTTTTACAAACTTTATTTGCAGCAAGACTGATTTTAGCTTGACACTGGAAATCATCTATTTCCTTAAAAATAACTGACGTCTTGGAAGAAATAGACCTTTGTGCTTCTTTTTAAAAACAATTGCAATTAAAAATGATAGCCTACCTTCCCTAAATATGAAAAGGTTTGGTTATACTGGTATAAAGGCCCAAATATTAATAAAGATGTTGTTTTAATTAGGTACTGTAAACTAACTTTATGATTGCACACATTTAACAAGTATTCAGTGAGTCTGAATAGGTCAGAATGCCCCCCCTTTCTTTGTTGTTACTTCGCTACTGTAACTGTATATGTTAATAGTAAGGAAGTGCTTTCTCTTTTAGTTCATGGTTCACTGTTCTATGTAATTTCCATGTATTAACTTTCCCTTTAATTAATGTTTTGGGTAACATCGATAAATCAAGATAACCTCATTGTTGTGTGATTATGTAATATATAATTTTACAGTGTTTTCCTCTGTACTTTGGATTACTTACCCTTTAATAAATATAAATAATAAATATGAAAAAATGCATTTGTATATAACTAAAATATAGCACCTATTTTAGATTACATTTTTAGGTACATTTATAAATTTATGGATTTAATGTTTTATGAGCAAGGCTATTGATGTGCATGTTTGATCTCAGAAATTATCAAAAAGTAGTATGTGTAGATAAAATGCATTTTTATTGCTGGTGGTGTTATCAATGCCTTTCAATGTGTATTTAACTTCTGATGTTAAATAAAGGCCACTACTCAGTCCGACTGTTGGGAGTGCCTCAGCAAATGCCTGATCAGTCCTTTATTTCCCATTATTCAGTACCAATAAAATCTGTTTTTTATTAAGCTTTTATTGAAATAATTCATGAATGAGTATGCTGTTGTATACTATGCCTGATCCTGTCGGGACTGTTTCAATGGAAAAAGTAGTACATGTCATTTTATCTGTGTGTCATTCCGTCCTTTTTAAAGACTTTTTACTCTTTAAATGACTCTTACTGTGAGTAGTTTCATTTCAGTCATTGCATTTTCTGTACCATATCTTTTTTTTTTTTTCTTTTTTTTTCTTTTTTTTTTTTTAAACTCTCTTGCAGACTCTCAGAAGAAGCAGCCAGATGATGACTCTGCTTCTGGACCAGCCACCAGCACCAGTCCCTCAGATGTCTTCACAAATGACACTAATAGTAACAGCAGTAGTAGCATCTCTCCTTCATTTTCATTGCAGAACGTTAGCACCCAGCCTCACACATCTGAAACGAATGTAGCACCTTCAAGCCAAGAGGAATGTGAGTATTATTGACTTTCCCCACCTTCCATGTTAGAAACATTCACCTTAAGAGCACTTTTTGTAATTAAGTCAAGTCGGTGACACAGGAGTGTATTTTTAGAGCAATTTGTCATATTTTTTATATTGGGCTATTTATAGTGTTGGCAAATCTAACCACCTTGGTCCCACAGGGTTTTCCCAGAAATGTGCATTTTGGATTGCTCTTGTCGCATGTTCTCTCAAGTGCATAAAAAAATGAGCCAGTAGCAGATTAAAAAAAGGAATCAAATTTTCAAAGTTAAACTTATTTTCTTACCAGCATGAGCTGAACTTTGGGTCAAGTGTATTTCGAGATTATAGACAACTGGTACTACATGAGGAAAATTGGGCTATTTCATTTGGCTTTTCTCATTGTGTTAGGTAACACTTTTTCACCCCATGCTCTTGTCACTACCTGACTGTGTATGGTATTTATTTGTGTGTCTCTTAACAATAGAAATACCAGAGCCTACGAAAAAACTTGTAGATCCGTCCCACCTTAAATCGCTTCTCACCTCTCCGTCAGCGTCTTTTGTCCTTTAAATGTGTTGATAAGCAGCGTCAGTCTGCTATCACATCCCCCACCGGTGCACCGTTTTCTCAGCTCAAGTCTGTTTACCTGCATGGCAGTTGCTTGGAGTTGTATAGAGTGAGAAGTCAAGCAAAATCACACCTTTTATAAATACTATATCGTTATTTGGAACACATGCATTTCATGCGTGTCCCATGTCTACAACAATCTATGTAAACACATCGTTAAAAAAGAAATGTTTTTCATGTTTTAGTAATAATTGACAAAATGTAGACATGAAGTTTATAATGTGTGAAGCCTGAAGTCCAAATATCAAAGAAACACTTTCACAAAAGGTACAAATATAACAGAACAAGTGCGCTTTTATTCAAAAATATAACTGCAGTTTTTGATGTAACACACATGCAACAGAGTACATGCGTTAGTGGAGGTATTGAGCAGTGAAAATGGACAGAGAACATTCTGAAACTGAAGCTTTAGAAGATGATAAAGTTGAACATGATGACACAGAAGAACTTTTGCCAAAAAAAGGAGCCGTGTCTGTTGTCTGGACCATTATGTTCATATTCATTATGTGTGAATACTGTTTCTATACTACTGGATAATAGCCAAGTTGTACTTGTTTTATTTTTTTTCAATACTGTGTAATGTACCTGGGTACTGTGTAAATAGTGTGATGACATGTTGACTTTACTCTCGACATTTCCACTTTAATCTCGTCACTTATGACGAGAATAAAGTCAACAAGCACACAATGCTTGCTGGGATGGGCGCAATCCTGAATGGATGGCATATTTAAACATGTATAACGAAGATTGTTTTAATGTTCTGAACACTTGGTGGTTTACGTTTATAGCTAGTTTTAATTTCACAAAGACATTTATCATGTGGTGATTGGTTATGTGGAGAAAAAAAAAAGGAAGACTAGGAACTGGGGGTTTGGTACCTCAGATAGAGACAGCATGCATGCAATAAAGAAAACCCGCTCAGAAGAACATCCATTGATTTCCGTGTTCGTGTCTCTGACCACCAGATCATGAACCCAACATTTACACAGTATTTAAGTTAAATCTGTACGATACCCATTCATATATCCAGTTTTTTGAAGCCTCATCACACCAGCCGTAAAGTTCTCTACACTAAATGTACACCTGGGGACCCCTTACTGCGAAGGAGCAGGACTACCACCTCACTACCGTGCATGTTTAATACCTGCTTTAATGCATTTCATCATGAAAATGATATCAGTTATTTATCTTAGCATTCTAAATTTTCAGAGAGCAGGAATATCATGAAGTGAATGTATTCTTTGTGGCAATATCTGCCTGCTCCTCCTCTTAGTGCGGAGGAAGTCAGTTTAAGAAGCGCGTGGCGATTAAAAACTGGGTCAGGGAACACTTAACACAAAGCATTTAATGTGCTACATTAACATATGATGGGGTTTGAGAAGATCTAGTAAATTAACTGTTGATTTTAGGATGAAGTTTAGTTTACGACATTCTACTTTAATGACAAAATAAACTATGAGAATAAAGTGGAAATGTCGACTTTAATCTCAACATAAATGGCGAGAATAAAGTGGAAATGTCCACTTTAATCTCAACATAAATGTCAAGATTACAGTGAACATGTCAACTTTATTCTTGACATATAGTTTTTTTTTTTTTCCTTCACTGTGGCCCTAATATGCTTTCGTCGGGCTATAGCACAAATAGCATTATAAATGCCAGTTGCAGTTTTATTATTTATGTATATAGCTTAGCTTGAAGCAAGATCCATATTAATGCAATTTGCCTTAATGATGGTTCAGTTGGTAAAGATGTCTCACCAAGTTGCACTTATTTTATTTTTATTTGGTGAATACTGTGTAATGCACCTGGGCTTGAAGTCTTGAAGTAATAGTATTATTACTGGAACTTGCACTATTATTTATTTTATTGCTGTTTTTTATTAGTTTAAATATTAAGCCGTTTAATGATGGTAAAGTTGTTTAAAAAAAGTCAATTTAATATGTCAGTGAACAGAGATTGTTAACATTAACAAAGTGTAGTTGGTTTACAAAAAATGTTAATTATTTATTCCTTTTCTAAAACATGTTCAGTGCAATACAACTTTTGACAAGAACCTCTGAATATTTTACTAAGTCTAAATGCCTCTTTGGATGGGTCAAAAATATGTTGTCAAAATTTTAACTCAAGTTGTTTGCAAAATTTGTTCAATAAAAAATTTCTATGTTTTGACTGCAACTGTCATGCAATGTAATTCCTTCTCTTCATTAGTGCCACCCCCTTGAAATCTATCACTTTATGGGGCCATGCAAACCTGTATTAATACTTCTGTGCGCATTAAATTTTTTTTTGTGCAATGCTCATGACAGTAGAATAGGTTATTCTTAGCCAGTCTTCTGCAGTAATTGCAGTGCAAAATGTGGTTAACATCCACTCATGCATGGGAAAAGAATACCATCGAATACCTTGAAACCGGTATAATTTTGAAAAATACAGTGATATAGAATTTTGGTCATACCGCCCAGCTTTAATCTGAAATTAAGTTCATTCAGAAGTTTTCTGGTTTGCCCAGAAAAACAGAAGTTCATATTAAGATGGTTTTAACAAGGACCTTTCTTCACTGTTGTTAGGATTGGTAATCTGGCTACAGCTATTGCAAGACACAATACATTTTCCTTCATAATGGACAGAGAATAGATAACCCTGATAGAAATAATTTCTTTACTTCTAATTATGCATTCTGAATTTTATGAAAAGATTTTAAAAGACTATCAACCAGATATAGATTTTGCTCATCCTTATTAATGTGTCTAGTGACATGACTAAACAATATGGCAATTTTTTGTGGATATGTACTACACATTGGGAGCGCTAAATTATCATGATCCAGATAAAGCAATTTTAGTTTGATATTTAACATTTTTTTACTGAACAGGCCATAATTTATCAGGTTAACTCATATAAACCTTTAATAAAGCTTGATAATAATTCAGTTTGGCTTGAGGGTTATGGGTGTTAAGTGTGAGGTACATATTCAAGTTGTTGTGGTCGTGTGAATACTAAACTTTACACCATCCAAAGATGGTAATTTTTTTTTTTTTTTCTTTCTAATATGTGGACCCCTGGAACATATCCAGCCTTAACCCGTTATGCACACACTTAGTTTAGTATTGAAGTTTCTCTGTATATACCTGTTAAACAAATAAAGAAGGAATAAAAATCTATTATACAAACAATTTGTCCCACGTACCTATCCTGATGGACCACCTCAGATTGGGACCCAAGTGCTGCCATGCAGCGGGCAACACCTAAGCATCACACCAGTGCTGATCCCCAACAGGCCTGGCCCCATTGCTTCTCCAACGGTTTTGACTCTTCTGGGGATGGGGCTCCCGAGAGCTTTCCTCAATCCCCTTCATAATGCGAGCAGCCTTCCAATGGGTGGCTGCACCAGAGCTAGTCCCGCGGAGAGCAGAAAGAAGTCATTTTTGTCATCTCAGAGCTGTATGAAGTTTGGTTTTTTTTTTTTGTTTTTTTGCGTTGGATGGAGTGACAATCCTGCCACCAACCCCCATGATTTCCCTGCAAGTTGGAGGACAGCTTGCAGGGTCAGATACAGATTAACGTCATACCTAGGGCAAACACGAATATTGGCAGAGTTTCTTTGCAGTCTTTGTCGATTTTCGTAAAGTGTTTGACACAGTTGATCGTTCTTCCCTGTGGGATATCCTGAGACTTTGCGGGATCCCCTCACGGCTGCTGAATATCATGGCCAGCTTGTACACTGGTACTGTGAGTCATGTGCAGAGTTGAGGGAAAACCTCTGGGTTTTTCCCAGTTGATTCTGGGATCAGGGGTGTGTTCTTGCTCCTACTCTGTTCAATGCTTACATGCCATGGATTGGGTGTTGGACAAGGTCATAGAGTCCAGCAGCTGTGGGGCATCTGTTAGCAAAAACAGATTCACTGATCTTGACTTTGCTAAGTCTGAGCCTAGAGGCTTGCAAGTGTCCTGGATAAAAACCAAGATCCAGGCCTTTAATGACCTCATAGGTACAGCCATCAGCAGTGTGTCTGTCTGACACTTACCTCGGCAGTGACATTCATGTCTCTGGTGACTCTTCCAATGAAGTCAGTACATGGATTGGGAGAGCATGTGGGCACTGGAAAGGGGTGTATGGCGCTCCCAATATCTATGCAAAAGGATGAAAGTCCAAGTCTTTAGAGTCCTGGTGCTTCCTGTCTTGCTATATGGTTGCGAGACATGGACAGTATCCAGTGACTTGAGATGAAGACTGGACTCCTTTGGTACTATGTCTCTTAGGAGTATCCTTGGGTATCACTGGTTTGACATTATTGAGGGACCAGAGTGTCTGGATTAGGCCAAGAGGATACCCACTTAACACCTTGCTGCAGCAGATAGTGTCATTTCTGGGTGGTGGGACTGAACCGTGTGATTCCCTGGGGGGTTGCCAACCAATTTCAATTCTTTATTGTACCATGTACAGTGAAATGCTTGCAGGATCCTAAGCTGTTTCATCATGTGAAGGGTGTGGCACCGTGCTGTACCAGTGCATGGTCCCCAACCTGACATAATACAAACAATATGCAAAAGCCCCCCCCCCCCCCCCGTTCTTTATAATTTACAAACATTACACAAATGAAACCAAACAAAACACTTAAGTACTCAACGATACACAATCAACACTACGACACAGTCCAAAACACAGTTCAGTACAACAGGTGCAAATAATGGTGAGAATGAATTGAGATGCCAAATGAACAGTTTCCAGAATGTTGTGAAATTTTTGAGCTACCATGCTCCAGTTGTGTGACAATATGTAGATGCTGGAAGTGCTCCCTGGATTAAGATGCTTACCAACCCAGACGATATCGCATGAATAAGATGGCACAGGACAAGCACATAAATCCAGAATGAAATTGTAATCCAATGGTGGTTTTATTCCAAAGGTAGGGGGAGAAGCATAGAAACGAATAAAACACAGATGATTAAAATCCCCTTTGCATCTTTTTGGCTCCTTTTTTTTTTTTTTTTTTTTTAAAGACAGTGTCTAATTAGCTTCCTCCCCAGCAACCGCATTCACTCTGAAGCTGACCAATGGTATAATACTACCGGGGGAGTTGTGGGAAACTTAAGCATCACTTTTGCAAAGTTTTGACAGCCTTTATTTGAAATGAATATCTGTCTTTCCATGCTTGAACTAGTACCTCAGTGATCCCACTGCACAGTTGTGTTCCTGTTACCGATCTGTCTGTTACTATTCCATTTTAAATCTTAAAGATGATTAGCAGCAGAAGTGCCAGGTTTGGCAATAAACAAATTATTGCAGTTTAGATTAAAGCAGGATTTTGGGACCTACTGCACGCTATATTCTGACATCTCTTTGAGCTCCATTGAGTTAAATGAGAGAAAAATATGCACTGGCTGATGAACTGAAAATGTACTACAGAATGTATTAATGTCAGCCCTAAGTATTAATGGAACACAGTTCTCTTGTGTTAAGGACATATTTCCATACTTCAAAAGAAGTATAAGGAGTATTACAGACCTCAACTATTCTTGCACAATCACATTT
Organism: Polypterus bichir lapradei; assembly: GCA_026402145.1. Taxonomy (NCBI): domain Eukaryota; kingdom Metazoa; phylum Chordata; class Cladistia; order Polypteriformes; family Polypteridae; genus Polypterus; species Polypterus bichir. The sequence continues at coordinate 113,433,643 of JANRMT010027041.1, forward strand.
CTTCAATTTCCAATCTGACAAACAATACAAAACTATTATCACCCTCAACATTAGATCTTAGGACAGTTATTATCCTCCGGTCATGAAGTTACTCAACAGTCTCTAATATTATTATATACCTGTAGTAGATGTGATTTGGTAATGCACAGAATAATTAAGTAACCCTGGAAGCTATTGTCGATTCCCTCTATTCTGTTTTTAGTTTACACTATTTTAACTCTTTTTGTACCTCTGGCCTCAGGTATTTCTGTGTTGCCTCTCACTTTACAGCCAGACATTTCTATATGAATTTTACCTTTTTTTGCCTAAAATGGATATTTGTATCAGGCACAGTGGAAAATGTAAAACTCTGTTATAAGGTTTCCACAGTCATGTCAAAATCTTTACTCACTCATAGGCCTGCTGCAAATAAGGATAAAGTGTAAATAACCATGACATGTGGAGTACTTTTCATTGAAATATGACAGAGTAGCTCTACCAAATAACAAATAAAACCTTGAAATTCAGGCGTAAGAACTTGTGGCAGCTGTATTGGCACACTTTTTTTGTTCAGATTTAAACAAGTGTATACATTTTCAAAAGATGATATGGGAGTCTTTTAATAAGATTCGTAATTTTTATCTCTTGATGTAAGAGGTGAATACTTTAAAGTGCAATTGTGTCTTGACAGAGAAACCTCCAGACTTACTGTTCATACGAAACAATTCAAGTTCTCTTTGCTTACATTTGGATTGGCAACGCTGTCATCTGTCAATATGAAAATGTAGATGAGAAGTTATTTATTTCCATACATAGATAAGTGCCTACTATGTAGACATTCTTAACAATTGGCACACTTTAATGAATCATAAGTTAGCAGGAGTACTAGCTAGTCCCTGTGATGATCAGAATACCATTCACATAGACATTATCACTGAAGACAAGCAAAACTTTATATACCTCAAATCCCTATGACTGCTAAAAAAATCATAAAGGCTAAGGGGTAGATTCACAATTGAAATCTTGGGTGTCATTTCAGTTTTTAGATAATTCACTAATGGTTAGTTCACATGTTGGAATGTGAAAAATACAAAAGTGTGTTCCCATCAAACATCGTTTTGCCATAGTTTTGCTATTTTTATCCATGTGAGCAGGTACTTGAAATATTTAGTTGGGGTTCTTGCAAGTGTCTAGCAGAGTTCACTGTTTTTAATTTTAACCTCTTGTATAAAGTAGGATGAAGTATTATAGACATTATTCATATATACACTTAATTAATCTTGGGACCACCAAACCCACGTTTGTGTACCAGTGATTACTATATATTACTATGTATAATTTATAATGACATCTCTAAATGATCTGATTCTAAAGAGTTTTTCTGTTCTTGCAGCATAGATAATATTATCTAGATAATATTATCTAAATCTTCATTGTCTAAGTTGTTCCTCTCAAGTGCAAAAAGTGTGTCATTAATCTGAATCACTATTGTAAAGCAAAGAATCCAGATTTATAATTGGATTTTTGGTTGACATTCAAGTAAGAATTTCGCATTAATCTGTACATGTGAAAATAAACTTTAATCTTCTCTAAGAGGCAGCCCCGTCTTTAGTAAGACATTGGACCATCACACAGTGGAGTATTTTTGACATGGTGTGCAACTGATAAGGTTTTCCTTAGTGCGATATGAAAGATAAGTTTAATCATTTGTACAGAAATTAGTTAATGCTTTTTCTTATACAGTAGACCCCCCCCCCCCCGAAGTCGCGGTTCAGGGTTCGCGGATTTTTCCATAGAACCTAACTATAAATTGTTAGTGGAAAGCACAAATATCCTAAGCAATTTTTATGGCTTTTTTCGTGGCAATACTGTGCTGTAGAGAGAACAGGAAGCAACCGCTGAAGGAAAATTGGTTTGGGATGATGAAAGTAGCCAATCCGAGAGCATTATTCATTTCTCCTTGCTGCTGATTGACTGCTGCCCTGTGACGCATCTTAAGGTGAGTAGGTTTACTACCTCTGAGGGAAACACGGTTTGGGATGGTGAAAGTAGCCAATCCAAGAGCATTACAGTAATCCCTCCTCGATCGCGGGGTTGCGTTCCAGACCTCCCCCCCCCCGGCGATAGGTGAAAATCCGCGAAGTAGAAAGCATATGTTTGTGTGGTTATTTTTATATATTTTAAGCCCTTATAAACTCTCCCACACTGTTAACATTATTAGAGCCCTCTAGACATGAAATAACACCCTTTAGTCAAAAGTTTAAACTGTGCTCCATGACAAGACAGAGATCATCTTTTTTTCTTTCTCACAATTAAAAGAATGCAAATATATCTTCTCTTCAAAGGAGTGCCCGCATCAGGAGCAGAGAATTTCAGAGTGAGAGAGAGAGAGAGCGCTCGCAAAGAAAAGCAAACAATCAAAAAATCAATACGTGTGCTTTTAAGCATTCCGAAGCACCGCAATAAAGCGGCATTTTTTAGAGGAGCATCAGTATCTTCTAAGCAAACAGCCTCTGTGCAAACAGCCCCTCTGCTCACATCTCCTCCGTCAGGCGCAGAGAATATCAGAGCGGGTGAGATAAAGGCAGAGACAAGCAAATAATCAAGCACCGCGTGGGATGCATATCTTATATCATTGAGGAGTTTTAGTTAATATGTAATACATGCTCTGATTAGGTAGCTTCTAAGCCATCCGCCAATAGCGTCCCTTGTATGAAATCAACTGGGCAAACAAACTGAAGAAGCATGTACCATAAATTAAAAGACCCATTGTCCGCAGAAATCCGCGAACCAGCGAAAAATCCGTGATATATATTTAGATATGCTTACATTTAAAATCCGCGATAGAGTGAATCCGCGAAAGTCGAAGTGCGATATAGAGAGGGATTACTGTATTCATTTCTCCTTGCTGCTTATTGATTTCTGTCCTATGACGCGGCTCCAGGTGAGTGGGTTTACCATCGCTGAGGGAAACCCGGTTTGGGTTGGTGAAAGTAGCCAATCCGAGAGCGTTATTCATTTCTCCTTGCTGCTGATTGATTGCTGCCCTGTGACGCAACTCCAGATGAGTGTCTTTGTGTTTTCCATTTTGTTATTGTATTTATTTTGTTATTCTTAAATGCACAAGGTGTTGCCGAAATGCTCTGCACCTTCTAAGGCTTTGGCACTGAGCCTAAATGCCAGAAGAAGTTTAAAACACTCCAGGTGAAGGATGAACTACTGGATTTGCTCCAGGAACTAAAAAGTTATGCTGCAGTAGCGCGCCACTATGGCATTAATAAAAGTACCGCACGCTACATAAAGAAGAACGAGGCAGTGATCTGCAGTACCTTATCTGTAAGTTTCTGTGATAGTGCCAAAAAGGTAATGACCGTAAGGAATAAAAATATCGTCTGGATGGAATCTGGCTTGGCATTGTGGATCATGGACTGCAGGAAGAAGAACATCCCCTTGGATGGTAACATCATCTGTGAGAAAGCACAGAAATTGTACCAGCAGTTCGCTACAGGAGACAATGTAGCAACTTCCCATCACAATGTTCCTGAAACCTATAAAGAAAAGCCAGCACGAAACCCCACCAGAAGAAGACCCGTCCAAAGATACTACTCTTCCTGAAGCGCCTGAAGAAGAGGTGCCACCCGAGAAGTTTTAAATCCTCTGCATCGTACTGCACAACTACTTCATCATCATCAATATCATTCATCATTGGTGAGTACCTGTACATTTTACTGTATTTTAATTAAATGTAATTATGTATTTACTCTGCTTATAACAAAGAAAACGGCGCATACCAAAGAAAACGTGCTTGCATGAATTACAGTACGTAAAGCAGTGACATCGGCATTTTACATTCTAGCACAGCGGGACACATAGCAGTACAATAATGTACAGTAGACAGGTTTACCTTTACATTCTGTCTTTAGGTAATGTATTAAGCTTAGTTTGGAGCGAAATTAAAGTGCTTTGGTGGCATACTGTATTTAGGGTTTAAACTATAAAAATAGGCATTTAAAAGGCATTTTTTAACCACATCTAAAAGTTGTGGTTTTTCACAATTCGCAGGTGTTCTAGGAACGTAACCCCCGCAAATTTTCGGGGTGTACTGTATTTCTTACCTTACTTCAGCTTCAAGAATAACAAAATAAGAAGTAAATATATTTTTACTGTAGATGGTGGAAGAGGAAACCTCACTATGCCAATCATAAAACTCTTTTAAAGGTTTTTATTTGTGTTTAGCATTTCCTGTCTGCTGTTTACGAATTGAGAAGAAACGTTATGCATTTTACTCCTCTGTACAGAGCTACTGTACTTTTTAAACATGTAATCAAGGTAGATCATAGTTGTGATATGTTTACTTTTTTCCAAAATGTAAGCATTTTCCATTGCTCGAAATTCGAATACTCTTGAGCCTCTTTTTGTTTTACCAGTCTGGTTGTCCTTTTATAAAATTTGAAAAAAATGTATCCTTGTTTGTATACTTTTTGAGTTTTGAGTACTTGTATAACTCTGTATTGGAATGTTGTACAAAAGTGCATGACTATACTCTGGGGGGAGGAGAAATTGATCAATTGAAGATAATCAGTTAATTATGTGCTTTACTTTTGGCACGACCTATAATGAAACATTTTGGTAAGACTTCCACTTTATATTACTTACCTTTCTTTGTGGAGGCAGGCTCCCATACCTTAAGAGTTAAATCAAGGTAACAGAACCACTCTTGTTTTAAGAAACAGAATAATACAGATAGTGATGTCCCCAAGGATTAAAGAAATATGACAATTACTTTATATGTCAACATAAAAAACAAAACACAAGCCAGACAACACACAGAGAAAAGGGTACTATTAGTTATCTCTGTTTTTAGAGATTTTATTGAGCTTCTTGATTTTATAAGCTTTTGCACTTTGTGTGACATCACACTCAGCTCGACTATGGCCTAATGCACAGCCATATTTGAGCGATGACAAACCAATGCTGTGTCTTGAGGCTTCTTTGTCTCTAAATGAATTCAAGCATTGTAAAATCAAGTTTACTTAAAAGTAATCATTAACTTGCTTCATAAAAATTAAACATGAGAAAGCATATGTTTAGCATACCGCATGCTTTTAGGAATAAGGTCTGATGCTGTGTTGACTTCAGTGCAGCGGCTCAATGGTGAAGTGAAAATCTTTCTTTATGGTGGAGTACACTCATTGTCTTTGTCATGTGGTCCTTTAACTGTACCCGTGGTATGGCATTGTCTTAATGACCTTACTCTGCATATTAGGTTTTTAGTCATGTACTTTTCTATTTCGTAGAGGAAACCATAAATATTTTAGGCACAGCCATTATGAATTGGTGCACCCTTCTTGAAGCAAAGCTTTTCTTCCCAGTTTGGACTCTGTCATTTGGATATCAGATTCTCAAGGTCTAAGGAGATTAATTTCCAGGCCCATGTAGGGTACTTCCTGTGCCCAAATACATGTTTGGATGTATTTCATATCTGCCAAGACAGTTAATGATTTAACTTATACCAAAAAGGGTGTATGGTTTTATTGACTCCAAACAGAGTGGATCAGTTTACCTGCACCAAAGAAAGTGCTTTGATCTACAAGGAGATGAAGTGATACATGCACCTTGTTTTCAGGGATGATGTCGTCTCTTACTGATTGGGTCAAAGTCAGTTTCTAGATTACAGCCTTAAGGTGAATGTCATTTTAGATGCATCTTTGGTCCCTGCAAACATATCAGCTCATCTATCGCTTATACCTCTTTTTTAGGAGGTAAAACACAGAAGGCAAGCTGACTAAATATTGGTGGAGCAGCAAAATGGTTCAGCCAATTAATTTTGTGTCGTTCTGGAGTGCAGTTGAGGAGGAACAGCTATTTTCTGCATCTCTGTCAAGTCTGAAAACCTATCTAAATATCATTGACCGCTCAGTCCTGCAATGGGTATCAAGCTCAGATCCAAAAGTGCTAAAGTGGTTGTAAGTTTTCTTTACAAGCACTTTTAGGTAGTCACCAGCTATTGCTGCTGTGGCAAAATATTGTTTTTCGTTACTTTTAATTAAGATGCTTTTTATGCTTCACAACCTTTAATTGTTTATTTTGTCCTTAACCAACAGCCAAACAGTAATGAAATGCAACTCAGGGTTCTCAAAGTCAAGCCATTTAGAGTAACCATTTTTGCTACAGCCAGTTTCTTAACACTAGAATCCCTGAAGCCTACAAAAATATTTGTAATGCTGGGCCACCTTAACACTAGAATCCCTGAAGCCTGCCAAAAAAGTCGTAATTCCAGACCACCTTAAATTCCCTCACATCTTTTCATCAATCAGCAACTGCACCAAGCAGCCTGATATTCCCTTCCTCACCAAGGCAGTTGAAATCAACTCCGATTCTAAATTGTCGGAGCTCAAGTTTGTTTATCTGGGTGTGAGGTGTCCAGAATAGAGGGTAAATAATATATTGTTATTTGCATTACATATATTTCATGTGCGTTCCGTGTCTACGACGATCTGGGTAAATGTAGGATGACATTAAATGCAAGGCATGAAATGTTGGAACACATAACTAAAACTGAAACTTTTTTCATTATTCATGTGAAGTGTATAATGTGTGAAGATTGAAGTCCAAATATCAAATAAACACTTTTCTAGAATTTGCCTTAAGAAAAGCAGGTTAGAAATTATCAAAGACTAGGCTGACCCGCCTTTTAAGGTGACCGACTTTTAAGTTGACCACTTAAGGCAATTCAATATGTAGATCAATTTGATATTTTATACAAACTTATTAATTTGGTTATATTGCATTTGAGTGGTATTACTTTAATACTCGTAGTTTCTGTTATTTTTGTGATGAAATTTAAACTTTTTTTCTATATTGAGGTCGCCCTTTTGAACCCCCCTGATATTTACTACGCGGTGAGGCATTTGTACTCCATCAACATTAATTATTTCCAGAGACATAATTTTGTCTATTATTCCAGCGCATCGCGCACAAAAGCAAGGGAACGATGGGAGCACCAGAACTCTGCTCACATCATGTCGCTTCGTACCGCAAGCTGCAAGTCTGTGATAAGCGGAATACCGTTACGCTTTCCACTCACGGGACGGAAGGACAATTCCGACCGCTTTTTATATAGTAAGAAAGAAGAAGAAGATATCGCACAGTCTGGAGCAGAAAATCATCTTTTACCTGGAAAAACAAAACTACAAATCCCATCGTGCATTGCAAAATGGACGGGGCGTGTATGAAACTCCGTGCTACTCGCACAGTCTGGAGTAGAAAATCATCTTTTACCTGGAAAAACGAAACTACAAATCCCATTGTGCATTGCAAAATTGACGGGGCGTGTGTGAAACTCCGCGCCTGGGTAGGAAGGAATAATGCTTAGTTATAGTAATATTAAACTCAAGTAACTTGTTGTCTTGGCTGCTGTTCAGGTCAGGATGAAAATGTAAAGCTTTCTTTGAGATTAAGACTTTTCTGCAGGAAAAGGAGCTGATCTGCATGTTGTGGAGTGAGGCAGCTCCTTTATGCAGTAACAATATCACCAGCGTTTGAAAAATCCCTCTCGGAAGGGACACTAGTCCCTGGTATATAAAGATACCACTTTGCTTGATGAGCCAAAAGGGGATATTTACCTGCACGCACCCTCCACCATGTCAGTGGCTTTTCAGAGCAGGTTGTACTTTCTTTATCTGTTAACCTGATTCTGTGCCGTTTCAGATGGAATTTTCTGTGATACCGTTGCTTTTGGCATGTGGGATAACCCAAGGAGAACCATCAATGCAGAAGATTCTTTTCACCTCTTTGGTGGAGTAGGGGCATCATCCACTTAAAAAGGTCCAAGGGAATTGTCTCCCTGCAGTACATTCATAGTTTCCTCCACTCCATCACCATCAGATTCTTGCTGTTGAAAAGGTTCTGGAATGAACTTAATGGAAAATCATTAATTTGGGAACTCACTAGGGAGTTCAGTTGTTTAATATTGCTAACACAAAGAAGAAAAAAGACTATTTACAGTATTTGAATATAAATTCTAATTTGCAGGAACGATCAAGTTATTTATTTTCTTCTGTAACTTATATTAGATGCCTCCAATTGCTCAGCACCAACACCTTCAGTCATCGGTGTAAAGATTATCTCATCACAGGCCTCATTAGACAAGAAAGGAAGAGGTTTGAAGCGAGGATCTTATTTTGACTCTACATACAGCTTATCCTTCAGGGCCACATATCCTAAAGAGAATTCACATACCAATATTTAAATTCCTTAAACTATTATACTATTATTACATAGCTTATAAAAAAGTTATTATTCTATATTATACTAATTACATAACTTAAAACTATTATACTGTATTATGCTATTATTATATTATACTCTTATTAAAAAAAAAAAAAACCTGCATACATAGTTACATGCACACGTGCACACTTCAAGTAAGCATACCTTCAATTTAAGTTGTTCTATACAGCAGTCTTGATGTCCTTAATCACTGTGGGGTCTTGGGTATGACACTGCTCATCTCCTCCAGCAGCTGTGCTTCCAGAGGAACAATGACGGATAGAGCTGGGGGCTTCTCTTCAGACATTACCAGCGTGGCAGCCTTTAGTGGCTTAAGAGCTTTCACCACATCATCTGCAACTGTTATGTCAGCCGCTGTCAGAGTGCAGAGATTGCTTTCATTCCTGTGCACTTCAGGGGATAATGGAACTGCTTAGACTACTGGTTGCTGCTCTAGGAAGCATTCCATTATCTCCAGCGTGCTGTTCCATTGGGTCACCACGTTGATTACCAGCTTATGTGAAGGCAGCTGCACTATCCTCTGTTTATCTTTATCTTGTTGCTTGCCATAGTGCTACAATGGAAACATGATGCAGTGTGTCTCACGTGGTCAAGCAAGCGTGCAGTGGTTAGTATTTTGAAAGATGCATGTGAGGCTAAATTAAGAATGTTTGTGAAACAACCAATATGCAGCAGTGCCATCAATTTCACAGCATGGACCATATTCGCATCATTGTCCATTGCAGTGGCTGAGTCTTTGTTAGCTCCCATTTTTGTAATGCCTCAGACAATATTTCATCCAGATTACTCGCTGTTTAGCTAGTTTCAACTGCCCTAGTCTGTAAAACATGAGATTAAAAATTCTAGTCTTTATAGATATAGTAACAATTAATTGCCAGGTACGAATCTATTGCTCTGGATGTCCAGCAGTCACAAGTTAGGGTGACTCGCTCTGCCACTCTAAGTGAATTTGTGACTCCATGATTCATATTTGCATACAGGTTTGGGATTGCTACTTCACTGAAATATTTCTGTGTTGGTAAATGCAGTGTCAGTTTTATGATGAGCGATGTGTGCCATTAGCCACTAGCTAATAATACATGTTCAGAATTTTACTTGCCACATTTGGTTGTGTTTTTTTTTGTACTGCGGTCACTCTGCTAAATTATAATTAAATAAAAAATTCAACAGTACAGCAGCAGCACATCAAACTATTTAATCATGATGGTGCAACAAATTCTTCTCTGGTGGATTATTTTGGGTGCCAGAAGTTTACATGATGCTTTGCCAGTAAAACTTCTCTTATTCAGAAATTGAAAAACAAATTAAATTACATGTTTAATTTTAAAGTGTGTGTTTAGTGTGATTCTGAATACATAAACCAAATTGTGAGTTTAATTAATTTGTTGAAATCTGTTGTATTTTTAAGGAAGGTGTGTGTGTGTGTGTATACATTGCACAACCAGAGCCAGAAGTGCTACTGCTTTATTTCTATTTATTATTGCTGTTTATTTTCAGTGTAGTATAATATCAATGTTGTATGAAAACTAGTCTTTTGTTTAAAATATCTACAGGTAGGTCATTTAAAAAAAATACATTTCTGAAAAATTTATACAAATCTGTTTATTTGGTGAAAACTTCCATTTCATGAACTTTGTGTTTTAAATTCAGGTTAAATTTTTAAAACAAACCATCTAATTGATTAATGTAAAAAATAATTGCCAGATTAATCAATTATGAAAATAATCATTAGTTGCAGACCTAATTCAGACCTCTATTGAGCTGGGAACCTTTTTTTACTAAAATCCCTGAAAAGAATGAACCAGTGAACTCAATGATCTTTACAAAACAGTTTTAATACTGGCACACTTGTCATGAAAAAGACCAGAATTAGTCACAAATCTAGTAAATAACAGAGTTGAATGTAAAGGAATGCTGCCCTTTTTAAAGTTATTTAGCTGTCCTGACACTGAGAAAACTACTAATATGGAAAGTACATATGTGGAACTGCCCTGTAATAAGATGAGAATCCAGCTCTCAGGATCTGGATTTGCAGAAATAGTAGTGTTTTCGGTCATAAGAGTCCTCTGTTGGCTCTGTTTTGCTTGCTTGACCTCTTATTAACACTAGAATTACCAGAGCTTACGAAAAAACTCGTAGATCCGTCCCACCTTAAATCGCTTCTTAAAATCGTTCACAGCTCTCCACCAGCGTCTTTTGTCATCTAATTGTGCTGATAAAATTAGGCTGCAAGCAGCCGGCTATTCCATCCCCCCACCGACTTAGAACGTGCACAAACTTCTCCCAGCTCATGCCTTGATTGATTTTCTGGGAGTGAAGTGGAGTTTTAGACTGGAAATAATAGATCCTTATTTGGAACATCTTTCTTTGATATTTGGACTTCAAATAAATATATTTATTTTGTTCTCAGTTGTTGCATTTTAGATTCAGAGTTGCACAAATAAGAAGCTATGTAGGGGAAGTGAGCTGTGTCTGTGTAGTCTCAGAGATGAGAGTCCCTCAAGCCTTTTTTCATCGAACCTTGTTACTGTTTTTGATTATAATAATGTTACTAAGTTATCAGTTATTACGCTTGATTTTCCTAGAATAAATATTAACAAGTGCTGTTCAGGTTTATTTCCTGAAGATGAAACCATAAAAAGATCAGTCAGTTCTTTGTTACTGGTCCTTTAAAAGGTGGTGGTAGCTTTCATACTGCTGGTTTGTTTATATTTTTAGTGTTAGGGACTCAATACTGTCTTCGATAGATAGGTGGATGGATAGATTGATTGATTGATTCTTTATTAATCCCAAGGGGAAATTCACATAATCCAGCAGCAGCATACTGATAAAAAAAAAATATATATTAAATTAAAGAGTGATAAAAATGCAGGTTTATTTATTTATTGATATATGCTTTGATTCATTAACTGAATACATCTATATTCACTTTTGCTTCCAATTAATAAAAACAATGACACAGTCTGTATTTCTGAAGAATGCATGTGCAGTTTTGTTTTTTTAAACCCTAAACATGTCAAATTACCTTTTAAGGTTTTATGGGCTAAATGCAAGTAAAAAAATGTATGCATTGTCACCAAGACTTGCAAAATTATTTCTGTGTATAGAAAATTAAATATTGAATATTTTACTTATATGGATTTGACAAAAGTATGTGTTGTTTTTAAGGATTGCTTGAGTTATATTTCAGACAAAAAAGTCTGTATAATTGACTAGTCTTTTCATACTTAATAGCTGAAGCGGTTTTATTGAAATCTTTATTACTGACAGCTATAGTAAATTTCCTAAATTGAAACTTTGTGGTTTCATTGTTGAGCTAAGCAGTCATTTCTTAACATTAATATGCTTTAATGCTGCACGGAACCTTTCTTGCTCATTGCCTTGGCTAATTTCATTCTGTTAGTCAGACTCTGTTTTGTTGAAGCCAATTCAGTATTGTAGAGGTTTGGACTTAATACTGCATCCTGTTATGAGGCCATCTAAAGTGTCAGAATGAAAGCAAACACTTGATAAATTGACATACTTCACCTGATCATACAGCTTTAGTGTATCTTCAGGGGGTGACTTAATGAAAAAAAGACCAATAGGTATATTAAATCTAGTTGTAAATCTTTAGTAAGTCCTCAACAGGACCATTCATGAGGTGTTGAGTAGCAGCCTCTCTGGAAGCTTTGTAGCGAAACTTTAGAAGAATATTGCTCATGTATGCATACAAAAGATTGAACTGACTGTCTTGCAAGAAGATTTTTAAGTACGGTACAGAAAAGGTCATTGCACTGCAGGCAGTTGTTAAGACCTCTCTACAGGCAAGTCAGAGATGACATTACATATGTTGTGCTGCTCTGCAGACTACCCAAGTGACAGTGAAAAATGCCACTGGGTACTTGAGCCATGACAGCTACATCAAATTTGGTCTTTAAACCAAGGAGGGGTAGCAGTTTTAAACCTTATGAATTGACAGTTTAAGGATGCTTTTTTGGAAGTCTGAACAGATGGTAAAAAGTAGACAGTAATCTACAGCATGACACCATAGAAACAACTTTAAGTCTTATTAATTAGTTAAGACTGGAATGTTTGTGAATTATAGACATGCCAAATAACTTTCTTAACTTGTCATCAGTTTTGTTTATTTTTGGGGGCTAGTGTACTCATTGCCACATTTATTTCAGCTGAAGTAAACAGAGATCTGTGTATTTTCCTGAAATTGTTTCATTTACCAAATTGATTAGCACTCATTTTGCCATTTCATACCATGTTATCTGCCAACTTAGGAAACCTTTATTTGTGTGTGTATGTATATGTGTATATATTACAGCTTCAGATTAATCAGCATTAACATGTGCAAGTTAATTTATCTGGTTAAAATGACTTCACTTCACAAATTGTTAATGAAGCAGCACCATATGAATCGAAGTCTTTTAATAGTAGTATCAGGTCACGCGCTGGAGCATTTCCTGTGTTATTTCATGATAATGAACTGAATCCATACTGTTACGACCTACTGTAGACTTTTCTTTTTAAACTCTAATTTGGTGTTTAACTTAAGTGAGTCCTGCCCTAATTACCCACTTAAGTTGCTTATTAATGACTCAACTGGGTTATGGGTGGGGTATGGGTTTATAAATGAAGCTGCTTTGGGTTTGAGGAGAAGGACACAGCAAGGTATGGAGAGTTAGGGTTGGATGGTCTACCTTTGTTTGTTTTTTTTTTTTTTTTATTATTATTAAAGAAATGTAATTGTAAGCTAGCCATCTAAGTGATAAATTTGGATAGTATGTATCTAACTGTAAACTTAGTGAAGTTAGCTATGTTAGTGTGGTCCTACTGCCTTGTTTGTTTTGTGTAATTTTCTCCATATTTTGTGAGTTGTATTTTTTTCCTTTTATTGATAACTAGCAAAATACCCGCGCTTCGCAGCGGAGAAGTAGTGTGTTAAAGAAGTTATGAAAAAGAAAAGGAAACATTTTAAAAATAACGTAACATGATTGTCAATGTAATTGTTTTGTCACTGTTATGAGTGTTGCTGTCACCAAGGATTTGATTATCATTATTTGTTTCAATCAGATTCGTATTTGGAGGATGTGTTGTGTTCAAGTTACATTCCATGTTTGTCTAGTCTATCCCTGACCATCTCATCTTCGTTGTCAACTGTTGTAAAGATAACAGGTTTCATTCATCGAAGTGATCACTACCCAAATCGGTACTCGTGAATCTAAGATGTTCAACAGGCATTCCCGGTATTAAGTTGAGTATTTGCCTGCGAATATTTAGCGGCAGCGTGTCTATGAACATAAAGTTTCTCACGCACTTTTGCTGAGTTTGTGCCAAACACTATTCTATCCCTGACCATCTCATCTTCGTTTCCATAAGCACAGTCCTTCACCAGCAATTTTAACTCCGTTACAGCAATTTTAACACCGCTACAAAGTGATCAAAAGTCTTGTTTATACCCTGCATCTTCTCATTAAACTTGTATCTCGCGAATATCGTATTCGTCGTAGGCATGACAAATGCCAGCGGCAGACGTTTTTTATCAATGATCTTATTAGTGATAGAAGCATTGATTTTATTGCACTAAGTGAAACGTGGCTTAACTCAGACGACGCGGCTGTTTTAATCGAATCTGCGCCTCCGGATTACAGTTTTACTCATGCAGACTGCCAGGGAAAGAAGGGCGGCGGCTTGGCAAACATTTACTCAAGCCGGTTAAAGTGTAAAGATGTTAGTTTTGGTAAATTTAAGTCATTTGAGTATCTCGCCTTTGTTATTCATGGAGATTCTCACGTTCTAGTTTTATCCATGTATAGACCTCCTAAATTTAACGCGTCTTTCTTTGAGGAATTCTCAGACTTAATGTCAATTTTAATTACGAACCATGACACACTCTTAATAGTCGGCGACTTTAACTTTCATATCGATAATCAGTGTGACCTAAAAGTAAAGGAGTTCATGAACCTCCTGGACTTTTTTGATTTGAGACAGCTCGTTAATCAACCTACACATAAAGCAGGTCATACGTTAGACTTAGTAATTACCAAAGGACTAATAGTTGATGTGAAGCAGATCATTGATATTGGTCTCTCAGACCACTTTCTTCTACTATTTAATATAGAAATAATGATAGAAAACATTCATAAGAAGCATATTGTTAAAAAACGCTTCTTTGACTCATCAGCAGCTTTAAAACTTACAAACATTCTAAGCAATCAGTCCGTTTATAGTGCCAACTATAATAGCGAGGATAATGTAAATTGTAAGGTGGAAAATTTTAATTCTAAAGTAAGAGCTGCTGTTGACACAGTTGCACCTGAAAAGACAGTTAAAAAATCTTCTAGCATTGTTATTCCATGGAAGACCCAAAGAGTGTCTGATTTAAAAAGAACATGGCATAGAGCTGAGCGTAAATGGTGGAAAACTAAACTAACTATCCATTATGAGATATTGAAGGTTAATATAACAGAATACAATAACACAGTCCGTCTTGAGAGGCGCTGCTATTTCTCTAAGATTATAAATAACAATGCTAGTAATCCCAGGGTCTTATTTTCTACAATTGATCGTCTGTTAAACCCAGGTAACACAAAGGAATGCCCCCAAAATACTTCCAGTGAAACCCATGAGAACATTGCTGCATTTTTCAATCAAAAAATTAATGATATTAGAAATAACATAGTACATCTCCCCAACACTGCGGAATCCCCTAAGCCCCTAAATTAAATTCTTTCACCAGGATAGATTTACCTGATTTGCACAGAATAATCTCTCAACTGAAACCCTCCACCTGCGTCCTTGACCCAATACCAACAAGGTTTTTCAAGGAAGTATCAGGCGTGCTAATTGATAATATTCTTGACATAGTAAATTCGTCATTAAATACGGGGGTTATCCCAGACTATCTTAAGTCTGTTGTAGTTAAACCCCTACTGAAGAAAAATAATCTTGACCCATCTGCTTTTGAAAATTTTAGACCCATCTCTAACCTGCCCTTAAGTAAAATTCTAGAGAAGGCAGTCATTATGCAGTTAAATGACCACCTCAATAAACATGCTATTCTTGATAAATTTCAGTCAGGTTTTGGAACAAATCACAGCACAGAAACTGCACTTGTTAAAGTAGTAAATGACTTGCGGGTAAATGGTCACAGAGGTCATTTATCTGTTCTCATCCTCCTCGATCCGAGTGCCGCATTTGACACCATTGATCATAATATTATTAGAAATCGCCTTAGTCAATGGGTGGGCCTCTCTGGCAGTGTCTTAAATTGGTTTGAATCCTACCTGGCAGGGAGAAAATTCTTTGTTAGTTGTGGTAATCACAACTCAAAGACACATGATATTCTATATGATGTTCCACAAGCCTCTATCCTGGGTCCGCTGCTCTTCTCAATCTATATGCTTCCATTAGGTCAGATTATCTCAGGTTACAACATGAGCTACTACAGCTATGCTGATGACACACAGCTGTACTTATCAATAGATAGATAGAAAAAAAAAAAAAAGAGGCTTTGCCTTTTATTAGTATAGATAAATGGAGTCTGTTTTTATTTAGCTAGTTTATTTTTTTGTGTGTTTTGTCTCCCTCTCTCTCTCACTTGTGTGTGGCCTATTTATATATCTCTAGACTTTTTGGTAGGCTGTAACACATACACACACAAGCAGGATTGATATTGAAACATTGGACGGGTATTGGAACATAAGATGCAGCGTACCATATTGAATCATTTAATGTGATTTGGGCCATGTTTTCCTACAGAAAAACATACAAGGTACAGAGAATAACATGACAATAATTAAACCCAAACCAGTTCTATAAGCGGAATGAATGAGTTTCATTTTCGTGTCACACTAACATTGTAGACGGACAACTACTGCATGATGAGTGAGATTTATCCCTGCCATTATGCTATATTTACACATTGACACTTAAAAAAAAAAAAAAAAAAAAAAAACACACACATTGCGTTGTATAGTGGAAAATCCAGAGAAAGACTCTGCATGCTGTGATGTCTGCTAATTCAAGTCTGCCCATGAAATGTAAGAGGCTATCGAGGTATAGGTTAAAGTAGGGGACAGAATGTTAGTGGATCAACCCTGTCCCTGTCCACAAACACACTTGCTGTCAAACTTTTTCAGTCACCTATGGAGGAATATCTGGCCTGAAATAGCACGGTGCAGTTATTGCTTATGCCCGAGCGGCTAAAGAGCAGCTGATAGTATGGATTCACTTGATTCCTTATACCCCCCTCAGACTTCCCCAACGCAGACGTGGTATTTTCATTAACAATTGTATATTGCCTTCTGTATGTAGCCTCCATTATAATCTTCATTAACCTGTATTATACCATAATCAATAAAACCTAGGCAATGCTGGTGTAATTTGATTGTGCTAATATTTCCATCCATTTGGGCATAAGGTTAAGATAGTTGCATTTACTTTATATGTATATACTTGCATTTATTTGCTTGGCAAACACTTTCATCCAAAGCACCTTACAAAGGAGTTAAACATAATCAAGTAACATTAGTCTAAGGGCTATTTACAAAAGATGATCAACACAAGTGAAGAGCTGTAAAGCTAGTATAACAGAAATTATTAATTAACAATATGACATATCTACAGAGCAAAAAATATTAACTGTTTGATAAATTTCCATAAAACAATTGTAATATTGTCATATGTACAGAGTACAGTGAAATTCTTCCTAGTATGTGCAACCATCTGTAGATGACAGACAACAATGTATTTAAACAAATTACTATATAATAAGTAAATTATTTTATAAAAATTTAAAGTTTGAAAAGGATTCAATTGGTGTTTTATGCACTCAGAAATCGGTTTATATGCATTTGCCATACAAAATTGTGTTCTAGAGTAAAGTATTTTCTTTTGGCCCTAGTGTTTTTTTAATGCATCTTATGGGGCACAGAGCACCCAGAAAATAAAAGAGTAAAACTTACCAAATACCTCCTCTTTGAAGTGGCAACAATTTTAGTATAAGGAAACATGCCTACCGTGTTTCCAACGCACTTTTGCGGTAACAAAAGGAATCTGGAAATAATCACTATATTTCTGATACTATTTTTCTTGAAGTTAAGAATGTATTTTCTGTTCACTTGTGTGATAGAAGTATCTTTCCTTGGAGCACTGTCATAAATATGGAATTTATTATGGTTTTGTCTTTCGAAAGTGAGCCACGCCCCGTTGGGTAAAAGATTGTTGCAGAATGAAGTAAGCACTCATTTTGTGCATACAGCTGGTCATCTTTTAAAATAGCTGAATCTTATATTAATGGTGTTTTTTTGTTTGAAAATTACTTGTACATGCTATTTTACAATATGCGTGTAATATCAAAATGCGGATCAACACCAGACAGCTTTCTTGGCATGAAAAATGGCCATTATTTTCTATCTATCTATCTATACTAATAAAAGGCAAAGACCTCACTCACTCACTCACCCACTCATCACTAATTCTCCAACTTCCCGTGTAGGTAGAAGGCTGAAATTTTGCAGGCTTATTCCTTACAGCTTACTTACAAAAGTTAAGCAGGTTTCATTTCGAAATTCTACACGTAACGGTCGACAACGTCCGCCATGTTGAACTTTCTTATTTATAGCCCCATCTTCTTTGATATTGTATGTAAAATATGTTGGGAAGCTACCTTAAGTTTTTCTTAACTCTAAAAGATGGGGAAAATCAGAATTTTTTTTTTTTGAATCTGCAGCATTGAGTTATCTCGTTTACTGAAATATTGTAAGTCTTAAGCGGTGTTTTTTTTTTTTTTTTCCTAAAATGCAACTTATTACTTGCTTTAATCAAAAAAGCCTTGTTATGTATTTGTATTAAAATAATAATATTTTGATAAAACATATCAAAAAAAACCCTCTGGTATTATGTTTACAGCCCACCGATTTCTCAACCACCAATGGCCCTGTAGGCTTTCAGTTAACATTTTAGGTTAATCAATCCCTGAATTATTTGAAATACTGTTCCCTAGATCCCTTCCTGTATCTGAAATTCTACTGAAGGGATCTTACACCATCATTCTTGTTAACAAAACAAAACTAAACTGCAGTTTCAAGTATTGTTGCATCATTAGCCATCAACACTTGGGTTCAGAAATCGTTATCATGAAAGTAAAGGCTAGCGATTCCTCAGTAATAACTTTTAATTTTAGGCCTATGTGTTTTTGTTTTTTTTTTTTTTTTTTTTTTTTTTTTTTTTTTTTTTTTTTTTTTTTGACCCACCCATGTTCTTTTTCCTGTTTCAAAGCATACAAATCAAAATAATTCTCTTCAGTCTTTAAAGTGCCACAGTGCCATTGTAAGCTAAGGCTTTTTTTTTAAAGCAGTGATGCAGTTATGTTTAATTATAATAACAACATCTAAGAAGAAACAACCTAACCCAACATTTTTGAGTTCATGTATGTAACAATACTAGATGTATTATAATAAATATATATAATATTTATTAACACATTGCCTGTAGGCATCAGTCAAATTCACGTATATTAACCTGTTCTAAAGTGTCTACCTTGGTATTATAAAGGTATAGGCCAAAGGGTAAAATTATTCTCCTTTACATTTGTACACTGCTATATACAATGATACAAAAGACCATTCATACACTCGTTGTCTACTGAAATTAATAGGCTAGAGTTGTCATACTCATTGCCCTGCAGTGATTGATGACCTATCTCCATTTGTAAGAATGTAGTTGCTACCTGAGTATTCTGTGGCAGGTTGAGTCCTGATCTCTGATTGAGTCAAAGTACAGTTTTTGAAATATTTTTGCCACAACACTGATTAAGTTCAACATATGGACTATCTAACAGTTTAAAAGAAAAATGGCATTATCATGAAATAAATATTTGCCTCCCAAAACCAAGGTACAACAAAGAAGCTTTTGTATTTCACCTGGCTTTTCCTAACAATTTTGAACTTTCAACAATGTTGCGCAACAATAGACATCGTTCAGTTCTTTAATTTTTGTCCTTTTCATTTCTGCAAAAATTTTCAGGATTTACTTAAGAAATGATTATGATTCTTTAGTAAAGAATAACCCTTCATTGTCCAGGGCCATATCTATCAGCATAAAAAAAATCACCATTGGAAAATTTTCAGTATTTTGTTTGCATTTAAAATATGCAGCTGTCTGGTGTAAAAATGCTAGAGTTTCATGGCTTTTTTTTATTGTTTTATTAATTGATACTTTTTGACAGTATTGACATTGTTGCTTACCATACTGGCACTATGCTGTTGCTATTACTGTTCAGCAGTTGCAGAGGTCTGGTTAGCAGATGCCACACATTAAACATTAGCTGGGGAGGACTGCTTAGGAACAGTGTTACACTTGTTAACAGCTGTATTTTGTTTAGTCCAGTCTGCCACACTGTGGATAATGGGTTCATGTTCCAGGCCTTCCCTGCATAGAGTATGCTGAGTGCATTGAGTAGTAAGAAAAGCGCTATATAAATCTAGAGTATTACTATTATTATTAATGAGATAAATGACCCCTCCACATTGAACCATGTTGGAGCAGTTTACAAAGATTGTGTTTGTGGAAGCATTCCAAGTTGGTTGCAAAAATTGCAGCTGTTCAAATGAGAAGTATGACAGATTAGTTCAGCTAGTAAGGAAGAGGCTGATTCTTGTGTGGACAAAAAAAATCTTA
Source organism: Polypterus bichir lapradei (assembly GCA_026402145.1). Lineage (NCBI taxonomy): Eukaryota > Metazoa > Chordata > Cladistia > Polypteriformes > Polypteridae > Polypterus > Polypterus bichir. The sequence continues at coordinate 113,453,587 of JANRMT010027041.1, forward strand.
ATTAACTCTTTTATTGCCTCCTCCTGCAGTGTCTACATTGACTGGAGAATTCACTTATACCCATTTTTTAGGGTAGAGTGCTGTCTCTTTTACGTTGCAGAGCTGGCGATAAAGCCTACTAGCCAAAGTGTTGAACTATAAACTATAAGACTGCATGTCCAGTCCTTGTACATGCTAATAAACAAAAGCTGCTCTTTAAATGCAGTATGTCATTTGTATCTTTAACTATTAAACATTCTGCTGTTTGCTGTAATCATAGGCGTCATAGTTGGGTTGATCTGAGTTGCAGTTATTATTAGATATGGGAGAGGGAGATCTTGCAGTGCTTCAGTGGCATATAGTTAATGCATACTGTTTTGCTTTATATTAAGATTTGCCAATGGCTATATGAACTTTGCATTTGTGGTTTATGAATGCCTAATTAGCAATACTATGGTTTTAGGGTTTTTTACCCACCAGCGGAGCAAAAGTTAAAATATATATAAAAAGCACTTGATCTTGGATTGTTGTTTTATATTGACATTAGCATGCAGGGAGTGAACAGTGTGTATTGTATTCTTTGTGAACAGTATAAAGATACCCTGGACAAATGAAAGAAATCCGAGTGATAAATATACTGTCAGCAAATGTTAGGAGGGCTTAATTTAAATTCTTCACTTCTAATTGTGCTACTTTATGTATTCAGTGTTTTTTTGTTTTTTTTTTTTGTTTTGTTTTACCTAGGTGTTCCTTGCACAGACACAGCTCATGGTACATTGTCAGTGCCCTCAAAACGGCCTTGTGAATCAGGTAGGCTTTTCTCTTTTTTTAAATGTTAACCTCTTGGCAGTGTTGCAGCAAACTAAACACCAGACATAACCTCATAAACACAAGTCCTGGTATAAATTAAAGGTTTATTTATACAATATACCTTACACAAAGGCTTCAACAGTGACATAAACCAAGCACAATTCTTCTCCTTCTCTTTTTCCTCTCTTTCCACTCCTCCAAGCAAGCTTTCTCCTTCTTCCATCCAACTCCACCTTACCTGGATAAGGTCTTGCAGTCTCAATTATCTTGGACCCAGGAGTATTTCCGGTGCTAAGACATACCCTGATGGAAGTACTTCCAGCTCCATCAGAAGTCCCAAAAAGTACACATTGTGAGTCCAGTCAGCTACCCCTGGCTGTCCTTGTGAACCCCAACAGTTACAGTTCCCAGCATGCCCTGCAGAAATATGTGTAGGAGTTCTAACCAAAAGAGGCTCCTATCTACCGTACTGGAGAAGAAAATATTCATCGGTGCTTCTTTCCCCAGGACCTTCCATTGCATTGGCCTCCTAGTTAGGTAAGGATCCTTATTCAGTCCTGGCCAGAATAGCAGTTTCTGCATGCTGTCCATGACACAGTTGAAATGCAGTAGTGTTTTTTTTTTTTTTTTTTTTTTCCAATTTTTAAATATAGTGATGTTCACTGAAAGGCTTAAAAATTCTGAAGTAAATGGATTTAATATGGATTCACCAACCAATCCACTGCCAATCGAAATCAGCTGATTTTCACAAAAAAAAAATACCTTCATTGGTGATCTTTAAAAATTAGGGATGCACTGTAAAAATTAGGGATGCACAATAATATCGAATTTATATTTGTATTGGCAGGTAATGGGTTAAAATAATTTTATCAGCATCGGGCTGATGACTAGATTGGACCGATAATTCGATCCAATATTGATGATGCATTCACTGTGTCCAGGATGTGCCAGACGTTTAGGCAACGCTGGGCAACTGTGTGAAAATGTCTGCGGTGTGAAAGTTTTTCAAAGTGAGTGAGAGCGACATAAAATATGCCATTTGCAACACTTATTCAACTAATGTTTTGTGCGGAGGGACCAAAGTGCGAAATTTCAATACCAACAACTTAATTACACACTTGAAGACACGCCATCCTGACAATGTTCAGAATTCCTCAGAGCAAAAAAAGTTTTCGTACATAGCGCTTCCAAAAGTTACATAAGATTGTGTAAAGTCATGTGCACAAACTCCTTGCTGAAGATGTCACAGCCATAAGCTTTCTCACTGATATATGGACATCTAATACGAGTGATCCCAAGTTTGCCATGTATGGCTCATACTTTATAGCTTGCTGTGAACAACGGCTTACTATACCAGTGCAGCGTCTCGGATACAATTGCGATCTGCAGAAAAATAGCCGGTCACTTTAAGCCTTCACAAGTAGCCAACTCGCATCTCAAAACTATACAAATTGAACTTGGTATGTAGCCGAAAATGCTTCAACCAGATGTTTCGACTAGATGGAACAGCACATTCTATATGCTGCAAAGCTTGCTGGAGCAGAAAAGAGCCATTGGGGCTTATGCCTCCGATTTTGAGCTACCTGCAACTCTAACGCCTAATCAGTGGGGTTTGATCGAGAACATAATCACACTCCTTGCTCCATTTGAACAACTGACAAAAGAAATTTGCCAGTCTGAAGCCTTGGCTTCTAACATTATTCCCTCAGTTAATGCTTTAAAACGACTGTTGACTCAAAGCGCTCATACTGACTTCAGAGTCAAAACCAATAAAAGCGCTGTCTTGGAGGCTGTAAACAATCGTTTCATTGAGATTTACTCAGAACCCATGTACTGTGTTGCCACTATTGTAGACCTGAGATGCAAAGACCGCTATTTCGATTCAGATGTAAAATCATTGCCACTCAAAATGTTGCAAGTTCAGATGGAACATGCATCGAACGAAATGCAAACGAGTGAATCAGAGATATTTTGCCCACAACAGAAAAAGGGCCAAGATAAATGACAAGGTGGCATGCATGCTCTTCGAAATGTACAACGAAATTCTTGAAGAGAACTCATTGAAAACAGCCAGATGACGACAGAGGTGAGTTTTTACAAAAAAAAAAGCTCTGTGGAGATCTTTACAACATTGTTTTAAGTAAATAACTAGGGCTGTCGGATCAAATATCACTATTCCAACATAATTTGAATGTATAAAAAATCTTGGAAGGCAAGAAAGAAAAACTGCAATCGAATGTAAAAGAGCGATTGTTGGTTTTACCTCATACTAACTTTGACTTCATGTTACTTAAGATGTGCTGGACACTTGTGGGATTTTACAGATCTGTTTTTGCACTTTTTAGGATCAGCCTATACAGTGGTGTGAAAAACTATTTGCCCCCTTCCTGATTTCTGATTCTTTTGCATGTTTGTCACACAAAATGTTTCTGATCATCAAACACATTTAACCATTAGTCAAATATAACACAAGTAAACACAAAATGCAGTTTTTAAATGATGGTTTTTATTATTTAGGGAGAAAAAAAATCCAAACCTACATGGCCCTGTGTGAAAAAGTAATTGCCCCCT
>JANRMT010027041.1:113471946-113508466 GCA_026402145.1 Polypterus bichir lapradei
GGGTTCAAAAACTTATTTCCCTCAATGAAATGCAAATCAATTTCTATCTTTTATTTAAAGTTATTTTTTCGATTTTCCTTTTGATGTGCAATCTGCCACAGTTGAAATAAACCTACCATTGAAATGATACTGTTCTGAGACTTTTCATTCCTTTGTCATTGGACAAACTTACAAAATCAGTGAGGGGTCAAATAATTATTTCCTCCACTGTATATATATATATATATATATATAATATATATATAATATATTTTATTAGTTAAGGTATGTATTGTACTTTAAGGAAATTGTATTTATTTTAGCATTTTATGGTCACTAAACAGTAAGCCTGCAGAATTTCTTTTTGTTAATAAAAAAATAAACAGTTAATACCTGTGGTCTATAGTTTAAATTTAAAAATACACTTTTAATATAGGACATAGAATTTACATTTGTCTGGTTATGCAGGACATTACTGTAAAAAATGATTTAAGGAGTAAAGAAGAAAAAATAGAAATCTGAATTTTCTGATCAGGTAACATTAAATTGGTGATCAATATCAGCAGATATTTATAGTAGCAACACACAGAGACAGCATCTCCATACAGCCTATAAGGAGATGCAAGAAATCATTATGTTCAATCTGTGATTAGTCGTCACATTCAAATGGTAAAAGTAAAATAAAATTGAGGTTTTATCCCAAATGATTTTGCTAATGGTAAAAGGAAGTTTAGTCTTTTTGTATTTTAAATCTCACTGGTAGGTGAGATGGCTGCTAACAGCAAGAACCTTGTCTCTTCATTTAGCATTTCATTCCTGTCTCTCTTCCTTACTAATTGCCTCCGGTACATTTTGCATATAGCAAATTACAAACACAATTCTATTTGGTTTTATGAATATGAGAAGTGTTCTGTCTTATATCTATTTTCTTTGAAACTTAGAAATATTACACTTGAAAATATTTAAAGGAGCTTTGTTTTTACAGATGCAGCAGCTACAGAAATAAATATTAAAGTGTAAAATAAGCTGCCAACTATAAATCTGAATTTACACAGAAGGACACAGAATGAATGATCTCCTTTGCTAGCTTACATGATCAATAACAATTTTATGCCTTGTATTAAAAAAAGAACTCATTTGAATTGAAGTCACCTCCCTCCTTGTCCAGAGTGTCATAACAGTGATTTGTTGTTACAGCTGAACATGAAGTTTAAGAAAACTGGAGCTTCTATTTTTTTTTTTTATATATATATATATTTCCAATATTGAATAAGTTAGCATTGTTTAATTTTAAGGATAAAAGTGAAATTTTAAAGAGGGGCAAATCATTTGTCATACAATAGGCTAAGTATAGTTTAAAGGGTTCTGCTTTCATGATCTTCATACTCCGCAGTGTTACCAGTTGCACTGAATACAAATATCGATCTGTGTGAACGTGGCTGGGGTACATAAAGGACAGTGCTGATGTAATAAAGTTTAGAAGGTGTCGTTACTTCATTTTAGTGGGTTATACAGCTTGAATTTGTTTTTTTTAAGTTTAATTGGAGCAATATATAGAAATATTAGATTGGCTATTTCTGCTATTTTGTATTGACAAGTGCACTAATGTACACAGTTGAAACACATTTGTAGCTTAGCAGTGCTTTTCAAGGCCAGTCTTGTAGGTGGCACTAATTCATTGTCATAGCTTTTTCTCAGTGTCCACTAACAACATTTGTGACTAAAATATACAATATGGTTTGTTGATGTGCTCTATAAACTTCAGCACATCAGCTTGCATTGAAGTAAGGTATGGAAACACAAGATACAGAGGTAAATCAGGTGGCCAGGTAAATTGTGTCATGGCAGAATTCTTGGAAAATCAAGGAAGGTAAAACACATTCAACCAAATACCGCATTGATGTAAAACTATATACATTGCTTTAAGCAGTGATGGCAGCTCAGCATCAGAGCAAGCAATGAATATGATAAAGGCATGGACGTGCTTCATCTGCAAAAACATATGTTTGCACAGTTGTTGATAATTAAGGACTTTTCTTTAAAGCACTGGAACCATCATGTTGCTATATCACAGATATAGGGGTGTTTTCAGCTATACAAAATAGTTACAAAGAAATCTTTGAGTGGAGCTGAAAGACCTAACCTGTGATATATTTACATCAAAAGCAGCTCTGCCACATAACATTTCACTTTATTTTAACTGAATGTGAATTGACATGAAACATAAATGTGAACTGTCTTATTGTTAATTGTTTACTGAATAATGCTGAAAATTTTAATATTTGTGGCAAACATTTGGTCATTACTATCGACAATGCCTCAGACATGAATGGTACTGCGCAGGTGGTTGACGTTCTCCATATTACATGCTTAGTACACAGCTTAATGATAGTAACTAAACATCCTTGCATTTTCCTTTAGATAGAGCTCTAGTATGATCACCATCATACAAAAAAATTAAATTAAGGCTGTCATTAGAAACAGTGCAGTTAATAATAAATATTAATGTCAATAAGAGAAATTGTAGTACATTAGCACCCAATAATCAACACAGCATAGTACATTATTGTAGTAAAACATAAATTACGTCCAGGACAAAATATACACAATGTGCAGTTCACAAGAAAATGTTTTACACAATACAAAAAGAATCTTCCTAACATTGCTGTATTGCCCAATATACTGTAGTTACAAACAACACAATTTTAGTTAATAGTTTAATTTACCTCTCCAACAGAACCATTCAGAGAGAGAGAAATTACATACAGTGCAGCTGAAATTAAAGCAAATCTAATAAAAATGAGAAGGAATCTGTATTCTAAGTAACATGGACAGTCATATGCAGATCAACTAGTGCAGCCCCTAAAGTCATTGAAAGTGGCCATACCCACTGTCTTAAAAGGTTAACCTCATGAACTCAGTTACACACCCCTCCATGCACAGCTACATCATAATGTGTAAAAACCTAGTTAATTCTCCTCTTAATAAAAATAAAAAATAGCAATATGATTTACAGTAGATGTAATGTGAACAAAAGTGTCACCACGTGCCTTATTTCACTATGCAGTACGCAACTTATGTCAGAGCTGCTTCTGCCTGAGAATGAGAAACCGGAGTTTTATTCCCAGTTCACTTTCAAAGCAGAAGAAATTTAAGATTGGAAGTTTCAAGTGAACTACATATTTACTTCTTATAAGCTCATTAAGCACCTAGTTTAAAAAAAAAATGAAATGCAGAAATACTCTGTAATTAGTACTGACTTTCATTTGACATTTAATTATTTTTCAGTTATATTAATTTGTGGTAAACCACACAGTTGATGTAATTCACTGTTTCCTGTAGCAGAAAACAATGTATGAATCTGACTTGATCACATGTTTTAATGAAAACAATCAACTGCCCATCTCTAAAAGAAAGAGAATATCTACTGCTTTAGCCTATTTACTTGGGGGCTAGCTTTGGTTCTTGTCAGATTACACCATGATCGGCATATGATGATGCAGAACAAAAGATAAAGAATTACTTGGTCGCATCCACATTGTCACTCTCTGAAACTCTATTAAGTTGATGCAGTATGCATAATGTGGCATATGTAGAGAGAAGGGTGATACTGTGATCACACAAAGAAGTTCATTCACAACTGAGCATGCTAACCAGCTACTGTTTTTGAACAAAGACCTTGATTTGAACTACTTGAACTGCATTTATCCAGCCAGCATTAGCATACAAACTCTGTGTTTTAAAATCTGTGCCCAGTTTGTTACATTTTATTTTCAAATTTCTGAAACTTACTCTGTTGCTTTTTGCATATGATTTAAATTAGTATGTTTAATAAAATGTTTGCAATAATGCTTACATTAAGCACATTAGAAATTAAAATGCAGTAAATTAAAACTAGTTTCTGCATTTTCTAATTATGCATGTTTCATTAATTTTATTAGTAAGCAAATATTAGGGGAGAGGTTAGGGGCATGTGCTGATTACAGCACATTGTCACACCCACCAGACACGACTAAACTAACCCAAGTACAGCCGTGCAATGAATGGCACTTGAGCACCACACTGTATGTTGTTTTTTTTTTTGGAACAGTGGCTTGCAGGGATGAATGCATGTTAACGTCATAGCCAGGATGAAGCAATTGCAGATTAAGGGCCTTGCTCAAGGGCCCAACAGAGTACAGTCAGTTCTGGTTTTTATGGATTTCAAACCATCAACCTTCCGATTGCTGGCACAGATCCATAGCCTCAGAGCCCCCAATCTGCCCAGATATTAGCATTAAACATATTATTGTAAATATTTTAGACAATATATCAAATTTATGAGAAATATAATATCTAGTCCTTATAGTTGGCTATGATACTATATAGTTCAAGAGACCTGGGTTTAGGTCCTGGTGTTTTCTTGGTTCATACTTTCATTTCAGGATTTGCATGCAAAATGTTATTGCGTCCTTGCCTTTTCACAGAGGAAATGTCAATTTAAATGGAAAAAATCCTTCTAAAACACACACCATGTATAATTGTTGTTTTGAGGCAACTGTACCTTACTTTTGGAGATATTATACTGCTTCCCTATTTGATATGTATAAAAAAAATGATAAAATGAAACAAAAACATCAGGTTATCTAATACTCATGGAGAATGTACATCTGGGGACAATTCCTTAAAACCTTTATATTGAATAGCTGAGAAATCCGCCACTGCAAAGGCTATACCCATGGGGCTTCCTCCTAAAATAACCCGTCCCCAATTCCTCCAGCCTGTACCCTGTTTAAACTGCTGGTGTTTCAAGAAGAGAGCAAATTATACTTATAACAGAAGATATGACACTGATAGAAAATAAAAAGTTAAAATTGTTGATTAATGATTAATTTATACATTATAGTGTGTGCTATGGCAGAGGAGACAGTCACATATACAAATACACAACCGCAGCTACTTGGCTCCGTGCATTTGAGACGCAGTTCTGTCTTCTGTATCTTTCTATCATTGTTACTGTTGCATCACTGTATGGCATAACAGCAAGTAAAGTTTAGATAAGCATTGTGGTCTATGGATATATTAGATGGTAAAATGCTTTGGCTATATTCTGGCTTTTTTACATTTCCAATTATACTGTAATGTTAACTTACTTTAATTATTCATTTAAATGTACATCCACGAAGGTGGGTGTTGTGTAGCTTTGTCCTTGCATCTACAGGTGTTCAATCGGGTGTTTTGAGTACTGAAGTCTGCATCCAAACTTTTAATGGCAGTTCTTTCCACTGTATTTGACAGGACGTGACACATCCTTTGTATGAATACATATTTTGTAATTTCATAATTTCAAGAACATAATTGCCAGTTCTTTCAACCTTACATTGACTCCTACACTATTGTTATAAATGAACAACAGAACACATAAACAACCTACCACAACATATCTTTCACTTTTACCTTTAATTTCTTTGAATACAAATGTATAATCTGTTACATAAAGGTTTTTCCCCTTAACAGATTGTTTGTTCGAAACATATGCAGTGTGCTTTCTGCACACACAATATACATTTATATATTTAATAGATCTTCTTTGGAGACCTTTTGGCTGTAAACTGTATCATAATTAGAAACTTGCTCTCTGTCGTACCATGTTAACAAGTGCACATCTGGCCTTTGCAGTTCTAAATCATTGCCCCTAGTCTGACATCTGCCTTCTTGAGGTCTTGTGTTAGTTTAGAAATGTGAAGCTCAGTAACCAGTCTGCTTGCTCCCACCCAGTTTTAAGCAAACTTTACTTATTGTTATATTCACACACACATATTATATAGGTCTGGCTCAGTAAGCCTACTCCCACCCTAAAAAAAAAAAAAAGTTTTAAAATGCTCGAATAGCATTTTGTTCAAGTACTGATTTGCAAGTAGTTATTGAAATACTTATTTAGACACGGCCATCCCCAGTATCCAAAAAGGAAAGTTTTTGGTTATTTATAATTCAAAATAAAAAAGCAGTATCAGTTTTATATACAAATAAACACAGTGATATTCATTTGCTTTATTTATTTTAATTAAAGAACATATCCATTGTAGGAATTGGAACACCAAGTTAAGTTAGCTGTGTCTCTTAATTTTTCTTTGTTAAAGAAGTTTTCTAGGTGTACAATGGTAACATAAATAGTTATACTTTAAAGATTCATGGACCTGGTAACAAAAATTAAAGGAATACCAAAGTGTGGCTGAGATAAGCAGTCATCTTTGAAAAGCAGAATAGGCTACAACCATGTGTATACCTTGTTTTGAGAATTTTTAAATTTGATGATGCATGCAAGAATTTAACACACTCCCACTTTGTGTATATCTTGATATTATAACTGATGCAACATACACTCAGAGTGACCAAGATTGGACAAAAGGTAAACTGTCCTCAGACCAGAAGATTAGCTTTTGCAGTAGTTCCTTCAAATCTTGTTGTTTATATGTCATGTTGACCTTTTTTGTATGTTTAATCATAGTTATGTTCTTCAAAGTCAGATAAATATTTTACTGCTTCTAAATCAGCTATAGTGATAAAAAGCAGTAAAAACAGTGCCGTGAAATGTTTCAATTTTTATTTAACATGACCCAAGCAAAAACATTGATGCAAACAGTCTAGAGCTCTGCATTATGTTCATTTCCTGAGTTGGTATTTATGAACAAAAGAAACGCTCATTCTTTCAAATTTAATGCGTTTTTTTTCTTATAATATATTGTATTGAACTCTTAGCCTTTAATATAGGTGTGTATTTATTGTGGCCATCCATCAAAAAATAAATTCAGTTTCTCCAGCTGATTCAGAATTAAGGAATGTCTGCATTTCTGGATTTTAACATATCAATGGTTTTAATTTAATTGTTTGTCAACAGCCTTCTTGATTAATTTATTCTCAATTAATTTAATTTAATTTTACCCTCTTTGTCCATTATCTTGCAATGTGAATAAAGATTCAGGTAGTATTGCTATGAGACAAAAAGTTTTGCAGCTTGTGCAGGCTAAAACATAACATTTGTTTAGTGAACTAAAACTGCTGAATTATTAAATCTGAGGGATCTTCAAGCTAATCACAAAGTAGCATGACAGGGAAATTGCAATATCCCTTTACACTAAACAAAGGGAGCTGAAGATGAGATACCAGAAAGCAGATTTAATTTCTTTCATCCTTTATGTGTGTATTAACTTCTTAGACTTCAGTATATGTCTAAAAATCTGTCTCCAATCAACAGCTCCTGAGTATTATTTGCCCTGCTTCAGAATGGACTTCTCAAAGCACCCTCCCTGTTATATATCCCATTAGTCAGCATGATTACGTTAAGAGCAGACAGTGCCTTGTGTAGGGCCAGGGGAAGAAAATGCAGAGCTGTTCGTTACATCTTCTTACCCTGCAGCACTTTCTAGGCTACAGTTGGGTAGATGAAAGATCTGGCTTTCTGTAATGGACTGTTGCCGGGCTATCAAAGCACACTTAGATGAGGAGACTCCTCTACAGGCAGCTCATGCCAGAGACCAATAGATTATATTAGAGGTAAGAAGCTGTCTGATTGGTTCTATAAGCTGGACTGTTAAAGAAAAAAAAAGCAAAACACTCACCTGTGGTAAAGATATAGCTTTGGTATAGGGAGGAGGAATAATTTGTTGTAAAGAACACGGTCGAAAATTCAAGTAATGGACCCTGTAAGTAATATGAAAGGAATGTGGAGGCTACAGGGAAGAACAAGGGCTGCAAATGTATAAACAAATTACCAAAAAAAAAATTCTTCACAGAAAGATGCTTTATTTCGCACCTGTTTTCATTGACAATATATATGTGCACGTTCCTCTATTTCTAAATGGTGAAAATCTTCCATAACTATAAAAAAAGTAAAATAGTTTCAGCAAGGTGTGCAAGTGGTTTGTAACACATTCTTACTTAATTTTAAAACAAATTAGTACATGTACACTACCTTTATAAGACCTTTTTTTTTTGGTAAATTTATCCTTGCATTTGCTGTGTTACCATGCAGTGACTCTTAACAATTCTTCTTCTTCTGTTTCTTCCTTCTCTTTACCTTTTCGCACTTTGCATGGAGTTGATGTGCTTGATCATTCTTCTCCCTGCATCTCAGTTGTGCTCCTCCTACCTAGTCATACCTTTTTCATTCATATCTTCTTTCACTTTCTCAATCCACTGCCACTTTGGCCTCCCTTTCTTTCTCTTTCCCTGTACTTCCATTCCCACCCCTCTTTTGCCCAGAAATTCATTTTCTGTCCTCCTCACATGCCCATACTGCTTCAAGAAGTTTCCTGTACTTCCTTTATATATAAATATCTATCTCTATCTCTATAAAACTTTTGTTGTAACTCTGTCTTATTTCTTATTATGTCGTTTCTGTTTTACAACAGTTAACAGTTATTAATTGGACCAATAGGGCTGATTCTTGGCTGTGAAATGGGATCAGAATCTGCATACTTACGAAAATAAAAACATGTTTCCAACAATGTTTATCATAAACAAGTTAATATGTAATGAGACAGATTGCTAGAAACATTGAGCAGTTAAATTCTGCTGTTCAAGTCAGTGGGTCTGTGTAAAAGCTTTAGTGAGTCCAAATAGTTTAGGTGGTATTTTTTCATGGTTGTGCAAAAGCCCAGCCTGCACTTAGATGTATTTTATTTGTCTTACAGCATACCTCTACATGCTTTTGTAAAAATAAATAAATAAATAATTTAATTAATTCTGCTGCCTGTTACTGTCATTTATAAATGGCTGCATTTCTATACACACTTTTCTCAACCCATGTACAGTATAGCCTTTAAACAGCTTTTCTTTTATTATATTTTTTCTTTTATTTTTAATTATTCAACTTGGGTCTATGTTGGTTACAAGTCCATTTACTCAAGTCTCCCTCTGATCCTGTTTTCTACCACAATTTTATACCTAGCATTCTTCTTATATAGATACTGATCAAAGTTTTTTGGTTGAGTTATTGATTTTGTTTTAATTACAACAAATTAATCTATTTATGTAGAATTGAGGTTGAATTAATAAGCTATTATCAATAGCATTAACATTTCTGTAAATCAAATTTACAGGCCGGTCTTAGGTATACCATAATTATACTGAATGGTAATTTGTAACTGCAGCTTGAAGTGATCTTAGAGGGGAAACTGCAGAAGTAACTACACAATAAATGAAAATGTGTGGCAATGCTCATGTGGTACATTGAGTAATGTACAGTATTCTCTGGTGCATTTCAAAAATACTCCCATTTTTTTTTTATCATAATCTTTCATATCATAAGTTATTTTTTATTTGTGTTTTAGAACAGTTCATCAAGAACATTAAGTATTATAATCTTTATATGTGCATTGGGCCATCTCGCATTTGCCAGAGTTTGGGATAAAATTCCTGGCTGGGTCACTGTCTGAGTGGAGAATGCTAGGTTTTCTCTGGGTACTTAAATGTTGCATCTCTTTTTTAGGCAATTGATTCAATTTTGCCTTCATTTTGATGACTTTGTTTCTTGCTGAAAGTTTTTCTTGTGCTTATTCTGTTTGAAAAGTGTTTCTTTGGTACCATTGTCAACAAAAAGCTGTTGGAACATACACAGACAATACTTCAGTTGTCTTATTATGTGATTGTTCATCCATATGATGAAAGAGGATTGTAAAATCTGGCAGTGACTAATGATTGATGCATGTTATTTTTTACTCTGGCTGTTGGCCTTCCTCTCTTTCTCATGGATGGGGGTTGATTTGAGTTTAGTTTTGTTAAGTTTTGACTTGATTGTATGGAGTGTTACATGTTTAATTAATTCAATAAAAGATTAAAAAAAAATAATAGATGCACTATAAATGAAGACATTATTGTGATTAATTTATTATTGAAATGTCATAGAGGTAGAAAATGTACAAATATGAAATTTGCTCCAATTTTATCATAATACCATCTTTACCCACTGTCTTGCACCTGTGTGTGCAGACAGAAAAAAGGGCACATACTTGTACCTAATTTATATTGATTCATTATTCCGTTTAGAATTGGCAAGCTGAATAAATTTTGTGCATTGGGAAAACATGCAGAGTCTATGTTTGTAGCGGGCAGCCAGAAATTCATATGTCTGTATTTCCCTTGGCACATTCACATACAGTACCGCAATCAGCTCACACAAGCACGTCAGCTGTAACAAGGCTAGGGATTAAATCTGAGTCCCTGCAGATTTTAAGCAATATTTTTATGAATGTTTTGTGATATAACACAGTATTTTGTAAAATAATGCAATTATATATAATGATGTATAGTAATAATCATAATAATGCAGCATTTTTAAGTGGTGGGAATATGTTTCTGTTCTTGAGTGTCTTGAATGAAAAGAATGATTAAGTAAATCGAATTATTAATGCAACTCTGACCCATGGGTGTGCAACATTTCAGTGGACTGGGAAATAATGACACCCTTGATCAAGCAGGGAAATGCAGCCCAACCAGCTAAATGATGACTCACAAATATAGTAATTCATATCACCAAGACAATATTATAATGTATGTTGATGTGACAAACATATTACACCTCAAAAGTGATATATATGATGTATGGACTCACCATTTTAGTTCCCTTTTAAAAGGACCAAAGCTGCGTATTTGCACTGAAGAAATATTTTGTTTTTTCATGTTTGTTAGCTGCCTGTTCTCACTTCCCAGGCAACTGGCCAATAGTTCAGGAATATCACCATCAAGCTTTATTCTGTCATTCCTGCTGTGCTGCATGGCATTAACCAGCCAGCAAGGTGCTAAATTCAGTTTTCATATGGTGTTGGTGAACATACATTAAAGCACGTTTTTCCCCAACATAAAATGGCAGCTTGCAGCATTGTTCAGTTCTCCTAATATAATCGGAGCACGTAACAGCATTCATATTCAAGTAAGGTCACCTAGCAAGAATGAAGCTGCTTTTGTTAATTGTAAGCAGTTACACTGCATTAACACAGACGTCACCCAAGATGTGTCTGGCAAGCACCATGTCTCAGTGGCCTGGGTCAACCCTTGATTTATTTTGAGGCAGGGTAGGTTTGACAGGCATGATGTGGCTGGCTTGTTGGTGAGGTACCTGGCTGAACCCTTTTTGTTTCATATGACGTTTTTAATTCATTGTAACAGAAATCATGTAATTACATGTGATAGCTGCTGCCAGTTCAGACAATGGTGCCTTGTACCTTTCCTGGACCCTTGGAGTGCAAAAGTGAAGCGCTACAATGCCATGAATGATCTTGTCCTCTCAGTTGCGAAGCACAGCCAGATACTTTTGAGTGACGGTGGCAGGAGAGAGCTGCTTTACCAGCCAATGAAGTTCTGCACCACCATGATTATTGCACTGCTGGTTTTATAAATCTTTTTTTTGATGATGCTTTTTTGGTGCACATATTTTCACACACGAATCCACACAAAGTTTAAGTGAGGCCCCTGGAAACTCATTCAGTCTCTCGCTTATTCACATCACACAAACATTAAGTCGTTCCAAACCCGTCAACTTGATATCCACATAATAATGGATTAATTCTGATTTTGTTATCATTCCAGATTAACACGCTCAAACAAATAAATTGATATTTTTGTCTCATAAAAATTTGCAATGGTTAGCCAATTATATAACTTTTACTGATTAGCCAGGAAGTAACAATTCAAAATTCATATTGTGAGTTAGCTAACAAAAACATATTTAATCAGTTTTCATCATAAGACATTTTGACTATGTGAATCATCATTTCTTTGATGAATGAATCAAAAAGTTTGTGTTTATAATGCTGTCATTTGGAAATGTTCAACAGACCTATGTGTTCTGCAATGAAACGGTCATTCTCATAATGTTAGGTACCACTGTCTTCAGAGCTATGGCAATTTTAATAAGTCAAACCTGCAACATTGAGGCCTCACACTGGAAAATCAATGGCTTGAAAGTAAGCAATGATCTTTAACTCAACAAGAACAAACAAGTACTTGCCTCTAAGCTACTTAGAAACTGTCTAAGTATAATAGAACTTTCAGTGATGTAGTGATATTAATTAGAGAGTAATTCTATTAGACCTTTTATACTGTAAATTATGACATTCATTTATCTTGTATATTTGGCATAAATTGGCATTGTTAGCACATAATTTTCCTGGTTCACATCTTGCCTAACCAATAGACAGCACTTCATCATACATGGAAAAAACAAATCCTCCCTTGCTGATGTTACTCAAGGTGTACCCCCAGGGAGCAGTTCTGAGTACAGTACCTTTTTTTTTTTTTTTTTTTTTTTTTTTTAAATATATATTCTCCATCTTGGCATTGTTATCCTGTTTGCTGTTTCACTGTTGAAATCTACACTGAATTTTGTCTGAAACCTACTGCTGATTTTCCCATCTAACTCCAAAATATACTGCAGCAGTTATTTAGGCAAGTGGCTAAACGCTAATTTTCTCAAATTTAATACAGGCAAAACTGAACTTTTATTAATTTCTCCAAAATTCTTAACTTCCAAGATACCAAATCTTTGTAGTAATATTGATGCTGTGATTGTTAATCCTTTACAGATTATTTGTAATCTTGGTTTTTATTACTGGACTCATTACTTACCTTTAAGCCTCAAATAAGCTAAATTAGTAAAAATTGCATTTTTTGAATCTCAACAGCTGTGCTTGTCTTCACCCTTTACTAAATAAGGAGGACACTGAAACACTGGTTTATGCTTTCATTTCTACCCAACTTGATTATTTTAATACCCTGTTCATTGGTCTCCCAGCTAAAACACAAAATAGACTTTAGTTTATTCAGTGATCAGCTGTAAAGAGTTAATAAAATACAAACTTTTGCATGTCCTCTTTGATATTTTGAATGGTCCAATTCCCACTTATCTGAACTCCTCCACACTTACAAACCTCACCAGTACTCGGGTCCTCCAGTACTGAAACATTGGCGTTCACTTAGACCAAACTATCCTACACACATGGACAAAATTGTTGGTACCCTTCAGTCAATGAAAGAAAAACTCAAAATGGTCACAGAAATAACTTTAATCTGACAAAAGTAATAATAAATAAAAATTCTATGAAATTTATCTAATAAAAGTCAGACATTGCTTTTCAACCATGCTTCAACAGAATTAATAAAAAAAAAAAAACTCATGAAACAGGCCTGGACAAAAATGATGGTACCCCTAGAAAAGACTGAAAATAATGTGACCAAAGGGACATGTTAATCCAAGGTGTGTCCACTAATTAGCATCACAGGTGTCTACAATCTTGTAATCAGTCAGTGGACCTATATATATGGCTCCAGGTAGTCACTGTGTTGTTTGGTGACATGGTGTGTACCACACTCAACATGGACCAGAGGAAGCGAAGGAAAGAGCTGTCTCAGGAGATTAGAAAGAAAATTATAGACAAGCATGTCAAAGGTAAAGGCTATAAGACCATCTCGAAGCAGCTTGATGTTCCTGTGACTACAGTTGCACATATTATTCAGAAATTTAAGATCCATGGGACTGTAGCCAACCTCCCTGGACGTGGTCGCAGGAGGAAAATTGATGACAAATCAAAGAGACAGATAATACGAATGGTAACAAAAGAGCCCAGAAAAACTTCTAAAGAGATCCAAGGTGAACTTCAAGCTCAAGGAACATCAGTGTCAGATCGCACCATCCGTCGTTGTTTGAGCCAAAGTGGACTTAATGGGAGACGACCAAGGAGGACACCATTGTTGAAAACAAATCATAAAAAAGCCAGACTGGAATTTGCCAAACTACATGTGGACAAGCCACAAAGATTCTGGGAGAATGTCCTATGGATAGATGAGACAAAAATGGAACTTTTTGCCAAGGCACATCAGCTCTATGTTCACAGATGGAAAAATGAAGCATATCAAGAAAAGAACACTGTCCCTTCTGTGAAACATGGAGGAGGCTCTGTTATGTTCTGGGGCTGCTTTGCTGCATCTGGCACAGGGTGTCTTGAATCTGTGCAGGGTACAATGAAATCTCAAGACTATCAAGGGATTCTAGAGAGAAATGTGCTGGCCAGTGTCAGAAAGCTTGGTCTCAGTCGCAGGTCATGGGTCTTGCAACAGGACAATGACCCAAAACACACAGCTAAAAACACCCAAGAATGGCTAAGAGGAAAACATTGGACTATTCTAAAGTGGCCTTCTATGAGCCCTGACCTCAATCCTATTGAGCATCTTTGGAAAGAGCTGAAACATGCCATCTGGAAAAGGCACCCTTCAAACCTGAGACAACTGGAGCAGTTTGCTCATGAGGAGTGGGCCAAAATACCTGCTGAGAAGTGCAGAAGTCTCATTGACAGTTACAGGAATCGTTTGATTGCAGTGATTGCCTCAAAAGGTTGTGCAACAAAATATTAAGTTAGGGGTACCATCATTTTTGTCCAGGCCTGTTTCATTAGTTTATTTTTTTAAATAATTCTGTTGAAGCATGGTTGAAAATCAATGTCTGACTTTCATTGGTTAAATTTCATAGAATTTTTATTTATTATTACTTTTGTCAGATTAAAGTTATTTCTGTGACCATTGTGAGTTTTTCTTTCATTGACTGAAGGGTACCAACAATTTTGTCCACGTCCATATGTGGAGGCTGGTCATCTAGTGCCATGGCACCAAAACTTTTCAATTTGTTAACCACAATGCATTCAAGGCGCTTCATCCCTTCAACACCTTTTCTTTAAAGCTGTATAGGGTCATTATTGTCACTTGTACAGAGTACAGTGAAATAATGATTATTTTAGTATAACTAACTTACCTTAAAAATTCTGTCATTCTTATCTCTGCTCCTTTGGTACAGTTCCACTGGTTTTCCCTAAGACCAAACTATGTACATGAGGAGATCTGGTTATTCAGAACCATGGCACCAAAACTTTGAAATTCCTTGTAAAGCCGCCTTCTTCTTATGTACTTTCTTGTTCTTTTTATTGTGTTCTTATTACTTTCATGTTTGTCCTCATACTAATGCTATTTGTTGTGGCCATTGTTTTTAGAAAGGTAGTATATAAATTAAACATTATTATGTAACATATATTATTAGTGTGGTTTATTTAACCTCTTATTCAATTAACAATAGTAATTCTGTGAATTATTTAAAAACATATGTCTCAAGTTTTTTATCAAGTATTAACTGAATGATTCTCTGATATCATTTTTCAGGTTCAACGTCTGAAAATGAAGAGTCTCCAGGAAAACGCCCTCGACTGGAAGATGATGTTACTGAGGAAAATCGTGGTGGATCAAAGCAGCGGAACCGCCGGCGCTGTTATCGTTGCCAAACTAAACTTGAGTTGGTGCAACAAGAGTTGGGCTCTTGCCGGTGTGGTAAGTAATTTTAATTCAGCTGCAGCTACTGTATTGTCTGGAATTCTGTATTTCACAAAACCCTTTCTAACCAGAAATGTTGATAGTGTGCAATATATTTTTTGTTGTTTTTCTAATAAATGCCTAATTTTCTAATGAAGTAACAGTTCTTTTCATTAAATAAAATCAAAACAGAATAACAAGGATTTATGTGCTCATCCATTTCTAAACCCACTCAGTTTCTCCTTTCTCATATTTTAGTCATTGTACCTTACTGATACTTTGTTTTATGTGATAATTTGAACACTGTGTCACGCTAAGCTGTATCTTTTCATGGAAGACATTGGCTGGGTTCAGTAGTATATTAAAACATGTCTTTGATTCATTACTTGTGTAGGCAGATTTTTAAGACAACCTACACCTTAAACATTTAGTAAAGCAACAGATTTAATAGAAGACATTACACTATGCCTAATAATAGAATGGGATAATAAATAACACAACCATTTTTTGTGATAACATTTGTCCATATGTTAGTGGTTTTATTTTCATGAATCTACCCATTTTCACAATGTGATTAGTTGTGAATGTTGTGGGGTGTCTTTGGGGTTATTGTTTTGCCTTTATATTACCCACAGTACCTTTCTAGTCAGCCTTTTTGCTGGTATTTCAATTTTTTTAAAAATAAGCCCCTTAATGAAAGATTTTTTTAGATACTTAAGGCATTATCCATTTCATCCTACAAAACACAATCACCTGAGACATTTGGAATGAGTAAGTTATATATTGCCTAAACCTAGTCTACTAAGAAGGTGTTCTTATCCCAGTGATATTGTTTTAGGGTGGAATGTTCATGACCATTGTCTGTATTATTCCTTCTGTGGCACTGAGTGTAGTCTCTCCTAATGCATATTGATAGGTTTTGAAGAGTTGCCAGCATTAATTACACTTTATTTTTAACCAGCAGTAAAGTGTGATCAGCTTTAATTGAAGCTTATGTGTATGTCATGTGAAGCATTTAATCAGCCTTCATTAAAGTCTTGAATATTATCTGCATTAATTATTAAAGTTTGAAGTATAATTAGTGTTTATGAAGCTTTGCAGTGTAATCAGTGTTTAGCAGTGGTTGTTAAATGTTAATTCAGCCAGAGATCATGTTTAAAAAGGCAAAAATACTGTCATTATTTTTGAAAGACAGCTGTTTAGTTTTCACCATCTCCTGTGGCTGTGACAGACATTCCTTTTGCTTGTTTTGTGAAGCCAGTAGTGTTACTCACAAGTTTAACAAGTGTGCTGCTTATTTAACCATGTTTTGAGCTTTGCAGCAGGAGGCGGAAGCTGTTTAGATGAACTATTAGCCTCTGCTACTATTTTAAGTTGCAACATTTCATCCATCTGGAAGCACTCTGTTTTTTCTTCTTCCTTTTTGCTTTCTTGGGTTTTATGCAATGCATTGTTCAGTAAGTGATTGCTTTGAAAGCATCAAACAAAAAAGTTAAATATAAAGTTTCACCTGTTTTAATCCAGCCTTTCATAATGATCACAAGTTGCAGAGTGCATTGCAATTCCTCAACATCTGTAGAGATTTGATAAAATGAAAAATGGTCAAATATGCAATAGTAGTTTCATTCAGACAATATAAAGACATATTTTTGTTTCTCTGAAAAAAGGAGTAATTACCTAAATATATAGAATAGTAGTGTCCGTCTGCACTCCTTTGATTATACAAAACTATTAAAATATGAGCCTTTGTTACCTGCATATTATTTTGAACTAATGCCTTTAACGTCAGAGTAATGAAAAATGACCCTGAGCTACTATCTGTACAATAAGATTATTGCTTTGAAGTTTGATTTTTTTCATACTATAGTTTGTAATCAAGTCTAAAATTTCCTTAATCTCAAAAGGAGTGTTTACATACAGTATATGAAGGTATTATGTAAGAGACACTGAATGCTCCTCTTACTTGGGTACATTTATGTATTACACCAGTACAAAAAATCTAAAATAAGCCTAGTGTTAAGGAGCTAACAACAACTTAGACTTTGCATTCAGACAAGCCCACGTCACGAATGACTTGTTCTATCTGGAGAGGGAGGACCCGAACTTTAAAACTCCACACTTTTTAATTAAGGATGGTTTCTTGTATCGGGTGATTTCTGATTTCATGGGGGAAGGACGGATCGAGCAGTTGGTGATGCCAAGTGGCCATAGGCAGACAGTTTTAAAAATTACTCTCACTCGCGTCTTTAACTGAACAGGGTGCATCCTTCATCTCTCATGTGATGAAGCAGCTGTGTGAGAGCCTTGCAGTTAACACTAGAATTACCAGAGCCTACGAAAAAACTCGTAGATCCGTCCCACCTTAAATCGCTTCTTAAAACCGTTCTCACCTCTCCGCCAGCGTCTTTTGTTAATCTAAATGTGCTGATAAAGAAAAGTTGCAAGTAGCCGGCTATTCCATCCCCCCACTGACTTAGAAAGTGCACAAACTTCTCCCAGCTCATGCCTTGATTGATTATCTGGGAGCGAAGTGGAGTTTTAGAGTGGAAATAATAGATTATTTGGAATACACTTATTTCACGTGTGTTCCGTTTCTACAGTAATCCGTGTAAACACATTTTTAAAACAGAAACGTTTTTCATATTGTAGTAGTAAATGACAAAATGTAGGCATAAACTATATAATGTATGAAGCCTGAAGTCCAAATATCAAATTAACAGCTTCACAAAAGGTACAAATATAACAGAACAAGTATGCTTTTATTCAAAAATATAACTGCAGGCAAAAAAGCCGCATTAGCACTTGTTTCCGATCCGTGCTATATAAAATCATCACATTCAAATATTAACAATTCCCACACACCCTTCCAACATTTACGACATGTGTACTTGTTGCAGTGTACACACCTCTCTGTGCTATGGTTCCTATTACACTGAATGAGCACCTGACACTGTACTTTCTTCCCTATATAAATAACATTCGAGCTATAGCGCGTCTCCAAATAAATCACATTTGAGCTATAGCACGTCTTTATGTGCAAACAGCATTGTCAGATGGGGGAGGGGGGGATCGTGAACGCAACTGAGAGAATGGAACTGGATTTAAAAATAAAAAGCTAACCTTTACAATTATCATGCATTTTCACTGGCTCTTACAGACTGACTGAAATCAAATTATGTTTTTATTCTAAAATAGTACAGTACATGCAATATTATTTGAAAATGAACAACGTCGGATCGGGTTTGAATACACGCTGACGCTCTTACAGAAGGCGTCAGCTTATTCAGTGCAGCAGTTTCAACACACAGTACATGCAATATTATCTTAACCCAACAGCGTCCGATCGGGCGCATATTCAAACCTGATCTGACGCTGTTTATTTTCAAATAATATTGCATTAGTGCAATGATGTTTTTACATATATTGTCTCTTTCATTCATCTTGCGGTTTGTAATCAGTGACCGCTTGTTTTTTTTCCCCGATCTTGCCAGTCCCCACATGTTGCTGTATGGTGGTGTTTCTTTTGTACTCCAGGACACGCAGAGGACAGAATAGTACAGAGCAGTAAGTTCAGCGCTATATGCAATCAGACAGGCAGAGAAGGCATTAGATATATAAATAAAAAGGGAAGGCAATGTATAATAGATACATAGATATATAGATAGGTAGGAAGGAAAGGCACTATATGATAGGCAGACAGGGAAGCTCCTATATAATAATAAAATTACTGTTATTACTATATAGATAGACATCATAGTAATCATAAATTACACTGGCTGTTACACACTGAAATCAAATGTATGTTTTTATTTTAAAATAGTAAGAATAAGCAGTTTACTTTTCAAAAGAGAATCGTGCAGGATCGAACTCATGACCTTTTGATTACTAGTCAGCAGCTGATACCATTACGCTACCATGGCAGTTGAGATACGTATGTGTCAATGTGGCATGCTAATGCGGCTTTTTTTCCTGCAGTTATATTTTTTGCTTCATACATTATATAGTTTATGCCTACATTTTGTCATTTACTACTACAATATGAAAAACGTTTCTGTTTTAAAAATGTGTTTACACGGATTACTGTAGAAACGGAACACACGTGAAATACATGTATTCCAAATAATGATCTATTATTTCCACTCTAAAACTCCACTTCACTCCCAGATAATCAATCAAGGCATGAGCTGGGAGAGGTTTGTGCACTTTCTAAGTCAGTGGGGGGATGGAATAGCCGGCTACTTGCAACTTTTCTTTATCAGCACATTTAGATTAACAAAAGACGCTGGCGGAGAGGTGAGAACGGTTTTAAAAAGCGATTTAAGGTGGGACGGATCTACAAGTTTTTCGTAGGCTCTGGTAATTCTAGTGTTAAATAATTGAGCACCTCTGTTTATCTTCCGCAGACAAATGGCCTGACTGAGCAGTTTAATAAAACATTGAAACAGATAATATGGTGGGTGACCCTTGATGACCCAACCTCCTGGGATACCGTGTTGCCTTTTGTCCTGTTTGCTGTTCAGGAGTCCCCCAAGCATCCACTGTGTTGAGTTCTTTCAAACTGCTGTTCAACCAGCATCAACAGGGGATGTTAGACATTTTTTGGGAGGTATGGATGGGGGTTCGCAAGGCACCTCAAGCGAGGATATTTATCAATTGAGATGTTTTGTTCCAAGAACAGATCTCGAAATTGTCCACTGTTGGGGTGGAAAATATGCAGCGCAAATAGGAGGTGCAAAAATGTAATTAAGACAAGAAAAGCAAACTCCGCGAGTTTAAGAAATAGGATTGTGTGTTGGTATTGATCCCTTTGAACCCACGTAAATTTCAGACGAAATGGATTGGCCTAGCAGTAGTGGAAGAGCACATTAGTCCAGTGAATTTATGGTTGGCAAAAACCCATGTAGGTTTTGCATATTAAGCTGTTGAAAGAGTGGCACGATCCACACAAGGCCCTGGTCACATCCGCAGTAGTCCTTCAGACTGAAGTCGATATTGGTGATAATTTGACAGATGTCAAGAAGGCAGTGTTGATGACACTGATTGGAAGGCAACGAGGAAGTGAAACAAATGCTCGAACTGTGGTGTATCTGTGGAAGCAAAAGTGAGTGGCAGAGCCCAGTTGTTCTGGTCTCAAAATTGGATGACTTGGTCTGGTTTTGTATAGATTTTCAGCGCTTGAACAAGATTTCCAAGTCTGATGCTTACCCGATGGCTTGTTGGAGAAACTCTGGGAAGCCTCATATATCTCCATCCTGGAACTCACAAAAGGGTACTGGCAGATGCCACTGGAGGAATTCTGTTGCAAGAAAACCACATTTGCCACCCCAAATGGGCTCCCTTTTGGTCTCCATTGGGTTCTGTTGACTTTTCAATTAATGAAGGACCAGATTCTGCATCCCCATTCCACACTTACACATGTGGGGAGTGTATCTTGACAATCTGGTACTTTTCAATAACGACTGAAGATCTCACCTCAACCACCTGCAGGCGGTGCTTGGCAGTTTGCTTTCTCAATGTTTTGATGGAGAAGAACACCCCATCATTCTTTTCAGCAGGAAACTGCTTCCCAGGGAGTACATTTAATCAACCAGTGAGAAGGAATATTTAGTGATTAAATGGGCAGTGGAGGCCGTCTGGTACTATATGTGGGTGTGGCAGTTTACCCTGGTGTCAGACCACGCCCTGCTTCAGTGGCTCTACAGACAGAAGGATGCGAATGCCTGGCTCATTCTGTGTTTTTTTTTAGTTTACAGCCATTTGTGTTTTTTTTTTTTTTTTTTTTTATTATTTTATTGATTTTATCAAATAACATTCCATACACAACTCCTTTTTTTTTGTAAAAAAAAAAAAAAAAAAAAAAAAAGTTCTAAACAAGTCAACCCCCACCCCTAAGAAAAAGAGCTAGGCCAGCAGTGTAAAACTTTATGCTAGTAAAGATAAATGAATAGATAAATTATTAAATGAATAAAGATAAGTGGAGTAAAAAGGGGAGAGAACATGTTTCCTAAATTTAAATACCTATTCTAAAATATAATTGTTTAGGTCCTTCCAGGTTTCGAAAAAGTTTTTTACAGTTCCTTTAAGTGTAAATTAGATTTTTTCCCAGTTTCAAATAGTATATAACATCAATTACCCACTGACTTAGAATAGGTGAGTTAAGATTCTTCCCATTGAGCAAGTTAAGTCTATGGGCCAGTAGTGTAGTAAAGGCAATTACAGTTTGTTTGTCCTTCTCCACTTTAAGCCCATCTGGAAGTACCCCAAACTCAGCTGTTAGTGGATTAGGAGGGATTGTGACACCAAGGCTGTCTGAAAGGCATTTAAAGATTTTGGTCTAAAATAATGTTAATTTGGTGCAGGCCCAAAACATGTGGCCTAGTGAGGCCAGAACTTGATTGCAGTGTTCTCAGGTTGGATCTTGCCCTGGAAACACATTTTGGACAATTTTAAATGAGAGCTGCGCTCGATATATAATTTTGAGTTGAATATTTCTATGCTTTGTGCATATGGAGCTTGAGTGAATTCTGTGCATTTGATTTTGATGTTCGCCACCGTCCCAGAGCTGCGCACGTCAACTGACATTCTGTCATACCAGCTTAGGCTGCTGCTTTTCTCACACCTGTGTGGACAAAGTTTGGGTTTGAGATTTTTTTTTAACTCTTTTGAGACCCTCTTCAACAAGACAAAATGACGAGACGATGGCTGCTTGTCTGTCACTGAGATAAATGCATGTTCACAGAGCCACAGAGGAAACTGCAAGCTCACCACCTCATCACGTAATGTGTCAGTTGCCCGATAGGTGATGCAGGGAACATTACAACTTGGCCAATGACCTGGCACTGTCCCTGGCTCTGCCTGTTTGCTGTGTCTGTGTGTAGCTTCTGCTTTAATACATAACCTTCCTGTTCCTGTTTCGATTTGAATAAAGCTAGTTTTCCTGAAGTCCTTAGAATCGGCCTTGTCTTTTGGGTGCAAGACAACAACTTGTACGTCACAATATATATTGCAGTGTATACTTTTTTTATGTGTCTGTTTCTTTCTTGGTCTTGTGTTGTGGTAAGTAGGAGTGTGTGATATTTTCAAAAAAAAAGTCTCAATATTTTGGAGGATTTTGTCAATCACGGTAAGTAGATGATATTTTGAATCCTTAAAAATGTATTTGTAAAAATCATATTATACTAGCTCCAGCTTGCTTTCGTTAATAGGATATTTATTGTTGCATACTAAAATATTTAAGGAAATCTGGTTTTATTTATTTACTTAAAACTGAAGCATTCAAGTAAGAGCAATACAGAAACATCAAGATAACCATTTCAAGTATTCTTAAGATCAAACAGTGCAAGTGTGAGTGAACCATTTCAAAGTGGCCTACAAGGTTTATTTTGTAATAAATTGCAAAAAAGACCAGCAAAAAAAATTATGAGAACAGCAGCCACTTGCTATTAATGTAGACATGGTATGAATTCAAGGCAAATAAAATGCTAATCATAATTAAACAACAGGGCATGAATAAATATTAAGGTGAATTGTGCAGCATACAAACAAGAACAAAAATCAAACATATTGTACTGTATGTCTCAAAATCCAAACTTCCAGTTCTGTCAAATACTGCACAAGAAAAAAAAATAATATGTAAACAAATTACTCCCTTTAAGTTCTGGCAAAAATTGCACAAAGGAAAAAAAAAAGAAGCTAGCCTGTAGCATATTTAAACAATTGACTAACTTCAGAAACTAGTCCCGGAATTATACGAGTTCTCTTCTGGTATACTACATGGATCTACTGCAGTTTGCCTGTCAGACAAAGATTGAAGTAGAAAATGCAATTACCTTTATGCTCCATAAAACTTATTCTCACTTGGACAAAGCTGACAGCACTGTTAGGATTATGTTTTTGATTTCTTCAGTGTCTTCAGTACCATCCAGCCACATCTGTTAAAGGATAAGCTCAGAAGTATGCTGTTGGATGGGCTTGTGGTGTCTTGGAAAATGGACTAGAAGACTGCAATTTGTGGGAATCAAGGTCTATGTCTGTGATGCAGATGTAAGAAACACTGGAGCACCATAAGCAACAGTCTTGTCTCCTTTTATCATTACTCTGCATACCTCTGACACATAAATATGACAGGTCATGTCACTGGCAGAAATTCTCTGATGATTCTATACTTAAGAGGTATATTGATAAGGGGACTGAGGCAGAGTATAGGAGTCGGGTGGAGAACTTTGCTTCTTGCTGCAAAGAGAATTGGCTGCATCTTAACATCAGCAAAATCATGGAAAAGTTTATTGACTTGCACCCCACCAAAGAGTCTCTATGTCTGGTCACTATTCAGAGACAGGATGTAGAGGTGGTGTACTCATACATGTACTTGAGGGCTACATCAGTGAGAGGTTGGTTTGGTCTTAGAGCACAGAGGAATTATATAAGAAAGGCCAAACATGGCTCATTATCCTTAGGCGACTGCATTCCTTTAAATGTGGGAAGTGACATCCTTCACATCTTCTACAACTCTGTGATGGCCAGTGCAATTTTCTGTGCTGTGGTGTGCTGCACTGGTAACATCATTTCAAGACAGGCCCATTGAAGCAATTGAGATGCTTGAAGTAGGGCTGTCTTTCACAGTCGTCATAGCCATTAGTTCTGTTGTAACTATTATCATAATGGCTTTTCTTCTGTCATCATTATTATAGCAGTCTTTGAACTAGGGGTCAAATGTGGATGCCATATTCAACAGCTCATCCACATGGTCTTCTGTATTCTTGGTTATGGTTGATTTACGAGGTGTGGCAGAAAAGTAATGAGACTGATTTTTTATTTACCAGTTTTTATTTTTTTCAAACATCAATGTTATCCCCTTCAAAGTTCCCTTGGGCAGCTACACATCGATGGAGACGTCGTTCCCACTGTTGGTAGCAGCGCTGGAAGTCTTCAACCGGTATGGTCTTCAGCATGTCCGTTACACTCTTTTGGATGTTTTCTAAAGTCCCGAAATTGCGTCCTTTGAGGACATTTTTCAGTTTAGGAAAAAGGAAAAAGTCACACGGACTGAGGTCAGGTGAATAAGGGGGCTGGGGAACCACAGGAATGCCTTTTGAGGTCAAAAATTCTGTTATGGAGAGGGCAGTGTGACATGGGGCATTGTCATGATGGAGCATCCATTTGTCTGCAATGTCTGGTCTCATGCAAATGACCCTTTTTCTGAGCCTTTCAAGGACGTCTTTATAAAAAACTTGGTTGACAGTTTGTCCTGGAGGAACAAATTCTTTGTGGACGATTCCCCTTTTGTCAAAAAAACATTGATTTGATCTTCGATTTGCTCATTCGAGCTTTCTTTGGTCGAGGAGAGTTTGCAGTGTGTCGCTCCTGACTTTGCCTCTTGGTCTCAGGATCGTATTCAAAAATCCATGATTCATCACCTGTGATCACACGACTAAAGAAATCTTGCTCATTAGCGATTCTGTCAAGAAGATCAAGACACTTGTTTTTTCGATTGTCCTTCTGCTCAATTGTAAGGTTTTTCGGCACCTTTTTGGCACAGACCTTTCGCATGTGCAAATGTTCAGTCAAAATTTGATGAACGGTAAATCTGTTCAAATTTAATTATTCACTCAACATTCTTAATGTTAAACGACGGTCTGATCTCACAAGAGTGTTCACATGTTCGATGTTTTCATTGGTTTTCGAAGTTGAAGGCCTTCCTGAACGATGTTCATCTTCAACGTGTTTTCTGCCTTCCAAAAATGATTTGTGCCAGCGAAAAACTTGAGCTCGGGACAAAGAATGTTCCCCATAGGCCTGTTTTAACTTTTCAAACGTCACACTTGCCGATTCTCCAAGCTTAACACAAAATTTAATGGCACAACGTTGCTCCAAATTCCGCTGTTCCATTTTGCGTGACGCACAACCAAAAACACAACTTCGCTAATAGCAGTCACAAAAATCACGTAGTTAACGGAAGGAGTTGAAACTCGTACTGAGCTATGGGAGGGTACTAATACAAGTGCTCTATCAAGGACAACAGCGCAGCGTTGCCAGATCGCTTGCAGTGTTGCCAGTCTCATTACTTTTCTGCCACACCTCGTATTTATTTATTTTTTTGGTTAGATTTGTGTCATCAGATTTCAATGCCAGGCCAAAACAGGTTTTAAGTAAGAAACCGCTAACTATCTGCCCTCCTGAAAGAGCCACCAGCGATCTCCAGAAGATGTCCAAGTGCTTTGCTTAATGCCTCCAGCACCTCAGCATCTTGCTGTTTTGGGACAAGGTGCCTGTGCTTTTTGTCTGGAGCAAAGACATGATAAATGGCTTTTTCTTGCTTAATATATCCTTCTGTCACGCGCTTTGTTGAGCTCCAAGTTGTTGGTAACCCTGTGATGAGGTTATGCTATGGTAGCTTCAGCTGCTCTTGTGCATCAGCAAGTACTTTTCTTTTTCCAGCTGTTTTTTAAAAGCTCTGGCCACCTTGTTGCAAAGTCCAGTGGCTCTGTCTATTTTAGGATCCCACATGCTTCTCTCTGGAAAATATTTAATATAGACCGAAAAAAAACACATACTCCGGTCAAATTCCATTAGAACAAACTCTGTTTTAACAAAACAGTCATTTCAACAATTTGTTTTTAGTCCTGGTCAGTTTCCGATAGAACTAGTGTTGTTTTTTTTTTTTTTTTTTTTTTTTTTTTAAACTAATTACATTGAAGTATATTTAATCTGCTAAATTCATTACAACACTGGTCATTTTTCATTACAAAAGGCAGAATATCATGCATATTTCTTCTGGTCTTGGACTAATATCACAATTCAGGAGATTCTCTGAATAGCCAGTTGGATTGCACATTTATGTTGCTTGGTTTACTCAACAGTCACTCTTGCAGAAGAGTGTTACTGGAGACTAGGGAGACATTGTGGGCAGTTCTACAGAAGGGAGAACTGTTAATCAACTTGTGGAGCTCCAGTGGTCCGCTTCTAGACTCTGTCACTTATTTCCTGGTTCCTCTGTTACTTAGTTTATGTTAAATTGCTAGAAGTATTTTCCTAGTTATGTTACAATATTTGCCTATGAGTGCATAGTGAATGGAAGATTTGATTATAACCCCTACAAGCTAAACTGCAAAAGGAATATTCTAATTATTTCTTGTCATTCTGACTAGAGACTAGTTCAGTCTATGCTCTGCCTTGCAACTGGTCAGGCATCAAGGGCAAAATGTTTCAAACTGTACTGAACTAATTGAAGGTCAGGAGAGAATCTAAAGAGGCACAGCTGACAGTCAAAAAATGATCAGTTGGCTTTAGAGGCAGCAATTTCAGAATCCAGTACAGGGTTGAGAGTCCTTAACGGGCACATTAACATTTTAGAACAACCACAAAAAAATCTTTGAATTCAGTGCACGTAAAAAGATGATCAAAACGAGAATGGAAAAGGAGATGACTGAAAAGGGAAATCTTTCCTGAAAAGTGGCCAGGGAAGAAGCAGTTTTGCTGTAAACGTTACAGTTGCTGCCAAAAAGGGGACTCGACACACTGGTCAAAAAAGGCAACAATAGCCGTCTGTGCATTTTGTAAACCCTGTCTGTTTTGCAGCTAAAGTTGTACCCTGGTTGAATGCAGTAAGATCAGGAAACTACCAAAAGGTAGGACTGACTTTTTGAAATCTAAAGGATTATGCTTCAAGTGCCTTAAGCAAGGGTACCTTACTATAAAGACTGTGTAAAAAGGATTACTTGGCATGTATGTTCTCAGTTACATCCAGATATCTTGCATATAAGTTTAGAAAGTAAAGCCTTAACAACTTAAAAAAAAGAGGACAACAATACTGAAAAGCAGGATAACTTCTGCTTGTATATCTCTTTGGAATCAGAGACATGCACTGCTACCAGGCCAGTAAGAAGTCTGTGCTAGCTCCGGTCCAAGTCAAGGTAAAGTCTAAAATGAGTGCTAGATATATAGAAACCTTTCCCTTTATGGTTTGTGGCAGTACAGCACCATTCTGCACTATAAACCTTCAAAGACGGATAAACTTGCATGAAAGAAGAACTCTTATTTATATCAGCATATTAGAAATGGATACAGTCAATTAAACAGAAACTAGTAAAATGGTCTTTTCTATCTTTTGAAGTATTTTGAAGTTGAGGAAAATGTGTTCATTTTATTGCTAAAGGTTTACACATTGAACTTCATTCCAGTGAAAGAGGAGAACATTCTATGGTAAGAAGACATTGTAAAATGGACTTCAAAGATGTGCATCTACCCCACATTGAAGCAGAAGTGGGCTTGTAAATAGGTAGAAAAGTTCCTAAAGCCACGGAGTCATGGTGAGTGTCACACAGTGGAGGTGAATGTCTGTATGCTATGAAGACTGTTCTTGGATGAAGGGGTCAGATAATGTAAGACTGCAAAAATATACAGTCAGTCGAGTGTCAATAATGGGCATACAACAAATGAACATCAGTAATATAACACCAACTTTTCAGAGCATAGCTGTAAAGAGAAATAGAAAATGTCATAGGAAGATAAGTTCATGCAAATAGTTTTGAGTCTGAAAAACGGGTGGATGGATACTATTGTATAAATCTGCCTTTCAAAGAGATTTAAAATGCCAAATAATAGTTGTTTCACAGAATAATGAGCTGTTGACCACAAGAGAAAATTTAAACAGAACCTAGAATTCTATGAGGATTACAAAATTTTCATTAAAGACATCCTGGATAAGAGATGTACTATTAAGGTGCCCACAGAATAGTTGTTACTTAGAGAAGACAGAATTTGGTACATTCCTCATCATAGAGTATATCATCCAAAGAGTAGTTATTGACTGTACAGCCACTTATCAAAGGATATAACTGAACAAACATTATTGTTGGAGTCCATACAAGATTTAGAGAAGAGCTAGTAGTAGTAGCGGAAGATCGTATTAAATTGATGTTCTACCAAGTAAAGTTTCCAGATGAAAACATTGATCTTCATTTCCTGTGGTGGCCAGAAGGTAATCTGAACAATGAACTAGAAGAATTCAAAATTACAGTACATCTCTTTGTAGCTACATCCTCATCAAGTTGTGCTTCTTGCGCTTTGCGAAGAACAGCTGAGGATGCAAGAAACAGACTCTTAAGAAGCCATTAACACTCTGCTTCACAATTTCTGCATGAATGACTTGACTAAAGTCAGTTGTAACAGAAGAATCCATCAAATTGCCATGAGATTTTCAAGCCTTGTGTTTCAGAGGATGATTTCACCTGACCAAATGGGTTAGTAACTACAGAGCAGTCTTGCTGTCCATACCTGAAGAAGACATAAGCCATACATTTTTACTAATAGAGCAAGCCCTGGATGTTCAATTGTGCACTCAGACTGATAGTTTCTATTTCCACATAAAGCTACAAGATAAGCCTGCCTCAAGTGTTGTATTCTGTCAGTTATTAGTTCAGTATGAGACCCTTGAATTTTTAGCACCAGTTATACTGCATGCTAAGATTATCCTAAGACACCTGTGTAAAGGGAAATATGGATGGAATGAAGAAGTGGAAGTTAAGCATGGCCAGCAATGGAAAAAATGAATGGATGACTTGTTTCTTCTTGTGGGTTATATTGTAAGTAGGTACATCAAATCGCAGGATTTGAATACATAAGGTCTGCAGAAATGCATAATTTTGGAGACACCTCTGAAGATGGTTATGGCACTGTTTCTTTTCTTTTCCTAAAGAACAAAATAGATATTGTTAATATTTAATGAGGTAATTGAGAGTGGCACCACTGAAACCTATCACCATACCAAGGTTAGAATTAACAGCAGCTTTTGTGACAGTCAAAAAATAGAAGATGCTAAAATGTGATCTTCAAATTCCCTTGCAAGAATCACTTTTTTGGACTGGTAGCATCACTGGTGTTAAGGTTCATTGCAAATGAAAGTACTTGCTGCCAACAGTGATAATCACTCACTTTTACTCTAAAAATGACCAATATATACAGACACTGGAAACAAGTTATTTACCTGTACTTTAAAAATATGAAAACATTGTTTTGATAGTAGATAAAGCTGCACCTTGCAACTCTTGGGTAATGGGTGAAGTCAATATCATCATACCAAAGATGCAGTCAGACGTGTTTGTGTACAGACCAAAACCAGTGTACTGGACAAACTTGTAACCAAGCTATGTCTGCTTCAAGAAACAAATTAATTCAAGTGCTAGATCTTAAATGTTGTGTTCATAATTTTTATTTGTGTTTATACATTTAGGGTTTATGAATATGTTATGGCTCTTCTCCATGTAATACTGCAGTAATTGTCTGCCCTCAGCATAAATGATTAGGGATCGGAAAATGTAACAGCCATTTGTTAGTTAGATTATGCTATATTTTCCTAGTTATATTAAAATGTTTGCCTGTATATTAGTGCATAGTCAATGGAAGGATTGATTATAACCTGTACAAGCTAAACTGTAAATGGCTAGAGATCAGGTCAGTCTGTTATCTGCCTTGCAGCTGGTAAGGTCATTGAGGGCAAACAGTTTCAAGCTGTACTGAACATATTGAAGTAAAGACTATAGAAGTTTGCAGTGGAAAGGTAACACAGCTTTTAAGTATAGAAACTAACTGAAGTGTAACATGAAGAAGCTAAGATTGTAATGAAACAGAGAAGAAGCCTTTTTTCCCTTTTTGCCTTTTATTCTGTGTACATAATAACATTTTTCTGAATTTTTGTAATTTGTTCTTTTTAAAATTTTCACTAAACCTTTTTAAAACTGTTATTCGTTTGACTCATACTGGATCCCACCTTGCCAACTCAATAGCTGCTTGATTTTTGGGAACCCAGAAAAGATGCAGCTAGAGGCATGGTTCGACTTCACTCAGCACATCAGTTCAATGGGGTTAATTTTTGGCTTGCCTTTCAGCAGAATTGCTGGTTGCTGAGCTACATATATGTGCTACTTGACCACTCTCTGATGTGTTTCATTAATTTGCTGATATTTGTGTTAACACCTACTGTACACACAGAAATCTTTTTGTTGTTGTTGTAGCATTTGAATATGGCTTTAAATTTTGTGCTGTATGGGTGGGTGACTCGCAAGAGAATAATCAGCAGCAATTTAGGTTACAAAAAAAAAACTGCAACTTCTCGGTGCCATTGATGATGTGCAAGTCAAAAAATTGTTTCCATTAACTTCGCCATTCCACAGTCGGCTTTGTCATCTGGGCTGAAAGACCACGCTGTTATTGTTCATTATAACAAAATCCCTGTTACAACAATTTTTCTTTAGTCTGAAGTAATTCATTTTAATGGAAATTGACCTGTGTTTTGAGTTAATTAAATATTGAAGGTGTGCAGGTTTGGAATTATGGCATTACAATATTATATATTTTTTATTTTATATTATATAATTTAAAATTAATATATTAATTACATTATATTTATACTTCCTGTTATATTTATTGTGTTGATATTTTCATAAAATATTAGCTTTGCTTATTATCATTATTCATTTTTTGTATTTTTAGTCATCCTAACAAATGTAAGATCTTAAGTCGTTTCTCATAGAAGCTCACCTATGGCAGTATATGACGCATTTGTCCAAAACATGAAGCAAGTTAGTTGTCGAGCTGTCTTAAACGACAGCTGATTTCAAACTGTTTTCAGATTTCCATCTTTTGACAAGCATCAAAGCACCTCCATTTTTATATATATATATATATATATATATATATATATATAAAAATGTGCCGGGGCATATATACTAGCACATTTAGTCATTTTTCAGTCTCAGGCAAGAATTAGTGGTGGTTTCATTTTTACCATTGATTTTTAGAAATTTGACAACCTTTCTGAAATAATTTCACTTAAGTTATTAACAGTAGATTGATGGACAAAAATGACAAATTTATCAATTTAAAATTATGTCTATAACACAGTAAAGATTGTAAAAAGAGAAGAGGCCTGAATACTTTCTGAAATCACTGTATATAGGGTAAATATACTTGCATAAGGTTGTGTATCATTTTTCTGTAGAGACATGAATTAATTCCATGTGGGGTACAAAATAATGTTATGCTGTATATTACCCTTGGCAATACCGGTAACTAAGCAAATAATTCTGCAAGGTTCCTACTTTATTTACCTTTCCTTTCTCTGTTGTAGGAGGTGAGTCTCTGGGCTTTAGACTTATATCTAGGTAACTGAAGCACACTCATTTTAAGAAACAGAATAATACAATTTATTGATAAACAGAATTATTATAGAAGGATGATAAATATACAAATACTGTAAATGCATATGTAGATTGATATATTAGACTGGACACGAACAGACAAACACATCAGAGAGGGTTGCTGTTTACTGGTATTTAGAGTTCTACTGACCTTGGCACAGATAAATAGTTTTATTATATCAAAGTCTTTAAAGATGACGTCCAATGTTATGTTAAGCTGTTGCATTGCTGCTGCTCCAGGTTCAAGTGGAGGATTCTTCATGTGTTGCAGTGGACTTTTTAAACTGCATGATCCTTGTCACACAAAAGCATGCTATCACTCTCATAAATACAAAAACACTACAATTTTCTCCCACAAAATATTCTGAAGTTAATAAAAAGTCAATAAAAGGAGAGAAAAACCACAGAAAAGCAAAAGTCTTCAGTTAGTTTAAAAAGACAATGCTTTTGTGTAAAAGACAAGAGAAATTCTTTGACACATCATATGATATCTAATGACACAGTATGGATAGAACATTCTGCATGGTGGATTTTAATTTACCATTCTTTTAAAATACTAAAACAGCCTTATTTGCTAACAGCTGTCTGTCCTTTGCAGTGTATCACTGCAGTTGTATTATCTGCTTCAAATTTCATGGAGAAGGTTCTAGTATTTTAAAATGTAGGAAAGTTAGTGTTGGCTTTAGTTTATCATTCTCATGGGAAAGGGGTACTCAAAAATGATCGCCATCAGCTTCCAAAAGTACATTCTACCTTGGGGAATTCAATCCATATTACAGTCATTGAGATGAATGGCCTCTTTTATAATAACAGTGCGTATTAAAACATCCCACTTTCTGGGAAAACACAGGCATTGAGAGCTTATTTTAATATTTAAAAAAAATCATTAACACTGGAATCCCTGAAGCCGACAAAAAAACTTGAAATCCTGGCCCACTTTAAATCCCTTCACAACTCTCCATTCAGCGTCTTTTGTTTTGTAAATGTGTCGATTAGCAGCAAGCAGTCAGCTATTGCCCCCTCCACCACAGAAAGGGCAAAAAGCTGTCCCAGTCCAAGCCTTGTTTATCTGAGAGTGAGGTGCCTGTATAGGGTAAATAATATATCCTGGTTATTTAGAGCACATGCATTTCATGTGTGTTCCATGTCTACAATGATCTATGTAAGTGTAGGATGACAGGAAATGCAAGAAATGTTGAACGCATGCCTAAAAGACAAACTTTTTTTTCATGTTTTAGTACTAACAACAAAATTTTGCCATGAAGTGTATAATGTCTGAAGACTGAAGTCCAAATATCAAATAAAACACTTTCATAAAGGGTACAAGTATAAGACAACAACTGTGCTTTTATTCACAAATATAACCAAACAAAAAGAAATCGGGTTAGTGTAAGTCGTCAGAATGACTTCTTTGGTAGTACGGCAGTGAGCTGCTCATATTGTTACTATTATACAATAAAAAACATACTGTACATTTGATTTGAGTCTGTAACTGCCGGTGTAAATGTATGGTACTGGTAAAGGTTAGCTTTTTTTTTTTCTCTTGTCACGTTCACGCTTCAAACCCCCGATCTGACACTGCTGTTTTCAAATAAAGACGTGCTATAACAGAGGTGAACTCAGATGAGGATGACGGTTCTATATCGGAGAAAGAACAGAAGCCCTCCCCGCAAGAAATGGCCACTAACAAAAAGAACAATGCAGCTGCTCCAGGGGAAAAGGCGAAGATGGCATTTGGATACAGCAACAGGTCGGGCGTCATCCTGCCAGTCAGTCTGCCCCACACCTGTCCTTCAACGAAATAGCACAGCTTACATAGCTCACCAACGTTTCGTGCAAAGTCCTGTTTGTTATTATATTTTGTGATGGTCTTTATATTGAAACATTTAAATGTTACTTATATAAAAGCCGGATCGAATGTTATTTACCTTAATTTATTTACATATATTCCTACA
The DNA here is from genome assembly GCA_026402145.1 of Polypterus bichir lapradei. Lineage (NCBI taxonomy): Eukaryota > Metazoa > Chordata > Cladistia > Polypteriformes > Polypteridae > Polypterus > Polypterus bichir. Next base: position 113,505,404 of record JANRMT010027041.1, read on the forward strand.
GCGTAAAGTCACAAGTAGACAGCAGAGCTTCCTCTGTTTGATCAACAAGGGCATACTGACAAAGTACATGTGTTCTGAAGTGACTTTAGCTGCAGGTGGAAGCTCCTGTCACACCCTACACAACTGCGTTTGATCTTATTAAGGAAAAGATCCCAGTCGCCCCTCGGGAGAGACTTTCCGAGACTAAAGTCATAAAGCTTATAAAATGGTTTCAGGACAAAAGCAGAACTATAACAAGAGTTGCTTGGAGCTTCCACCTGCAGCTAAAGTCAACTTGTACCTTTTGTGAAAGTGTTTATTTGATATTTGGACTTCAGTTTTCACACATTATACACTTCATGTGAAAATTTTGTCATTAGTACTAAAGCATAAAAAAGTTTGTCTTTTATGTATGTTTTCAATATTTCTTGCATTTCCTGTCATCCTACACTTACATAGATTTTTGTAGACACAGAACACACATGAAATGTATGTGTTCCAAATAATATATTACTCACCCTATACAGGTGCAGGTACCTTACCTCCAGGTAAACAAGGCTTGACCTGGGAAAACTTTTTGCACATTCTGTGGCATTGGGGTGATGGGATAGCAGACTGCTTGCTGCTTGTGCTAATCGACACATTTACAAAACAAAAGACGCTGAATGGAGAAGTGCGAAGGGATTTAAGGTGGGCCAGGATTACGTGTTTTTTCGTAGGCTTAAGGGATTGTAGTGTTAAAGGAGCCATATACAGTGCATCCGGAAAGTATTCACAGCGCATCACTTTTTCCACATTTTGTTATGTTACAGCCTTATTCCAAAATGGATTAAATTCATTTTTTCCTCAGAATTCTACACACAACACTCCATAATGACAACATAAAAGTTTACTTGAGATTTTTGCAAATTTATTAAAAATAAAAAAATTGAGAAAGCACATGTACATAAGTATTCACAGCCTTTGCCATGAAGCTCAAAATTGACCTCAGGTGCATCCCGTTTCCCCTGATCATCCTTGAGATGTTTCTGCAGCTTAATTGGAGTCCACCTGTGGAAAATTCAGTTGATTGGACATGATTTGGAAAGGTACACACCTGTCTATATAAAGTCCCACAGTTGACAGTTCATGTCAGAACACAAACCAAGCATGAAGTCAAAGGAATTGTCTGTAGACCTCCGAGACAGGATTGTCTCGAGGCACAAATCTGGGGAAGGTTACAGAAAAATTTCTGCTGCTTTGAAGGTCCCAATGAGCACAGTGGCCTCCATCATCCGTAAGTGGAAGAAGTTCGAAACCACCAGGACTCTTCTGGTCCATCTAAACTGAGCGATCGGGGAAGAAGGGCCTTAGTCAGGGAGTTGACCAAGAACCCGATGGTCACTCTGTTTGAGCTCCAGAGGTCCTCTGTGGAGAGAGGAGAACATTTCCAGAAGGACAACCATCTCTGCAGCAATCCACCAATCAGGCCTGTATGGTAGAGTGGCCAGACAGAAGCCACTCCTTAGTAAAAGGCACATGGCAGCCCGCCTGGAGTTTGCCAAAAAGCACCTGAAGGACTCTCAGGCCATGAGAAACAAAATTCTCTGGTCTGATGAGACAAAGGTTGAACTCTTTGGTGTGAATGCTAGGCGTCACGTTTGGAAGAAATCAGGCACCGCTCATCACCAGGCCAATACCATCCCTACAGTCAAGCATGGTGGTGGCCGCATCATGCTGTGGGGATGTTTTTCAGCGGCAGGAACTGGGAGACTAGTCAGGGTAAAGGGAAAGATGACTGCAGCAATGTACAGAGACATCCTGGATGAAAACCTGCTCCAGAGCGCTCTTGACCTCAGACTGGGGCGACGGTTCATCTTTCAGCAGGACAACGACCCTAAGCACACAGCCAAGATATCAAAGGAGTGGCTTCAGGACAACTCTGTGAATGTTTTTGAGTGGCCCAGACCTGAATCCGATTGAACATCTCTGGAGAGATCTTAAAATGGCTGTGCACCGACGCTTCCCATCCAAGCTGATGGAGCTTGGGAGGTGCTGCAAAGAGGAATGGGTGAAACTGGCCAAGGATAGGTGTGCCAAGCTTGTGGCATCATATTCAAAAAGACTTGAGGCTGTAATTTCTGCCAAAGGTGCATCGACAAAGTATTGAGCAAAGGCTGTGAATACTTATGTACATGTGATTTCTCAGTTATTTTATTTTTAATAAATTTGCAAAAACCTCAAGTAAACTTTTTTCACGTTGTCATTATGGGGTGTTGTGTGTAGAATTCTGAGAAAAAAAATGAATTTAATCCATTTTGGAATAAGGCTGTAACATAACAAAATATGGAAAAAGTGATGTCCGGATGCACTGTACATTCCCCTAGCTGCATTGCTAGCCAACTTGTAAAACTGTGGGTGTTTACTGGTAAACTGGTTAGTTAATTTAACTTCATCTTCCTGTGGAGTTTTCTTTCCTCCTTGACTTCAGATTTGCCTGGCTTTCCTTCAGAAAGTGTGCATTTGTACTGAAACCAAAAAAGAGAAACACGCATCTTTGGGCTTGGACACTTTTGTAGACACCATTTGTAAAGCCTTCTGCTGCAGAAGTAAGAATCATTAAAATACCTATGTTGTCACACCTACAACTGGGATTAACTGTTCATAATCCCAAATAGTGTGGCCATTTGCCTATTTTATAGCTAACAAATGCAAAAGTAAGGAATAGTGCACTTCCAGCAGCCTCTATAGGGTTGACATAGATCACAATGGAATGCTTGATTTTACAGTATTTACTTAAAAGCAATAGGTTTGGCAAAGACTTTAACTGTATTTGAGTTTTTCTTCATCATCATACTTTTCTAAGTCACTCTGTGTTCTTTCAAGTGAAAATTTCATAATAGCTGAATCAGTCATTTTAAGAAAGTGAATAGTGCATTTTATTGACAAACACAGAAGGTAAGCTAAATATAACACAGAGTCCAGCAGCACAGAAGTGGCTTATGAATTTTATTGCAGGTTTTATTGTTTTTTTAGCTAATATACATAAAGCAAACCATTAGTTATTTCAACATAAATTCTTGGACACTTTCAGGTTTTCTTGTT
>JANRMT010027041.1:113508476-113521663 GCA_026402145.1 Polypterus bichir lapradei
GAAACTGTTTTTCTCATTTTACTGCTCAGTCATATGTTGTGTGTGTGGCATCAAGATAGAGGTGGATGATTTCTCCATGCACATGCGACTTGTACTTTCCACAACACACACACACAACATACAATGTGCATACAGTACAGTAATTTACTAATTAAGGGGTTCTTAACCTGAAGGGATGAGCTTCAAGGGGGTCCATGAGGGTCAGATAAAAATGAACATTTATATTCACTACACAGACCGGGTGCTGTTGATTTTAGTAGTAGTAGTAGTAGTAGTAGTAGAACACATAGTAGTAGTAGAGAATTGTATTTTTAATAAGATTGAGTGACCATTACTTGTTGCATAAAAGAGGAATGTGTATTTTTTAGTTTGCTTACTTTAAAGTTTAATAATACTTTGTGTATGTATGAGACAATCAAATCTCAATAAATAAAGTTTAATATATTCATTGCATGCAAAGTTGTGTTGATGTGAATATTTTTGGAGAAAGGGGTCCATAGCTTTCATCAGATTTTTAAAGGGGTCTTTTACTCAAAAATGGTTTAAGAATCATTGTACTTTGATAATTGTAATATAGTAATTTAAAGGGGTCTGTCACTCAAAAATGGTTTAAGAATCATTGTACTTGTGATATGGTAAAAACTTTGATCGGTATGTATTGTAAAACACATTTCCCACTAGATAGCATTGAAAAGCTGTGTTCACCTTGTTCATGACATAAGCTGTTTCTCTGACATCAAAAGCATGAACTTTATAATAGAACATTGTGGCCTATGGCTGGCTTGTTATCCCGGCCAATACCCCCAGGCCGCCAGATGGAGCCCTCCCTGCAGTATGGAGGTGCCCCGAAGACCAGCAGGGAATCATGAACAATGGAGTTTTTATCCACAGCCCTGCTGGATACCACAGGGGCCGCAAGAGGGAGCTGCAGGGAGTAGCAAAGAGTCATATGTGCCCTATAACCCGAAGTGCGTCATTGGCAGAGCGATGACAGAAGTGACGTATTTCTGGGGTGAAGAAAAGGACTTTTGATCTGACCCGAAAGTGATAGAAGATCACATGAACTGGGGTTTGGAACACTTCCGGGTCAGGGACTATAAAAAGACTGTGACAGCTCCCAGAGGGCGAGCTGAGCTGGATGGTAGGAGGGCAACGCATCTGGGAGTGGTGGAGAGTATTATTGTGATTATTATTGTGTTTGAGTATTGTGGAGGAGAGGGTGCTTTGTGCACTGTGGCATAAAAATAAAGTCAACTACTGGAGTCTTGGACAGGGATTCAAGGGAGTGATAGCGCCCCCTAACTGTCACAACATATAAGGATGTGTTCTTGCACATAGCAATACAACCAGTATGTTTTACAATTAGTTAATTTTACTACCCAAATGAATATTTTTATGATAAAAGATCTGATATTAAAATGTACTGTTGTGGTAAGCATTCCATCTGTAAACAATACTTTTCTATGAGTTTAATAAGATTGGAAGTTTCACAGATTATTTCATGTAAGTTTCTGACAGGCCAGCAGACAAAGGTTTTTTATTAGTGATGGTCCCAGTGATGGTTTTTCCATCTTTACTGTTTATCACACATAGTTAAATTAAATTTTAGCATGAGCATAAGTGAATGAATGCAGTTATTTGTGTTAAAGGGAGGAAGGTTCAGTGCCTCTACAGGATTACTTAATAGCCACAAACAGTAAGCTCCTTCCCCCCCCCACCCCCCATCTTATTCTAGTCTGAACAAATGTTTCTCTATTCCACTTTAACACTAGAATTACCAGAGCCTACGAAAAAACTTGTAGATCTGTCCCACCTTAAAACGCTTCGCATCTCTCCGTCAGCATTTTTTGTCCTTTAAATGTCTTGATATAGCAGCAAACAGCATGCAGCCTACTATCACATACCCCACCCCGCACAGTTTTCTCAGCTCAAGTCTGCTTACCTGCGTGTCAGTTGCTTAGAGTTGTATAGAGTGAGAAGTCAAGCAAAATTACACCTTTTATGAATACTATATCATTATTTGGAACACATGCATTTCATGTGTGTTCCGTGTCAACAACGATCTATGTAAAAACATCATTAAAACAAATGTTTTTCATGTTTTAGTAATAATTGACAAAATGTAAACATGAAGTGTATAATGTAGGAAGCCTGAATTCCAAATATCAAACACTTTCACAAAAGGTACAAATATAACAGACCAAATGCACTTCCATTCAAAAATATAACTGCAGAAAAAGTACCCGCGTTAGGGTGCAACATTGATGCGCAGTTGCTACAACAGCTTCGGTGGCGCAACAGTATCAACTGTTGACTGGTAATCAAAGCTTCACGGGTTCGATCCAGGATGAGTCCGTTTTGAGAAGTGAGCTGCTCGTATTCTTACTATTTTAGAATAAAAACATACATTTGATTCCAGTCTGTAACAGCCGGTGTAGTTTATGATACTTGTAAAGGTTAGCTTTGTTTTTTTTTTTTTTTTTTTTAAATTCAGTTTTATTCTCTCAGCTGCTTTCACAATCCCAACTCCCCCACCCCCCAACACCCCACATTTGACACTGCTGTTTTCACATAGACACGCTATAACAGAGGTAAACTCAAATCATGACGACGGTTCTACATCGGATCATAAATACACTTTTGCCATTGCTGTACTTTGTATATGTACATGGGAAGCGCTGCACTCTACTTGTAACTGTAGGAAGTAAGTAAATAAATAAAGGTAAATAGGTAAATAACATTCGATCTGGCTCTTACAAAGGACGGTGCATGTGCCCAAAACATTAACATTTATATGTTACTTAGATAAAAGCCAGATCGAATGTTAAAATAGTTGAAGCCTTAAAAAATTTTTTTTTGTTTTTTCAATGTTGTGAGGCAATTCCTTGTTCTTTTTGGTTTCTGGATTAAAGTGACAAACTAGTTTATATTGCCTATTGCAGTGTACAATGAAAATTGTCATATTTTTGGACAGCTTAGCATTGTAGCACATTTTTTTTAACCATTTTGTTGCTCTTGATAATGATATGCCACTCTGCTAGGTGATGTCTGTGTTATGACTTAGTGTTTTCCTATTGTCTCTCAGCCATACAAGCACATATCTTGTTGAAGTCAAGTGAGGAAGTTAGTTGGGATTTCCTCCTTCACAGAAAATTGTCATTATCAAAATGACATGTTTGTAAGCAGTTTTTCTGCAACACGTGACTGTTGAAGGTGACATAATTTTTCATTCCACTTTGTTACATTAGATGGGTTAATGGGGGTAGGCAGTGCTTACCTGTGCCATATATTCTGTACTATACTGTGGGCAGAATTCACTTTTTATGAATTCATAGTTCTTTATGCTGTTGCTATTTTACATTGATCCTATCACCACTTTTTAAAATATTTACAGTTGGCTGAATGCCAGTATTTTAGGTAAGCAACAAAATAATAGGCTATGGGTAAAAAATGTGAACACTACGGAAGCTTATTAGGGCCATGGAGAAGAAAACAAAATATGGACACAGTGAAGAAAAAAATGTTGACTTTATTCTCATAGTTTGGCATTAAAGTATAACATTGTACACTAAACTTAATCTTAAACTGAATATTTATTAGATTTTCTCAAACCCTTTCATAAGTTAATGTAGCACATTAAATGCTTCGTGTTAAGTGTTCCCCGACCCATGTTAATCGGTACGTGCTTCTTAAACTGGTTTCCTTTTGCATTAAGAGCAGGCACAGGCAGCAATCACCACACACAATACATTAATTTCATGATATTCCTGCTCAATGAAAAGAATGATGAGATAAATAATTGATATAATTTTAATCTCGACTTTAATCTCGACACAAATGGCTAGAATGAAATGGAATTGTCGAGAATAAAGTCAATTTTATTCTCGTCATAAGCGTCAAGATTAAATTGGAAATATCGAGAATAAAGTCAACATGTTGACTGTATTCTCGACATATACTTATTTTTCTTTACTGTGTCTGGATTTTTTTTTCTTCTCCGTGGCCCTAATATGCTTCTCTAGGGCACCTGTCTTTTCAGTAACCAACTTAGTTTTTCTTACTCAGTCCTGTCAGTGTCTTAAAAACAAATGAGTCTTACTAAATCTGTGTATTTGTGATCTCAAGTGCAGGTATCACAAACCAAAATAACCACATTTGATGAAATTTTTAGCAGAAAAGTTTTATAACAGTCATAATTTTTAGTAAATTAACATTTCCATGGCAGTATAAAATCACTTTTCCAGGATTATGTAAAATCTTTTATTTCAGTTGTAGCTGAGTTTTTGGGTTTGTCTAAACTATAGAAACTGTTTGTGATGTGTACCTTAATTGGGGTGCTTTTTGCTTTTGTAAAAATAGATTTTATGTGGTGTGAAACAAGTTGTCTTTTTGAATACATTAACCTTACTGACTATATCCCTTAAATAGAAAAATCTTCTCATGTCTTCCCTAACAGGTTATGTCTTCTGCATGCTGCACCGCCTCCCTGAGCAGCATGACTGTCTCTTTGACCACTTGGGCCGTGGCCGAGAGGAGGCCATCCTGAAGATGGTGAAACTGGACCGCAAGGTGGGGCGGTCATGCCAGCGAATTGGTGAAGAGTGCTCCTGAGCAGCTTTACTTAGGCTCCATCTTTTAGATCGAATCAACTAGCCTTATCTAAATAAACAAACAACACAACATGGCCCCTATACCTGAGCTAGCCAGTATGCAGACTTTACACCCCGGCTTCCTCACTTCACTTCTCAGGAATGTTAACAGCACGACCCTACTGGCCAATTTTTTTCTCACTGCAGACTATGGTCTGGGCCCTCCACTGTCTTTAATTTTTTATTATTATTATTATTATTATTATTAATTTTACCCCTTTCAGATTCTTTGCTTGGACTGATAGGGTCAGAGTCATAATATGAACACAGAAGGAAAACTGATATTCCTAGCCAAGTGGACTCAACGTGTCATTTTTGGCCCACATTTATTGCATGCAGATCAACAGCTCTTTCAGCTTCAACGATCTTGGATAGTTTGTAGCAGTCTTACTTCATCATTAAAACTTTTGCACAGCAGCAGGACTGGGGAAACCTGGGAATTCAAAGGCATTAACATTGGCACAAAGGACCCACACTGAGAACAATGCCACGATGACCTTTTCTGCCTGGCTCTAACATGGCTATCTTGTGACAGAAAAGCTTGACACTTCAGTAATAGCCAAATGTGGTTGGGTTTTTTTTTTTTTATTATTTTTTTTTTTTTTTTAGCCCTAACTGATTGGGATCTTTTTATCTGTTGTCTGACCTGATTTTCTTGTAGTACAAAGCTTGGCTATGCTTGTTCCATGGCTGGAACGTTTAAATATAAAGCCAAGTAGACCAGCTGACTGTATAATTGTGTGTTCTGTTGGCTAGACCTGTTACTAACTGGCTAAGTAATATTGTCATATGGTGTGATTTCTTACTGAATATTTTTGTATAATAATAATTATATTACCAGTTAAAAAACAAGTCAAATTCACCTTTAAATTCACAGATTAGATTTGAAGATCACAGAATTCCGTAAAGTTACACACCACACATGAAAAACCATACATTAGTGGCTTTTCCTTTGAATCTTTAGCACTTCCGACAATTAATATCTAATTTGGAACAAGCAAATACATGTTCCTGACACTACATAATAGTTAACCTTCAGCTTTTTCAATTCAGTAAATGTTCCATTTTCAAAATGGTTATGAGAGTCTAAAGTAGACATTTGAATATATGTCCTTGTGAGAACGTGCTTTCCCACACTTCACAGCAAAATAAGCAGTAGTTATTACTTCAAGTTGTTTTCAGAGGGAATAAAATATACTGGTTTCAGCTAAACATTAATAGTGCCTATAAGAGTGCATCATATGCTACATGAAAATGTCACTGTCTCTCATAAATTAGAATTTCACAGTTTGTTTTATACATGCAATATTTCCTAATTTTAAAATGCAGAGTATTTGTAAAGTAGAATTTTTTTAGTTTAGCATTTTACAACCTACATTGTCAAGTACTCTGCTTTCCCAGCCATCATTAAACTATAAACAGAGAAAGACAGAGGCTGGGCTCTGCAGAACAGGTTGATTTAATAGGTTTTGTAAGCACCTGATTCTTTTCTTCTCTGCTTTACCATAATGGAAACAGATATAGACAATCATTCAGCTCTTCATAGTAATCACAGATGTTCACCCACAGACATTGATCTTTTAGCATAATAAATAATTTACAGAGCAGTATTTCAAAAGAGCATGTTAGATTTTACTTGTAAACAGAACTGAAGAACTTTCTAATTTTGCAACATTTGTAAGGTTGTGACACATAAAGTAAAGGTTAAAAGATTAAAGATTTAAAAGTCAACAAAGAAAACAAGAGTTAATCTTACTAATTTCCATGTGCTTTGGTTATTTGATTTTTTTAGTTTTTCCATATTTTGAAGCTATAAAATGCCAATGCTTTTATCCTTGCCCAAACTGAAGAGAAATATTCCTTTCATGCAAGTTGTCAGGCAACAAAATATCTCTGCAGTTGAATTACCCATGAAGGCAAACAATATGGGAATATAATTAGGAATGGCAACATGTAATCGGTTTGAGCAACAGAGCAACAGCAAGCAGCTGGGGTCTGAAATTGGCTTAACTTCAGGTATTTTAACATCACATTCTGTGGAAGCCATTATATTTACGGAGTCTTCAAAACGACGGGAAGAAAGGTCATGCGTTGGTTTGAAAGAGTCAACTAAACATTTAAGTAGTTAAGTAACGATGCCTGTGGCATTTATAGGAGACTCTTAATCTCCTCCATGTGGGACTACAATGTGGGGAGTTGGACTGTTCAAGATCAGTGCTTCCTGACAATAACACCCAGGTGAACCTGAAAAAACAGAAATGAAGCTCAACTGGTCACTTTAAGGGTTCACTTTCCAAAGAAAACAACAAAACTGTACAGTTGAGAGTCCCAATTTTTTTTCTCTTCTTTGCATAGCTAAAGCCACTTTGTAATGCTTTGCACAAAAATTCCATAGCTTTTCCAGAGGAAGTATTCCTGACGGGCTATGCCGAAATTTTCAAGCAAGTTATCAAGGCTTTACGATCACCACATGAGAGATGCAAAGCAAGTGCTGGGTCTCATCCAAACCTGGCAAAGGAACTGGTGTTGACTTTAAGGGTGCATTTATTTTAAGGAGTTGTTCTCTGTCATGTTTAAAGTAAAGTATCATTTGTATCCTGAAATGAATCCTTATTTAACCCTTTGTGCTATCAGATTTACTTACATACTTAGCATAGAGCTTAATTTTAGTTAACCATTGTAAAAACAAACAAAAAATCTGTATCTGTTCTTTTCTTTCTCTATTACTGAAAGAAATAAATTCAATTAGGTGAAAGTTACTCTGTTTCATTTTCTTGAAGATCCCATTGGATTTTCACTTCTTTGAATATCTATATATTTGTTTTGATTTGGTTCCATTTTTTAAGAACTTCATGAGGTTCTCAAATTAATTCAGTATAAAGCAGATGCTAGATTCCTGATAATGTTGTTCGTCTGATTAGTACTGTACCATTTTCTTATCTGTACTAATAATTGCTGAAAAAACTAAAAAAATATTTTTAAGAAAAATTACCTTTTATACATGCTTCCTTTAGTTGTTACCAAAGTCTTGGTGATGTTTCTTCCCATCGTCATGTCATTTTCTGTCATGCTTTGTTGCTTTTCTGATTATAATTTTAACAGAAATTGCTATGTTGATCTCTGCTGGTATAGATTCTGTCTCATCACAACCTTGAGTTGATTGAAGTAAGTATGAGAATCTAATATTGTTGTTCACTGTTAATTGGTGATGCTGAACTGGCCTAATGTGAGCGACTAAAGTTGTGTTCACTACGATGAACTGGCATTCACTCCAAGGTTGTTTAATGTTTTGTGCCTAGTGCTTAATGGATAGGCTCCTGTTCCATTGTGACTGTATGAAAAGGAAAAATATTCGTTCTCCTGTATTAGCGATATTTGTGCACTTCATCCTTTCTAGAAAATTGATAGACTTAGATTAGTTCATCTTTTATATTCATATTAAAGACTTGTCGAAGTTACCATCCATAACACCAACATTCATCATTTGTTATGGAGAATATAAAGTATGTATAAAATGTATTATGTCTGTTTTGACATATTTCATCTCAAAGGAAGAAGTTCTCCTAGTAAGCTCACTGTCTGTCTCTATAGATTGTGTATTGTTGGGGTAATGTCTAGCAATAATCCAACTACATAGTGAATAGAAATATAAAAATCTATGACGTTTACCACCAGCTCTTAACATTTCACATTAATGGAAAAGAAAGCAGGTAGTGTAAGGTAAGAAGTTCAGATATTGTTTTTGAACGTGTTTCAATGCTGAATACAACAATTTTATTTCTTGTTAATTACTGCATAATTTTGATTTTTTAAATGCAAAATGCAGAAGGTCAGAGTGATTGTCTTGTAGGAATCATTACAATTCTAAAGAGCTACATAATAGGACCAATGTGATCCATATCTGTATGCTCAACACAGATTCAAATGTGGGGTTGGTGACTTTAAAAATAATTAAGAAAATCTTTGGCAGTCGCATAGAACAACTAGACAATTTTTTCATTTGTTCCTGACTACTAGGTGGTGTTGTAGCCTCAGCATTCTTGAAGTGATTGATTTTTTCCACAGGTGCTGTGCCTTCTATTTACAGTACATATTTCTCCTGTGTTTATATTAGTTCTTGTTTACTTCCACATTACAAAGTGTTGTTTAAGGGCTTTACTCTAAATCTACACAGCACCAAAGCTCCAAAGAAATAAACTGGCATTTCAGCACATTTGATTGATGATGCATTGAATTCTTGAATTAAATTGAACATTTTTAATTCATGTTTTAATTGAAATAGCTAAAACGTCAATGATGTTGCTGAACACTTTGTTTTAGTGCAATCCTTTTACAGCTTGGGCACAAAATGTGTAGAAGCCTTTAAAGGACATGAGAAGGATGTACATGGAGTTTGGAAGACAGCATTTGTCAATTTTGATTTCAGACATTTTTGTGTATGTGAGGTTTATAATAATAGAAAGGAATTGATAACAGTTGAGTTTTTAAAATAAGCATGACATTTCTGGGCACTGAACACTGCAAAAATATTTTTTCTTTTTTAACCTACAGTGTATCCCTTTAAAATGAAATGCTATTGACATAGGAAAAGTTAGATTAAAAAGATTATGGTGATTTGTAACAAAGTGCATTGCCCAGTCCTCCTTTATGAATTTGTCAATGTCCAAATGTTAGACTTTGCATTTCAATTTCCATTCAAAGGGTTTATCGGTAAATTAGAGAAAGTCACATTTTTAAATATACACTTTTCAGGGAATGCTGCTGCCCAGGAAATGGATTTGTATGAGCCACAAATTAAACATTTAGTGTTCAGTTTGATGCAACTGCTTATGTGGATATATTTTACCTCTCTTATTAACACATGTTACATATAAATTTCACTGAGCAGGATTAGTACTCGGCAGGTTAAATTAACTTTCCACCTTACATGTGATTCTTGACAATTCCCAGAAATGCTTCCATGATTTTCTGGTAGAATTTCCTCCTTGAGATAACATGGAGCCAGTATGAGATTACAGATTTATGTATTTATTAAGACTAAATAGAGTATTGGTCCCAAAACCAGTTCAGCTGACAAAATGAGAGAATATTTTATGTAAATGACTGTAAGTAATAATTGGGAAAATGTTTGGTTTCTTTGTTTTTTCCTTTTTATATCCATGGATCAACAATCGAAAGCTATAAGAGCACAGAACTTAGTTAAGTTCTCCTCTACCAAGTAAACAGTATGGATTTGATATCTCCAAGGACAAAAAGGCAGAATCACTTTGCATGGTGGTTTGTTCATTAGTTAGTTGCTGTGGGAACGGCATGGCAGAATGATCCTGCATTGCTGTCCAGTGAAGTTATTCAGCCACACACCAGGAGTTTTATTGAAGGTAAAGGCTTTCTTTGTCATTTTGATTTAAAAAAAAAAACAAAACACTTCTACATAAACTTTATGCAATTGTGGAGAGTTAGAAGTTTGAGTAAAACTTCACAGGTGTAATGCTAACTTTGATAAGCATACTGATTTGCCAAAGCAAAGGGAGCATGTGAACACATCAGAATGTCACATTTTTGCAAATTAACAGAAAATAATTAAAACTAACCAAAATATATTCTGGAATTGAAAACAGGACTCGGTGGATTTCAAGACCATCACAGGGTAAAAAGCAAATGTTTAGCACTCTCTGAAATTAAAAGGCTTGGGGTAGTGGTAGGAGTGTTAAGCATTGGTATTTAGTAAACAAATTAATTTGATTATAGTAGCAACAAACTCTTGATAAAAACCAGCCTTCATTACTACATAGCAGCAATCAATCATGCATCCAACCAGGGACAGCATGTGTCAAGATTTGATGCAAATGTATGTGGACCTTCTCACGTCTTTGGCACTACAGAAGCATGTTACCCTCTGTGCACCTTTACTATGAAATTTGTTTTTGTATGTCATTTGTCACATTTGGTAGATTTTGATAGTTGCCAGCAAAATCACTGTTGTCTTTAACCATATACCATGTAGTAATTCCCAGGTATTTTTCTGATACAGTCACAAAAAATTGATAATGGATGCAAGAGTATTCACTGTGAAATGCATACTCTTCTTTAGACTAATTCTGAACACAGAACTCTTGTGATATTTGTCTAATATAAAATGATACATTTTGGGTCTAAATTTTATGGGTCTAAGATGTAAAGCACAGTGTTATCAACCAAGTGATGTATTGTGTTCCCCTGTGATCCCTTTTATCTCCAACTGCTTGCAGAGATGGCTAGCTATAGGTTAAATATCAATTGCTAAAATCATTGGTTGCAATGGACACCCTTTCCAGGTTCTGCATTAGTCTTGGAAATGATGATACACAGGTTGAGGTATCTGGAATAGTACACAGTAATTTAATTCATGTAGATATGTTGGGACCAGACCCAAATTTATGAATATGGTCAACAGCTATTGCTATTCAACTCAATCTATTGTGCTTCCTGCATCTTAAGACAATAAGACTTTTAGAAATTCAGATTAGAGCACTTCTGCCTTGCAACTAAGATATTGGAGTTCAGGTACTCCCTGTGCTGCCTGGAGTTTGCATGTTTTCCCTGTGTTCAAGTGGGTTTCCTCAGAGTACTCCAGATTCCCACATTCTAAAGACTTGCATGTTAGGTAGAGTGACATTGTTAACTTGGCCCGTTTGTAGAGTGACATTGTTAACTTGGCCCGTTTGTGTTCAACGTGTGATAAACTTGCATCCTGACAGATTTTCTTGCCTTGTGTATAGTGCTTGCTGGTAGACTCCCGCTTATCTAAGACCTAGCTCTGGGTTTAGAAAATGGAGGAACCTGATATATAGTAGAGCACTTTCAATATTCTTTTAGTTGTAACATTTGCTAGGATCTTAACATCATTATTCAGAGGTGAAATTGGTCTATATGACGCACAGTCTGGCAAGCCTTTATTTGTCTTTAATTGATGTTTGAAGTTATGTTTTTCATAGAATTTTGTTTCTTCTAGTTTCAATAAAAAATGCAAATAATACTGTTACTGAGTTAAAAACATATTATTGGAGAAATGCCTGCCCTAGAGTTTCCCAGCTTTCCAGTGTTTTGTAGCATGTTGAATTTCAGAGAGCCTCAAAGATTTATCTGACCCATACAGATAGTATTGTGCTGTGTGAAATTATAAGGACTTGTATAGTATTCCTTACATGTGTTATTTCTTTGCTCTTGCTGATTTTATTTCCCATCATATTGTTAATCTCTATGATTATTATGTCTGTGTTGTATTAAAATCTTATTTACCTTTTCACTGTTCGTAATGATGCTGATGAGAGTTAAAAAAAAGGCCTTTTCCTTTTATATCAAAGGATTAAATTCCTACCTTTAACTTTAGAGTGCATCATTTGTTGATCCTGCATATTCTTGATAAGTCATAGATGCCTCAGTAATCAAGTCTCATGCTCAATACTATTATTTTAATAAATAATACCTAATGTGGCATTTATTTACTTATATACCATGCCCAAGTATAGATAATTTTAAAACATTTTAAAAGTTTTAACAGTACAGAGGGACTGGCTATGCAAGTCTAAAATTCAAACTTAACTGTTTATGAAGCAGTATATGTAGGTAGTTCATCTAACGGCTATTAGATATATTTGTTTTAAAACATTGGTTGTATTGGGCAGGGTAATCTATATATTTTTGAAGTATAAGATTTGCAGAACTTGGTAACGTCTCCCCATTTCTATCCAAACATAGAAACAGAGGGTCAATATTTTATTTTTTTATTTATGTTGGTCCATTAACATGGAGTGTGTTAGCTTACTTCACAGTGCCTTGCACTTATGAATATGGTGTTTATGGTAATTTTATTAATGTTTCAATACAAGGTGTAAAAATACAATTCTGATAAGTAATTCATGTTTCTAATAATGAATGTGTGAGTTATGGTTCTTAACACTAGAATTACCAGAGCCTACAAAAAAACTTGTAGATCCATCCCACCTTAAATCGCTTTGCACCTCTCCATCAGCGTCTTTTGTCCTGTAAATGTGTTGATAAGCAGCAAGCAGCCTGCTATCAAATCCCTCACCAGCACACAGTTTTCTCAGCTCAAATAAACACTTTCACAAAAGGTACAAATATAACAGAACAAGTGTGCTTCTATTCAAGAATCTAACTGCAGAAAAAGATCCCGCGTTAGGGTGCGACATTGACATGCATTTACTATGACCGTTTCGGTAATCAAAACTTTGCGGGTTCAACCCCAGACGAGTCCGTTTTGAGGATTGAGCTGCTCTTTATATCTATACTAATAAAAGGCAAAGCCCTCACTCACTCACTCACTCACCACTAATTCTCCAACTTCCCGTTTAGGTAGAAGGCTGAAATTTGGCAGGCTTATTCCTTACAGCTTACTTACAAAAGTTAAGCAGGTTTCATTTCAAAATTCTACACATAACGGTCAACAACGTCCGCCATGTTGAACTTTCTTATTTATGGCTCCATCTTCACGAAATTTGATAGGTGGCTTCCCTGCGCTAACCAGAACCAATGTAC
>JANRMT010027041.1:113522063-113537795 GCA_026402145.1 Polypterus bichir lapradei
CAGTCTACTTGTGACTTTACGCTGTAGGAAGTAAGTAAATGATTAAAGGTAAGTAAGTAAATAACATTCGATCTGGCTCTAATATACAAAGTACAGCGATGGCAGCTTCCACCTTCAACTATAGACTCTCCACTCTAGTGTTTAGATCTGGACGGTGCATGTGCCCAAAACATTAACATTTATATGTTACTTACATCTTGCCTGAAGAAGGGGCCTGAGTTGCCTCGAAAGCTTGCATATTGTAATCTTTTTAGTTAGCCAATGAAAGGGGTAATTTTGCTTGACTTTTCACTATGTTACTTACATAAAAGCCAGATTGAATGTTATTTACCCTAATTTATTTACTTACTTTCTATAGCATAAAGTCAAAAGTAGACTGCAGAGCTATAGCGCGTCTTTATGTGAAAACAGCAGTGTCAGAAATTAGGATTGTGAATGCAACTTGGAGAATAAAACTGAATTAAAAAAAAAAAATAAAATAAAACAAAGCTAACCTTTACGAGTATCAGACTGAAATCAAATGTATGTTTTTATTCTAAAATAGTAAGAATAAGAGCAGCTCACTTCTCAAAACAGACTCGTCCGGGATTGAACCCGTGAAGTTTTGATTACCAGTCAACAGTTGATACCATTGCGTCACCGAAGCAGTCGTAGTAAATGCGTGTCAATGTCACACCCTAACGTGGGTTCTTTTTCTGCAGTTATATTCTTGAATAGAAGCGCACTTGTTCTGTTATTTTTGTACCTTTTGTGAAAGTGTTTGATATTTGGAAATCAGGCTTAACACATTATACACTTCATGTCTACATTTGGTCAATTATTACTAAAACATGAAAAACATTTCTGTTTTAACGATGTGTTTACTGTACATAGATTGTTGTAGACACGGAACACACATGAAATGCATGTGTTCCAAATAACGATATAGTATTTATAAAAGGTGTGATTTTGCTTGACTTCTCACTCTGTGCAACTCCAAGCAACTGACATGCAGGCAGGTAAACAGACTTAAGTTGAGAAAACTGTGCACCGTTGGGGGATGTGATAGCAGGCTGATTGCTGCTTATCAACACATTTGCAGGACAAAAGACGCTGATGGAGTGGTGCAAAGCAATTTAAGGTGGGACGGATCTACGAGTTTTTTCGTAGGCTCTGGTAACTCTAGTGTTAAATCAGTGTCATCTCAGGTTTTTGAATTAACATTTATTTGCATGCTGCAGTTACAGTAAGGTTTCAATGTTATGGAATCAGATCAGAATTGGTTCTTGAAAATGAGAACCACTTAGGATTTTAAATTCTACATGTGGCTTGTACCCTTTGCTTTTAGGATAGACTTCTGCTTCTAGCAACTCTGTAAAGAAAAGAGTGTTAGAAAAACTAATGAATCCCAAATGCTTTCATAAGCTAAAAGTGAAAAGTTTAACATTGTTTCCCAGTTGGCTAGAATTGGAAGTGCTAGGCTAGAGGTAGAAGTTCCAGAGACTAATTTTATTTCTGAATTTATCAATTCAAATATTTGACTCTGAACGAAGGTTTTCAGGACCAAAATCTGTTATTAAAGGACACCGAAATGAACACTTAATAACAATTACAATGTATTTATCTAATGAACAAGTTTATCTGAAACAAGTGACATTGTGTGATAAAGCAATTAAGCCCAGTTAAATCCATCTAGTTATGGGGGTCATTTTAGTCAAATGATTAAACACAGGAAGGCTTGATTTCAGCCAGTCATGCTCAGTATAAACCTCACTTTCTTTATCATATGAGTCAAAGATTCAGCACGCTCATATTGACATGATTAAATGAAATTTTTTCTAGCGACCAGGGGAAAAATGTTGTTGATCGGTCAGTCTGTAAAGGGATATAAAGTCATTTCTAAGACTCTGGGACCCCCACCAACCCACAGTGAGAGCCATTAACTTCTAAAAGAAAACAGTGGCAAACCTGCCATAATTACTAAAACAGTACAGTGTAAAATCATCCAGAAAGTCACAAATCATTCTAAAAAGCTACTGCCATGGTGAATATCATAATATACATAAGAAAGGTCTGGTCTGGTCTGAAATAGACATTTCCTGTTTGAAAAGTCTACCAGTATTTCTGAATTAGATTAATGCTTTATTAATCCCCAAGGGGAAATTCTGCAAAGTGGTTCTGCAAAGAAGAATGTGGAGGTATCTGAATCCAAATTATCGGAAGGGTTTGGCTACAGTCATTTAAGCTAAAGTAGGTATGACCGGTTATTAAGTGTAAAGTGACAATTACTTTTTCAAAAAGTGCTAGATGCTGCTGGGTAACTTTGCTCAGTTCATAAAAAGTGAAAAAGAAAAAGTGTTATTTCTGTAATCTTATATCCTCCATCTAATAGCAGATTTTAGTTAGAGATCTGAAAATATTTAGTGTCAGATATTTGCAAAATGCAGGATATCAGAGGGGACCAATAGTTTTTTTTTTTAATGCAGTGTGTGTATTTTGGGTGAATGAGGTAAATCTGTTAACATTGGGAGAACACTTAAACAGGCTACAACTCAAAATCGGTCAAATGTGCCTAAAAATGCAAAATAATGTGGTACCATGCTGCTGTGGTTCCCACTGGCACTGACTGCCAAATAAATTCTAGCTCTTTACATCGTTCTTTTAAGTAGTTTGCTGTTCTTAGAAGAAATGTTATTGCTGAACTCGTCGGAATTCTTATGTAACTTTAGTAGGCTTACCATTTTTATGGGCTCCCCTTCAACTGGTTCTGGAGCTGCTCATTTCAATGATAGAATGCTAAATCATGCTAATGGTTGATTCATCTAAAAGCTGGTGCAACTAGCGCTGTAGGTGGGCATACAAACAAACAGTGTTCCAAGCACTGATCTCGGTTTCAAGGGTATTCCTCCTCAACTACTTTGTAACGCCTCTATGATGTACCACATCATGTGCCATTGCAATTCCATTGCCAGCCCTGCCTCACACTGCTCACCTGGGGTCAGTGGCAACTCAATCTGCCACACTTTTCCCCAGCCCCATGTGCCCAACTATGCACCCAGGCCACTGGACTTTAGCAGATAAGGAAGAAGTGGTGGAGCTGCCAAAGTAACAGTCTCTGTTTAGTACTGATGATAGAAACAGCATTCCAGATCCCAGATCTTGGCATTGAGACCCACCTTTAACGCTTCAGATGCCACTAGCCGGTCTTTTTTGGGTCTATGCAACACTCAACACTTTGCCAAGTCAGACTGTAGATTTTCTCCTAATGATCCTGTTGACACCAGTCAAGCACCACACCTCTGCAGTTCTGTGCCAGTGCCAAGTGCCAGTTAACACAAAGGAGTCAGTTTATATAATGGTTTCAATTCACAATACAGCTTCCTACAGTCAAGCCAGTTGTTTACCCCTTAGATTTAGAGTAATGGAACAAGTGAAAAATTTGATATTGAGGATCTACAATTATTTTATTTTCAGTTATTTTAAAAGTTATTCTCTAAATTTAGAAAATGGTTTATTTGTATTGTGCCGTGTGGCAACTGCTGTGTTTAGTTAAAGGAGATAGAATAATTAAAAATGAAGTCTTAACTGTGGATATTCCAGCTAGTGATATTATAAAGGTACCTGAATTTCAAATTTTAATATTAGTATTTGTACAAATATATATTTTTGATTCAAATGGTATATTCTAATTAAGTGAGGCTGTTATAAAGTGCAGTGGGAAAGAGTCAGTATTGGTAAGGTGATTGTCATAAATTGGTTTAAGAATAATTTTTCTCTGTTAAACTCTATTTGAATAAATTAACACTTTTCTTTGGAGTTTATGGATGCTTAGCACTGACACTAATACAATCTGTTAAAAACACTGAAGTTTTTAATGGAAGCTTATTCTTCCTCTCGACTGCAAGAGCTATGCAGAAGATAGAGTTTGATGAATCAGGCTGCAGTGTGACTCCATGCTGGAAGTAAGACATTTTTTTTATGCTGCTCCAGGTGCCAGCTATGCATCTCAGACTGTCTCTACCACCGTCTGTTATGCATAAAGTACAATTACTAAAAAGGGGACAAAATAATATTTTATCCAGATGTTTGAAAAAGATAAAAAAATATGGAATACCTTAGGCAGAAAGAAGTAAAAACAAGTACCAAGTTTGCAGCTTTTAAAACGGAAAAGCCGGGTGTACTTTGGCCATATACAGGCAGTCCATGGGTTACGTACGAGATAGGGACTGTAGGTTTGTACTTAAGTTGGATTTGTATGTAAGTCGGAACAGGTACATTATTTTAATAAATGCTATTGTTGACCGACTGCAACCAAGTGCTCCGCCAATGAATGATGGAGTTTCACCTCTCTCTGACCTTTTTATTATTTCTACATTATTTTCAATGGTGATGATTTTTCTCTTCTTTCCTGCATCACCAGCACTTGCATCAGATTTGTGTTTCAGAGACATTCTTGAAAGGTGAAGACAAAAGGTTAAGATGAGCTCTTCTGCACAGCACTTTACATGCTATCACAGCAGGACGGCACCCGTCGTCAACACGTCTGATGTACAGACAACTTCTTGCTATGTGCGTAACAGTACAAGCAGGCTTGCTATTGAGAATGAATGGGGGTGGCGAGGGGCGGTTCACCACCCGCCCACCACGCAGTCACCTCCACTACAGTATGCTGCCTGCAGCGTCCGCCCACAGAGAACAAACACAGTGCGGCCAAAGGCAGGTAAGTGAATCGCCCACCACTGCCCCCATTCAAGCCACCTGAGGCATATTACAATGCTACTCCCCGCCGCCCCATTCACCCTCCATGGCCTCCATTCAGCCACAACCAGGTCACCGCTTGCAGCATTACCAGCCACCCACCGAGAACAAATAGGGCAGCCGTGTGCGGTGGGCAGGCAGTGAAATGCCCCCTCTGCTCCATCCAGCCTGCGTCCAGTCAGTAGCTGTGGCGGCATAGTGGGTGGGCAGTGAACCGACCCATCAAGCCTTCTTCCTGCACACGAGCGATTTCTGTGGTCCCGGTGACTATGGACTACGGGTCATTGCTTGCCGCTGCGAGCCACCTGAGGGACACTACACTGCGCGAGTAGTGAAATCGCCTCCATCCAGCCACCACTGGCAGCATCCTTATGCCGAAGATGACGGAGCGGCAGTTACTGCTGCGCATGCGTCGCAGCTGCGGCCCTGTTCGTAAGTTGTAGGTCGGATGTCCGTAACCTGGTGACTACCTGTACTTCATTTTCAAGGTTCATAAAACCCCAGGACTGATGGGATCACTGGAAAGTTACAAATGTAGGAAGGGAGAAAAATGGATAAGACTAATTCCAGTTCAGTAAATTTTAAATTTGTTCAGTGCAAAATTTTAGAAAGTAAAATATGAAATAAATTGCAATACCTGTATGAAAATAGTATGCTAAATTACAACCAGACTAGCCAAAAGCAAAACCCCTCATTTATATATTCAGACCCTTAATTCAATACTGTGTAGGTGGCCCTCTGTCAGCAGTTACAGCTTTGAGTCTCTGTCTCTGCAAACTTTATACATCTAGATTTGGGTAGTTTATCACATTCTTCCTGGCAGATCCTCTCAATCTCTTTTAAATTAGAAGGGAAATACATCCTCAGAGGTTTCTGCAGGAATACTCTGGGAAACCCTGAAGGCTTTCTTAAGAGGACAGATTATCATATCTTTCCCACAGAAATAAACTGGAAACCAAGAAGGTATCGGAGCTACCAGTGAAGCAGTGAAATAACTAGAATAGATCAAGAACATGCCAGGTATCCAAGTGAGATGAACATACACAGGCTTGGTCCGCAGCAGACATAAAATCCTGCAGTACTTCTTTATAGTCCTTGCTTTGTCCCCCAGTTACGTACAAGTCATCGCCAATATACTAACAACCCAATTGTGCTTCATTCACTCAGAATATGGAACCAATGTAGAAAGTATTTTAAGATGGAGAAGCTTTTACTTGTCGCACCTCTGCACGAGAACCACCTTTTTCCATCCTCTCAAACATACACGGTTTTTAATATTTGGAAAACCATCAGGATTAAATCACTTAGAGATCTATACATAGACAATGTCTTACACTCCAAATTTAACTTTCCAGCAACACATTTTTTTCACTACCTTCAAATTAGAAACTTTGTTAAACAGAACCTGCCCAGTTTTCTTCATGTCCCACCAACTTTATGCCGGAAAAAATACTGATCAGTCATGAGGACTCAGACAGCATCTCCGTAATAAATAAAATGATTTTACACTCCCTCCCTTTCAAAGATCCAAGAGTACAGTGGAAAAAGGATCTCTAACTCAGCATCTCAGAAATAGAGTGGAAGGTAGCAATGCACAAACAAAACCACCGCTATTGGTCTGACACTAACCCACATTGGATAGATCCCTCCAAGACTGTTGGAACAAAAAAATTGATGGTATGGTGTGGTATATGGGGTACAAAGATAGTGGGGCCATTCTTCATCAATGGAAACCTCAAGGCCACTGGATATGCGAAATTGCTACATGATGATGTGTTTCCCTCTTTATGCACTGAAGCTGGCACGTTCCCTGAGTTTTTCCAGCAAGATGGTGCACCACCACATTATGGGTGTCAGGTCCGAGCATTCCTAGATGAACAGTTTCCTGGAAAGTGGATTGGTCGTTGTGGGCCAGTTGAATGGCCCCCAAGGTCTCCCGATCTGACCCCCTTAGACTTTTATCTTTGGGGTCATCTGAAGGCAATTGTCTATGCAGTGAAGATACGAGATGTGCAGCACCTGAAACTACGGATACTGGAAGCCTGTGCTAGCATTTCTCCTGCGGTGTTGCTATCAGTGTGTGAAGAGTGGGAGAAGAGGGTTGCATTGACAATCCAACACAATGGGCAGCACATTCAACACATTTTATAAGTGGTCAGAAACTTGTAAATAACTCATGAAAGAATAAAGTTACGTTAAAACCAAGCACACCATTGTTTTTCTTGTGAAATTCCCAATAAGTTTGATGTGTCACATGACCCTCTTCCTATTGAAAAAACAAAAATTGGATCCAAAATGGCCGACTTCAAAATGGCCACCATGGTCACCACCCATCTTGAAAAGTTTCCCCCCTCACATATACTAATG
The DNA here is from genome assembly GCA_026402145.1 of Polypterus bichir lapradei. Classification (NCBI taxonomy): domain Eukaryota; kingdom Metazoa; phylum Chordata; class Cladistia; order Polypteriformes; family Polypteridae; genus Polypterus; species Polypterus bichir. The sequence goes on from JANRMT010027041.1 coordinate 113,529,168, forward strand.
TGCCACAAACAGGAAGTTAATATCACCAACCATTCCCATTTTATTAAGGTGTATCCATATAAATGGCCCACCCTGTATATTATCTGGAATTGGAAAAAATCAAATTCTCACTTTGTACAAAATTTTTTTCAAAGCCGGGCAGGATCTAATCAATAACATTTTAGAACAAGCAGTTGAATTGAGGAAGCAGGTTCTCTCTCATATATTTATTTATTTTTATTAATTTATCTATTTACTTATTTTTACAAGTTTAAAGTTTTACTCTGCTGGCCTAGCTCTCTTTCTCATGGATGGGGGTTGATTTGTTTTGAACCTAGTTTTGTAAAAGTAATTTGTATGGAATGTTGTTTGATTTTAATAAAATAAAAAAATAAAAAATAGTTTAGAAGGGAAGCGTCTGTAAACTGCCATCTTCAGGTCTCTCCACAGATGTTCTATGGGGTTTTAAGTTTGGGTTATGGCTCAAGGCCAGTCAGAAACTTGTCCTGAAGCCACTCTGGTGCTGTCTTGGCTGTATGCTTTCAAGCTGAAAGGTGAATCGTCACCCCAGTCAGAGGTTGTGTACAATTTAGAACAGCTTTTCTTTAAGGACCATGTTGTATTAGGCTTTCATCCTTTTCTCAATTATGACCCATCTTCCTGTTCCTAATGCTGAGAAGCATCTGCACAGCATGATGCTACCATCACCCTGCTTCACAGTAGGGATTATACTAGGCAGGTAATGAGCAGTGTCTGTTCTTTACTAGACAGTGCATGGAGTTCTCTCCATAGAGTTCAGTTTTTGCCTCCTCAGAACAGATAATCTTTGTCTTCGTGCTTTCAGAGTCATTTCAATACCCTTATACCCCTTTTGCTTAATGTGGCTCCCATATAGCCATTCTGCCACAAGTGTCCGTTTGATTGAAGTGCACTCAAATGGTTATGCTTATGACTTTTTCTCCCATCTCATCAGAGGATTTCTGAAGCTCTGTTAGAGTGACCCAGTTACTCCTCTAGGCCAGAAAGGACCACTTTAGGATGAGTACTGCTAGTTCCAAACCTTTTTTCTGTTTTACACTTGTTAAGGTCACTGTGTTCCTGGGAACAGGCAAAGCCTTAGAAATGGTTTTATACCTTTGCCCCAGTCTATTTCTAACCACAAGTTTGTGGTGGAGATCTACAGAGTGTTCCTTGGACTTCATTGTTTTGATTCTGACATGCAGTGTGAATTGTGGGACCTTATATGTACAGGTGTGTGCCTTTCTAAATGATGCCTAGTCAATTCAGTTTGCAACAAGTGGATGTCAGTCTAGTTCTAGATAAATCTCAAGGATAATTAAAAGCAAACAGGATTCACCTTAGCACAATTTGGAGTGTCGTGGCAAAGAAGCTGAAAACCTACATGAATGAGAGGTTTCAGTTATTTATTTTTAATAAATTAACAAACATATCTGAAAAGGTGTTTTCACTTTGTTGTTATGGGTTACCGACTGTAGGTTGATGGACAAAAAAGGCAAATACATCACTTAAAAAGTAAATCTACAACAATAGAGAATGCAGAAAATATACGATGGGTGACACTGTCTTATAGGACGCAACTTCTGGGGCAAATTTAGGGGTTTTGATGCAACATTCTTGTCTTAACTGTTGTGTAGAAGCAACTAAAAAGGTTTTATTGTGAAACTGTTGAATATAAAGTAAGAGATCAAGCTGAAACTCTATAGTGTACTACTGAGACTGTACCCAGAGTGTTTGCAATTTTGATCACCAAGCTGCAAAGTAGACATAGCAGTACTTGAAACTGTGTAGAGGGCACAACCGTGTGCATCCCAGGACATAAGGACAAGTCCTGCTCTGACAAGCACAAGGAGTTAAACCTCTTTAGTCTTGAGCAGAGAAGGCTGTGTAAGGACATCTTGATGAAATACCCAGACAAGTTACAGTTACTGTTGCTGTTAACTCATCAAACAGGTTTGATGGAATGAATGGTCTTCTGTTGTTTGCTCTTATATACCTGTATAATGTGACAGTGTGACCTCATTGTGATGTTCTGGTCACCATATTTAAAAAAAAAAAGTGTATCCTGCTGTAGGATTTCCTAGGAAAATCTTTTTTTAGTCTTTTGCAGAAATACTTGCATGCTGACTTAATTCATGTCTTTAAACATTTAAGACATCAGTAAAATTGTTCCAGTAGAAAAACTTGCCACTCTTTAAAATGATTTTAAAAATAGATGGGGCAAACAAAAGGAGCCTAATAGACTGAAACATATCCTGTAATTTGTCAAACTTCATATGTTCTTATATGCATTTTCTGAGCCTGATTTGTTGATTATTAGAGCCAAAACCTAGCCTACCACAGACAGGCAGAAACTAAAGTTAGATAAGATGTTAGTCCAGCGTGGGCCAATTCAGAATGACAAATCTGCACATTTTTGAGATGTGGGTCCTAAAACACCCATACACATTGACAGATGGTGCAAAGTTTGCACAGATGTTGAACCAGACCAAGGGCCAAATGTATAAACGTTGCGTACGCCCATTTCCACGCTCACATCGCGATGTATAAATACTAAACTTGGCGTAAAGCCATGCAGATTTTCACACTAGCTTAATCCGTTGCATACGCAAATTCTCTGCTCAGTTTTGCAAACTGCCACCACCCAGTGTCAAAGCAGTGCTACTGTTCCTGAGTGGTTTCCCTTTAGTATTTAGATTCACATCCCTGACGTGGCTTTGTCAAATGCACTGAAATTAACCACATATCGTTTATTAGTTTAAGGCATCTCATTGTAATCAACCCGTAACCATATAATGGTGCACCGAATGGCCAAACTATTCTAAATACCATCACTGCTTTAGTGTTGTTATTCCCAGTACACCACTGAGTATGTAACTCTCTGTACCTAAGTGTGAAATCACAGCTGTACAGCAGCTGATCAGATTATTAGTATGCAGCATCATGCACACATTGTCTCATCCATGCATACAATCTGTTTGAACTGTTCCCATACAGCAAACGCTTCAGAGCCTTTCCTGTAGGGTGCTCGCGGTTCAGAAACAGTTTCATCCCAAGTGCTCTAAACGCATCTCAATCAGTCCATCAATTACTCCTGGTAGAACTGTTTGCATTTATAAGTACAATCACCTCACTGTAAACTTGAACTGTAGTTATAATATTGCACAACCTGAGTCACTTTATAAAGTGCATATTTACAGATGATGACGACTGACTTCCAAGTCGATTTAGATTTCCAAGTGCTATCTTCTTGGAGCTTTTGATATAATTTTTAAGATGAAATGCAGTAAAGCATGTTTAAAACTTCTGTATAATGTAATAAACTTCATTAAAATAATGTATATTGTTAATAATTAAACATGAGGACACGGTGGCACAGTGCTAGCAACGAGCTGGTGCCCCGTTCATGGATTCTTCTTTCCTCTTGCTGTATGCTTGCTGGGACTGGCGTGACCCTGGATGGACAAATGGATGGAATAATTAAACATGTACTACAAAGATATTTCAATGTTTCATAAAAGTTTTGAAGGATCAGCATTCTAAGCTTACAGATGGCTTGGCATCTATTAGAGAGCTGATTATGTGGCGATTGGTTACTTGGAGAAAGTAAAGGAAGGACAGGAATAGGAGGTTAGTACGTTTGAGTGAGACAGTACTGCTGCAGTAAATTATTTCATCGAAGGTCGTGCACAGCGCAGCAAGCATCTTGCGGGAGGCAGAAACAATCTCTAGACAGGGCGCCAGTTCGTCGCTAATACTGCGTCACCGTGTTACGTTTTACTTTAATCTCAAAATTTCCACTTTAATCTTGTACTTTATTTTGTTATCAAAGTTGACATTTGGACATTTTTTCAACTGTGTCCCTATTTTGTTTTTCTCTTCTCTGTATCCTAATACGCTTCATTATGACACTCAGATAGTGGGCTACAACTCACCTTTTCACGGTGACTTTGATATCTGACCACTTCTTATTTATTTCGGACATTTTGCGAATTTCTGACTAGTAGTGTAGCAACCATATAGTCCTGTGTTTTTTTGGCAATTTCTGAAGTTGTAAAATTTTCATGAGCAGTGAGTTATCATGGTGTCAGGGAGTGGTGACATGTTGCATGTTGACCAGATGTGCAAGATAAGAATATCGGTGCACTTTACTACTAATCTTATATATGATTGTTGAAGAGAACATTAGTTAAAACAAGGCTCTGGTGCCTTTAAATGTATTCTTGGCTTGGAACATTGCAGCATGTAAGACCACAGATTTATCACAGAATTCCATTCATCCTCTTTCCTTAGGCTGTTTACTCTGTAGTTACTGACTATGATTTCAGTGCCCTGTGTGGACTGGCACTCCTTTTCAGCTTTAGCTTCTACTCAGTGTTACAAAAGAAATGTCCCCGCAACCCTAGAATTATGTTATCCAGGTTAAGAAGTTGAACAAATGTTATCATAACATTCTATAAGTCGTTGAACCCCAATGTGAGGGCCCAGGGGAGTTGTGCTTATCCCAACAGTTCTGTGCACAGGATAGTAACCATCCTTGGACTGGATGCCAGGCATCTGCAAGACCCACTCATGCCCACACTCTCAATGGGGACAGTTTTGGGTTGCTAAATTTCCTGTCATGCACAGCTCTGAAGATGTGGGAGGAAAAGTCGTACAGACGTGAAGAATAAACAAATGCCACCGAGCCTGTCTTCTGAAACCAGAAATCACATGGCAACTGTACTACCTACTGTGCTATTGTACCACCCAGAAGTGCAGAATGAAGAAATGTCAAGACACTGTGTGCTTAGTCAATTTAATGCAAAGGTAAATAGAATTATGCAATTTCCTTCAATATTACTGTTTTAAGTATATGAACTTTAAAAAAATAAATTGTCACTTGGCAAGAAAGTCCTGTATATGCTGTTATGTGTCAGGATTTACTATCTTTGAATATTTTTGTACAATTCTAAATATCTTGTTTTTAATTTTAATAAAATTATTGCATTTTTAATGTTTTACTGCCAAGAAATACATGTCAGTTACATTCTCAAATGCTTGTAAAGAATCCTTATACAAAAAACAGTTACAGTAGTAAGGCATCTGATGGTTTATTATACATATGAAAAAGTTTGGGAACCCCTCTCAGCCTGCATAATAATTTACTCTACCTTAAACAAAAAAGATAACAGTGGTATGTCTTTCATTTAGTAGGAACATCTGAGTACTGGGATGTTTGCATGGCGGAAGAACAACACCGCATTCCAAGAAAAACACCTGCTACCTACTGTCAAAATTTGGTGAAGGTTCCATCATGCTGTGTGGCTAATTCAGGGACTGGGGCCCTTGTTAAAACTGAGGGTCGGATGAATTCAACCCAATATCAACAAATTTTTCAGGATAATGTTCAAGCATCAGTCACAAAGTTGAAGTTACGCAGGAGTTGGATATTCCAACAAGACAATGACCCAAAACACAGTTCAAAATTTACAAAGGCATTCATGCAGAGGGAGAAGTACAGTGTTCTGGAATGGCCGTCACAGTCCCCTGACTTGAATATCACTGAAAATCTATGGGATGATTTGAAGCAGGCTGTCCATGCTCAGCAGCCATCAAATTTAACTGAATTGGAGAGATTTTCTATGGAAGAATGGTCAAAAATATCTCCATCCAGAATCCAGACACTAATCAGAGGCTATAGGATGCGTCTAGAGGCTGTTATATTTGCAAAAGGAGGCTCAACTAAGTATTGATGTAATATCTCTGTTGGGGTGCCCAAATTCATGCACCTGTCTTTTTGTTATGATGCATATTGCATATTTTCTGTTAATCCAATAAACTTAATGTCACTGCTGAAATACTGCCATTTCCATAAGGCATGTCATATATTAAAAGGAAGTTACTACTTGGAAACCTCAGCCAATGATAAACAAAAATCCAAAGAATTAAGAGGGGTTCCCAACCTTTTTCATATGACTGTAGTATGTGTTAAGGACTAGTTAGCGTTGGTATAAATAAATAAATATGCCAGATTATTTGCTGCAGCATCAGTTGAGTGCACAGAGCTAATTAAGCCTATGTAATTAAAAACATTAACAAGGGAAAGCAAAATATCATAAATAAGTTCATAAATAAAAAAAATAAACTTGATGATGCTTTCAGAATTGTACCAAGACACACTGTTCCTGCTGGCCCTGAGCATTGCATGCATTCATTTTGTATTAAGGCAAATCTTCCATGGGAATTCACTGTCCAAAGTTTGTTAACAAAGTTATTTGTATGAAAATTAAGGACTCAAATAATATGTCTTCTGTTTGTTTACACAAGACACACTTAAGTCACTGTTTTGTCATGGTGGGGTCCTAGAGTGACCCTTTTTCCATTTACATACTTTATTATGTAGGCCTTAACAAAATGCCTCAAACGCATACTTCTAGCACAATATCTGGACTAACTGCTGTTGTAGTTCTACCCTTTGCGCTTTCTTGTACAGTGCATGCTATAATCCCAGGAAATTACATAAAGTACCTGAACAAGCAGGGGATTTTTTTTTTCATGTGTTGTGAATAATATACCCAAAATAATAAAGGAAAATTAGTATGGCAAAAATATCAGTACAACTGAGCAGCGGTTAATCTTGCATCTATGCTTAGTACAAGGTGGCTCGCTCTCTGGTCTGGCTTGGAACTTTGTTCCAGTGTGGTTCAGCATTGCCCTTGGACGGAATGGCAGGCAGCATGGCCTGTCTCGATATGGTCACTAAAAAAGATGGTCTTTTCAATAGGGGAAATTTCAGCGAAGAGCAATGTGGTTGAAACAGTGACATTTTGCCTTTCTCTCAGCCCTTAATTTAACTCCAGTTTTGTCATCCTTGACACACTTACTGGTCAGGCAGACTTTGCCTCCTGTTCCATTCAGATTGTGGCTTGTTCATGTCCTGTCACTCATATTCTCCAGTTTCAAAGGATGCTCAAGTGTAGTTTTGGACAAACAAGAAAGAAAGGATGTAGAGGTAATTAAGTCACAAGCTGCCTTCTCAACCCTGCTCCCTCTCACAGTCATAAATGTAATTGTCACTTTCAGTCCGTGAAGAATCACAGAATACATTGTGTTCCTATTTTTGATATTTGAAGGTCATACAAACTAACCTTGTGAAATCAGTTACAAGCAGTTTGACAGTAGAAAGGAAAAAAAACTGTATAATTTAAGAATGAACTGACATGGTAGAGTTAAAACACTAACAAGCTATGAAATTAAGATCTGTTATTGGTGAGGATTGGCTTCTAATTAAGCAACTGTGTTGGAACAAAAACCTGCAGCCACTCTGGCTCTCCAGGATCTGAGTTGATCACCCCTGTTAAAGTAGATTTGTAAAGATAAAAGGCAACTTTAAATGTGTACTGACTTTCATAAAATACTGTATAATGACTGCAAAAAGAACAGCACAGGTTTCAACATACTGCATAGTATCACTCAAGTAACCCCAAGTCATGTGTTACCTCTTTTACATGATAGTTTGTCAATGCAGTTTCTCAACAAGCTTTACCTATTACAGAGATGCTGATGCCTTTCAGACCATTTTGGATTCAAACCAGGGTTGGGTGATAAGTCATCAAAGACTGCATTTGAAGATGGTCTTTAAAATTATGATGTGGTGTTCTTGAGCAATGTTTTGGAAGCATGAATTGTGGCACACACAATCACAAATGATTTTGCCATCATTTGTTGTGGACATGCAAGTTTTGCTGTGAGATTGAAACAAAATGATGGTGACTACATGCAGAAACCAGTTTACCTGAGTGAAAACAACAGATGATGGGGTAAGAGATTACATTAAGCAACTTGATTTTTTTTCTTTTCATTTCCTCCTGGCAAAAAAGTATATATACACTTTTCAGTTAACTTGTTGACATTGCTCTTTTTTTTGTGTTTACAGCATCTGAATTCAGAACAGATAACAATCCCTTGTGTTTGTTCATTTGAAGGTTGTTTTGAAGTTTACATTCTTCACTGCACTCTCTTAAACCCAATGATACCAGGTGGACATTGGACTACAATACATAAATTTTAGAATATTGTGCCATTCTGCTGTTTCAATGTTTGTTAAAAACTATTTTAACACTAGAATTACCAGAGCCAACAAAAAAATTTTGGCACCTCTCCGTCGGCGTCTTTTGTCCTATAAATGTAAATTCAAGTAGCAAGCAGCCTGGTATCCCATCCCCCACTGCCGCAGAATGTGCACAAAGTTCTCCCAGCTCATGCCTTGATTGATTATCTTGGAGTAAAGTGCTAGAGTTTTAGAGTGGAAATAATAGATCATTTTTTGGAACACATGCATTTCATTTGTGTTCCCTTTCTACAATAATCTGTGTAAACACATCGTTAAAACAAACGTTTTTCATATTTTAGTAGTAAATGACAAAATGTTGGCATAAACTATATAATGTGTAAAGCCTGAAGTCCAAAGATCAAATAAACACTTTCACAAAAGGTTCAAGGACGATACAACAGTTTCCGTGGCGTAGCAGTAAGATTTGCTGAGTTGTAATCTAGAGTCCCCGGTTTGATCCCGACTGCCTCCTATATTCACCGTTTTCAGTAGTGAGCTGCTCTTATCTATACTAATAAACGGCAAAGCCCTCACTG
>JANRMT010027041.1:113539416-113553518 GCA_026402145.1 Polypterus bichir lapradei
CAAGAGAGACAAATGATATATAAGATATTTGGAATTATTCATTTTATGACCTGTATAGTACATTTCGGAAAACATTGTGGCACGGATGCAACATTATTCATATTCATTCACTTCATTCACATAACATCTTGCGCTTGTAATTGGTGATTGCGTGTTGCCCCCATGTACCCCCCGTCTCCCAAATCTTGAGAGTCTCTATGTTGCTGTATGGGGCTGTTTCTTTTGTACTCCAGGACATGCAGAGGAAAGAGTAGTACAGAGAGGTCATTTCAGCGCTATATGCAATCATCAAATTCAAATGTTAACAGTTCACATACACGCAAGGACTGTCTTCCCTACATTTACGACATGTTGTATTGTCCTTGAACCTTTTGTGAAAGTGTTTATTTGATCTTTGGACTTCAGGCTTCACACATTATATAGTTTATGCCAACATTTTGTCATTTACTACTAAAATATGAAAAACGTTTCTGTTTTAACGATGTGTTTACACAGATTATTGTAGAACGGGAACACACATGAAATGCATGTGTTCCAAATAACAATCTATTATTTCCACTCTAAAACTCCAGCAATTCACTCCCAGATAATCAACCAAGTCATGAGCTGGGAGAACTTTGTACACGTTCTGTGGCGATGGGGGGATGGGATACCAGGCTGCTTGCTGCTTGTCTTTATCGGCACATTTACAGGACAATAGACGCTGATGAGAGGTGCGAATGGATTTAAGGTGGGCCGGATCTACGAGTTTTTTCGTAGGCTCTGGTAGTTCTAGTGTTAATGCAGTACTACTTTCAAAATTGCTTAGAACACAGTTTTCTGGTCCTCCACCACCAAATGCCACCCTTAGTAACCTTATGCACAAGCTTGGGTCCCCGCCACAAAATGTTAAATTACATGCTTCTGAAAAAGAGGAAGGGAACACTTAATCATCCCAGTCTAAGACCAAGTCAGTTAACCTTCACGTGTATCATTCTTTCAAATTAGGATGCATAAGCAATTGTGAATCAACTTCACCTGATATGGTGTAAATGAAAATGACAACAAGTGGACTGGAGACACAACAACAAGACAACCCCCAAAAATGGGAATGGTTTTACAGGTGGTGGCCACAGACAATTGTTCTCCCCTTATCCTTCCTGACTGATTCTTCAGTTGTTATGTATTTTGCTAGTGTCCTTGTCACTACTGGTAGCATGAGGCGGTACCTGCAGGCAATTCAGTTTGCACAGGTAGTCCAGCTCCTCCAAATGGCACATCCATACATGCAGTTGCAAGAAGGTGTGTTGTGTCTGCTAGCAGAGTCTGAAAAGCTTGTAGGAGATACCAGGAGATGGGCTGTTACATGAGGAGTAGTGGATAGGGCAGTAGAAAGGCAACAATCAAGAAGTAGGACCAGTATCTGCATCTTTTATGTGAGGAGGAACAGGTAGAGCACTGCCACAGTCCTACAAAATGACCTCCAACTGGCTACTGGTGTGCAAGTTTTTGACGAAACTGTCAGAAACCGACTCCATGAGGGCCCATCACTGTGCAGCAAGATTAGCATTCACCACACTGATACAGTGGGCCCTGGGTTCCCCCTGGTACAGGGCAATGTCTGGCTTTGTGTGGCCAGAGTTTGTAGGCAGTTCCTGGATGACAGAAGCTTTGATGCCATTGACTGATCTGTGCATTCCCCAGACCTAAATCCAACTGAGAATCTCTGAGGCATTATGTATCAATGAATCCAACACCTCCAAGAAGCACCACAGACTGTCCAGGAGCTCACTGATGCCCTAATCAAGGTCTGGGAGAAGATCACCCAGGACACTGTTCACCGTTTCATTAGGAGCATGCCCAGACGTTCAGCGCGGCAACTCATAATGAGACTCTGGTCTGTATGAAGTTCACGCATGTTGGATCATCCGGTGATTTCATTTTTGACTTTGATTTTCACTGTGATGTTGATTCTAGCCCCTGGTGGGTTGCTCATTTTGGTTTCCATTGAGCATTGTTGCATCATTTGTTCTCAATGAATTGCACAGTATTACTAAGTAAAGATTTTCCACTTGAATATTTCATTCGAGATCCGATGTGTGATTTAAGTGTTCCGTTAATTTTTTGTCATTTAGAAGCAGTCACTCAGAACCACTTCAGCCTTCTGGCTCCATTCCTTCACTTTCCTGGTGGTAACAGCTTGCTATTTATTAACAGAATTTTAGCTGAGAATAAGTTATAGTCAGATCTGCCCAAGGGTGCCAGAGGATTACACTTAAAGGTATCTGTTTTGTAGACTTTATCAGAATGCCTAATATCCTCTAGATTTACCACTATTTATAAGGTACTTATAATGTACTTTATAACTTCCCTTTTACATTTATAACCTCCAGCAATTATAGAGAGTAAAGGGACAAGCAAGAGTTACATTACAACTCAATAGTGTATTATTGGTAATCGTAAAATAACAATGAAGCAGCGTGTCCTGGGTCTTCCCGGGGGCCTCCTCCCGGTTGGACGTGCCCGGAACACCTCACCAGGGAGGCGTCCAGGAGGCATCCTGATCAGATGCCCGAGCCACCTCATCTGACTCCTCTCGATGCGGAGGAGCAGCAGCTCTACTCTGAGCCCCTCCCTGATGACTGAGCTTCTCACCCTATCTTTAAGGGAAAGCCCAGACACCCTGCGGAGGAAACTCATTTCAGCCGCTTGTATTCGCAATCTCGTTCTTTCGGTCACTACCCAGAGCTCATGACCATAGGTGAGGATAGAAACGTAGATCGACTGGTAAATTGAGAGCTTTGCCTTACGGCTCAGCTCTTTTTTCACCACGACAGACCGATGCAGAGCCCGCATCACTGCGGATGCCGCACCAATCCGCCTGTCAATCTCACGGTCCATTCTTCCCTCACTTGTGAACAAGACCCAGAGATACTTGAACTCCTCCACTTGGGGCAGGATCTCACCCCCAACCCTGAGAGGTCCAACTGGGAGGAGGCCCCGGGGAAGACCCAGGACACGCTGGAAGGATCGTCTCCCGGCTGGCCTGGGAACGCCTTGGGATTCTCCCAGAAGAGCTGGAAGAAGTGGCCAGGGCAAGGGAAGTCTGGGCCTCTCTGCTTAAGCTGCTACCCCTGTGACCCGACCCCGGATAAGCGGAAGAGGATGGATGGATGGAACAATGAAGAGTACATGTAAATAGTGGCAAACATACAACCTGATAAATGGTACATGTGTAGTTTCAGGCAGCACACAGACTTGTAGTTACTTTTATTTTCTTTTGTTTTGAGTAAGCCATAGTGACTGAGTCAAAATGAAGGTCAAATAACAGGCAATAAGTTGAAACCAGGAAAAACAAAAAAAAAGAAAATACACAATAAATCAAAATGAAACTAAGGATTTTATCCATAGATTGGATAAGGTTTGTAGCGAATGGCTGACCTTTTATGCCGGTTGTTAAGTCATGGTCACAACCTCGGTGACCCCACTCCTAGAAACAAGGGATGTGACCCTGACAAGGGCACACAAGATGGCTTCTCTTAAAAGAAAAGGCTACAAAGCATTAGTTTCCGGCCTAAATCATGACATCATGCCTGTCACAATATGGCTGCTATGTTGTGCTCTTCATTCTGGTTTTCTCATCATGGCAATGGTGTGTAAAATAGAGAGAGGGATGGGTAAAGTGACCAAATTTATACATTTTCTGTCCAAATCCTTAGACCAATAAGGTGTTGTGGTACAGAATGGCCTCTGGTTCAAAACCAGTCCCAAACACCCATACTTCAGACCAATAAATTCACACACTGCCTTTTCATGCCTGCCCTCATGTAGTGGATACCACTGTTTAGCTGAAGCATGCCAGCCACTGTAGGTTTGTGGCTTTTATGCAGGGGTTGGTTAGTTAGACATCAAATCATTGCTGTTCTCATCAATGAAATCCTCAGACACTAATATTACATTTGCTTTGTCTGACTTACAAATAAAGACATACAAAATATTTATCAACTTGTAAACAAAATATCACTCCACCACTGTATCTGTAAATATTGCTGATCCAGCTCATTTCCTCAAGTGGAATATGATATCCAAAAAGGAAGTTATTTATATAATTCTCCTTAATTTCTATTACTTGGTCCTTAGGCTCAGTTTCAACAAAACTAGTGCAAAGCTCAATGGGTGTTCTGGCAGTGTCCATTCTTAGCTTTGTTATTTCATTACTGACTGATACAATCCCTAATGCACTGAAAGTGTCAGTTATCCGAAAAATTATTTCAAGTCACAGTTAAACCCACAAATGCTTAATAATTATTGACCATTTTCAAATGTATCCTTTTTCTCTAAAATACTTTGGACAAAGTAGTTACCACACAACTTCAATTTTACCTTACACATCATAATTTATTTAAGAAACTCCAGCCTGGCTACCACACAAGTCATGGTATAGAAACATCACTCTTCTTTGTTGTAATCAACATTTAATGATTTCTAATAAAGGAAATATCACAGTAATTATGATGTTAGAGTTAAGCACTGAGTTTGACACTACTGACCACAGTGTTCTATTACATGTGCTGAGAACCCAATGTAATTTTCCAGCCTTATTCTTGCTTGGTTTAGTTCATATTTATCATATCGTTTTAGTACGTACAGAAATTTGCTGACGGTGCTCCATCATTATATTCAGATGTTGAACATGGTGTCTCATAGGACTTTCACTTTACATGATTCCATTGCAAACTATCATTAGAAAACAACACATTTCAGTTATACAGTAGATGGATTATAACTACTTGTCTCTAAATATAGAATAAACAGAATTTTTAGTTACTGGAAGGGAATAATTCTGACTGCAACAACATTCTCTCATATTTTAACTCGGCTGGACAAACTATTAGTTCTGAATCTGCAGGTAACTCCAAATTTATCTTGGGAAACCAGCTTTAATTAAAAAATATTTCAAAACTACCCAAGACATGATTTTGCAATCTTTAAAATGTTTGAAAATTAAGATGTTTTATAAATATGGAGATGATGAGAAATTAATGTATTTTTATTCTATTAGGATTAACTACTGTAATGCATTATTCACAGGCTATTCAAACTGTTCTTCATACAGCTTTCAGTTAATTCACAACGCTGGTGCAAGGATCATTACAAGAACTAGAAAGTACAACCACATAACTCCAGTTCTTAAATCCTTATACTTACTCCCAATTACGATTATGGCAGATTTCAAAATTCTCTTTTTAAAATATGAAGTATTAACTGGCCAAGGCCCTGCTTACTTATCTGAATTTATCAATAACTACAAACAAGCTAAAGACTCTAATCTATACTAATAAAAGGCAAAGCCCTCACTGACTGACTGACTGACTGACTCATCACTAATTCTCCAACTTCCCGTATTGGTAAAAGGCTGAAATTTGGCTGGCTCATTCCTTACAGCTTCCTTACAAAAGTTAAGCAGGTTTCATTTCGAAATTCTACGTGTAATGGTCATAACTGGAAGCTATTTTTCTGCATATACTGTAATGGAGTTGAGCTCGAAAGCCGTGAAGGGGCGGAGTTTCGTGTGACATCATCACGCCTCCCACATAATCACGCAGTACGTAGAAAACCAGGAAGAGCTCCAAAAACCGCTGAAGAAAACATACATTATATAATTAAGAAGGCAGCCAAATAATTAGAAGCGAGCGAGTGACATATAAAACCATATTCAGCGGCTCACGTGAATTGACGCAGTGCGCAGACAAAAAGCAACAGTTCCAAAGAGTGCTGAACAAAAACCGAATTACACTGCTACGCTCAAATAGACAAACCACATGCCGTGGCGCAATAGTAGAGGCTTTGCCTCTAGCGCCGGCGTCCGAAGTTCGATTCCCGAGAGGGGATGCACTGAGTATGTACGTGTGCTTCCCGATTCATTTTAGCCTCGCATCCCCTTGGTTTGAGACGTATAAAAAAATATGCAGTTAACGCAGAAAGACAGATCACCAACTGAAGCTTTATGAATAATGGATATTTTATTTGCGATCAATGATTGTTTTGGTAAAGCCATACTCAGTGTATTCATTAGATGAACGGTAAAAAAGTAAGAGCGAGGGGAGGGTAACTTATTGAGACACGCAGGCAAAACCACAATAGCACGCGGTCTCGATGTACTGTAGTGCGAGTCAACTCGATCTGAATTGCGCGATCACATTTGAAAAAATATATCTTTTCAACTTCTATTTAGTCAACACTTAGCATATTCATATGTAAGGCTGCTGCGCAACTCAGCACGCCTCCCATGTAATTGACTGCCTGCCCATATAAGGCCATTCTTCGCTGCGGTGTCTTTATTCGTTTCCTTGCTTCAACAAGGAAGCAGCTTTCTCACAGCTTCTGCGCTGTTTTATAAATGAACGACATATAAGAAAGTCCTTTTTCTTTGCTTCGCCAACGAGGCAACCTTTTTATTTAATCCACGGGTTCTGCGCTGTTTTATTGTTCATTTGTTATGATTATTATAGTTATTGTGTACGTATTTTACACTTAGTTTACTGTTCAAATACCCATTTCCTTTATTTAATCCGCGGCTTTTCTGCTGTTGTTTTGTTCGTTTATTACAATTATACTTATTTCATTCACTTTCTTTGCCTGACTGCCTGCCCATATTAGGCGCTCCACAGTTTTTTTGTGAAGCAGCTTTCTCACAGCTTCTGCACTGTTTTATAAACGAACGACATATAAGAAAGTCCTTTTTCTTTGCTTTGCCAAGGAGGAAACCTTTTTATTTAATCCACGGGTTCTGCTCTGTTTTATTGTTCATTTGTAATGATTGTTATAGTTATTGTGTAGATATTTTATACTTTGTTTACTGATCAAGTACCCATTCCCTTTATTCTTCCAACTGTACCCCTATTAAAATGTCTATCAACGTCATCACCATCAATCAAAGAACTATCACTTACCGAGTGGTGTCCATGCCCGGAGATGGTGCCTGCCTTTTCCATTCTCTGTGTTACATATTGCACGGACATATCAGGCTCACTTTTGATATCCGCAAGGACATTATTATTGTATGTATTAAATGACTGGGAGAGGTTCAAAGTATGGACTGATGATGGTACAGGCAATAATTATAGTACACAGGAGCACTATAAGACTGAAATGCTTAAGCCCTTCACCTATGGTTCTGCATGTGAGTTGATGGCTGCGGCTGAATTGTTTGGTTGTCGCTTTCAAGTGTTCCGAAATAGGCAAATATTTTACACCTTTAGAGAACCGTCAATGCCTCTTAAAAATCTTAGATTCACAGGTGACAATTTGAGTAGTGGACACTTTGATGTTTATGAATATTTCTACTCTCAAAAGCTGGATGCGAAGTTATTGATGAAGCCGGTTATGTGCTTACATCGATTGACACATGCTAAATGTCACTTCAACACAAATCCAGCTGATTATTACACCGGCAATCCAAGCTATGAGAACACAGTAAAAAGGAGGCGTATCAGACGTCGTGGTAGATTTTCTCATACAGCTAGACGGAATCAACTTCGTGCAGCTGCTGCCAAATACTCTCAGAAAAATCCACAAATTCATAGGGACGCTGTCGCTAAATACTCGCAAGCACATCCAGAAGTTCATAGGGACGCTGTCGCTAAATACTCGCAAGCACATCCACAAGTTCATAGGGACGCTGTCGCTAAATACTCGCAAACACATCCACAAGTTCATAGGGACGCTGTCGCTAAATACTCGCAAGCACATCCACAAGTTAATAGGGACGCTGTCGCTAAATACTCGCAAGCACATCCACAAGTTCATAGGGACGCTGTCGCTAAATACTCACAAGCAAATCCACAAGTTAATAGAGGTTCTGTATGTATGTATGTATGTATGTATGTATGTATATAGATATAGATATATATATATATATATATATATATATAGATATATATATATATAGATATATATATATATATAGATATAGGTATATATAGATATAGATAGATATATAGATAGATAGATATAGATATGAGAACAACACTCATATCAATGACTAAACAATTACATTAACAATCATGTTACGTTATTTTTCAAATTTTTCCTTTTTCATACCTTCTTTAACACACTACTTCTCCGCTGCGAAGCGCGGGTATTCTGCTAGTGATTAATAAAATAACAGTGGAAGTTATTGTAATACTGCATTATGATCTTCCTGTTTATATAAGACAAACCCTTTCAGTTTCAGCTTTTAAATCCAGGTTGAGGACTCACTACTTTAGTCCAGAATACCCTGACTAGAGCTGCTGATTAGCTGTGCATATTTCATATGTGTGTGTTAGTCATTTGTACAGAAATATAAACAATATAATTATACAGTATTACCGTTCCTCCTCTATTCTGTTTCTCTTCTCAGTATCTTGTTGAGGCACTTGGTGCCACTTATCTACTGCCAAGCTGTTTTCTTGTCCATGGGAAGGTTATGGAAATATTATCAGATTGGGCAGCCAGCTGAGACTCCACTGTAGAATAGCCAAGAAGCGGTAGGTGGTTAGTTGACCAAGGTGTCCAGAACTGTGACAGTGTCTGTCTTTGACTTTGTCAGGACTCTTTAGAGGTTTATTTTCTCCATAAATGGAGATGCTGCCAAATGTAGTTCTTGTTTTCCTTTTATCCCTTGGCAGCTGGCCATAGTTTAACATTAGATTTACCAAAGCCTACAAAAAAACTCATAATCCTGGTCCACCTTGAATCCCTTCACACCTCTCCATCAGTGTCTTTTGTGTTGTAAATGTATCGATAAGCACAAGCTGCAAGCAGCCTTCTATCCCATCCCACCGCTGCAGTTCAATCTGCAAGCAAGGTTGTCAGTGCTCAGTGTTTATGTTGGAGTGAACTGCCTAGATTTGAACAGAGCAAATAATATATCGTTATTTGGAATACATGCATTTCATGTGTGTTCCGTGTCTACAACAATCTATGTAAACACATCGTTAAAACAAAAACGTTTTTTATGTTTTAGTAATAGATGACAAAAGCAAAGCATGCCGACATAATTTACTTTGATTTTTAAAAAGCATTTGACACCGCACCATGCTGATGATAAATTCTGACTCTAGAATCTGTATGCATCAGAGGTAACCTACAAAACTAGATCTCTAGTTGGTTAACTGGCAGGAGACAAAGAGTACAGATAAGAGGAGAATGCTCCACATGGAGCAAAGTCATCAGTGGAGTCCCACAGGGATATGTCCTTTAGACCATTACTTTTCCGATTTATATTAATGACATCAATTCTGGTATAGTTAGTAAATCTGTCAGATTCGCAGATTACACTAAAATTGGAGGAACGACAAACACTTAGGAGGCAGCAAAAGAATTCAAAAAGACTTGGATAACCTTCAGAACTGGGCAAACACGTGGAAAATACAGTTTAATGTAGAAAAGTGCAAAGTGCTACATGTGGGCAAAATGATACATCAATTATAAATATAAGATATGAGACGCTGTCATAGTAAGCAACCTCTGAAAAGGATTTAGGGGTGTATGTTGATTTTTGATATGGTGATGTGCAATTTTATTTGTATACTCTAAGAAGGTGTTTCACTCATTTTTTTCCCCTTTTGTCCAGATGCCACTATGCCCATGGCCAAATTTTTTTCTGCCAATGGCATTGTTGTCATGTGGCACTGTGGCTGTCCAGTTTATGTCAGCACAGCACTGCTTTAAACTCGTAGGACAGGACAGCAACAATTTTCAAGTTAGATATCATATCCAGAACAAAAATCAAAAAGGAAAGCTGAGAAAGAAGGCAACAACAGAAGCAAAAAAGCAGAAAAAGAAAAGGAGAGGCTGTGGTGGGGGGTGCTTATCAAATTGAAGAAAGAAGAAAGCAGAAAATAAAAGCTGACAAGTACTGAAGCTGACATTTCAATGAGTAAATGAATCTACAGCCCAAGTTCTGCTGGTTGTGTTAAATCCACTAAGCCAGACGCTCTCATCTATGCTGTCTAAACTTTTGTCTAACCTGGCTGCACTTACGGCAATCATTCTGGTCTAATTTCTTATAGAATAATATGATGCCACGTGATTCTACTACCATTTAAAAGAAAGCATTGTAATAACACCAGTGTTTTAGCAGTGCTTGTGTGAAACTCTCAGGACAGGTACAGTAAGAGTGGTGTGCCACATATGAAACATTTTCACATCAGCCAACACACACTAACTCTGAAAACAGTGCATCATATCAATGTGCTTTATTACGTTTGAAACATTTTGCAATGAAAGAGCAGGATTATTTGTTGACATTATAAGGAATTTATAAAGGCATATTCAATAAACCACCAGTCAAGGAAATGCCAACAATGTACATTATTTTTAGTTGAGTCTCAAATGATATATCTACCTACTAATAAAGCTTTTGCCAAAAAAAAAAAAAACACAACTTTCAGTTTAAAGGAAAATGTTCTAGTGGTTATGCAGTGTTATCTGCATTTTACAAGGCACTTGTATATGCTTATTTTTCATCTGTAAATCAGTGTTTCCCATGATGATAAAATGGCTGCTATGTTTCTATTTTGACAGTCCTATTGCTAGCAGGTCTCAATTCTGTCAAAAAAAATCAAAGAAAAAGGGTCAGGCGCAAGGATCTTGTAGTGACCAGGCTACCTGATTGACCCAGATTTCTGATCCCTCTGGCATTTTGAAAATCCCAGATAATAAGCATATTTAAAGGACCTGAGTCAGCAGCCATTAGAAAACCTCATTTAACACCTTAATGAAAGCTGTGTCAGTGCTATGTTAAGCTTTAAATGTACAAGTGCAACTTCATTAGATTCTGTTTATCTCATGTAATGAGGTTTTAGTGCCTCGTAATTGAGACCACCTGGCCCAGATATGACCTTAGGGAGTTTGGGAGCAGGAGATTCCAGAAAAGCGAGCAATTTAAAGTCTCGGGACATGAAGTAAAGCTGTGCATAATGTCACAGTTAATATTCAATGTGGTGTGTTTTTTGTTTTTTTTTTTTTTTCCCAAAAATTTGACTTTTTAACTCCTTACTATTTAATATTGTCGACACTATGAATTTCCATCCGTCCATCCATTATCCAACCCGTTATATCCCAACTGCAGGGTCACGGGGGGGTCTGCTGGAACCAATCCCAGCCAACACAGGGTGCAAGGCAGGAAACAAGCCCCAGGCAGGGTGCCAGCCCACCACAGGGTGCACACACACACACACACCAAGCACACACTAGGGACAATTTAGGATCTCCAATGCACCTAACCTGTCTTTGGACTGTGAGAGGAAACCGGAGAGCCCGGAAGAAACCCACGCAGACACGGGGAGAACTCCACACAGGGAGGACCTGGGAAGTGAACCCAGGTCTCCTAACTGCGAGGCAGCAGCACTACCCACTGCGCCACCGTGCCACCCACTATGAATTTCCTTTTACATAAATTGTTAACTGTACATTTGTTACATATACACTAATTTTTTAATTTCTAATGAAAACCTTATTACTTATTATTATTACTTAGGAATGTATTAAATTCTTATTCCAAAGCTACTGGAGAGAGTTGTAACATACTTATGGAGCAGGGGATATAATTATGCTGTATATGTTTCTTTTCTCACGTGTTCCTTTTTTTTTTTTTTTTTTTTTTTTTCCCCTCTTTTTTTTTTTTTTTTTTTTTTTTTTTGTGCCCCTTCTTCAGTGACATGGTCGCACAAGGACAGCCACACTGGGCCAAAGGCTGAAGCCAAGGAAGTTAATTCTAACATCAATGCACTAAACTCCTCCACTCAACTAATATGTCACGTGAAAGAGATTACACATCAGAAAAGGAGGCCAACAGTGCCACCAATGCCATTGTAATATTTTAATTGTTTGCTTCTTCTGCTTCGGCTTCTTCTTCCTCTTGATCTTTTCCCGCTTCTATGTGGAGTCGATGATTGATTATTTTAAAGATTCAAATTTCTCAGAGAAGGTGCTATTAGTCAATATGTCCTGGGCTGGGGGCAGTGAGTCAGTCCTGCTTATAGGGGAAAGTGTTAAATCAGCCTGGAGGTGCAAAAGTGGCAGTCTGACATGCAAAATTGACTACACTGCAAGAAATACTGCAGTGTTGGTGCTGAGCGATGCAATGGCTGGATTCTCTGCTCTTTACATGGCTCTTTGAGGTGGCTTAGTGTCCTTAAAAGGGCTGCTTGTCTTTTGCCGCACTAGTTGGAAAAAGCATATGCATCTGTGCCGTTTTTATAGGCACTCTTGCTGTTGATGATGTAATGCTGGTTCATTCTTTTGGTGATTCATCCCTAACTGATGTAACTTGTCCAGTGCTATTGCATAGACCTCCCTTCAAAGCCAGTGGCCACTTTCAACTCTTTGCAATGGCACAAAAAACTCATCAATATGGGGGGTGGTCTTCTCTCCTGCTTCGCTTGTGCTGCTGGTGACAAGGCACATCAGCAAGGTTTGGGAGTGCTGTGTTGTCAGATGGCATAGCAGGGATGTTGCATGTTCCACTGGCAGGTGGCACAACCGGTATGTTAAGTGCTGTGCTGTCATGCTGTACTGTCATGCTATGCAACTGAAGTGTGCAATGTTGGTCAGCTGTAGGCGAGGAGATGAACTCCTTGTGTTGAAATGCAGATGTACTGGTCTCTTTACTGTTTTCCTTTATTGAACTGGTGCTGCAAACTGCATTCCAGGTCTGGATCTCAGCTTTGGGACTCTTCCTCACTGCTGCTTCATAACACCTCTATGATCTGCCTTGTACTTTACCTGCACATTTTTACCACTGGCCCTACTTCTCACAGTTCACCTGGGGTCAGTGGCAACTCAACCTGCCACATTACCCCAGAGCCATGAGCCTGAAGCTACGCCAGTGTCTGCGCACCCTAGCTAATGAACCTTAGCAGATGGAGAAGTGGTGGTGGAGCTACAGAGCTGTCAGTTGTCCAGCTGTCTCCATCCCTGCACCCCTGCTGCAAACAGCACTCCAGATTGTAGATCTGAGCCTTAAGACTCTCCAGAACCTCTTCAAGACCCAAGCAGGTTCGTTTTAGGTCTCCAAAGCACTGGCATTTTGCTAAATCAGACTGTAGGTTTTCTTAACATCCCATTTCTGAAACCAATGTAGCATTTGCGCTGGGCGTCCCAAAGGCTTGATTCTGTAATCTTTACATGGCTCTTTGAGGTGGCTAGATATCTTTAACAGTATTGCTTGCCTGGATCTTTTGCCCCACTGGTTTGAAAATGCTTGCCATTTTTATAGGCACTCCTGCTATTGATGATACAGTGCCAGCTCATACTTGGGTGACTCATTCCTGACTGATGTAAATTGTTAAGCACCTTTGCAATATATATGCAAACGTTTTAATGGGAATTGTTTAGCTTTTATTTAGCAAAGAAATCTGCCAATAGGGAAAGCAAAATTACTTGACAAGATTTCTTAAAGTTAAATAATTGTAATACAATTTTTTTTAATAAGTCAATAATTCTTACAATAGAGAGAACAAGATTTAATGTCATGATAGAGATACTTTTCACTTGCTTAGATTTCATTTTTTGCAGTGTAGTTTCATCTTGATCTGGGCAGTCATTCGTGTGTACTGAACAGGTTATTTTCCCCCCAGCCACGTTGTCATATTCGCCAGGTTTGTCATCTGACATCCTCAGGTGATGAGATCAACAACTGCAATTGTCAGCTTTGACATCCCTTCCACTTAGAAGTCATTTATTGTGATGACCGCTTGGAATATCAGAATTTTAAAAGAATTCTAGTTAAAATATGGACATCAGAGTGTATCTTCCCACTTATCAAAGGCCTCTTTTTAAAACTGGGACCAGTAGATGATGTCAGAGAAACTTTGATCTTCTTAAAGAAACACTGGAGGCAGCTAAGCTGTTTGAAAGGTGCAGTGCACAATTTACAACCCTCCTCTGCTCTATGAGTATACAGTGGTGTGAAAAACTATTTGCCCCCTTCCTGATTTCTTATTCTTTTGCATGTTTGTCACACAAAATGTTTCTGATCATCAAACACATTTAACCATTAGTCAAATATAACACAAGTAAACACAAAATGCAGTTTTTAAATGATGGTTTTTATTATTTAGGGAGAAAAAAAA
>JANRMT010027041.1:113553528-113588183 GCA_026402145.1 Polypterus bichir lapradei
TTTTTTTTCTCCCTAAATAATAAAAACCATCATTTAAAAACTGCATTTTGTGTTTACTTGTGTTATATTTGACTAATGGTTAAATGTGTTTGATGATCAGAAACATTTTGTGTGACAAACATGCAAAAGAATAAGAAATCAGGAAGGGGGCAAATAGTTTTTCACACCACTGTATATTAACATTTAAAAGCTATGGTATGTCAGTAATTATACTGTATAGCACCACTACAAATTCATCTAAGCTCTAAACCTCCATGAAATTCAAATCTTTGCAGAAGATATAAAGCTCTTTTTCAACCAAATTTTGCTGTCTGCATGGAAAGAATTAAACAAGACATGAATATATATGGTCTTCCCTCCACCTTATATTAGCATTGTTAAGATGAACATCCTTCCCAAGCTTACAGTGCATCCGGAAAGTATTCACAGCGCATCACTTTTTTCACATTTTGTTATGTTACAGCCTTACTCGAAAATAGATTAAATTCATTTTTTTCCTCAAAATTCTACACACGACACCCCATAATGACAACATGAAAAAAGTTTATTTGAGGTTTTTGCAAATTTAATAAAAATAAAAAAACTGACAAATCACATGTACATAAGGATTCACAGCCTTTGCTCAATACTTTGTTGATGCACCTTTGGCAGCAATTACAGCCTCAAGTCTTTTTGAATATGATGCCACAAGCTTGGCACACCTATCCTTGGCCAGTTTCGCCCATTCCTCTTTGCAGCACCTCTCAAGCTCCATCAGGTTGGATGGGAAGCGTCGGTGCACAGCAATTTTAAAATCTCTCCAGAGATGTTCAATCGGATTCAAGTCTGGGCTCTGGCTTGGCCACTCAAGAACATTCAGAGTTGTCCTGAAGCCACTCCTTTGATATCTTGGCTGTGTGCTTAGGTTCGTTGTCCTGCTGAAAGATGAACCGTCGCCCCAGTCTGAGGTCAAGAGCACTCTGGAGCAGGTTTTCATCCATGATGTCTCTGTACATTGCTGCAGTCATCTTTTCCTTTATCCTGACTAGTCTCCCAGTTCCTACCGCTGAAAAACATCCCCACCAGCTGCCACCATCATGCTTCACTGTAGGGATGGTATTCGCCTGGTGATGAGCGGTGCCTGGTTTCCTCCAAACGTGATGCCTGCCATTCACACCAAAGAGTTCAATCTTTGTCTCATCAGACCAGAGAATTTTGTTTCTCATGGTCTGAGAGTCCTTCAGGTGCCTTTTGGCAAACTCCAGGCGGGCTGCCATGTGCCTTTTACTAAGGAGTGGCTTTTCGTCTGATAGAGTGACCATCGGGTTCTTGGTCACCTCCCTGACTAAGGCCCTTCTCCCCCGATCGCTCAGTTTAGATGGCCGGCCAGCTCTAGGAAGAGTCCTGGTGGTTTCGAACTTCTTCCACTTACGGATGATGGAGGCCACTGTGCTCATTGGGACCTTCAAAGCAGCAGAAATTTTTCTGTAACCTTCCCCAGATTTGTGCCTCGAGACAATCCTGTCTGGGAGGTCTACAGGCAATTCCTTTGACTTCATGCTTGGTTTGTGCTCTGACATGAACTGTTAACTGTGGGACCTTATATAGACAGGTGTGTGCCTTTCCAAATCATGTCCAATCAACTGAATTTACCACAGGTGGACTCCAATTAAGCTGCAGAAACATCTCAAGGATAATCAGGGGAAACGGGATGCACCTGAGCTCAATTTTGAGCTTCATGGCAAAGGCTGTGAATACTTATGTACATGTGATTTCTCAATTTTTTTTTTTATTTTTGATAAATTTGCAAAAACCTCAAGTAACCTTTTTTCACGTTGTCATTATGGGGTGCTGTGTGTAGAATTCTGAGGAAAAAAATGAATTTAATCTATTTTGGAATAAGGCTGTAACATAACAAAATGTGTGGTGCTGAGGTGTCACCCACTGCACTTGGGTCCCAGTCCAGGTGGTTCATTGTGTGGTGGGTGCAACAACACACTTCTCAGCACATGCTCCCAAACTCTCCTTGTGGAAAAAACAAAACATAAAAATTATGTAATTTCATTTGAAATATAATTACATTCATTTAAAAAATGATCACAATTACTAAGGTACATCAAGACTATCAGCCATAATAAGTTGAAGGGTAACAGTCATAATTAAACTTTGTGAAGCTGTCCGATCGAGAGCACCATTAACCTTTTTCATATGAATGGCTGGTAAGAAAGCATGTTAGTAATAAAGCACAAAGTTGCATTTGGCTCCTCAACCTCCTGTAACTGTCACACCACACAACCTGTAGTTTAGAATTCTATTGTCCACCCGTTATTTCCTTGCTACAGTTATTAGGTGCTGTCTTTTGCTGTCAATCTGCA
Organism: Polypterus bichir lapradei; assembly: GCA_026402145.1. Lineage (NCBI taxonomy): Eukaryota > Metazoa > Chordata > Cladistia > Polypteriformes > Polypteridae > Polypterus > Polypterus bichir. The sequence continues at coordinate 113,555,883 of JANRMT010027041.1, forward strand.
CTGACATTCACTCGGTGGTTTTCAGTTTTGTTTTTATTTTAATTTTGCTTACACAAAGTTTAATTTCTGTGCTGAGTTTTGAAGAACTAAGAATGATTACAGGACAAAACAAGCCTTGTGCTTTCTCAACAGCATGACTTATAGTAAGTGCTGTGTATTGCTATATCTACAGGATGGTGCACTAAAAAACAGTAAGAAGGTGCAGCTGGCAGTAAGTCCCAATGCATATCACTTCATTTTGCTGGTTCTGTCATGTGTGAGCTTGGTGGTGGGAAGACATGCTATATTCATTGGAATGACATGTTTTGATTGTGGAGCTAAGTGTTCGTACAGACTCATTCAAGCTGACACCTGAGGAATTTGTCATATGATATCCTGTGAAATGTATAGTTCAGCACTATTCAGTTCTGTAAGCAGTGCGCCCAAACAAGACACTCTTCCACCTGGTGAACAGGCAGATAAACGTTCGAGCACAATCCTGGGAGATGCATGTAAAAAAACAAAACCAAAGCCCAATACAAGACACAATTATCATGGTCAAGAAAAGAAGACAATCCACACTGAAAGTACCTGCAAGAAAAGAAAACAGAGATAAAATCGGATTTTTTTTTGAGCTCTGGTATCCGCACTTCAGATAAGTATTTGCACCCATAGCTGTCCTTTTATCCCGTTGCGTCGATTACATTTGGGTCCCGACCTCAAAGGCCATGCCCCTAGCAATGCTGGAAGCAGACCTAACAGCGCAATAAACACTGGAAGCTTTTGAAGAACTAGAATCATACTAAATCATGACACCGCTATACCTCAAGATGTTATTGCAGATCTTATGGTAAGACATTTTCATAAGTCGATGAGGCAAGGGGTGTGTAACAAATGTCATATCAGTATGAACTTGGTATCACATGGTCAGAGAAAGTCTTTACTAACCTTCTTTAATACAAATAAACCAATTTTCAAGTGTGATCAACATTTATCTGCTAATAAAACTCTTAATGACCTTAACACTAAGATCGGCTTACTTTTTCAATCGTCATCCTGTCTCCAGGGTGACTGATTTGTATGCTTTCAACCTGCACCTCACTCAGCAGTGTAATGGCTGCACTACAGTGGTTCATCACTCAGTCTTTATTTTGGCTATGGATGCTACCTTGAGATCAGTTTATTTCCAAAACGAATCACTGCTACAGATTTATTAACTTAAATGCAGAAAGCTGAGGTGGGATTATCATCAGTAACCTTGTGGCATCCCCTCCATCTTGTGGGCTTTTACAGGTTTAAAGTTGGCTTCCTTATTGATTCAACAGCACACTTCTGTTTAATTAAGAGACGGCAGTTTAAAAAAATGGAATTAACAAAGCACATACTTTTATAAATAGTGTTTGAAAGTGGGTCAATGGAATAAACAGAGCCGTTCCATCAGTGTGCAGTGGACCCAGCTTCCTTGTGTATTATACTTCCTCTGGATCTCAGGAGAGATCAGGCAGCTATGAGTACTAATTATAAGATCTAAGATTAAAGTAGTTACACAATGAGATGCATGGTGCTTTTTAATCAGGGAGCGTTCCAACTCGGGGAGTATACAAAGGGGGACGATCAAAAAGTTACCTGCATAAATATTATTTCACTGGTCTCCCACTTAAGTCATATACTAGAAAAGCAGACTTTGGGAAAGGCAAACTGTCGGTGATCCACAGGTACCTGCTTGGTGGAAAATCTAGATTTAAAACTCGGTCCAGAGCAAAACCAGGGGAGGTGGGAAATTGAGCCATCTTGACTAGTAGGGCAGATAACGTGGCGTTGCTGTGCATATTCTGCTCTGTAAGCAATTAGGTTCTTTCTGGCTTTATGATTTCAGCTTGGAATTGTTTTTTGATGAGCCCCCGAATGCAAAATGGTTTCTCTTCAGGCCCTAAACTCTGGCTCATTACAGACAATCCATTTCAATTTATTTAAATGGAAGCAGCCAGAATCCCAGTACTACTATCAGCTAGATGCTACATCTCCAAATGATTTAGCAAATTGTTCTGTTGTACAGCCTCATTTTCATAGAGATCATTATTTTAACATTCCCCTGATCATAAGCCTGTGCCTGGAATCTTAAATCGAAGACCCTGAGACAGTTAAACATGACTCAGTTTTAAATGATTTTGTCTGATAGCTTTGGCCTGCATATAATTAATTCTTACGTGACTGAACTGAGTGACACGTCTCACTTAATGCGCTGATTGCTCTTGCGTTGAACCCAAACGTCATTAGTTTATGGACTATTGCTTGCCAGGGGCTACACATCCAAAACTTCAGAATGCATCACAATTTTCTGGTTGCACTTAAAGAGTAATTTGTTTTTACTGCTGAACTTTATTGATAAGTGTTAAGAATATTCTTATGCCCTTTGATTAGATGTGTGCGTATCTTTTATGTATGAAGCATGTAAAGGTACACAACCTTGGTTGACTCTTTCACTGACTGATAGAAATTCTTGGCTATTTGCAGACAGCCTAAGGATTTTTTTTTTTCATGAATAGCCCATAGCCCTGAAAAAATCCAACCTCACCAAAAAGTTATTATAAAAAATATCACTGAAGATTGCAATGATGTTTCACATTTAATAGTCAGAAATGGCCATCTTACTTCTAGCGTATACTGGATGAAGAAGAGTGCAGATGGTAGGATGTCTGACTGCATGTCAGTAAGATTGTGACCTGAATGTCACCTGTACATATTTTTTCATCTTGATTTAATAAAAAAAAAAAAAAAAGTTCTCTCTCACTCTTCACATATTATCACAAAAGAAAGAACTTTTCCCATTGTGTGGAGTAATGAACACAACTGTAGCAATGTGGCATGATTAGGGCTGACTTTTGAGGTCTCATAGCCTTTTCCTATTATGGAAGCCATTTTGCACACTGTTGTCAGGGTCACATCCTGTGTTTCTAGGGGTGTGGGGTCATGACCTCGAAGTAATCAGCCAATGTGATAAAAGGTCAGCTTTGGCACTTACCCTTACCCGATTTGTGGATAGATCTTTCTAAACCTCTGCTGAATTCTCTTTGTGTTTATTTTCATGTCATGCCTGGTTTTCGACATCTTGCCTAAATATTAATGTGATTATTGCCTCTTGTCTGAGTTTAGGTCACTGTATTTTATTTTATTTTTGTTTTGCCTTTTGCACTCATCTCCTGGTTAAACTCAGGACATTAGTTGTGTTTTTCTGCCGAATCAGGACACTGAGGGCCGCTTGGCAATACACAGAGATTGCTACTGGACTCCGTACTAAAGAAAAAAGTACAAGAAGCTTTTAATTGGTATTTAACAGTATTATAAATATAATTCAGATTTAATTTAAACTTGCTTGGAAACTCAAAACTGTTTTGGTATAAGAGCCTAGAAGCAGAACTACCTCTTTTTATTACAGACTTGAATAAATGTATTCCAACAAGAAGCAGTCCAAGATATTAATTAGATTTACTCACTCAAATATGCTGTCCTCAATTGTTCTCTTTCCCTTTATCCATATTATTAACAACAGCAGCTTTTTTACATTACATCATCTGCTTTTTCAAAGAGTCCATCTGCAAATCTCCTTGTTTGTAATTTCCACAGTATTTGTCTCATAGTGACCATCATTTAGAGACTTAAAAAACAATTCTACATTTAAGGACTCAATTTCTCTTAATTATATATCTAGTTTAAATAAGTGTGCATTATTTTTTGTATACTATTTATGCATTATCATTCTTATCTAATTTGAATGTTTTTTCTTTTCTTGTAACTGTTTGACATCTTATATATATATATATATATTATTTTCAATGCATTCATAGTCTGAATTACAATCTGATCGTGTGGGTGGTTACCAACCAGGTAACACTTGTGGTTGGTCAACAAGTCAGCTAACGTCCGCCACGGTGCCCTCTTTCAGTTGCGAGAAGCAGATCATAGAATGGTTGAAATAGTTTTTACTGTCAAATAATGCAAAGAGTATGCGACACGCGTTTCGCCCTAATTCTGGGCTCATCAGGCGAACACACTAACTGCACTCCCTCTCGGGAATCGAACCTCGGGCGTCAGCGGGCGAAGCCTCTCACGTTGTGCCACGGCGTGTGGTTCGTTTATTTGACAGTCTGTACCTGGTAGATAACCACCCACACGATCAGATTGCGATTCAGACTATGAATGCATTGAATGTAATTACCCCGATCTACAGACTGTCAAATAAACGAACCACACGCCGTGGCACAATGTGAGAGGCTTCGCCTGCTGACGCCCGAGGTTCGATTCCCGAGAGGGAGTGCAGTGAGTGTGTACGCCTGATGAGCCCATAATTAGGGCGAAACATGTGTCGCGTACTCTTTGCATTATTTGACAGTAAAAACTATATATATATATATATATATATATATATATATATACAGTGCATCCGGAAAGTGAAGCATGGTGGTGGCAGCATCATGCTGTGGGGATGTTTTTCAACGGCATGAACTGGGAGACTAGTCAGGATAAAGGGAAAGATGACTGCAGCAATGTACAGAGACATCCTGGATGAAAATCTGCTCCAGAGCGCTCTTGACCTCAGACTGCGGCAACGGTTCATCTTTCAGCAGGACAACGACCCTAAGCACACAGCCAAGATATCAAAGGAGTGGCTTCAGGACAACTCTGTGAATGTTCCTGAGTGGAACCAGCCAGAGCCCAGACTTGAATCAGATTGAACATCTCTGGAGAGATCTTAAAATGGCTGTGCACCGACGCTTCCCATCCAACATGATGGAGCTTGAGAGGTGCTACAAAGAGGAATGGACGAAACTGGCCAAGGATAGGTGTGCCAAGCTTGTGGCATCATATTCAAAAAGACTTGAGGCTGTAATTGCTGCCAAAGGTGCATCGACAAAGTATTGAGCAAAGGCTGTGAATACTTATGTACATGTGATTTCTCAGTTTTTTTTATTTTTAATAAATTTGCAAAAACCTCAAGTAAACTTTTTTCATGCTGTCATTATGGGGTGTTGTGTGTAGAATTCTGAGGAAAACAATGAATTTAATCCATTTTGGAATATAAGGCTGTAACATAACAAAATGTGGAAAAAATGATGCGCTGTGAATACTTTCCGGATGCACTGTGTGTGTGTGTGTGTATGTATGTATGTATGTATGTATGTATATATGTATATATGTATATATATATATATATATATATATATATATCTCTCTATCTCACGCATGCGCGAGTAGGAGGCCGCGGACGGACCTGAAACCGCTTCGAAAGACGTTCGCCGGCAGGGAATGGCGGGGTACTAACCTTTCTGCTCTCTCTTCCAGGAAAAAAGACGCTCCGCCATCATAACCTGCCCGCAGTACGTCCACTTCCGCCCTTCCTCCGCCATCTTCCCTGACGTCAGCCACCCCGTCATCCCTCACGCTTCCTTCCCAGCATTCCTCCACTTCCGGCTCCTCCTCTATAAAATGGCCGCCGACACCTTGGAAGGGCGTCGCGCATATGAACATTTATGTTTATATTTTTGACCTGTTTTGTAACAGAACTTAAATTTTTTTGTACAGTATACGGGGCCGGAAACCCCAACCCTTTATGCTGTGTATTCTCTTCTTTTTACAGTGGCGTAGCCGGCAGGATACTGCTCTGAAAAAGAAAAAATAAAATGACTGAAAGACAGGACCTCAACACCGTGCTGCAGGGGATGAACGCGCAGATCCAGTCCCTGCAGCAAGCACAGGCCGCTACAACCCGGGAACTGGAGGCCGCGAAGGCGAAGCTTGCGGAAGCCGAGAGGGTAAGGGCCGAGCCACCTCGTCCGAAACCTCCGTCCCTTGTCCCGATGATGGAGGCAGACGACATTGAGTCCTATCTAAGGATCTTTGAAAGGACGGCCACCCGGAACGAGTGGCAGCGGTCCAAGTGGGCGTCCATTCTGGCGCCCTACCTGAAGGGGCCCACACAGCGAGCCTATTATGACCTCCCCGAGGAGGAGGCTGCGGACTATAAGCTCCTAAAACAGGAGATCCTGGCACGCTACGGCATCACGCTGAGCCAGCAGGCGAGTGAGTGGCGGAGCTGGCAATTTGACCCTGAAAAGCCGGCCCAAGCACAGGCCTTTGACTTCTGGGGAAAGATGGGGCGGTGGCTGCGGCCAGAGGGACCCCAAGCCCGGAAGGTCATGGAGCAGGTGGCCTGTGAGGGCCTGGTCAATGCACTGCCCAGCTCCCTCGCCCAACAGGTTCGGCGCCACCCCTATACGGACATGCCAGGACTCCGTGAGCTGACGCTCCAGGACTTCCAGGTTTTCCGAGCCGGGGGGACAGAAAGGCAAGCTCGTGGGAACCGGCAGGGACGGGTGGCCACCCCCAAGCCCTCTCGACGCTCTGCAGAAGCGCCTCCTAGACCCAGAAAAAAGCCGGCCTCCCCGCGCTGTTAGAAGTGCGGAGAGACCGGCCACCTACTACCGACCTGCCCTCTGAACACCCCCATGGAGCCGATGGACTGCACCTGGGCCTCTGCGGAAAGGTACTGTACTCCGCCGCATCCCTTGGCGAGTCCAAACACGGGACTGGTGTTGGTAAACGGGCACTCAGTGGTGGCTCTCTTTGACTCCGGCAGCAACATAACTATTGTCGCTCGCCGTTATGTGTTACCGCGACAGTGGCTAAACAAACATCTACGAGTCACTTGTGTACATGGAGAGACCAGGTCTTACCGTTCCGCATAGTGTTTCCTTTCCTGGAAGCGGGAATTGTCCAAAATGTTGATCGCGGTGTTGCCGGAACCCCCCTATCCAGTAAGCTTGGGACAAGACTGGTCACATAGAAAATGCGGTAAGACACACACCGCTCCCGGGGCCTCACTGAGACTGAGGTTATGGAGGGGCAAGGCACCCTTCCCGCGGTCTCCACGACATGCTCTGAGGCAGGCCACAATGGCGCAGGCACAATGGGGGGAGTTTCCCAGGCGACGGACTCTGACCCGGAACCTCCCACCGGCGAAGGGACGAGCCAGGGAACACTTCCGCCCAACCTCTCACAAGATCCCCTGAGCAACCTGGACCACCAATTTTGCTCCACGCCTGCCTCGTTTAAAAGAGAGCAGTGGAATGACGATTCCCTGCGGTTTGCCCGGAATGCGATTGTTCTTCCAGGCAGCTCACAAGCTGACGGTTCCATGCCAGGCGAGCCCTTCTTTGTACTGGAGAATAATCTGTTGTATCGGGTGGCAACTCACGAGGGCGAGGTGCGGAAGTTGTTGCTAGTGCCGCGTACCTTCCGGCGGGAGGTATGCGAACTAGCTCACGCACACCTCCTAGGCGCCCACCTCGGGGCCGAGAAAACATTGGAGAGAATCAACCTCCGTTTTTACTGTCCCGGGATCAACGAGGAGGTCCGGCGCTTCTGTCAATCCTGTCCGGACTGTCAGATTCGCCAGATTCCTAGGAGGGACCGTGCTCCTCTCGTCCCAATACCCCTGATAGACATTCCCTTTGACCGAATAGGGGTCGACTTAGTAGGGCCCCTGGAACCCTCAAACCGTGGCCACAAGTATATATTGGTCGTGGTTGACTATGCAACCCGGTACCCAGAGGCAGTTCCCCTGCGCTCCGCTAACACCAAAAACATCGCACGGGAACTGGTCAACCGCTTTTCGAGAGTGGGTATCCCTAAAGAAGTCCTCACGGACCAGGGTACTCCCTTCACTTCAGATACGTTCAGGGAGGTTGCCAAATTACTGAGAATAAAGCACCTGAAGACGTCTGTCTACCACCCCCAAACGGACGGTCTGGTAGAACGCTTTAATCAGACGCTTAAACAGATGCTCTGCAAGGTAGTCAGCGCTGATGGCAGGAATTGGGACCAGCTCCTGCCGCTTGTGCTTTTTGCCTACCGGGAGGTGCCCCAGGCCTCTACGGGCTTCTCCCCTTTTGAATTGTTATACGGGCGACAGCCCCGGGGACTTTTAGACATTCTAAAAGAAGGCTGGGAGGCTGAGGCCCTTCCCTCCTCCAATATATTGGAGTATGTAGCGCAACTGCGCGACAGGCTCGCCAAAATCAGGCCGCTCCTAAAAGACCACGTGACTCGTGCGCAGCCAGCGCAGGCCCGGTGTTACAACCGCAACTCTGTCCTCCGGGAGTTCAAATGCGCCGAAGTGGAACTGGAGGTACAACGAATGTTGGACTTGGACATTATCGAGGAAAGTCACAGTCCTTGGTCCAGCCCGATTGTTCTCATTCCCAAGCCGGACGGCTCCTGGAGATTCTGCAATGACTTTAGACGTCTAAACCAGGTCTCCAAATTCGATGCTTACCCGATGCCCCGCATTGACGACCTGCTCGAGCGGCTGGGTGCGGCTCGGTACTTGACTACTCTTGATATGACAAAAGGGTATTGGCAAATTCCCTTAACGGCATCTGCAAAAGAAAAAAACGCCTTTAGTACCCCTAGTGGACATTGGCAATACAAGGTCCTCCCATTTGGGCTGCACGGGGCCCCTGCGACCTTTCAACGTCTGGTGGATAGAGTGCTGAAGCCCCACCAGTCCTATAGTGCCGCCTACCTGGATGACGTCGTCATCTATTCCGGCACCTGGGAGGAACATCTATTGCAGCTCTCTGCTGTCCTCGCGACACTGGCTAAAGCTGGCCTCCGCATTAACCCCGTAAGTGTTTTTTTGGCTTAAAGGAGGCCAAGTATTTAGGCTACCTTGTGGGACGAAGACAGGTGAGACCCCAATGTTCCAAAGTCAATGACATCCTGGAATGGCCCCGTCCGAATACCAAGAGACAGGTGCAGGCTTTCTTGGGGCTGGCGGGGTACTACCGCCGGTTCGTACCCCGTTTCTCCAAGAGGGCAGCACCCTTGACTTGCTTAACAAAGAAGGGGGCTCCCCTGCATGTGGTATGGAACGACAAGGCGGAACACGCATTCAGTGACCTGAAAGAGGCCCTTACATCGGCACCTGTATTACGGACCCCTGATTTTGGGTTACCCTTTATCCTCCAGACCGACGCTTCGGACACAGGCCTGGGCGCCGTGCTGAGCCAAAGCGTCGATGGTGTCGAACACCCCGTGATATACCTAAGCCGGAAACTACTGGACCGAGAGGCCAAGTACGCGGCGGTGGAGAGGGAAGCCCTGGCCATTAAGTGGGCCGTCACTTATCTCCGGTACTACCTGTTGGGTCGCGAATTCACTCTGGTGACTGATCACGCTGCGCTTCAGTGGATGTCCCTCCACAAAGAGTCGAATCCGCGGGTCACCAGGTGGTTCCTGGACTTGCAGCCCTATAAGTTTACGGTCACTTATCACCGCGGCGGCCTTCAGGCCAACGCCGATGCCCTCTCTCGCATCCACGACCTCTCGGTTAGGTCCGCCCGACCGGACGGTCTTGGGCTGAGGGGGGGGTCGTGTCACGCATGCGCAAGTAGGAGGCCGCGGACGGACCTGAAACCACTTCGAAAGACGTTCGGCGGCAGGGAATGGCGGGGTACTAACCTTTCAGGAAAAAAGACGCTCCGCCATCATAACCTGCCCGCAGTACGTCCACTTCCGCTCTTCCTCCGCCATCTTCCCTGACGTCAGCAATCCCGTCATCCCTCACGCTTCCTTCCCAGCATTCCTCCACTTCCGGCTCCTCCTCTATAAAATGGCCGCCGACGCCTTGAAAGGGCGTCGCGCATATGAACATTTATGTTTATATTTTTGACCTGTTTTGTAACAGAACTTTAATTTTTTTGTACAGTATACGGGGCCGGAAACCCCAACCCTTTATGCTGTGTGTTCTCTTCTTTTTACAATATATATATATATATATATATATATATATACACACACATGCATTCACAATTCGTGAGTCTTTACATTGCACTTCAAGTTCTACTTTCTAAAAGAGTTAGACCTCAAATTTTAATTACGGTATTGTACTATCGGCCTCTCATGTACTGTATTAAAGTTTCCATTATCTGAGCCTTGGAGTAGCAAGTAGCAAATCAGCTGTGAATTTGTGTTGCTCCCAAACACCGAACTGGAAATTCATTGAACACAACAAAGTGGGAAGGTGAAATGAAACTCCAAAAGAACAAAGGATAAGCACTGAACAACCCTGATTTTAAAAATAACTAGATGTACTACTCGTCTAAGACGGGTTGAAATATAAGTAAGCAACTTAGACCTCAGTGATACCATTTGCAGTGCATCATGCATTGCATATTTCTCTGTTATGTACCATTTGGTGTGAGGTTCCTAAAAGCAGTGTTAATGTTTGTGATGCACGGTCTGTTGGAATGACAAATGCAATACATTTTATTAGTAAAAATGTTTGTGATGCACCACCTTTTGAAATGACAGAGACGTACCTACCGGACAGACATTTATCTTTTTTCTTTAAGGTGGGTAACGAAAAGTAGGGATGACTTTCATTTTTAAGGCTAACAATATATATCGCATTCTTTATGATTTTAGTAATAAGCTCAGTTAATAACACACATACTGGGGTCATGTGACAAAAATTACGGAGATCCACTCATATTAAGCCAAAAAAAGTTAATCTACTACCCCTTTAAGTAGATCTTCCTGAAGGGTTTTCCTTCATATAAAAGGGACTTTAACAAGTTAGTATTCACTCCTGGAGAGGACTTGAATGCGCTTAAACATAACAGGAAGCGAATGTACTGCATTAGACACATTCTGACATCTGAGAGGCTCCAGTAGCTCACAGGCGCTTCTTCACTTCCCTTGCTTAAAATATGAAAAAAGAAATAAATATGCAACCCCCCAACTTCCTAATGGATTTTTAACGAGTCACTTACTAGTTCATTTAAAGTACGGCATAAATTGGCCTTTTAAATGTTGATTTTTTTGTAGACACACAGGCAACTACAAGACACTCGGTTTACACAGATATATCAGTCAATTCTAAGGAAGAATAGTTAAAAAGCTTATTTTAATTATAATTACAAGGGTAAATCAAAAAGTAAAGGCAGTTTGAAAATTACATGGTAACTGCAAAGATTAGAGGCGGACACAATACAGCAGTTGCTGAGTTTCAGCAGGCTTCACTCCCTCTGTCCAAAGAAATCTAACTATAGCACGTTGTTCAACAATGGTGCAATCCTGCAGTGGAGCGTCCATGCTCATTTAACCTTGGCTTTAACTAGATGAACAGCAGAGCACTGTGTGTGTTTCAATTACCCATAAGCTGTCAAGAATGTGTTATATTGCATCAGCAATATAATTTCCCTTACTTTTTTATTTACCCTCAAATATGTAGCAGGCTTTTCAGGTACAACAGAATAAAGACTGGACCTAAGTAAGTAAATAAATCAAAATCAAAAGAGTTAGCATTTCAGTAAATGCGTTACATGTCTTGAAGCTCTCTACAAACTTTTTCTTCTCTGGACATTCCAACAGCTTTAAAATGGCATTTATCACATTTAATATGAATGACGGGCAGTGGACTGTGTTGCAGCCTTCACATCTCAATTGTCCGTTTGCTTACTTTAAGGGCTTGACGTGACTTACTTGTGCCCAACCTTTGAGAAATTACACTCCAAAATTACATTATGACAGAAGTGGCAGTAAAATTAAAACTTGATCCTGACATTTGAAGCAGTGGCCTGCCTTGATGGGTTCAAAGAGAGAATGAACAAAAAGAAACAAAATTCAATCAAAGTTGAATGGTCAATCAAAACTCAATCCTTACGACTATTGCACATGAACGCTATTAAGTAATAACCATCTTTTTTATACGGTTTTGTTTTGCTGTATTTCACTAATTGTATTGTATGAGAAGAGGAAATCAGATGAAGGGCACATTTGCTCCTGGGCTATGTGAAATTTGTTTGTTTATTCCTACTGCATAAAAGTAATATGTGTTATGATCTGGGTAAATGTGTTCATTTTTTCCGGTTGTGTTTGTTTTTTGTTTTTCCCTCTTTTATTTTTTTGTAAAGTTTTTAAAGTTTGGCAAATTTGAATTTAATATTAGCTTTTACACTCTGTTTCATTTTGAACAATCTTTATATTTATTACTTTTTCTTACATTGCTATTTTTGTTTTTACAAGGTACTGCTATTTTATGAAGATATTTGTTTATAATTGCCATAGTGGTTGCCACTGCATGGTAACCAGAAGTCAACTGTACAAGTTCAACATCACATTCTTCCTGGTTGCCCAAGATTCCGGATTTTTCAAACCTGAGAAGGATTCTATTTGGTGATCAGGAGTATCACACGTGTGTGTGAGAGGATCACCTTACAGGAGTCAGTTTCAACACCCACCAGAAGGAGCTTCTGAGAACCTGGCCAAGTGTAAGTGGGTAACCAGACAAAATGTTTATTTTTTTGCCGATATTTAAGGGCTAATACAGCCAAGGAATTTTTGTTGAAACTGTAAATATTAAAATGACAACCCAGCTGGTGTACGTAAATTTTCCTTTTTGTGGAGCTTTTGTTACTGCACCCAGCCACAACAGATTTATTTAGGGTAAAACACCATAGTGTTTTATTTTTAATTTTTGACTTACGTTTTTGGTTTGACTAACTTTCTGTTTCAGTTTCTATTTTTTGACCTTCATTTTTTTTCTGACTGTAATTTTTGTGTCTCACACTTGCTGGCCCTTCATAAAACTTGTTTCTCTCTGCTCTTCTGCATTCTTAACAGACCAGCATGGAAGGATACCCCTTTCAAACCTTTGTCTTGAGCCTCTTTGGGTGAACACAGTATTAATAATTTAGTCAGCCCTAGTAGACCAAGACTTTCACCGCACAGATTAAGGCTCTCATCTATTATTATTTATTTCTTTTTTAAAAGGTTTCTGCACTTATAAAACTTACGATTCTTGACCTTTGTGAGATTGCAGGACACACTTCCTGCTAGCTTGACATCTTCTTCGTAAACAAACGCTACTTTTGTCTTCCTTCCTTCCTCCCTGTCTGCCCCTGTTAACCCCTAATAACCATAAAGTCACACCTTTCTATCATTCATTTTCAAATTTTCTCAGTTAACAAATAAATGTTAGTTAACTTTGTAAAGTGTTAACAATGTTCTTTTGTTTTAATTTTCTTGGCAATTTATTTTGTAAAATGGCACACTAGGCAAGTATAAACTATTCAGCTTTATTTTCTGTCCATTACACCATTGTAAACAGGAATGATTCTGAACAATTAATAGTTAAATGTTCATTTTTTCAGTTAGCAAAAGTAAAGTGTGGACTACAGGACATGAAATGGTTACACAGTCGCTGCTGTATGCCTAAACAAACAGAAATATCGAATGCTTTGTCTAATGACTAACTTGAATAATTCATTAGGAATTTTATTGTTGTCTACTTCAGGATTTCCAAGTGAACATGTCAGCATCAGTAAATGAGAATAACAAACCTGAAATTTTATTTCACTCAAAAAATCAAAGAAAATGTGTTGGTAACAGCTCTGTTACTGCTGGTCTTGTGTCAAAATGGTGGCTCTACCAATTATATATTAGATTAAAGCTTACTGCTAATGGCAACAATGCTAAAACTAATTTGAACGAAGAAAGGTAAATTAAAAAAAAAAAATTCAAAAACTGGAAAGTGTTATGAGAGGTAACAATGAGAAATCACAGGAAATAAGGACACAGAATAAAAGTAAAGCTGACATAAAGTGATAAAGGACAAACAATCAAATGCTAGCAAAGAAAAACTAAGCAAAGGAATTGGAATGGACAATTTGTGTGCAAAAGAAACACAGATACAAAGTTATCTGAATAATGGCACATCTGGATTTTATATATATATATATATATATATATATATATATATATATATATATATTGTCAGAGGTGGCTGGTTTGGCAACCTGGCCGGGACGCCCAGGAGGACCAGAGGAGGGCTTGCGCCTTCCCCAGACCATCTGGGGGCGACCGCCCTGGTTCCTTTGGGGGCCACGGGTACAGAGCTTTGAAGCTCCACCCTGTAGGGGCCCGTGGTCGCCACCAGGGGGTGCCCCCATTCCTTTGGAGCCCTGGACCTCAGCACTTCCGCCACACCAGGAAGTGCTGGGGGGGAAGAAGAGCAGGGACACCTGGAGTGCTTCCGGGGATGCAGCCGGAACTTCTGCCACACAGAGGCGTGTCGGCGGGTGATTGCCGGAACCCACCTGGAGCACATCCGGGTGATAATAAAAGGGGCCGCCTCCCTTCATTCAGGGCGAGAGTCGGGAGCGGAGAGGACTGAGCTGGATGTAAGGAGGCAAGGAGGCGGCCTGAAGGAAGTGAAGGCATTGTTGTGAGGCCAGGACTTTGGGGTTTGTGGTGCACTTGGAACTGTATATAATTGTAAAGAAATGTGTTTGTGGGTGAAATGAACGTGTCCGCCTGTCTGTGTCTGGGCCAGTCTCCACAATATATAATATATATATATATATAAAATTCATTTTTTCCCTCATTAACTAACACTCCGGTACCCCAGAATGCCAAAACAAAAACAAGACTTTACACATTTTTGCAAATTTATTAAAGAAAATAACTGAAGTATCACATTAACATAAGTATTCATGTCCTTTACTCAGTTCTTCACTGAAGCCCCTCTGTCACTGATCACAGCCTGGGGTCCCACTTGTGTTTGACGTGATAAGCTTCACTAACTTGGATTTTGGGATTTTCTGTCATTTTTCTCTGCAGATCATCAGAAACTCTGTCAGGTTGGATGGCGATTCAGTGCTATTTTGAGATGTTTGATTGTGTTCAAGTGATATTTACATTTTTTATTTTTAATTAGTTTTTGAAAATTCCTACAATCCCGCTTTTACATTTTCATTTTAAGGTGTTAAGTGTTGTTTGATGAGGAGGTAATGAATGGCTGAATTAATTTAAATGATTTTAGAGCACTCAGATCCACAGAAAGGGCCAAAGATTTACCTTTCAGCACGTTAATGACCCTAAGCTCAAAGCAAAGACAAATAATAAGAATGATAATAATAATACATTTTATTTATATGGCATCTTTTCCATGCTACAGGCAAAGACAACAGTGTAGTGGCTTAGGGACATCTTTGGGAATGTCCTTGAGCAGCCCAGGTGGAGCACAGACTTGATCCCAATTGAACATTTCTGGAGGGACGTGACAATAGCCGTCCACCAACGGTCTCCGTGCAACATGGCAGAGCTCAAGGGTATCTGCAGAAAATGGCAGCAAATCCCTACATCCAGGTGTGCAAAACTTATCACGTCAAACCCAAGAAGACTCCAGGCTGTAATTGTTGCTAAAAGGGCTTCAATGAGGTACTGAGTAAAGGGTCTGAATACTTTTGTCAATGTGATATTTCCAAAATTTTGATTTTGGCTTTGTCATTCTGGAGAGTTAAGTGTTGATTGATGTGGGAATAAAATAAGTTTAAATTATTTTAACATAAGGATGTTACATGAAAAAAATAGTGAAAAAGAGAAGGGGTATGAAAACTTTGTACAGGCCCTGTATATACAATACAATACAATGCAATTTATTTTTGTATAGCCCAAAATCAAACAAGAAATGTAGCAATGAACTTTAACAGGCCCTGCGTCTTGATATCCCCCCAGCCTTGACTCTCTAAGAAGACAAGAAAAAACTCACAAAAAACCCTTGTAGGGAAAAAATGGAAGAAGCCTTAGGAAAGGCAGTTCAAAAAGAAACCCCTTTCCAGGTAGGTTGGGCATGCAGTGGGTGTCAAAAAGAAGGGGGTCAATACAGTACAATACACAGAACAGAACTCAAGGAATCCTCAATACAGTATAAAAATAAAAATATTACAAGTATGGAGCAGAATTTAACAGTAGATGATATCACATAATATGATTTGGATTTGTTTAGAGTCCTGGACACCTCAGCCATCAAGCTAAGCCCATCCCCCAAGCACCCCCCACTATTGGCCATTCTACA
Organism: Polypterus bichir lapradei; assembly: GCA_026402145.1. Taxonomy (NCBI): domain Eukaryota; kingdom Metazoa; phylum Chordata; class Cladistia; order Polypteriformes; family Polypteridae; genus Polypterus; species Polypterus bichir. The sequence goes on from JANRMT010027041.1 coordinate 113,571,781, forward strand.
GCTGAGTCAGCGCTGGGCCACCCAATCCAATGAAAGGACCCCTCCACCGGATTCCTGCAATCCTCCATCAGGGATGACTTTACCATATGCAGGCAAAACAACTTGGCAGGTGGGCTGTGGCACCAAGTGCCACATTTGAGTACCGAGAACAGAAACAGAACAGGTGAGAGTTAGTAACAAATCATAACTATCATGTTACTTATGTTTTAGTGCTAATGACTAACAACAGAGATGCAGTCTGTACAGTTAATCAGCAGCTCTAGTCAGGATATGCTAAACTGAAGTAGTAAGTCTTCAGCCGAGATTTAAAGGCTGAGACCGAGGGGGCATCTCTTATAGAAGCAGGAAGACCATTCCACAATTTAGGGTCCCTGTAACTAAAGGCTCAACCTCCCACTGTTATTTTATTAATCCTTGGAATCATAAGCAGATCGGCATCTTGAGATCTTAATGTACGCTCTGGTTTGTAAGTCATGATAAGTTCAGACAAGTAAGCCGGACCTTGGCCATTTAATGCTTTATATGTTAAAAGGAGGATTTTGAAATCTGCCCTAAACTTAACTAGGAGCCAGTGTAAGGATTTAAGAACTGGAGTTATGCGTTCGTATTTTCTTGTTCTTGTAATAATTCTTGCAGCAGCATTTTGAATTAACTGGAAGCTATATAAAGAACAGTTTGAACATCCAGTGAACACCGCATTGCAGTAGTCAATCCTACTAGAAATAAATGCATGAATGCTCAGAATCCTCCTTATTTAGAAAATGGCTTAATTTCCCAACATTTTTATGATGGAAGAAACATGATTTGGACAACTTTGTGTGCTTTAAATGACATGCTAGAGTCAAAGATAACTCCTAGATTGCTGGCAGATTCAGTAAAATTAATTGGGATTCCAACTGAGTTAAATGATGACAAAATATTGTTGTGATCAGCATCATTCCCTCCAACAATTAACAGTTCTGTTTTATCGGTGTTTAAAGACAGGTAGTTCTTATCCATCCACTCCTTTAATTCACTAACACAACTAATTAAAGAAAACATTGGAGAAACTTCATTTGATCTAAATGAAAGGTATAACTGGGTGTCATCTGCATACGAGTGAAAATTTAACATTATGTTTCCTAATGATAGATCCCAGTGGAAGCATGTAAAGTGAAAAGAGTAAAGGTCCCAGTACTGAGCCCTGCGGGACACCATATCTCACTTCTGTGTATAATGATGGAGTACTGTCAGCACATTACTGTACATATTGGAATCAATTTGATAAATAAGAGCTAAACTAGGCCAAGATAGTGCATGTAAGCCCAATATCATTTGCTAGCCTGTATAGTAAAATAGAATGGTCAATTGTGTCAAGTGCTAACAACATAATTACAGTGGAGTTTCCTTCATCAGAGGATATCAGAATGTCATTTACAACACACGTTAGTGCTGTTTCTGTACTATGACCAGTGTGGAAACCAGACTGGAATTTCTCAAATAAATTGTAATGCGTAAGGTGTGACTAAAGTTGATTGGGGACTATTTTTTCTAGTGTTTTAGAAAGAAAGGGCAAATTTAAAATGGGTCTACAATTAAGTACAGTATGTGTGGGTCTAGGTCTGACTTTTTAAGTAATGGTTTGATGACTGACACTTTTAGTGCATCAGGTACTGTGCCATGCAATAATGTTAAGAACAGACGCTGAAAGAACATCCATATATATTAATTTAACATAATAATAAAACATCTGTATATATTAATATAAATATCAGACAGATAAAGTTCACTGACTTGAATGCTTCCTGACTGCCCGGGTGAAAAGGTGTGGGCTTCCAGCTATCAGAGGGTGGTAAACATAGTCAATGTTAACGCTACTCTGATAAGATGTTTGTTAGAGCACATGAATAGGATGGAGCTTATAAAAATTCTGCAGACCAGGGTTCCTACTTGGCATGGGTGGGGTGCTGCTGCTTTTCATGGTTGGCAAGCGTACAGAAACATTTTGCATAGTGTGTTTGGTCTTCAGAGAACGCCGACACCAGAAGGGATTCTGAGGATTGCCCCTTAAAGATTTTAATCATCACAACGTCTTTGAGTGCTGACTCAATGCTGTGCTGTGTGGGACTTTTTTATTTGATTCTGAAATTCTTTTTTTAGGTACCCTGGATATCAGTTTTTCACCCCAAGTCTATTTTATATTGGTTGACCATAGCAACTTGAAGTATAGGTGATCCCAACTTTTAGAACAGATGTCATTTAGGATGTTTTATATGGCAAAGCACCCAAAATGAAGAAAAAACAGGACCATAAAATCCATTAAAAATCAATGGTGGCTCAAAACTGACCCAAAGGACATGGCAGTGTTCGAAATAAAAGTTGTAAACTTTTTTTTTTTTTTTTTTTTTACTTTTTTAAGACAATTTGCAAAAGGATATCATATTTTTGAACTGGAAAGATGACATTTAGGATGTTTTTATGGGCAATAAATGACCAAACTACCCTAAATGAAAAGGAAAATCCAAGTGCAGTATATGGTGGGCCAAAATTGCCCCAAAAGAAATGGCAAGGTAGATTTTTTTTTAGAACTGTAGAAATTATTGCATGTTTAACTTTTTTTTTTTTTTTAACTTTTTATTTATTTGGTGACATGCAGGAAAAATAAGATGGTCTCATCCTGAACAGATTAAACTTATCATGCTTGGGCTTTTACCGATTTTAAGCAAAACACGGGTCAAATTTGACCTGAAGACATTGTGAGTGTTAAGGCAATCAAATTGGCAGAGAAGAAGCAAGACAGAGTTAAAGGTAAAGATAGACATGAGCTATAAGAAAAGTTTGTGATTTTCTCAGAATTTCTTACTTATTTTGATATCTTGTCTTTTCCCTGAGTGATTTCTTTCTCGCCCCCTCTTTTGTACTTGGCTGACAAAATCAATTTTCTTTTAATCACTTTTCATAATACAAATAGCACCAGAGAAAGGGCAAATTTGAATTGCATAGATTTAGTAGGTGTTAAACAAGTAAATGGTTTAAACCAAATATGAAAAGAAAGATTCATGTTTGAATAAGGCCTACAAATACTTACTGGAAAAACAATATTTTAAACTATGCATAAAATGAATACCCCAAAATGGGTGTAATTACACTTTAATATTTGTTTTATTTCCAGTGTTGTAGTCCAGTCCTAGATAAGTATTGCAATACTATTGTTTTATTTCAGTAATTACTTGCTTTTTATCAAAAATTTTCAACATTGCTTTATACAATATAAGATTTTGATTTGCATGCTTATTTGAAACCATCATTGGCATGGCATGGTCCAGGCAACATGGTGGCGCCCCAGGGGCATCATTTACAAAACTTTTCAAGGATTTCAGTTTTAAAATATGTGCATGCCAAAATAAAACAAGAAAATGCATTTGGCAAAAAAAATAAAAATCAGATTTATAAAATGTGGTGAATGCACATTTCTGTGCAATTTGCCCTTTACAGTAAAAGCCCAATTTACTTGGACCTTCTAAAAGCTAGAAGCCGTGGCTTTTGGGTAATGGTGCATCTTCAGTTACTGTATTTTTGCCCACCCCCTGCCATTACAGGTTCTCAAAGAGGCCCTGCCTGGAAGGACAGCAAGTGATGGCTGCACGTCCATATTTTTGCAGATTTTCTTGTTAATGTACCCCTTTTTGTCTGTCTGTTTCTCTGTAGCTAAGTAGATATAGTAGTATTAATATTTTCATAGGTAGAAGCGCCTATCTGTCTATAAGTCTAGCAAAACATACAACACATTACCAGTCTTTGGCACCATAAGAAACAAGACTACTAAAACCAAGAAGTTCATGTTATTAAACAGACAAGACCGTAAGGCCAGTTTAGTAAGCTATCTAAAGTAAGCAGTGCTACTGTTTTAATCTATTAGTCTCTTAATTTCTAGATTACTTGTTAATGATCACCGTTTTTGCTGCAGATCTTCTGTCTTTGCCTCACTTGCCAGTGCATTGACATCTGCTGGTCTTCATCAGCATCCTTGTTGGCTCCCACGTTCCCTGCTTTGTATCTAAATCAGGTAGCCAATGGTGTTGGTCACCCAAGAACTCCCAAAGGCTTACTTCTCTGGAAAATTCCCCAAAGCTCAACTGAGAGCAAAAGCATGCAGGTTATACATGAAGATATCCAAAGTCACGGCAGACGTCCATTCACAGTGGTGTCGTTTCATCGTTTTCCTTTTGAATGCGATGTCTATTTTTGTTGTGACTGCATGTTTTCTCAGTGATTCATGCATAGCATAATCCCTCGTTTCTTGTATTAGCTATTTCACATTTTATTTAACGGAGTCTATGATTTTCTTTTAAGCACTCAACCAGGGGAATACATAAGATTTCTTTCTCAATGACTCACTGTTACTTCTCAATCATAGTAATTATCTATGTTTAAAAATATATGCTATCACAAATAATGAATATTATGAATATGCAAACATGTCTCCTTTTTTCCCTTATTGAATTGTAAAGATCTCAAATTCTATGCATGTTTAACCCATTAAGAAGACTATGTACTTTGAGCAATTCTCTGTGTGAAGCTAGTGACTCTTTGAGTACAAAATGCAATGGTCTTACAAAACAAAAGCCAAAACTGAAAATAATAAAATAAGAGCATGGGAAATGCATGGTGTCAGTCAGGTGCATCGAACAATTGTGCACTCTTGCGGCAAATGTGGGTGCAAGAAGAAGAAGAATATCATCTTAGCTTAGTCATCATCCTATAAGGGGGGATTGCCATCACTTCTCATTTGTAGGATTAGAAACATAACAAATTTGATAAACGAGAAGGGTCCATCCAGCCAGATTTGTTTAGCTAATAGCTAAGCTCTCCCAATATCTTTCCAGATTGTGCTTAAAAGCTGTCAAGGTTTCTGCTTCAACTACATGCTTTGGTTGTTTACTCCAGATTCCCACAAATCTTTGTGTAAAGAAGTGCCTCCTGGCTTCATTCTTAAATGCACTTGCCCTTGATTTCCACTGACGTCCTCAAGTACGTCTTTCACCATTAACCTCCTTAGTGTTAGACCCGAAAATCACTAAGGGTTGTAAAAACAGTGCTGAAAGTGTTAGTCTCAGGTGACACATCTCACATAAGGGTTAGGCCCGAGTATTACTCGGGCTATAAAAGTGCCAACAGTCTCAGTGCCGAGCATTGCTTAGGAAGTGATATAGGCATGTCTTACGTAAGCGACAGGCCTGAGTGTTACCCAGGCAATGGTGCAGACGTGCCTTCTTTTAGACAGCCCAGGTGTTGTACACGAAGTGAATTTGTCTTCAGGCAGTGAAATTGAAACGGACAGTGAATTCACACGATTCGCATGCATCCGAACGTGACACTCGTGTCAATCGCACATGTGAAATTCAAAAGCTGATCAGTCTGGAAAGAAAATCTACAAGGAATCACGCTACTATTGCCCCAGCTGTGACACTGGAATGTGCAATTCAACGTGCTTCAAGATATAGCACACAAGCAGTACATTTTGACAGTATATACGGCATTAGCATTATTTTTATTATTATAGTTATTATTCATTCTTATTACTTGTATCATTATTGTACTTTCAGCACTTCTGACTTTGTACTTTTAGTGTTTTGCATGTTTTACAGGAGTAAGATCAGATTTAATAACGCTGTAATTTTTCACGCCAAAAATGCAACACTTTTTATATGTTTTTTTCAAGAAAAAATGTAACGTTAAGGAGGTTAACTAAAAGAGTGGATTAAGTGGACGTTGCTCCTTTTGCTTATCTTTCAGTGCCACGCAAGTTCTTCTCTGTGAAGAAAAAAACAGACTTAACTGAGCCACAGGAAATTGGTTTATCTGTGTCCACTTGCATTCCAGAAAGAAGGACCTTACAGCAGGACTGTCTTACCAGCATTATAGGGCCCCGGCAAAGTAGTGTGCTGGGGTCCCTGGTTTGACAGCAAAACAGAAACATACTGTAGGCATCTGAAACACTGTAGGCCATTATGCTCCTGGGGCCCCCTACCAGCGCCCATACAGCTGTTCTACAGCTCTGCCAACATTTGATCATTTTATTCTCCGAGTTTCATCTGATAACGAGATCTGTTCATTGGGCTTGAGTTGATATGCTTGTAGTGACTCCTTAAGACAAAATAGGATCTGAAAGGACACTTAATTTTTAACGATATAACCATCATCTGAAATGCATTCACTCTGGGGAACAAAATAACACACCAGTAAACAGGCACTGGATCTTAACTGGAGAGGTCTTTGAAATATATATATATCTCGGAAAACACTTTGGTCCCACGAGACTACCTTCACATCGCACCCTACTTACAAACAATTTAAAACAAGATCACAGACATCTACCCTTTCAGTTGTTGGAATGCTTTTGGCAGACACACTTCATGTGCTCCCAGCTATTAATCCGTCCTAGATGACACGTCAATGACTAAGCGAAGAAGAAAGAGCAGCACGTCGAAGAGAGACCCAAAAGCGTTAGAGACAAAAAAGGTAAAAAAGATCAATAATCTATGTGCAAATTCTGAAAACAATGAAAGTAATAATCAGCCCGGACCAAGTGGAATTGAAAACCTCTAGGTCCAATCAGGGTCAGAAATAAAAGACTTAATAAAGATGTTCAAAAACGACGTCCTTTAGTGGACCCTGTGCTCACTGCCCGGAACCCTGGAGCTCGATTTGACATTTACTATAGAATACCAGAATTAGCCGGTCCACCACTGGCGCTCTGTGCTTTTGACAGATGAGAGCAGGTTCACCCTGAGCACATGTGACAGACGTGAAAGGGTCTGGAGAAGCCGTGATGAGCGTTATGCTGCCTATAACATCATTCAGCATGACCGGTTTGGTGGTGGGTCAGTGAAGTCTGGGGAGACATATCCACAGAGGGACGCACAGACCTCTACAGGCTAGATAACGGCACTTTGACTGCCGTTAGGTATTGGGATGAAATCCTTGGACCCATTGTTAGACCCTATACTGGTGCAGTGGGTCCTGGGTTCCTCCTGGTGCATGACAATGCCCGGCCTCATGTGACGAGAGTATGCAGGCAGTTCCTGGAGGATGAAGGAATTGATACCATTGACTGGCCCCCAAGCTCACTTGACATAAATCCAATAGAACACCTCTGGGACATTATGTTTTGGTCCATCCAACTCTGCCAGGTTGGTGCCCTGGTCCAGATCTGGGAGGAGATCCCCTAGGACACCATCTGTCGTCTTATTAGGAGCATGCCCCGACTTTGTCAGGCATGCATACTGTACAAGCTCATTGGGGCCATACAAACTACTAAGCATGATTTTGAGTTGCTGCAGTAAAATTTCAGGAAAATGGACTAGCCTGCCACATCATTTTTTCACTTTTGTTTTCAGGGTGTCTTTGAATTCAGCCCTCTGTAGGTTGATTAATTTTAATTTCTATCAAACGGTGTGGCATCCTTTCATTCCCAACTCATTACCCAGTCCATATCAGTATAGATATCCAGCAGGATTTTTCTTTCAAAGTGTTCTAAGTTTTTTGAGCAGGTACAGTGTATTTCTTATATTATAATTTTTTGTGCCAAAAAAATCAAAAGCGAGAAAAAAATGGTGAAAACTCTGGCCCTTTAAAATAAATAAGAAAATGTATTGTCAAAGGAAAAAAAATCTTTAAACAAGAAAAAATAAAATATAAGGTTTGCCTAAAAGGCAACAAATCTATTCCACAATCCAAATTGGCAAAAAATCTAAATGAAGCAAAAAATCAAAAATCAGGAATCCACAAAAGTATGCACAAGAGAATCACCTTCCAATTATTAACAATGCTGATCTGGAGGACCTGGAAAAAACAAGGTAGAGGGTGGCCCTCTAGCTATGTATCAAGGTGGTCCCGGGCTCCAGAAACTCGGTCTTCAGGGGACAGGGCACATTCTTAAACATGTTAATAAAATGAATACATACATAAGCAACAAACAAACAATACAATATTCAGAACATGAAGACAAAATACATGAATACTAGTGATAAACAAAGCCTGCTGCACTGTATGTTTGATGAAATCACAGAAATGTTCGGACAAATTCTGCGAAATGCATTGAAGTCAATGGGAAAGGAGAAACTAAACTAGTTTTGAGTGGATTATAATGCTGTGATGGTGTTTTAAGTTTCCCTGAAGACTTGGGAAGCATCCACCAATGTGATCTGTGCTGTGTGGCAGCAGAGCTAACAACTGTGCTTCAGACTACAAAAGATGTAGGCCAAATGATAACCACAAACAAAATTCAACAAATTGCCACATGCAGGCAATTAGTTTTTTAAAAAAGTAAAGTAGATCATTATGCTCACAGAGTCCCAGTCTTGGGGCACACATTGGCTTGAGCAATGACTCCTTCCATTGTTTGAAGTAGCAGCTCCAGGCGCATCTTGGAAATCTTTCTTGTTTCCAATGTATCTTTGCTGATGTTTTGTACTTTTTTCTTCCATCAAGAAGAAAGAAATGTCTTGTAAATAATAAGAAATCTTTCATTAATATTAATTTACTGAATCTCCAGTGTCTTCTGACAATGGGAAGGCATGTTTTGATTCATAGCTTTGGTACTTGGCTAATTACGCATGCATAATTAGCCATGCAATGCTGCGCTTTGAACACACAGGAGCCAGTGTTGCATATCCAGTCGCAGAACTCATAATATTCTCAATGTACCCCTCAAATGGAAATACTGCAGGTTTTTTTGTTTTTTTTTTTACCACATGGATGGTGGAAATTCAGCTGGAGTACCGATCAGGTCATGACATCATGCATATCTGAAGCAGATCGGTAACAATCCTGCAGTCCAATGCATGAAACATCTGCACATGGCTGCTACAACTTTTAACAGCACTACTGGGGAGTGAAAACTTTATCTCCCAACAGTCCCTGCTGTGGCTCTGATTGGTCATCTAGAGAGGGTGCATGGGCTGCTTGGCACGAGATGTAAAAGGAGGCCAGTTCTACAGTGAAAGAGAGCTTTTTGTTGTTGTTGTTGTTTCGTGTCTGGACCTACCAGTCTTTTTGCCTTCCTGTTCATTACCTGTGGATTCTTGTTTTGTCCTGGAGCATCTCCTGTTCGGTGTATGGACTGTCTGGTGTCTTCCTGCTGCATGTGGACTGTATGACCTGTGAAGAAAGGAACGCTCCTCATCCCATTCACACATCATCACCTCATCAGGAAATATCGGTAGGACTATCTTTACATTCACATGCAGCATGCTGATCTATGGACTATCTATCTCCATCACTTCATTTTCTATGGACTTCATCGTGTGTGGTTTTTTGTTAGTTGTTTGTTATTGTTCAATTCTTGTTTGTTGTATAATCACAGAAGGGAACTGCAGTGGGACCATTGTAGTTTGTGTAATTATATTTCATTTATTATTGTTTAATACATTCTTCTATATCTGTTTTATTTCTGGTTGCCTTTTGTCTCTGTGAAGGGAGAGTGTTAGTCAGGCCAAGGCTGGGTGCGTTCCTGGGATCCCCACTGAAAAAATAAATAAATCACCGTCAAAGGTCGTGTAAATTTTAGCTTGGCTTTTAGTCCGCTACAAACTCTGTGACATCAAACTAGCCTCACAAAAAATCATGAGGCGCTGGGGAAAACAACAAGCAAATTAAGGAAAATATTCAACAAACAAGGTTGCCGGCAAATGCAAAATATTTTCTGCGATAATTTCCCGCGATCAACATTAATGATTACTAACATAATTCACAAAATTTAAAAATAATATGTCCCATGAAACTTTAAATGTGCCAGGGATAAAACCTTCCTTAGCTAAAACCGAACTCTAGAGTGTAAAAAAATATTCAATATGGGAGCTTGTATGACAGTCCAAGATCAACTCTAAATCAGCAGTTGACAAACAGAATGCAACTATTTGTGTAAATATAACAATAAATGTGCCTGTGTGACATTAGCTGTTGGTGAATATCTGCAGGAGAACGTCCGGCTTTGCTGTATGATACTTTGATGAAGACAGCAATTCGTTTCAGTGAAATTTCCAATTGCCATGAATATCATAGCTGGAAATAATCAATAAACTGAGAGTATTTACTGTTTTGATGAAGTGCATTGTCCTTTAGACAGATTTGGGATAACATAATATACTGTATCATCAGAACAAATCGGTAAGAACATAAGAGATTTGACAAACGAGAAGATCATTCAGTCCTTCTAGCCCGTTTGTTTAGCTAATAGCAAAGTTGTCCCAATATCTCATCCAGATTCTTCTTAAAGGTTGACAAGGTTTCTGCTTCAGCTGCATGTTTCAGTAGTTTCTTCTAGAGTCGCACAACTCTTTGCATAAAGAAGAGCTTCCTGGCTTCAGTGCTTAGTGCACTTCCCCTTAATTTCCACTGATGTCCTCGCATATGTGAATCGCCCTTAAGCTGAAAGAATGTTGCTGGATCTACTTTATTAATGCCTTTGAGAATTTTAAATACCTGGATTAGGTCCCCAAGCTCTCTTGTCTGTTTAATCTTCTGAGTCTATCACAGTAGGACACGTCCTTAAGTCCTGGGATGCACTTGGTTGCTCTCCTCTGCGCAGCTTCAAGTGCTACTATGTCTTTCATGTACCATGGAGACCAGAAATGCACACAATATCCAGATGAGGTCTTACTAGTTCATTATATAGTTCGAGTATAACATTCCTTGACTCACTTTGCTGTCATCTGGCAGTGTGGTGTAGTGGTTAAGTCTTTGGAATTTAATCCCAGATGCTGTTAGGTTCAAATCCCACTACTGACACTGTGTGGCCATCAGTACATTACTTTCTCTCTGTCTGTGCTCCTACTGGAAAAAGACAACAAACTAAACCTATTATATTTTGAGTATCGCAGTTTGCCTTGGATAAAGGTCATGTCATCTGTCCACAGGACAGTAATGACCCAGTTTGACAATATGCGATGCGCCCTACTAGTACCTTGTAATAACATTAACAGATCACACAGAGCATAACTGACAAGCCTCGATGGGTGTGATTCCTGTAAGAAGTTACAGAAGGTGCCAGTTTTGAAAGGCATTATAACTGGTACCGTGTTGAGAAGGTGCCCTCACTTGCAGTCCATGGCTGACTACTATACAGTTTTGTGTAGTACTGCCCCCACAGTATGTGCTGACATGAGATGTTGTCTGTATTATTTAGATCATTCGAAGGCCATGCAGCTGGAGTTTTTTATATCTCACTACACAGCAGGCCCCTCAACCAAGCAGGCACTAGACTCAAGAAAAATGCAGCACAAGGACAAGGCATCTGGGAGCCATTCCAAATGTAATCTATGTGCGATAACAGAAAAAAAAAGGAAGCAGAAAATCTAAGAAATGTGTTGAATAAAGACGCCTCTGTTGGATCATTCATATTTTATAAAGGGGTCTAATTAAAGCCTCTCTTCCAGGCGTCTTGTAAATGACCTGTTTCTAGTGAATAATTAAAGATGACTGGCCAGGCTGCGGCAGTCCAAGAGCTGCCTGTTTGTAGAGGTTCAAATCAATCTGGGCAGTTCCCAGAGGCTTTATTAAATGTAATTGTTTTAAAAGCATCATTTGGTCCAATTTGTTTAAATCCCAGCCCTGTGTTTCAGGGTACATTCGCACTGATGTCATTTCTTTCTGATTCATTCGGAGAGAATTCAGACATGACCCCCTGTGATGGGCAATCAGTGGCCATTTCGTCTGCGATGCCAGGATGTCTAACCCTTAGTGCCAGGCCAGTTAGAGACGTTAAACATTCCTCACTCGACTGATTTGTTATTGTAGCTTCAGTGAGCTGTGAGGAATGTGAAATCCTTTTTATTTTGCAGAATCCTGACATCTTCCATTTACTGTATTATTCTCATTTGGGTTAGTAAAGCGTGACTTGTCATCCTGTGATCTTCACGTATGCTGCCTGCGGGGGTCAATGCACCGTGTCTTTGTGTGATTCACCTCTGTGTTGAGCAGGATTCATCCCAGTGAATTATTACTTTGTGCTCACTGATCCATCCATCCATCCATCCATTTTTTGTGCCGACTTTGTCCTTTACAGGATTGCAGCATGGTGGAGCGCATCATGACAGTATTCTGTATAATGCAGGGATCAACCTCAGTCTTTCTGGGCATCACAGGTTCTCTCACAAAGGGCCAGTTCATAACTGTTAGTGAAACTGTTTGGATGAAAACAGAAAATAGTGATAAAATGTATAAATACTTCATAGACAGTGGCTGAACCCAATGCATGCCTGGTATTCTGGTTCATGAGGCTGCTGTGCTAATTAATCACTGTGCCACTATGTTTCCCCTTATATTGGTTCTTGAACATTGCAACATGTAAAAATATTTTCTTTACCAGATGCGTCAACTTGACATTTCCAGGCCTCCCTGGACACATTAAAGAAGGAACAGGGGCAGAACAGCATGCTTATTGGACAGCGAGGCAGCAAAAAGAGAATAGCATGAAATATGTTTAATTTCCATCCTAGTTAGACTTCTGCGGAGTGAAATAATACTCAGCTACAGAGCATGCAGGTTTTGGTCCATAACTGAGTCTAAACTAATAATATACCAACACCGGATTTGTATAAGTATGACAATAATTGTGAAAGTATTACATTAACACCCGGTGAACATGCAAAGGAAAACTTCATTCTTCTACCTTGATTTCATTATGCTGGTCAATGAAGACTTGCTTCTTGAACACTTTTGGGTGTAGCTTATTGATTTTGGCCTACTGATTACAAAAATGTTCCTATCACATACCAGTTCAGGCCTATTTTTGCGATCTCCTCTCATATTTTAAGTCTACTACTATGTTGCCCACATTGTCAGCAGTTTTCTTTAGTACAGGCCTGCACAACATGCAGTGGATTTGCTACGGCTTAGGCATGCTTGGGAATGCTAAGTCAGGATGGATGCTGCCAGGACAGGCCATAAAAGCAGCTCACATACACAGAGGCTTTGCAAGACGTTGACATCAGTTTGTACATTTGCAGATGGCCATGTTCTACAGGCACAACACAGGGTGTGTACTTAGCACTGATTTTCTGTTACAGTAGAAATATCTCACCAACGTTGCAACAGCCGCGATATAGTCTGTTACATATGTGGCATGTACACGTTGCATGAATGCACTTGTTAAGAAAATGCATGAGCTCTAATTCAGTAATAAAATTAACATTTAAGACAAACTGTGGGCTCCTCGCAACAAACGTGCTGTCGATCTGAAAGCTTGGCTCAGTGGAACTTGCAAGTCAATGTCAGTTGTGACGAAAACAGAAGGCTCACGTGATGGACTGCTACTACTTTTTGATCAATGTCTCTGACTAAAAATAAGAAATCTGCCTTCTGCCATCAGACCAGTGTCACCTGACTTCAGCTTGCCAGTACTGAAGACGCCAGAGACATGGAGCCTAGATGAAGCAGACAAAGAGGCCACAATGCACGTGGAAAATGGCTGTGACCCATCTTTGAACATTTATACCTACTAAACCTCACACGACAACACAGTCCTGACCTGGTCAGCGATATGGTGGTTCAAATGCAAGAGCAGAACTACTTGGTTCAAGACTACCAGGATGGGGTTTGCTGTTGCCAAGTATGAAAATTTCTGTCTTTTGGTGCCACCGATGTTTCTACACTGGCATCGATAAGCTGTAAGAATGACCCTCATTAATGGCATCTTATTGTTAAGCTTCAAAGCTGTCTTGTTACACAATGGCAGTGCCCACCCTTCAATACTTGACATGTATTACACATGAAAGAAGTCTATGAAAGTATGGAACTGCTGTTGAAATATTTACAGTACAGTAACTACAACTGGAACATCTGTGCGGCTCTGCTACTAGGAATGTAGCTCAAATATGCCAGTTGTTTCATTTGAGAATGAGGCAGACGTGCCAAAGTTTAAAAAGGCAGTTAGGCGAAATGATTAAGGCTATGAACTTCAAACCCTTTAAGTTGTGGGATTCAAATCCCACCACTAACACTGTGTGACTCTAAGCAAGTCATTTCCACCTGCCTGTGCTCCAACTGGAAAAAGAAATGTAACCAATTGTATCTCAAATGTTGTAAGTCGCTTTGGATAAAAGCATCAGCTAAATAAATGCATGTAACTGGCTGCTCCTTAAGCATTTGGTTTTAGGGCAGGAAAATATGACTCATAAACCACTTGTTGACTCAACACACATATTTTGTGCTCCCTGTTCACTTAGTACTTGGATTGATGATAACTTTTGTGAAAGTGATGAACATGGAAGGTTGAAGGATTACAAAACTTGAGACAGATTATTCCATGTATAACTAATGCCATGATTAATGAAGGCATTGTTGTTGGTCCACAAATCAGACATGACATCAATGGCAGACGGTTCGAAGATCTGCTAGTGGAGCTGCTGGAGGAAATCACATGGAAACCATTCAAGGATGCTATTGAGAATTGTCTTGGCAACTACATAGCACCAAACTACATCCAGCTGGTTAACAACATACCATAAAGTCATGAAGTGCAACTGCCACTAAAGATTCATGCTCCTCATTCACACTTGGACTTCAGCCCTGCTAATCTTGATGCAGTCAGTGACAAACATGGTGAAGGGTTTCACCAGGACATTTCAATGATGGAAAGCTGGTTTCAGAGCAAGCGGAATCCATTCATATTGACCGACTATTATTGGACATTGAAAGGAGAAGCGTCATGTGTGGGGTACAAATGAAAATCGGGAGCAAAACATCTTTAGCTCAACTGAACTAACGCAATGTGGCAGCATTATATTGTAGCAGGGCTACATAGTAATAGTGTATTCGATGTATGTGCTGAGTGCATGTTGTTTCTATCGTCCCGTTTACTCTCCGTTATGTGTACGTCAGTGAATGTTGTCCCCGTAAGTGCAGAGGGGACAGATGAGGGAGAGAGACCACAGCCCCAGGATGGAAAGCACCTGTTCACATTCCAGATACATCCGGCTCATCTCTATTTAAACGATCAGGAGGAAAGAGGAAAGGAGGAAGGAGAGAGACGGTGATTTCTTTAATGACCACAGATCATCATTTCCTGCTATTTTTCACATCGCGCCTTATACCAAGTTTGTTTCTCACTCCGCCGGATTCACGACAGCTCATTCATCACCAGAAACCCCGGGGTTTGGACATTATCATCTACCAAACGCCAAGGAAGCACGGTGAGATTGTTCCATTTTTATTCAGGAGATTCAAACGCATCCATTTTTTTTTCTTGATCAGTCACCCGTATTCAGGACAGTAATTTACCCCGACTCAAGTTCATGTTCATTGACATTTCAGTATTCATCCATTGTTGTTATTTGTGTTTTGTGTTTGTTATACGTTGCAGGGGCAAGGGAGGGTTTGTTATTGTATATATGGTGTTTTCACTTTGCTGCTTTGGTGGAGGGATATACATATATAGTGTGGGGTACAGCCCGGACACAGACAGGCAGACATGTTCTTTCTCCACACACGTGTTTATTTTTACTAATATTTACAGTGCACAACCCAGTGCCGCAGCACCAATCACCCCTTACAGTCCTGGCCGCACAACAATGCCTTGCTCAGTCCTTTTGACCGCCTCCACTCCTCTCCTCCGAGCTCCGTCCTCTTCCACCCGACTCTTGCTCTCGACTGGAGGGAGGCGGTCCCTTTTATCCGCTCCCGGATGAGCTCCAGGTGCTCCTCGACAATCTTCCGCTGACACGCCCCAGTGTGGCAGAAGTGCCGGCTGTTCTCCCGGAAGCTCTCCAGGTGTCCCTGCTTCTCTTCCCCCCCCCAGCACTTCCTGGTGTGGCGGAAGTACTGGGGTCCAGGGTTCCCAAGGCATTGGGGCGCCTCCTGGCGGTGACCACGAGGCCCTACAGGGTGGGGCTTCCATGCCCTGCAGCCGTGGCCCCCAATGCAACCAGGAAGGCGGCCCCCACGTGATCCCAGCTGGGCGCACGCCCACTTCCGGTCCTCCAAGGCGTCCCGGCTGGGTCGTGGCCCCTGGCATCCTTGACAATAGATATATTCTATGTTGGGGATTTGTATTATTGTTGTTGTCATTGTGTTTCATTTAATATATTTATACAGTTATTTTACATATCTGCTTGTGTTTAACCGTCGATTGAGGGGAAAATATTACTTGTCAGGGGTACGGCTTGGTATAAGTAGGTTCAACTCAGTAATTTATCCAGGCCACAGGTCTGGGTAAGGGGTCGGCCATTACAATATTACACACACTAAATTCAATAAAAGTTAATTTGATCTTTCTCCAAATTTCTGTGTGACATAGTCAATCTGAAATTACAATTCTGGCCTATCACGATCACCAAAATATTTTCAGGAAACAAAAAACTTATGGAAAGAAAGTTGTGTTAGTGAAGGAACAGAAAAGCATAGCTGTAGATAATAGAAAAGCG
>JANRMT010027041.1:113613183-113625363 GCA_026402145.1 Polypterus bichir lapradei
TCAGTCAGTGAGGGCTTTGCCTTTTATTAGTATAGATATATATATAAAATATTAAAAATAGCAGTGGTCCTAGCACTGAACCCCGTGGATCACTACTCCTAACATCAGCCAATTCTGATAAGGTTCCTTGCACCATCACCCTTTGCTTCCTGTGTAAGAACTAATTTTGCATACAGAAACTTTCTCATGTAGACATCTTCTGCAGCAAACACCTTCCCATTTCAAGTACAGGGGTATAATGTGGTTCTTCATGTTTCAGTGACTTGCTTTGGGTCAAACAGTGAGTTGAAGTTTAAGTCCAGTATTTCAACCACTTGGAATATGAGAAGTAAAGTCACAGTATAGTGCCCATACAAAACTTAGGAAAAGGTGCAAACTTCACATAATGGAGACTGCAGTGACGAGGAAAAGAGTACAATAAATCAGAAAGGCAAGGTATGAGGCAAAGACAAGAAATTAAGTGTCAGGGTTTAAAGTTGGGATGGTCACTTGGAGATTTCCTGTTGGACCTGGTTCAGGTGTCAGAGGCATGCAGTTGGAATAAGAGATAGAAGCTTTGTAGGGTAATGGCCGGCCTGAAATCATCCTGCCTTTTACTAACTGGTAATAGTAGAAACCATTTGCTTCATGAAAGGTAAAGAGCATATGACTTGCTGAATTTCTTGAAGTTGGTGTAACAACAGAAAGATGACAAACTATCAATGAACCATAAAACCAAGTGAGTTTTCAAGGGCACATCTTGCAATCGTCTCCTTTCCTTTGCTTTCTTATGATTAGTTCAGAACTGCTGTAAAGATGGCCACCTGAAGCCCCTCATTCTTCTCCATGTATCTGAATAAAATGAATCTGAATGCCCTGTCACCCACCCTAAAATTAGAATAAGACATCATAATGAAGCTCAAAATATTTTGTTTGTTGCTGCTTCCACTACTGAGCCCTTTGTTAGTATTACTTATTATGGTCTTAATTTGGAATGATCAAGCTCAAGTTATTTGTAGCACCTTTAACACTTTTTAAAGAAGTTATCTTAGCACAATTAATTTTATTGCTATACAGAGAATGGTGTAGAGCAGAGAGCAGACATGATCAGAAAACCCAGGCTAAAAGCTTCAATAACTTTAAATGAATTTGTAGAAGAACACAAAGGATGTACCACTGGATATGCTGATGAAATACGTGAGAAATAAATCTGTAGCAGCTTTGGGATTTGTGAAATGAGGTAGAAAACTCATCAGTGCTGAGATGCCACACTGGTGCCACAGCAACTATTTAAACTGTTAGTAAATGTTTATCTAATTATTTCAACTTTACTTACATGTGAATTGCTCCGTTTGCAAGGGTCATTAACCTAAAATATGCACGCTTTCTTGCAGCCGGCCTAAGAGTTGTGTGTCAGAAGCTCCTAATAGAGCCAGTGGGATGTTTAATCAGCACCAAGCACTTGAAAGCTTTCATTACAAAGCAGAAACCAAGGGCCTGCACCACTCGGGCCGTGCACCAGCAGTTATGTGTTGAGAAAGGAGCTGGAAGCTGAGTCAAACAGCGGAGTGATGAAGGTGGACGGATGGCACTAAAGCAGCTTGATTTGATATTGTAAGGCTCAATTATGACTTCTTTCAGGGCCATCAGATCCTGGAGGGCTGAAGCTTTCATCCAACCACTTTCTGAATTAGTAACTAAGTACTCATCCTATTGGAATACAAGATGTTGACTTGATATTAACAGACTTGCAATTTGATTGTTCAATTTTTCTTTAACCAGCAGCCAAATAATAATGAGATGCAAAGCGAGCCAACAGATGACCAGATGATTGTTTATATGTCCATTACACAGTATTTGTGTCAAGAAAATATCTATAAAGAAAAAAGGGAAGGTCTGAGAAATACTGATCTCCTACTGCATCCACAGAACATTTTGATGGTAAAAGTCAACAGTTTTGGAAAAGTCTGGTGCATCAGAATGAAAGCATTAAGACATTATTAACAAGATTGATTAGCAGGAAATTGATTGGAACAAAAATGGTGGCCCTCTAGGACTGTATGAGATCCGTAGGTTAGATGGCTATCTGCTGCAGGGCCCACCCACTTTCCTCATTGGCCCACCCGATAGCATTAGTGTTATATAATGTTTTTCCTCAAACAAAATTAGCCTATACTACATACACGCATTTTAACAACAATTTATTTTTTATATATCCCACCCCAAACCTGACTTCCTAAAAAGAAAAGAAAACAAAAAAAAACCCTTGTAGGGTACAAAATGGAAGAAATCTTGGGAAACTCAATTCAGAGCTGTGTTCTCTTTAGCGATGAATGTGCTACCAACGCAACTACTAAGAGTGTTGGAAAATCTACAACCACCCAGCTGCCAACTGATGACGAATCAATCAGGTCGCAGGTTTGTCTGATATCCACAAGCCACCAACTCAATCAATATTAAAGCTTCCAACTTCTATTATAGCTGGTAAGGTGTGCAGCTTTGCTGCTCATTAAAACAACAGATAACAGTGTGTCGCTGGAATACGGGATACCGAAAGATGTGATTTTAGTAGTTTTGTAATAATCTAGTTGAGGACAGATTCACGTGTGTATTCCGAGACAGTAAAAACACACATCAGATACACATAATAATAATAATAATAATAGCTTTTCTTACTACACAAATTGTAAGGAATAGCAGTAACACAATAATGGGAGTGTTTGCTAGTATATAATGCTATACCTCTCAAAATTATAATGGATATCATTTGGCCATTTGTGCTTTGTGATGGGATAATATGTCTTGCCTATCAACAAAAGGTAGACAGTCAATTTATCTTCACCATGTATAAGTGGAATTAAATTAGTGCCAACAAAAATCAGTCAAACTAGACGTGCAAAAAAAAAGTAACATTCACGTTAGAATGACTGGACTCTATTTTTTTTTAAAAATGAGTGTACTGTATACAGTACAGGCCAAAAGTTTGGACACACCTCCTCATTCAATGTGTTTTCTTTATTTTCATGACTGAAGGCATCAAAACTATGAATGAACACATGTGGAGTTATGTACTTAACAAAAAAAGGTGAAATAACTGAAAACATGTTTTATATTCTAGTTTCTTCAAAATAGCCACCCTTTGCTCTGATTACTGCTTTGCACACTCTTGGCATTCTCTCGATGAGCTTCAACAGGTAGTCACCTGAAATGGCTTTCACTTCACAGGTGTGCCTTATCAGGGTTATTTGGTGGAATTTCTTGCTTTATCAATGGGGTTGGGACCAGCAGTTGTGTTGTGCAGAAGTCAGGTTAGTTGGACGATCATTTATTTTTCAACAGGACAATGACCCCAAACACACCTCCAGGCTGTGTAAGGGCTATTTGACCAAGAAGGAGAGTGATGGAGTGCTGTAAATAGTCATGAAAATAAAGAAAACACATTGAATGAGGAGGTGTGTCCAAACTTTTGGCCTGTAATGTATATAACAGTAATAAAAATAACATGCCACCATAATATAAAATCCTGGCACTGCTACTGATCTGCTGACATCTCATTATTGTTTGAGTTCTAGCTAAGAAAAAAGAAACAAAGGTTCTAGATCTTAAAAAGCATGTCAGGGGGGCGTGAAGTAACAAAAAGTGGGGCGCGAAGATGTGAAAAAAAGAAAACAAGAATCAAAAATGTGAAAAAAACATCTGTTGAAACCAAAACAAATTAACTTAAACTACATTCTGATACTAGAACAATAAATATAGAGTTAGATAAATGTCGATAAAAGTTAAGTAGGTATAATAAAATATGCATCTACATTTCAAAAAAATGTTAAGGGGGGCGTGATTAAAACTGTTATGAAAACTCAGGTCGCAAATACTTAAAGGTTGAGAAACGCTGCCATATACCGTGGAATTCATTCCAAAACTCTGGTTGTAACCCGATTTGGTCGTGACCCAAAGTCATTTCCCCCATAGGATTGTATGTAAATACAATTAACCCGTTCCGGACCGTACAAGCTGTATGTAAATTTTTTTATTTTTTTAAAGATTTTAAGCACAAAAATAGTTAAATTATACCATAGAATGCACAGTGTAATAGTAAACTAAATATAAAAGCATTGAATAACACTGAGAACACCTTGAACAACAGAGAAAACTAACATTGCAAGAGTTCACGCTACAGCCTTACGAACCGCTCGCTGTAAACATTTTTTTTTAACGAGTTTTAAGCACAGGGAAAAAAATGAACATTTGAAAAATCCTTAATTTATACAAAAACTAACCATAAACAACCAAGAAAACTAACCTTGCATGAGTCGAGTTCTGGCATGAAGGAAGTAAGCAGGAAGCTGGGTGGAGAGGAGATTACAGTTTTGAGGTAAAGTCCCTCTGCGGGATGCACGTCTGAGAACAATGTACTACACAGGGAGAGACTGAACACGTGCGGAAATCACCAGCGCATACAAACTGGAAGGGAAATGAAATAGAGCACAAAAAGTTCACAGCGAATGCACAGGGAGAGACTGAACACGTGCAGAAATCATCGGCGCGTACGAACCGGAAGGGAAACTGGCTTGTTCATCACCGAGTGTGTGGTCGTGAACAGATGCAAAAGTTTGGCAAATTTTTTGGTCGTAACCTGATTTGTACGTGTTCCGAGACGTTCGTGACCCGAGCTTCCACTGTATTTTTGTGCTTGGCAGCAAGATATTTAAGGTGTTTTCCACTATTACACTGATATTTAATAGGATATTAAGTATGCATGTAAAACCAGCTTTCATAATGTGTATATACAGTATAGCATCAACATGCATTAGGAAGCAACAAAATCAAATGAAGTGCTACTCAAATTCACTAGTGGTGAGCAAGAAGAGATTTGAGTGAAACTGAACTAGCAGTGAAACTTAGTGTTTTGTTTTGCCAAAAAAAAATCATGAAACAAAATCGTTTTTTTTTGTGACTGATGAAATCTGTGCCATTGACACAGGGTGAAAGTTGTTTTGTTCCTACTTTCACGTGTTTGCTTATATTTTTATCGCTTAAATAAAGTTCCCTAGTGAAAGTCAATTAGTTACATTTTGTTTAGCTGTGAGACTTGTGGTTGTTCTGGTAGTATGATGTGTAGAAAGTAATAGTAATTTTCCATATCATGTGGACCCGTTATTTTTGTGTGCTGCTTTGTGACTCCCAATCCTGTAACAATCCTAGTTTCTCAGCATTCTCAGTTGTTTTGTGTCTTCTACAACATTTTTAGGCCTAGATAGGCATACAGATAAGTGTCTGTATTGAGCCATTTTTATTTTTCACATGTGCTGATTTGGTACTGTTGAGTTTTATACACACTGAGAATTCAACATTCTTTTTGAAGAATCAGTTACTTAATGTTAAAATACAATGCATATTTGCAGAATATAACAGTTTCCTTTAACAGAAAAGGGAAATAAATCAATTTTGTACATAAAGAACATAAAGGGTGGCCCTTGTGAGCCTTCTTAGTTAATAGTTCTAATTTACATAAAGCCATTAGTTCTAAGTGGAGTTACAGTAATTTATTCCCTCAAGGCACGGATACAGAGACAAAACACTAAAGTCTGCCATTTGAATTAAAAAATAATAATGCACACAAGGCATGCCTTCCACAAGGAAAAATTTAGGAATTGAACGTTCATGTTAACAAAAATGAGTACTAAAAGCTTTTTCACTGTGGAGAGCTTGCAGAGTTGAATCAGTGTCAAGAAAAACTCCAAATGGAGTGTGAACATGTTCTTATAGAAAGACTTTCTGCCAGTAACTTTTAAAAGAAAAGTGCTCAGGGGTATGACAGGCTTACAACTCCTGAAATGTTCTGAGCTGCACGTTTTATCAGTAGATTTTCAGTGACTAGTGATGTAGTCAAGAGGTTATATTTTATTATGAGCAAATACAGGGCATTTAATTGTTAATGGCTGTTTGTCTATGGCATGGATATAGTTTCTATTTCGTGAAGGGCCAAGCTTTGTCACCTCTGGAAACTTCTTTTTACACCTTAATTCTCATTTATATTCATTTGGCTTAAAACCACTATAAAATATGGTTAAATGTATCCTTACAGCTTGTTGAACCATTTGTTGTGAAATTCACTATGAAATTCACATTTTTCTCATCTCTGTCGTCTAGCAAGTGAGCGTTAACTCCGGCTTTAAAATGTATTTTGCTCTCATTAACTAAGCAAAAGCTGCAAAAAGGGCGAGTTCCCCAGATCAACTCCTATTTGTCCATGCTTTTATGCTCCGACCCTTGGGAAGTAACCAGGGTGTATCCTCACTGTATGCCTTGATGATCTGTACTGGCTACAACTGATCCACACAAGCAGTCCTTCCACTCAGTGATTCTTGTGTATAACAGGTCAGGTCAGGTTGGGGAGTTTGCACCGGTACAGTGTGATGCTGCATCCACCACACAACAAAAACCGCTTCAGGATCCCGGTTGGCAACCCCCCAGACAGACACGCAGTCCAGCCCTACACTTCTCAGCAATGAGTATCCTGCAAGTTGGATCACCCTCGGGGAATTGCCCACATTGCTGTAGTGCCATAACAGATACTCCCTTAAAATGCAGGTAATGTTCCTCATTCGGCACACCGTGAGCATCCACTCATTCAACACAAAGCCAAACCAGAGGTTCCCAAGGATTCTCCAAAGAGACACTGTGCCGAAGGTGTCCAGTCTTCGTTTCAGGTCACTGGATAGCCTCCATGTCTCTGAACCATATAGCAAAACAGGAAGCACCATGACTCTAAAGACATGGACCTTCATCCTTTTGCATAGATATGGGCAGAGCCACACACCCCTTTCCAGTGACCTCATGACTACTGCCCTCCATACTCTCCCAATCCATCTACTGATTTCATAGGAAGAGTCACCAGAGACATGAATGTCGCTGCTGAGTAACCCTTTCTACGAGGTTGATATTCTGTCTTCGGACAGACACATGGCTGATGGCTGTGCCCAAGCAGTCATTATAAAGGCCTGGATCTTGGTTTTCACCCAAGACACTCACAAGCCCAGACACTTAGACTCCTCACTCAGAGACTTCAGGATATCACAAAGAACCCAGAAACCATGACCTTGAACCTCAGGTTGGCCTGAAGATGTTTGAAGCATAGAATTTCCCTAAACTGAGTAACCAGAGCTAGTTTTTTTAGATGGTGGTTCACCCTAATGCTATGTCTGTGCTTCTGTAGTTGGTTTGAAAAGAGAGCATAAGGACATCAAGTAAACAGAGCCATGTTTAAATTTTGATGTTTTTTTTCAAGCAGGTTAGAAAGAAAGGTTAATAGAATATCATAGAGCAAGAAGAGAGAACAAGGAACAGAACCTTCTGAAGTGGGGCTATCCTTGATTATCCACCACCAGTAATGGTGCACTGCACGAATACACTTAACTTGAGCATTCCTAGTTTTCTTCCTCTTTCTCTGTACGTTCAGCATTCGTTTGCTCAGAGGTTGATGTGCTTGCTGCTTCCTGAGCAGCTCTTCTTTTCCTCACCCTAGTGGCCCGCTGCTTCTCTCTTTTGTAGGCATCTTTTTACCTTAAAACTGATTAAGTCAGTGTTTGTGTTGCAATTACTTTGTACATTTTCCTTAATTTTTCACTTAAGCTGGCACTTAAGTCTTCAATCTGCCTCAAGAATGATTTAGGATATGAAGAGGTAGGGGAAGTGACCGCGAAGGTAGTAGGGAACCAGTCGCTGTCAAGAGTTGATTGTACAATAAAATAAAATAAAAATGAAAAGAAGAATAACCTTGCAAGTTAATTCTCACCTCGAAAATGGATAGGAGACGTCACGTGGTATATGTTTACCAAATTCAATATTACAAATGTCAATATTACAGGTGATTTAAAATCCTGGACAGACAAACGTACAGCCACGGTAGCATATTATATAAGAAGATATGTTCAGTGCCGATAAAAGTATTCACCCACTTGAAAGTTTTCACATTTTACTTTTATACAGCATTTAATTGCAGTATGTTTAATTTGGCTTTTTTACACTGATCAACAAAAAAAGATTCTTTTCTGTCGAAATGAAAACTGATCTCTGTGAAGTAGTCTAAACTAATTACAAAAAATAAAACCCAAAATCCTAGATCACTTTTAAGTATTGAACAACTCAGATTTATGTCAGGAAGAACAGAAATCTCAGTCATGCCCTTCCATATTTCTATGTTGTTCAAGCACATAAACACTGAAATGCCCCTGGTATGATTACAGGATCACCAAACAGGAGATCACCTACCTCTAAAAAGACTGATTTGTTTGTATGCACACAGAAAAGAACAACAGTCAAAGTTTTCTGCTGTGAACCTTGAATTTATATTGCCAATGAGTACACTCTCCAACTGTTTGTTACCTTGTTGGCGGCTGAAGTGTATCCATACAATCACCTTAGGACTCCCCGTGGAGAAATCCCAGAGAATAACACATACCACACTCAACCAAGAAGACTACTTCCAGATCCTATGCAATACATAGATGTAAGTCCAGTTTTACCTTTCCAATATTTTCACATGAGCTCTGGCTGACAGAAGTTGGTGTCCCATGTGCTCATAAGGTCTATTAGGCCCAATCTGCTATAGCCATGTCTGTCACTTGACTGGCACTGCACCACATCCTGCCACTTGTCTGCTTTGTACTGAACCTACATGGTAGCTCCAAGGGTATTCTTTGGTTTAATGGGGGTCACCCAGACAATCTCAAGCAAATTCCAACAATTCCGGTATCTGTGTTCCAGGCAAAGCTCAATCTTATTTATTCAGAATCAGAATGGGAGAATTATATTGTTGGTTTATATATATGTAAATGTGCAAGTTTGTAATAGTACATCTGCATGTGTCGCTTTTAACAAAGAAGTATCATTACAGTATGCATAAATTAAAAAAGCATACTCTTACTTATTAATCAATTGTGAGGCAGTAGTGCTAGATATAAATTACAACTGAGTTTCAAGGGCCATCCCAACTCTTTTGTGAGAACCTTATAAGCAGAGCTAAGTAAATGTTTTCTGAATTCAGGCTGTTGCCGTGACCAGTGGACATTACATGAACAGAGATGTTCAACAGAAGATGCTGATCCACTACGGCTTAAACACAAACAAACATTTCAGGGGTGGCTTTCCCATCATGCAGAACAATGAACATATAAGCATTTTCTTACTGTAATCTTAAACATTACCTCCTGGAAAATAATTTACATACTTGAGGAATTTTATGCAAATATCACATGTTTGTTGAAAGGTTTTTTTTGAAAATGTATATAAATGTATTCTAAATAATAACAAGTGGTTGGATTAAGTTAGAAAAGAAAAAGTAGACAAAGATTAATTAATCAATGCAGTTTATTTATATTGAATTATATACTGGTTTGAAATGTTTAATCCTAATTACTGACCTCAAGTTGCATGCTGAAGGCTCTGCTTTACAGCCTGTCTCACCATCTGGATATTTTCTAGCATTCTTACAGTTCTCAATTATTCAATAAACACTTTAAAATAGTGTTAATATTGAGTTTCCTTCCTTAAACTTTATGTGACATCTTATAAGCACCTCTGTTGCAGGTTTGGATAGAACGTATACTGTAATGGAAAACATGCAATGAGGCACCGACCAGTTGTTCATACTGAAATTGCTTTTAGTATACAAAACTACCCCTTTGCTATGTATACCCTACCCTATTCACTCGATTTTGCCCAGAACACCTTGAAATTGTCCTATCCTTGTGCCACACCCATTATATGCTTGAAATTCAAATGTAGGATTCTCGGGTATATTACATAGTCTACCAGAAATTCAGAAGTATTGATTTCCTCCATTTATGGTTAGCTACAGTAACTCTTTTCATAATGTAGATTTACAATTTTGAATATACTTCTGCTGATACCAGCATAGGAGAGACATCCCCACCCACAATTACAGCAGCCCTGGTAAGCAGAGAGCTGAGGAGACTTCGTGCCAGCAAAGCAGTAGGTCCAGATGGAGTATCGCCACGAATGCTGAAGGCCAGTGCACTGGAGCTGGGGAGTCCTCTATAGTGCATCTTCAACCTGAGCCTGGAACAGGGGAGAATCCCGAGGCTTTGGAAAATATCTTGCATGACCCCAGTCCCAAAGGTATCACATCCTAGTGAGCTGAATGACTTCCGGCATGTCGCTCCGACGTCACATGTGATGAAGACCATGGAGTGGCTGCAGCTTCACCACCTGAGGCCACAGGTCCGCCACGCCCTAGACCCTCTGCAGTTCGCATACCAGGAGAAGGTGGGAGCGGAGGATGCCATCATCTATATGCTACACCGATCCCTCTCCCACTTGGACAAAGGCAGTGGTGCTGTAAGAATTATGTTTCTTGACTTCTCTAGCATCTTCAACACCATCCAACCTCTGCTCCTTAAGGACAAGCTGACAGAGATGGGAGTAGATTCATACCTGGTGGCATGGATCGTGGACTATCTTACAGACAGACCTCAGTATGTGCATCTCGGGAACTGCAGGTCTGACATTGTGGTGAGCAACACAGGCGCACCGCAGGAGACTGTGCTTTCTCTGGTCCTGTTCAGCCTATATACATCAGACTTCCAATACAACCTGGAGTCCTGCCATGTGCAAAAGTTCACTGACGACACTGCTATCGTGGGCTGCATCAGGAGCGGGCAGGAGGAGGAGTATAGGAACCTAATCAAGGACTTTGTTAAATGGTGCGACTCAAACCACCTACACCTGAACACCAGCAAAACCAAGGAGCTGGTGGTGGATTTTAGGAGACCCAGGCCCCTCCTGGACCCCGTGATTATCAGAGGCGACTGTGTGCAGAGGGTGCAGACCTAAAAATACCTGGGAGTGCAGCTGGATGATAAATTGGACTGGACTACCAATACTGATGCTCTGTGTAAGAAAGGTCAGAGCCGACTATACTTCCTTAGAAGACTGGCATCCTTCAACATCTGCAATAAGATGCTGCAGATGTTCTATCAGACGGTTATGGTGAATGCCCTCTTCTACACGGTGGTGTGCTGGGGAGGCAGCAGAAAGAAAAAGGATGCCTGGACAAACTGGTGAGGAAGGCAGGCACGGAGCTGGACAGTTTCACATCCATGGCAGAGCGACGGGCGCTGAGCAGGCTCCTGTCAATCATGGAGAATCTACTGCATCCACTAAACAGTATCATCTCCAGACAGAGGAGCAGCTTCAGCGACAGATTGCTGTCACTGTCCTGCTCCACTGACAGACCGAGGAGATTGTTCCTTCCCCACACTATGCGACTCTTCAGTTACACCCGGAGGGGTAAACGTTAATATTATACAAAATTATTGTCTTTCTGTTACACCTTCATTGTTATCACTCTTTAATATTGTTCTTGTATCAGTATGCTGCTGCTTTAGTATGTGAATTTCCCCTTGGGATTAATAAAGTATCTATCTATCTATCTATCTATCTATACAAATACAGTCATGTGAAAAAGTAATCCATTGGAGTTGGAAAGTCAGAGTTTTAAGCCAGAACACCCCTTTATGTTGGATTTCCAACTCTGAACCTCTGGGAAAGTCAGTCAAAAATCTGAGTTTGCATGACTTCAGATCATGACATCAATCCAAATTGTCAATGTATACTGTAAACGTTAGTGAAAGCTGCAGTGTTATATGGTTTATTAGCACTTCTGTCTATTTTGTGTTTTATTAAGTCAGATGTACACACAGAACCATCCAACCTCTATCTGTGGGCATGTTGCTACGGTGTTCAGATACGCAAAATACCACATAATGTATTGTTATCATCTGCTATTTATTCCAGTGGAGCAAGCATAAGAGAGGTTTTCGTGGCCAAGTCCATATTGGTTATCTGAATGTTTTACTGGTTATGGGATCAACTCACGTGTGACGTCATTCCCAACTCCAACATTTAGCTTCTGAGTTAATGGAATGCAGCATTTGTACACCCAATTAAATGATTTTTTTTTGTTTTGTTTTTTTAACATATATAGACTTACTGTACAAGATTTGATCTTCATTTATATAGTGTGAACATTTGATATAACAAACATCATGACACATTTACAGTACGATTTGTAGTTCATTGTATATTTTACTGTAAATAAACATAATTGCAAATTCTGTATGTGGAAAAATTGAGTGCACCCCTACATGTGAAATGCCTAAAATTAGAATCAGGTGCACT
>JANRMT010027041.1:113625763-113672403 GCA_026402145.1 Polypterus bichir lapradei
TGGGGGGGTTTTGTAAAATAAAAAGGTCCCTGGGTACACACCCAGAATGCAACCCGGGATTTGCTGTGTGTGTTATGCTTAGACTGAAAGAGCTCTCTGGAGCCTTCAGAAAGAAGGTTAGTGATGACTATGAGTCTGTGAAAAGATATAAAAAGACCTCCAAACAACAGGAAGTCAACCATTCCATTCTCTGGAAGATGAACTGCAAGTGAAGAAGATTTTTAAACAATTGCCAACCTGTTCCGGCTAGGCCACCCCAGCAAGTACAACCCAAGAGCAGAACACAAGATGCTGAAAGAAGACTCTAAGTACACCAGAATTTTATAACGGGACCCACAGGTAGCTCTTTACTCTGTTGATGTCAAAGTGCCTGAGACTACCATTAGAACGAGATCTCACAAATTAAGTCTACATGGAAGGTGTACCAGAAGGAAACCTTTGCTGTTCAGAAAAAAAAATCAGGGCTAGACTATAGTTTATCCATGAATATCCAGACAAAGACCATGTCTTTTGGAATAATCTGTTCTGGAAAGATGTGGCAAAAATAGAATTTTTGGCCACAGTACCTGTAAATATGTTTGGCGAAAACCAAAGACAGCATTTGACCAGCCGCACCTGATAGTAACTGCAAAGTATGGTATTGTAAATGTTATAGTTTATGACTGCATTGCTGGACCTTGGCCTGGGCAGCTTGCAGTTATAGAATTCACTATGAATTCTTCATTGTGCCAGATGGTACTTGATGATATCTGTGAGACCATCTGTCAGTAGATTGAAGCTCAACTCAAAGTGGAACTTGCAACATGGCAATGACTCTAAACATACCAGTAAATGCACCAAGGATCAGCTGAAAATGAAAGAAATGGAGGGTTCTGGAATGGCCAAGTCAAAGCCCCTTTATGAATTTTATCAAGATGTTGTGGGGGTATTTGAAATGGGCTTTGCATGCAAGACACTCCTCAGACATCACACAGCTGAACAAATTCTGCATAGAGGATTCGATGTCAGAGAGTGTTAGGCCTATTTGAGGCAGCAGTATCGACTATTAGAGCCAAGGGTGGACTTAAACTTTTTTCCACAGAAGAAAATGGAATATCTGCTCATTTTTCATTGAATAAATTATTGTAGGATCAAGCGTTTAGTTTTTATTTTTTAAATTATATCACCTTTATCTAAACATATTGTGTAAATGAAGATCAAAACTTGGTAAGTTCACATATGTTAAAAAACCATTTAGTTTTTCACATAACTCATGTTCATATGAGGAACATTCAAAAAGTTTCTGCACTTTTATACTTTTGTTGGAAATGGTGAAAGCTGGAAGAGTAGTAATTGGGCATTAAAAAGTTGGTACGATGCTGGGAAAATAGCTTAGCAAACGAAGGTGACTATGTAGAAAAGAGATGTAATTTGTTTTTGAAATTCTTAATAAATAGAGTTAAAAAAAAGTACGGAAGCTTTTTGAACATCCCTTGCAGTATTGTTTCAGAAATTTAAAATAATTTATAATTTAGCTTGAGAACATGCCTAACAACATATGTCAGAAATTATATCTTACTAGCCATGTGTGCCCAACTACGTTGCACGTGTTAAAGTTGTCTGTGAAGGGCTCCCTGTTTAAACGCGGCTGCCAGTCGTGAACTGGGCCCTTCGTCGCACAGCATTATGATTTTTTATAAGGGAAACAAAATTACAAAAGAAAACCCTTGGATATTGAGTCGATAGGAACGGCCTACTCGGAATCACTGTCCGAATCGTAATTATGTGGTGGTGTAGGAGCATTTCTGCTTCTGTCCGTTCACAGTCCGTCTCGTTTTCACGACGCTATTGTTTCCTCTCACGATGTCTTCTCAACCTTTCAGTAATCTCGCAGGTTGCTTTGTGGCAATCGAAAGAGTAAGGCAATATACACGGAGCAATGGTTATAAAAGGGGGACACATAGGTATCCAGGCTCTTTAAAGCATAAATAGGGATCACTTCACTGACATGTGAGCAAGCCACGGTACAACTGTGAGACGCGCAGCACTTGCCGGTTACAAAGTAACAATAATAATTTCCGGAACATGCTGTTACGTTGTCATTCATTTTACCCACGGTCTTTCTTTCATTCATATGTTACGTAGGCACGTACCTTTTATCTTCAACAATCTCATTCTCTAACCAGGCCTCTGGAGCTAACCAGCGTAACACTGTCCACCACCCCTTTCGTTATTCCAGCACATTGTTGACATCCGTGAGTAACAACAACGTACTAAACTGGAAGGTAGTCTACGCATGCGTGGAATTTGCGGACAAACAAAGATCAAGATCTAAATGAAGATCTCTTTAGTTAATTTCAAGCACAACAATTTGTTTAGTTTGAATGTCTGTGTTTTGAGGTGTGACTGGCGTACTACAGTCTTCAGTAGTATAAGCCTGGAGGAGATTCTTAATGCAATGCCTATGTTTTAGCTGTCTCTCTACTGCCATCTAGTGCTTCTTCTTCTAATTCATTCTTGGACAAACAAAGATCAAGATCCAAATGAAGATTATATATAGAGATTAAATAGTGTGTCCATGAAGGGGAAAAAAAATTACTTCAGGTTTTTCTTCAGGTATAATTTAGGATGTTCAGGCCAAATTCCATCAGTAGTCCAATAAAATAATTCAGCTATTTAAAATAAATAATGCCTTTCTCTTTTTTTCCATCTGTTGTTGCAAATTTTTGACACTGAATGTTTTCAGGTCTTCAACCAAAATCTAACATTTGATTAAGGCCACATGAATGAACGTGTTTTAATGTGTTTCATTTATCTAATGGTCAGACTTATCCTGTTTGAAAAAATAATCGCCCCTAGTTAAAGCATCTTAATTAAAGGGATAATTAGAGTGAGCTGATTGAACACAGCCAACCCTTCTTAATATAAATCTTGCTTATTTATTAATAACATGTTTTGGTTGAAGGTCTGAAAACACTGAGTTTCAATGAAATTGCAATAACAGAGGAAATCTGGAAATATTTTTTCATGATACTGTATCTATTTAATGTATAAATTACTCATGTCTAAATATTTATTTTTTTGGTTCATTAATTGAACACCTGATGTGCTTCCATCCATCATCCAACCTGCTATATCCTAATTACAGGGTGACGGGGGGGTCTGCTGGAGCTAATCCCAGCCAACACAGGGCGCAAGGCAGGAAACAAACCCCGGGCAGGGCGCCTGCCCACTGCAGCCTGATTTGCTTCACTTTTTTAAATTTTAAAGTATCCTATATTTCACTTTAACTACACGTGGTAACAAGTGTATATGGTGCTACTACACATTTTGCTTCCAGTGCCATTCAATGCAGCCTATCAAAGTATTTCCTGAACGATATCCATGACATTCAGAACAATTTCACTTTGTCTTTCCCATAATTATGATATTGAAAGTGCCGCATCCCCATATCATACAAATTCAGGTCTCGGAATTCTGTTTGACTTTCAGGCTGTCCTCTAGTGAGGATGACATCCTGCACATCAACATTCAAGCATTTTCTGAGCCAAATGTGACTTGCAGGATACTTGAGTATATCTTAGTAGTATGAACCAGCAGGCAATCCCAGACTGATCCCACTCCATTACAGGGCACACTAACATTGGCATAAAGCCATGTATAACAGTGCTCCTTTATTTTTGAATTAAGTTAAGCATACTGTAATAGGAGATGGCATTGGATTGAAATTCCGACCAGGATATGCCTATTCACAGATGGACCTATAAAATGGATGGATCATGGGAAAATGCCATAGATTGTTCACTCCCCTGATATGCAAGGAGGCAGTGCTCTTGAGCTGTTACACTCATACAAGTTCCCTCAGGGTATGTTGGGAATTGCAGTCCTGTTGGAAGCCCTGCTGGGTACCATGGGTGCTGCCAAAGGGAGCTGTAGGGCAGAACTGTCCACACTTTAAAGGGGCTTCCGCAGTGCAATACTATAGCTCTGGATATGCTCCTGGGTATGGCATAAATAGGGGGTCACTTCACCTCCCAGAAGAGTCGGAGTCAGGAGAAGGTGGACAATGCTTGCTGGGAGGTGTGGAAGTAGTGTGAAAGAATCATCAGCGATAGTTTTTTTTAACTTGTGTTGGAGTATTTGTGGAGAGTCCGTAAAAGGTATTTGTAAACATTTAACAATTGTTATTTGAACCTGTGACTGTTTCAGTGAAATAGTTTCTGGGGTGCCATTATGCCCCTAAGTGGTCACAATAAATATCTACAAAGTTTCATATTGAAAATGTTTACTTTAGAAGAGTTTAGGTAGAGAAATCCCTCCAACCACACTCTAAACCTTCTTAGTCCTCTCCAGAATCCGAGGGAGTTGGACTCTATCTCAGCAACACTCGTTGCAAGGCACATATTGCAGACCACCTTATTCCCCCAGTCATTTTGGCACAATGCACATTTACAGATTGGTAGTGACTCAAGAGTGTCTGCACCCTTTTAATTTTGTTCAGTCCCTGTATCACTATCTTTTACTGAATATGTGAGAATTCATTGTCTTGCTGGCGAGGTAAAAAGAGGTGTTACAGGTTGAAGAGATTGGAAGGGCAAAGACCCATGGAAATGGTCAATGTTAAGAAATGGTGAAGCTTACATATAGGTGTCTCTTTTAAAAGGAAGAGTGGGGAAAAAACGAGAGGAAAGACGCAATTTAAATGGAAGACACCTAGGACATGCAGGTAATCTCAAAATCTACAGTCCTTGTACAGGGATACAGTGCTGGGAGTGGGATTGGACAGGGCCTAAAGACATCTACAAGTAGGGCAATCAAGCTAGGTTTATACTGTATGTTTTTAGATCTCTCTCTGACATCCATTTAATAATTCATCATTCACAAATCAAACAGTTTTTCCGCTAAGCCATATATGAGGACTAATACTATTTTTTTTTAAAAAGTTTGTCATTTATTTATTATTATAAATTGACATCAATCGATTGCAACTAGTGCAGAATGCAGCTGCTAGAATCCTAACTAGGAAAAGAAAATCTGAACACATTTCTCCAGTTTTGATGTCACTACACTGGTTACCTGTGTCATTCAGGATTGACTTTAAAATTCTGCTTATCGTTTACAAAGCCTTAAATAATCTTGCCCCTTCTTATATATCGGAGTGTCTGACACCTTATATTCTAAATCGTAACCTTAGATCTTCAAATGAGTGTCTGCTTAGAATTCCAAGAGCTAAACTTAAAAGAAGTGGTGAGGCGGCCTTCTGCTGTTATGCACCTAAAATCTGGAATAGCTTGCCAATAGGAATTCGCCAGGCTAATACAGTGGAGCATTTTAAAACACTGCTGAAAACACATTACTTTAACATGGCCTTCTCATAACTTAATTTTAGTTTAATTCTGATGCTCTGTATATTCAATTAATTATCATTACTATTCATGGTGGCTCCAAAATCCGTACTAACCCCTACTCTCTCTTCTGTTCTTTTTCCGGTTTTCTGTGGTGGCAATCTGCGCCACCACCACCTAATCAAAGCACCGTGATGTCCCTACATTGATAGATTAAAGACCAGAAGTCCACGTGACCATCATCATCAAGTCCTTCCAAGAGAACCCTGAATACAATGAGGACTGATCATTTCTGTTAGGTAGAATGCCCAGAGGGGGCTGGGTGGTCTCGTGGCCTGGAACCTCTGCAGATTTTATTTTTTTTTCTCTCCAGCCATCTGGAGTTTTTTTTTTGTTTGTTTTTTCTGTCCTCCCTGGCCATCGGACCTTACTTTTATTCCATGTTAATTAGTGTTCTCTTATTTTAATTCTTACTTTGTCTTTTCTTCTCTTTCTTCATCATGTAAAGCACTTTGAGCTACATTACTTGTATGAAAATGTGCTATATAAATACACGTTGTTGTTGTATGTACAAATCACAGGGGTAATTTATATTTCTATTTGGGGTAAAATCTTTGGTGAGTTTGTAAATGGTTATATGTATTGTTTTTGGTCTTCTAATACATATTCTTTTTTTCTCTACAGATCATCATTTATGCCTTTTTCTTTATTTTTGTATGAGATCAGCAGAGAAGTAGCATTCGTTACCTGTTTCTCCAATTATTTTTGCTGCTCCTCTAGGGGTGGTGGCATATAATCGTTAACCCTTCTGTTTAGCTATTCTAATGGAAAGTTACAAATTGACTTACATGTACTATGAAGAGATGTGAAAGGAAATTGGAATACTCAGGTAAAGCCTATGCGAGCACGGCATTTCAGCTTGAATCTGCATTTCCCATTTGTTTCTCTGA
The DNA here is from genome assembly GCA_026402145.1 of Polypterus bichir lapradei. Lineage (NCBI taxonomy): Eukaryota > Metazoa > Chordata > Cladistia > Polypteriformes > Polypteridae > Polypterus > Polypterus bichir. The sequence continues at coordinate 113,632,038 of JANRMT010027041.1, forward strand.
ATGATGTTCAGCGCAGTACTGATTTCCAAGGGCTGCTGGCCTTAGTCACTCTCCACTAAATTCACGTACGTTTCTATAAATTGGAGCGTCCAAGCCGATCTGCACAGTGATGATATAAAACTTAGCTTACCAGGTGAAAGGTCCGGGGAAACATTTTGAATGATGTCTGTATAACTTAGTATGATGAAGTCATGCCCTAGAGTCATTGGAACTTCACCTGCTGTGCAAATCTATGAACCAATCAGGTGAGGGCAAGACAGAGACTCAGAGCAGCTCTACATTATTCCAGTCTGTCGGTAATAAAAGCACAAAGACAATGCTCTTGAGGCACTGCACATTTATGGATACAATTATTTTCTTTCACAGGATAGATTAAAAACAGTAACCACATTTTTTTTTTCTTACTCTCTAAAGCACGGGTGTCAAACTCCGGTCCTGGAGGGCCGCAGTGGCTGCAAGTTTTCATTCTAACCATCTTCTTCATTAGGGACCAGTTTGTGTTGCTAATTAACTTCTTTTTCTTTAGTTTTAATTAACTTGACTCAGACCCCTTAGTTGTCTCATTTTTTCTTAATTAGCAGCCAAACAATAATGAGACACAACACACATGACCAGCTCACTTGTGCCCATCACACAATATCTGAAAATAAAGAAAGGTGATGGTTGACAGTAAGATTGATCTCTCAGCTCACCAAAACATCTTGACGGTTTTCTTAGAAAAAACAGAAAAATCAACAGTTTTGGAAATGTCTGCTGTAGCAGAATGAGAGCTGCAACAAGCTGTGGAATTAAATAATGGGTTTAAATAACAGCAAGAATCGGCTTCTCATTAAGAGATTGGTTGGAGTTTGAAATCCCAATTTAGTAGGTCATCTGTCAGCTCATTTCACATCTCACTTCTGTTTGGCTGTCATTTAATGAAGAAAGGAATAAATTCAGAGGACTGAATCCTTAAAAACAAGGCTATTAAAATGAAGGGAAAAGAAGTTAATTAGCAACACAAACTGGTTCCTAATGAAGAAGATGGTTAGAATGAAAACCTGCAGCCACTATGGCCCTCCAGACACCCTTGCAGTCTAAAGTATTAAAGTATTATCATGATATAGATGCACAACATAGTCTAATTGTACTAAAGGCAAGAGAATGCAATTTCAAAAAAAAGAAAAAAAAGTTATTTTACTTGAAACAATGTCTCATTTACCTTTGGTGTCTTCAGATTCAAATTTTACTACTCACTGAATACACAAGCAGCCAAGTGGGAGACAAGTTGTGGGTGGCACTAGGGAGAAGTTTGATTTTGGTTAAAATATGTCAAGCATTGTTAAAAATCGCTTATTAACAAAAAATGTGAACTTTAAATGCTAAGCTGATTGAACAGAGGGTCCTCATAAAATGAAACTTGCACCACACATCTCACTGTTGACAAGTACAAACCGGATGTCTGTGAAAACAGTGCTAGACCTCCACAACAATTTCTGTTTTACTTCCCTCCTCGTCATTTACACTTAGTTGCTGATCTGTTACATCCTGCATTTGATTCTACAGTTGCACGTCTTAGAGTAGTGGTTGCGCCAAGGAGCCATCTTTCAGTGAATATGCTTTATGAACCTCTTTAGTGCAGCTTTAGACTATTAAACAGGGCCTGAAAGAGATTGTGTCAAGGATGGTATTGATTTTCGTAATGTCTTCTTACTCAAGCACTTGATCAATTTTTGTTTTACTTGATGTCAGAGTAATGTTTCCAATAACAGTACACAGCAGAAGGTTTCAGGTATGGGTTTTGGAGCTACTTTGGAGGCTATGTTGTTGCACTGTTTCAATCCTCTTTGAAAATATAGTTACAGTCTTTATTTTTACAGTAATGAAGAAATCAACTTAAAGTATTACCAGCCAGATAAGACTTAACTAAAGCATGGACAGCAAGCACCGCACAGTTTTTTTTTCTTCTTTTTAAGCCAATCAAGGGCCATCACACACAGACAATCTGTACTGTATAAGCAACACAAAATCACATTGGACCTTTTTTTAATCTTGGGCCAGAAATACAAAACTGAAAACAAATACAGTGGTGTGAAAAACTATTTGCCCCCTTCCTGATTTCTTATTCTTTTGCATGTTTGTCACACAAAATGTTTCTGATCATCAAACACATTTAACCATTAGTCAAATATAACACAAGTAAACACAAAATGCAGTTTTTAAATGATGGTTTTTATTATTTAGGGAGAAAAAAAAAATCCAAACCTACATGGCCCTGTGTGAAAAAGTAATTGCTCCCTGAACCTAATAACTGGTTGGGCCACCCTTAGCAGCAATAACTGCAATCAAGCGTTTGCGATAACTTGCAATGAGTCTTTTACAGCGCTCTGGAGGAATTTTGGCCCACTCATCTTTGCAGAATTGTTGTAATTCAGCTTTATTTGAGGGTTTTCTAGCATGAACCGCCTTTTTAAGGTCATGCCATAGCATCTCAATTGGATTCAGGTCAGGACTTTGACTAGGCCACTCCAAAGTCTTCATTTTGTTTTTCTTCAGCCATTCAGAGGTGGATTTGCTGGTGTGTTTTGGGTCATTGTCCTGTTGCAGCACCCAAGATCGCTTCAGCTTGAGTTGACGAACAGATGGCTGGACTTTCTCCTTCAGGATTTTTTGGTAGACAGTAGAATTCATGGTTCCATCTATCACAGCAAGCCTTCCAGGTCCTGAAGCAGCAAAACAACCCCAGACCATCACACTACCACCACCATATTTTACTGTTGGTATGATGTTCTTTTTCTGAAATGCTGTGTTCCTTTTACGCCAGATGTAACGGGACATTTGCCTTCCAAAAAGTTCAACTTTTGTCTCATCAGTCCACAAGGTATTTTCCCAAAAGTCTTGGCAATCATTGAGATGTTTCTTAGCAAAATTGAGACGAGCCCTAATGTTCTTTTTGCTTAACAGTGGTTTGCGTCTTGGAAATCTGCCATGCAGGCCGTTTTTGCCCAGTCTCTTTCTTATGGTGGAGTCGTGAACACTGACCTTAATTGAGGCAAGTGAGGCCTGCAGTTCTTTAGACATTGTCCTGGGGTCTTTTGTGACCTCTCGGATGAGTCGTCTCTGAGCTCTTGGGGTAATTTTGGTCGGCCGGCCACTCCTGGGAAGGTTCACCACTGTTCCATGTTTTTGCCATTTGTTGATGATGGCTCTCACTATGGTTCGCTGGAGTCTCAAAGCTTTAGAAATGGCTTTATAACCTTTGCTAGACTGATAGATCTCAATTACTTCTGTTCTCATTTGTTCCTGAATTTCTTTGGATCTTGGCATGATGTCTAGCTTTTGAGGGGCTTTTGGTCTACTTCTCTGTGTCAGGCAGCTCCTATTTAAGTGATTTCTTGATTGAAACAGGTGTGGCAGTAATCAGGCCTGGGGGTGGCTACGGAAATTGAACACAGGTGTGATACACCACAGTTAGGTTATTTTTTAACAAGGGGGCAATTACTTTTTCACACAGGGTCATGTAGGTTTGGATTTTTTTTCTCCCTAAATAATAAAAACCATCATTTAAAAACTGCATTTTGTGTTTACTTGTGTTATATTTGACTAATGGTTACATGTGTTTGATGATCAGAAACATTTTGTGTGACAAACATGCAAAAGAATAAGAAATCAGGAAGGGGGCAAATAGTTTTTCACACCACTGTAGGTCACTTTGGGGGAAAAATATAATAACTTAATAAAAAAAAAAAAAATCTAGTGCCAAATAATCACAGCACTCTCTATCCAACTATCCATCATCACCTATATGCTTCCACCTCCTGTTATTCTTCCCTTTCACCCAAAGCTGACTTCTCATTTTTCAGCCATATAACTGTGAAATAATCAGTTTGCGAACAAGTTAAAATCAGCACATTTAAAAATGGTTCATTTGCACACACAGTTGTTTGTTGTCTTAAAATGAAGTTATTGGCTGTCTGCTGCATTGAGTCCACACTTCTAGAATTCCTAAATGGGATGCCTACTGCTGATAGCATGAACTCTAACCCTGTGGTATGTTTAAAAGAATAGCTTTACAGAAGACTGGTGTGCTCAGTAGGACAACAGATTTTAAACTATCTCACTTTTAAATGCAAAGCAGCAAAACTGTCAAGGTCATTAACAAACTTGTTGCACTTGACTTTATATTTCACCACATTAATGGACCAAACCAAATTTAAAGTTTTAAAAAAAGTGTCACTATACTGTAGTGACAGTACTGTGCCAAAGGTGGGGGCTGAGTGAGAGAGCTTAGCTGACGTTGGAGGCGCTCCACTTGCAACCCCTGTGTGCCGAAGCCAGGCAGTTGTTCTATTGCTCTCCCTGTAAAGGAACTGCTTCTGAGGCTCCTTGTCACCCAGACATCACGGATTTGCAGCTGGCCACTGACAATTACTACAGTGCAAACTGTGATGGATTGTGGAGTGATTCCATGACAAAATATTTGGCATAGTCAGTAGGACATTCTCTTGTCCTGATTTGACTTCTTTTCCTGTGTCGTTTTGGAGGTTTCAACACCCAAAGAACCTAAATTTACAAGCTGAAGTTTAATTAGAGCTTCGATTTAAAATGATGATGATTATTTTTTACTGTCTTTCCAGACACCATTTTGTTTTTACTACAGGCACAAGTGGCTTTTGCGTCATCTGTTTCCATGATCCTCACTTTTTATTATTGAACTGACTGCCCTTTTTTTTAGTCAGTACAGCACTATGGATGGGTGGAGTGTAGTGGCAGTGGTGTACATAAAGGTAGGCCAGAGATTGAGAGACAGAGAGGCTGATGTCACCAGGAAGTACTCCACTTGCGGTGCTTACCCTCCCTGCCCACCCAAGCAAAGTAGTTCTATTGCTCTCATTGTAAAGGAACTGTTTCTAAGAGTGTTTGTAATCCAGACGTACTGGGTTTGCGACAGGCCACTGGCAGTTTGTGACAAAGGCACAGTGAGCCAGAATTTCACCCTTGGAACACTTGGATTGCGGGGGGTTACTGAAACTCCAATTCTGGTCTGAGCTTTTATTTTCAAAAGACTGCCAGAGTTAAGGTGAACACAGGAAGGGCTTCTGTGTTGATGGAAAGTGCAACAGGAAGATCATCATCATCCTGAGGAAGAACAAAGAAAGGGGAGATCCTCCATTTTGGGGAAAAAAACAGGCCTGAAGAGGAGACTGTGAGGAATAGTCTTGAGGCTTACAAAAGGACTACAAATTATGACAAAGTGGGTGTGGAGGTCTAGATGGGATGGAGAACCTACCAGATAACTAAAATAATGGATGGTACTTACAGGATGTTCCCTGAATGTAGACAAAGGGAAAAAAAAAAACAAAAAACCAACCAGCGCTGGATGGAGTTAAGAAGGTCCACAAGGAACGGGTGAGATCAGTCCTATTTTGTAATGGAAACAAAAACTATTCCCTGGGTTTATTAGGAATTTCAAAGACTCATTTTTCTTGATGATATGTAAACTTTGTACTTCTGTATTCATAGATATGTATATTCCAGTAATTGTAGTTATTGATGAATGAATTTTAGAATTCTAAATATATTTTGGTTGTTTTGTTCTACAGTAATCCCTCGTTTATTGCGGGAGATAGGTTCCAAGGCCGGCCGCAATAACTGAATTTCCGCGAAGTAGGGACACCATATTTATTTAATTATTTAATGTGTATTTGGACGTTTTTAAACCCTCCCTGTACTGTTTACAACCCACCCTTTACTCTGTTAATAACAGAGACAACTGTTAAGCAATATGAAATCGGTAGATAAGTTTACAGTTACTGTATAGCGAAGTACACGTAGCTATATATGACGTGATGAATATGCTGTGCAGTAAAAATGATGACGATGAAGGTGATGATGACTTTTACTGCGCAGCCGATGACTGTATTTTATGTCTCTTCAGACGGCTCAGCACCAGCCTTGGAAGAAGGAGCATGTTTGGGAGCCATTGCAGGGGGTGAAAATTGAAGCGAAGTTCAACACAAAGAAACCACAAACAAATCATACACAGTACAGTGTAAAGTAAACCGCTCGGCGAGAAAGCCTGAAGTGAAATGGCCGCGACAGAGAGACAAGGGGAGATGCTGTGGGATCTGGGCATCCGTCAAAGCACCAATCACGGGCCTGATTAGAAAGCGGGAAGCTGTGATTTGTCGTCTCCCTCCCATGTACCAATACCAGCCCGTGTTACAACGCACTTAGTCACGGAACTTGTTTTGTTGTTCTTAGATTATGAAATACTACTACTATATTTAAAAACCCGCGAAGTCGTGAATCCGCGAAAAGTGAACCGCGAAGTAGCGAGGGATTACTGTACACCGTAAATTAAAGAGATATAGTTTTTTGAACGGTCTAGAAGTCAACCTTGGTGTTTTAGTAACACAACTTGGGGATGGATGATTGTTACAGGTTAATACAAATGACCACAGTTGAATGGACTGAGGTGTTGTGGCAGTGCTACAGGAGATTGAAACTTCAACTCCCAGAAGTCCCTGCAGTGGCTCTTATTGGTCATCTGCTGAGGGTGCAGGGACTGTTAAGTACAAGGAGGCCAGTGGTACAAAAAGAAAAGAAGTCTTTGGTGTTTCATGTCAGGAGTTTCCGGTCTGTCTGCCTTCCATTCTGATACCTGTGGATTCTTGTTTTGTCCTGGATCGTGTCTTGTTTTGGACTATGGTCTGTCCGTTGTCTTCCTGACTGTCTGAGGATTTGTTTTCATCCTGTGAAGAAAGGAGCACTCCTGATCCCATTCACCCATCTTCATCTCATCAGAAAATACCGGTAGGACTATCTTTACTTTCCCATTCAACATGCTGATCTCTGGACTATCTCCCTCCATCATTGCATTTCATCAGTTGCCGTTTTCCATGGACTTTATAGTCTGTGGTTTGTTTGTGTTTATTGTATAATTGCCGAAAGGGAATGGGGGGGAGATCATTTAATGTGTAGTTATATTTAGTTTATTAGTGTTTAATATATTCTTTAATTGTTGCTTAATTACCAGTTGCTTTTTTGTCTCTGCTTGTGAGTGTGTGCGGGTCCGGCCAAAGCTGGGGGCGTTCCTAGAATCTCCACCAAAAAAAAATCACCATCTTATCGGCGGTGTGAATCCGAGTGGCACCGGACCACTACAGATTGATTCCACAACAAAACAACTATGTTCAATGGACAAAACCAAACTGCAAGAAACAATTTTTAAAGCTAGTAATCTAAGTTTGAAAGAAGTTTAGCTTCCTTTATCAAACACCAAGTCTGTTGTTAAAATTTTCACTTGGAGTGCTTTAAGCTTGGGCGCTTTACAATGCATGCCATTAACTTTTGTAGTTCAATCATACTGACATCACACACTGCCCAGCAGCGACAATCGGTTGTGTTCAGATTACCTGGCAATGTACTGAGCCTGCAGCCTCAAGATGTCGGCACCCAGAGTAAATGTCTGATAGAGCAAAATGTCACAAAAATAATACTAATATGTTTCTGAGATGAACATACCTAGAGTTGGTCTCCTGTTTTGATGGCAAGACTGTGTACATTAAGTCTGTTACCAGTGACCTGCAAGAGCAATAAATATTGGTGTGCAGACCAAAATATTTCATTTTACCACAAAGTGTTACAATGAGCTATGATCTTTCTTGACTGTGTGTCCATATGTTAAGTTCCCAAATTACAAATGGGGTGTGCAGATTCTACTGCTTGTCCAAAAACAAATTACATTATTTTTAAAAACAACAGACACATGTATCAGTCAATCATTTCAAGTATATGCTGAAAACTGTACAAATTATGTCCTCAGGGTAAACAGTTAATTCTTGGATGTTGGGCTGATCAGAAATAGAAGGCAACACATAACTCACCATTTTGCTTTGGATAAATCACTTATTGTCATCTTTTCGAAAATCTGGCAAGTGTAGGTATAGACCTCTTGTTTGAACCTATTCCTGAACGCTGCCAGTAGTTGCAGGGAATTTTCTTCCTGCTGAAAGGCCTCTGTGAAATGTAAGTCTACATCTTTATGAGCTTTCCTTTCATTCTGAAATGCTGCATGGAAATTTGCTTTTTTATCTTAATCTGGGTTTTACTGTAAGCTATGGTTCCCCAAACACACAGCCGTCTGAAATTTGTGTATCAGCCAGTCTTTATCTCATTTACTGTACACCACTGCATGTCAAACGTTACTCAGTTCAGATAGAGCAACGCATCTCTCAAGTGTGGAAGGCACACTGCGCTGTGTGATGCGATAATGGCAGGTTGCAACTATGAAGAACATGGAAGCAAACATCAACTAAGGTGTTTGCAGAGGCACAAGGACACACCACAAACAAGTCAGAACAAGGTGAGATGGTTTCACAAAGCAGCATGTGCTCCCATTCTGTCCCTCCATTTTGTGACTTAAACCACAAAATATTATAAAACATATCACACATGCAAGTTAAAAGTCTTTTAACTTGACGATGGCTATTACATAATGCTACTTACAATTATACTTTGCCCAAGATGAGACTAGTCTTCACTAATAAGTGTAGAAGCAGGTTCCTTGGCTGGGAAACTGTCCAATATGTACAAGTAATAAGTAAATATTTATCTGGAATGCAAATAGTTGCTATCCATTATATTCAAGCCAGTGTAAAATAAATATTAATTTAAATGATCAAACAAAGCTTTATTGGGCATTGTCCTGGGGCAGTGGTTAGTGCTGTTACCACACAGTTGCACTGTCCTAGCATTAAATCCCAGCCTGAGCAACTCCGTCTGTAATCATGTGCATTGTCTTTTCTCTGGGTGCACAGTTGTCTCCCCACATTCCAAAAATGTGCATGTTAGGTTAGGTGTAGATGTCAAACTGGTTCAGTGTATATGCCCACCGGGAAATTGACATGAATGCTGCAGTTAGATGAGGCACTCTCGGTTCCTCGGTTGTTATCTTTTCCAGATGCTGTTGAAGCATGTTGAAAAGTGCAAGGTTACAGAGGGCTGAGGAGACTGGCTGTACTACAGTCGTGGGCAAAGGTTTTGAGAATGACACAAGTATTGGTTTGCACAAAGTTTGCTGCTTCAGTGTTTTTAGATCTTTTTGTCAGATGTTTCTATGGTATACTGAAGTATAATTACAAGCATTTCATAAGTTTCAGAGGATTTTACTGACAGTTACATTAAGTGTATGCAAAGAGTTAATATTTGCAGTGTTGGTCCTTCTTTTTCAAGACCTCTGCAATTCACCCTGGCATGCTGTCAATCAACTTCCGGGCCAAATCCTGACTGATGGCAGCCCATTCTTGCATAATCAATGCTTGGAGTTTGTCAGAATTTGTGGGTTGTTGTTTGTCCACCCGTCTCTTGAGGACTGACCACAAGTTCTCAATGGGATTAAGGTCTGGGGATTTTCCTGGCCATGGACCAAAATTTTGAGGTTTTGTTCCCTGAGCCACTTAGTTATCACTTTTGCCTTATGGCACGGTGCTCCATCATGCTGGAAAAGGCATTGTTCGTCACCAAACTGTCCTTGGATGGTTGGGAGGATGTTTTGGTACCATTCTTTATTCATGGCTGTATTCTTAGAGCAAAATTGTGAGTGAGCCCACTCCCTTGGATGAGAAGCAACCCCACACATGAATGGTCTCAGGATGCTTTATTTTTGGCATGGCAAAGGGCTGATAGTAGCGCTCACCTATTCTTCTCAGGACACTCTTTTTTCCAGATACCCCAAACAATCCGAAAGGGGATTAATCACAGTAAATAACTTTAGGTAACCCAGTCCTCAGCAGTCCAAACCCCTGTACCTTTTGCAGAATATCACTCTGTTTTTCTTGGAGAGAAGTGGCTTCTTTTCTGCCCTTCTTGACACCAGGCCATCCTTCAAAAGTCTTCACCTCACTGTGTAGGCAGATGCACTCACACCTGCCTGCTGCCATTTCTGAGCAAGCTCTGCACTGGTGGTACCCCGATCCTGAGCCATGAATAAAGAATGGTACCAAAACATCCTCCGAGAGCAACTTCTCCCAACCATCCAAGAACAGTTTGGTGATGAACGATGCCTTTTCCAGCATGATGGAGCACCAAGCCATAGGGTTAAAGTGATAACTAAGTGACTTGGGGAACAAAACATAGAAATTTTGGGTCTATGGCCAAGAAAATTCCCCAGGACCTTTGGAACAATAAACCAATCACTATTTAATTAGGAGATTTGCCCCTACTGTTGCTAGAAAATCTCTGGGGAAAAAAGGACCCTTTCAGCATTTTTTTTAATGGCAGAGCCCAAGAAATTCTTACTGACTGATGCAGCGTAATGAAAACAAAAAAGCAAGCATATACAGTGCATCCAGAAAGTATTCACAGCGCATCACTTTTTCCACATTTTGTTATGTTACAGCCTTATTCCAAAATGGATTAAATTCATTTTTTTCCTCAGAATTCTACACACAACACCCCATAATGACAACGTGAAAAAAGTTTACTTGAGGTTTTTTGCAAATTTATTAAAAATAAAAAAACTGACAAAATCACATGTACATAAGTATTCACAGCCTTTGCTCAATACTTTGTCGGTGCACCTTTGGCAGCAATTACAGCCTCAAGTCTTTTTGAATATGATGCCACAAGCTTGGCACACCTATCCTTGGCCAGTTTCGCCCATTCCTCTTTGCAGCACCTCTCAAGCTCCATCAGGTTGGATGGGAAGTGTTGGTGCACAGCCATTTTAAGATCTCTCCAGAGATGTTCAATCGGATTCAAGTCTGGGCTCTAGGAAGAGTCCTGGTGGTTTCGAACTTCTTCCACTTACGGATGATGGAGGCGACTGTGCTCATTGGGACCTTCAAAGCAGCAGAAATTTTTCTGTAACCTTCCCCAGATTTGTGCCTCGAGACAATCTTGTCTCGGAGGTCTACAGACAATTCCTTTGACTTCATGCTTGGTTTGTGTTCTGACATGAACTGTCAACTGTGGGACCTTATATAGACAGGTGTGTGCCTTTCCAAATCATGTCCAATCAACTGAATTTACCACAGGTGGACTCCAATTAAGCTGCAGAAACATCTCAAGGATAATCAGGGGAAACGGGATGCACCGGAGCTCTATTTTGAGCTTCATGGCAAAGGCTGTGAATACTTATGTACATGTGCTTTCTCAATTGTTTTATTTTTAATAAATTTGCAAAAATCTCAAGTAAACATTTTTCACGTTGTCATTATGGGGTGTTGTGTGTAGAATTCTGAGGAAAACAATGAATTTAATCCATTTTGGAATAAGGCTGTAACATAACAAAATGTGAAAAAAGTGATGCGCTGTGAATACTTTCTGGATGCACTGTATAATAATAAGGAAAAGGAAACAATGTAACATCATCATCATAATGAGTAGAAATATTGTATGTGAAAAATGTTAACAGGTTATATAAGAGCGAAGCAAATGAACCTTCACCTGAAATGCACCTGAATGTTAGTTGAACTTCATGGCTGTGCACACCGACCAATGAAGCACTTAACATTGTTTTGGATTTTTGTATTGTTTGATGTATGTTGTATCATTTTAAGATTTCAGCAGTTACAATGTGATTAATAACAATATTACAGCATGTAGGACTGTGATATAAATGTTACTACAGAAAGAAGCAGTACTGCCCTGTTTGTATACGAAGAAACTGTTCTCTCTGACTGGAGAATTCCAAGTCTGCTCTGTCAAACTAATACCGTATTGAGATGCAGGTCTTTTTTCTCTTGTAGTTCTTTGTGACTTGAGCCTTATTGTATTCCAGTTCACAGAGAGAATGTTAATTCCCACCAAATGCAATAATCACGTTCCAGGGCTCAAATGAAACAAACCCATTGAGATGTAAAGACACTCTAGCAGTGAGAAGTCTAATTACTTACTTGAGATGACAGCGTTCTCCTTTGGTTTGAATGACCAATAATAATAATGTTTTGCATTTATATAGCGCTTTTCTCACTACTCAAAGCGCTCAGCAATTGCAGGTTAAGGGTCTTGCTGAAGGGCCCAACAGAGCAGAGTCCCTATTGGCATTTACAGGATTCGAACCGGCAACCTTCTGATTGCCAGCGCAGATCCCTAGCCTCAGAGCCACCACTTTGCTGCAGTTTCTGTGGGGTGAGAAGCTAAGTGGGGGCACATTGTGAAGGACACACAGTCTTAAAGAAGAGAACTCAGTTACCGTAAGTGGAACGCCGCAAGCAGGACCTTTGGTGAATAACTTGCTTCTGATATTGTAAAGTTTCTTCTCCAAAGAAAAGAAGAAATACATGAATTACAGCACAGACAATAAAACACAATTGGGTAATTTCTGAAGTTAAAAGCAAATTTTTAGAAGTTATAATAAAAAACAACTACTAAAGCCTGTAATGTTTATCTGAGACAACAGATTAGGATCTTGACATTATTAGAGATTTGAAATACAGTGGAACCTCGGTTCACGAACATAATTCGTTCCAGAACTTTGGTCGTAAACCGAGTTGGTCATGAACCGAAGCAGTTTCCCCCATAGGATTGTATGTAAATACAATTAATCCGTTCCAGACCGTACAAACTGTATGTAAATATGTAAAAATATGTAAAGATTAAGCACAAATATAGTTAATTACACCATAGAATGCACAGTGTAATAGTAAACTAATGTAAAAACATTGAATAACACATAAAACACCCAGGCTCCCTGATCAGCTACACGAGCTGGCTCGCTCGCGCTCTCTCTCTCTCTCTCTCTCTCTGTAGCACACACACCACCAAAGCCCCTCCCTCAGCTACAGGAGCAGGCTGGCTCATGCGCTCTCTCTCTCTGTGTAGCGCAAGCGCGCACACACACACACACACACACACACCTATCCTCCCCCCCATCCCTTCCCTGTCAGCGGCCCGCGCGCTCTCTCTCTCTGCGCTTGCTCGCTCGCGCTCTCTAATCTCTCTGTAGCACGTGCTCGCGCAGCATTTTTTTTTAAATGAGTTTTAAGCACAGTGGAAAAAAGAAACATTGGAACAAATCCGAAGTGCGTGCAAAAACCAACTCGCAAGCAAACAAAAAAGTAACATTGCAGGAGATTACGCTATTAAACCTAAAGCCTGATCGCTGTAAACAATGTTTATAAAAGGTGTTTTAAGCACAGCAGAAAAAAAACGAACAACAACTCCGAAGCGCGTGCAAAAACCAACTCGCAAGCAAACAAAAAAGTAACATTGCAACAAATCACACGATGAAGTCCTCCATGTAAACAATTTTTCTAATGAGTTTTAAGCACAAGGAAAAAAGCGAACATTTGAAAAAAGAGAAAAATAACATTGCAACAAATCGCATTATGAACTAAAAAATTAACTTTTGAAAAATCCGTAATACAAAAACCACCATGAAAACTAACCTTGCATGAGATGAGTTCTGGCATGAAGTGTTTTCCTTCAGGTGTTTTCTCTCTTGTGATTTCTTGGGTTTCTGGTGCGTTTAACTGGTGGGAGTGAAAGCCTCATGCAGCCATTCCAAAAAGAAAGTTCTTGTGACCCTCCACATTACTGGCATTCTGGCTTTGTTTACATTGTGCTGCTTGAAAGCACGAGGGTTCTCAGATTGGTAAATGAGTAAACTGGTAAACAGTTTTTCCACCTCTTGTAATTTCTTTCTTTACTTCGATTTCAATTTTCTTCAAAACTTTCTTTTGACCTCTCTTGACTTGCTTAGAAGCCATAGTTAACTGCAAAAGCACACGAAATACTGTAGAGCACAAAGAGAGTGCACGTCTTATTGAAAACAAGGAGCGGCTTGTTCAGCAAACATTGCAGCAATCTCCTCCTCCCCCTCCCCCTCCCCAGCAGGCAAGTGCTTACTCGCTCTTGCTCTCTCTCTCTGTTTAGGAGGCAAGGGAAACTGGCTTGTTCGTATACCGAGTGTGTGGTTGTGAACCGAGGCAAAAGTTTGGCGAGCTTTTTGGTCGTGAACCGGGACGTTCGTGAACCGAGGTTCCACTGTATATGCAAATATTTAGAGGCCTGTGACATATTGCATCAGGTAAGCTGATTAGTTTTTTCTGTTATGCATTTAAATGCATTTTTAGCTCCAGAAAGTGGCAACTTGTTGCATGTTATTTGGGCATGTAAGTAAGAATGTCATTGTACTCTGTACACGTAACAACATCACTACTACAACGGCATGCTGTTTGTTTTTTTTAGTGGTATTTTAATTTTGCCTTGTACCACTGACAAGTTTTTTAACTTTTATGTACCATAAATTACTTTATTTTTTATTGTGTTCATTATACAAAATGTGTGAACTGCTGTTATGAATTATGAGCGCTGCAGCGGTGTCCAATTTGTGAGCCCATCTTCCAATCTGTAGTTTGCTGTAGGCTGACATTTTTCATGTCTGGTGATGACTACTTCTGTGATATTGGCTTTCTCGGTATGTACAACTGTTACTGTTTATTCTGCAAGCTGATGGTTATTTGTTGAGGATGCTGACTCGTACAACTCTTGAAAAGCTTCATTGCTTGTTTTCATTGTGGGATAGAATGCACCACACTAACAACACATGAATAATTTTCCTGGTCTTAAAATTATGGATGATCTGTTGTGTCCAGCACAGCACTACAAATGGACCAAGTTCAATGCTGGGAATCATCCTGTGAAAAGATCATTCAGTTTACAGTGGCACCTCAAGGTAAGGAGAATTTCATTTGAACATCGGCAATGTGAGTTTTCCTGTGGCAAGCAGACCAACCTGCCTTCTCTCTCTGTTAGAAGAGTTGTTCTTGATGGATGGGCTGTTATCTTCTCCAGGTGCTGTAAGAGTATTCAGAAAAATCCTGAGGGCCACAATTCAAATGTTCCAAAGATGAGCAGTGCTCCAGTGTCCCAACCATGGTGAAGTTCTCAAAGGTAAGGTAACACTTTTTGTAACCCCTTGAGCATGGGAAAGGTGCTATATAAATAAAATGCATTATTAAGGTAATATTGTTTTTGGTACAATAAACCAATCAGTGTCTATAGCTTAACCACACTTTTTTGCTAAAAAAAAAATTCTGGAAACAAAGAATCTTTTTTTTTTTTTTTTTTTCCAGACACAAAAAAAAAAAATCAGAATGAATTTTATATCAATCATGATTGGCTCCAGCAGAACCCCGTGACCCTGTAGTTAGGATATAACGGGTTGGATAATGGATGGATGGATGGATGAAAGTTGTGAAATTGCTTTTAAGTATTTAACAAGGTATAACAGATTCTGCAATAATATTTGCTGTGAAATAGCAGTCATTCTTAATGTAAATGTAAAAAGTACAATAAACAATGAGTCGGGCAGCATGGTGGCGCAGTGGGTAGCACTGCTGCCTCGCAGTTAGGAGACCCGGTTCGCTTCCCGGGTCCTCCCTGCGTGGAGTTTGCATGTTGTCTTTCCTCCGGGTGCTCCGGTTTCCTCCCACAGTCCAAAGACATGCAGGTTAGGTGCATTGGCGATTCTAAATTGTCCTCTGTGTGTGTGTGTGTGTGTGTGTGTGTGTGCGCGCACACGCACCCTGGGGTGGGCTGGCAGGTTTGTTTCCTGCCTTGTGCCCTGTGTTGGCTGGGATTGGCTCCAGCAGACCCCTGTGACCCTGTAGTTAGGATATAGCGGGTTGGATAATGACTGACTGACTGAAACAATGAGTCCTCTGTGCTATCAGGCCACTAAATGCTTGTAACTGAAATGCCAAATTGTCTTTATATTTATCTACATTTTCAGTTAAATGAAAAGGTTAACCCTTTCTGCATTTGCTGTACTTTGTAAAACCAAAACTTTAAGTTGCCGCTGTAGTATATTCAAATGCTCCTTTTACAGCCTAGGCCAGCTGCTTACGTTTTCTATTCCCACACATGATATAGGCAATGGAAGGACAAAAGAGTCAAAATATAAGAGATAAAAAAAAAACCACTTGACTTTCGTATTTATTTGACTTGCTGAGACAACAAACTCTTAAGGCACAGCAAATCGGCAAGAAAACTGGTGTCACAGGCTCCTTGGTTGTATTGGGAGACTTTTTCTTGAAGAGAAGGTCTAAAGGCTGGACAGCTTGATGAATTTTAGGAAGAAGGAAATTCTACCATTGTGAAACACAGACAACCACTTTTTTTTACCATCTTTATAAAAATATTTTTTCAGTAATTAGTCCAGTAAAGGATGTAGTTAACCTAATGGCCCCTTTTTTCCTGCTTCTTTTTTTGTAGTTTATCTCTCGATGTTTTCAATTGTAAAAAGCCTTGTCTAACAGTTTAAACATCATTCTTAGTATCTGAGGCATGAAAATTTCATATGTGTATAAAAATGTCTTCAAAACCAAATAAGGCATACATCAAGATAGCGGTTTGAATAGATTTAATGCTTACTGCAGAAGGTTCAACAAAAATACAGGCAAATATTGAAATATGAATAAATATCAAGAGACATCTATGACAAAAACAGCACATGCGAGGCTCCTCTGAAGACCAGTGCCAAGTTACTCTGTTTTACCGCAGCTGGAGACCCCCACCATAAATACATCTCTCTTCCTAGAGGGGTACTTTGACTGTACCTTTGTTTTTATTAAAGCTGCCTGTGCCTGTTAAATTTGCATATTATCTAATTTGCATATACTGTATCTACGGCAACTCTGACGTTCTGTACACTTTTGGAGAAAGTGGGAAAATATGGCACCCCTTTGATCAAGTAGGGAAATCCAGCCAAACCAGCTAAATGATGACTCACATGTGTAAAATCTTACCTCACGTATTAAACCTAAAAACAGATGAATATGGATAGAGTCTATTTTAATTTGCTTTTAAGAGCGTCAGTGCTGCATGTTTGCATTGAAGAACTTTTTGGATTTTTCTTCTGTTTGTATCGGTTACCCATTATCGCTTCACAGGATTAGAAATCAATGCAATTCCTTTTTGTTAATAACTGTATACAAACAAAAGCATGATTCACTATATCACCACCTACAGCCTATGTATGGCCTAATAATACTTTGACACAACATGGCTTATTTGACGATTGTTAAAGATTATACAAATTGTCATACATGGGAATAATCTTTTATGGATTAGCAGGATTTCTTTTCCCAATGAAGACTTTCTTACAAGCAATTCTCTTGGAACTATTTGCTAAGTTGAGCCCAGCATAGAAAAACAAACTGCTTGAAATTCATCTCTACATGTTAATATCAAGGATTTAACAATGGTTGTCTTTCTGGCAATAGCCACCTACCAAAGGGAACTCTCCAAACATCGGCCAAGCTTCGGCACCATTATGCCTGCTGTGTTGAAAGTCATAAACCACAGAAATGGTGCTACATTTAGTTTATGTATGATTTGGTTGTACATGCCAACAGATGAAGGAAAGTTGCAGCAAAGTAATACTGCTATCGTAGGCTGCATCAGGAGTGGGCAGGAGGAGGAGTATAGGAACCTAATCAAGGACTTTGTTAAATGGTGCAACTCAAACTACCTACAACTGAACACCAGCAAAACCATGGAGCTGGTGGTGGATTTTAGGAGACCCAGGCCCCTTCCGGACCCCATGATTATCAGCGGCGACTGTGTGCAGAGGGTACAGACCTATAAATACCTGGGAGTGCAGTTGGATGATAAATTGGACTGGACTGCCAATACTGATGCTCTTCTAATACTACATTAGAAGACTGGCGTCCTTCAACATCTACAATAAGATGCTGCAGATGTTCTATCAGACGGTTGTGGTGAGCACCCTCTTCTACGTGGTGGTGTGCTGGGGAGGCAGCATAAAGAAAGACGCCTCACGCCTGGACAAACTGGTGAGGAAGGCAGGCTCTGTTGTACAGTGGTGTGAAAAACTATTTGCCCCCTTCCTGATTTCTTATTCTTTTGCATGTTTGTCACACAAAATGTTTCTGATCATCAAACACATTTAACCATTAGTCAAATATAACACAAGTAAACACAAAATGCAGTTTTTAAATGATGGTTTTTATTATTTAGGGAGAAAAAAAAATCCAAACCTACATGGCCCTGTGTGAAAAAGTAATTGCCCCCTTGTTAAAAAATAACCTAACTGTGGTGTATCACACCTGTGTTCAATTTCCGTAGCCACCCCCAGGCCTGATTACTGCCACACCTGTTTCAATCAAGAAATCACTTAAATAGGAGCTGCCTGACACAGAGAAGTAGACCAAAAGCCCCTCAAAAGCTAGACATCATGCCAAGATCCAAAGAAATTCAGGAACAAATGAGAACAGAAGTAATTGAGATCTATCAGTCTGGTAAAGGTTATAAAGCCATTTCTAAAGCTTTGGGACTCCAGCGAACCACAGTGAGAGCCATTATTCACAAATGGCAAAAACATGGAACAGTGGTGAACCTTCCCAGGAGTGGCCGGCCGACCAAAATTACCCCAAGAGCGCAGAGACGACTCATCCGAGAGGTCACAAAAGACCCCAGGACAACGTCTAAAGAACTGCAGGCCTCACTTGCCTCAATTAAGGTCAGTGTTCACGACTCCACCATAAGAAAGAGACTGGGCAAAAATGGCCTGCATGGCAGATTTCCAAGACGCAAACCACTGTTAAGCAAAAAGAACATTAGGGCTCGTCTCAATTTTGCTAAGAAACATCTCAATGATTGCCAAGACTTTTGTGAAAATACCTTGTGGACTGATGAGACAAAAGTTGAACTTGTTGGAAGGCAAATGTCCCGTTACATCTGGCGTAAAAGGAACACAGCATTTCAGAAAAAGAACATCATACCAACAGTAAAATATGGTGGTGGTAGTGTGATGGTCTGGGGTTGTTTTGCTGCTTCAGGACCTGGAAGGCTTGCTGTGATAGATGGAACCATGAATTCTACTGTCTACCAAAAAATCCTGAAGGAGAAAGTCCAGCCATCTGTTCGTCAACTCAAGCTGAAGCGATCTTGGGTGCTGCAACAGGACAATGACCCAAAACACACCAGCAAATCCACCTCTGAATGGCTGAAGAAAAACAAAATGAAGACTTTGGAGTGGCCTAGTCAAAGTCCTGACCTGAATCCAATTGAGATGCTATGGCATGACCTTAAAAAGGCGGTTCATGCTAGAAAACCCTCAAATAAAGCTGAATTACAACAATTCTGCAAAGATGAGTGGGCCAAAATTCCTCCAGAGCGCTGTAAAAGACTCATTGCAAGTTATCGCAAACGCTTGATTGCAGTTATTGCTGCTAAGGGTGGCCCAACCAGTTATTAGGTTCAGGGAGCAATTACTTTTTCACACAGGGCCATGTAGGTTTGGATTTTTTTTTTCTCCCTAAATAATAAAAACCATCATTTAAAAACTGCATTTTGTGTTTACTTGTGTTATATTTGACTAATGGTTAAATGTGTTTGATGATCAGAAACATTTTGTGTGACAAACATGCAAAAGAATAAGAAATCAGGAAGGGGCAAATAGTTTTTCACACCACTGTAGGCATGGAGGTGGACAGTTTGACATCTGTGGCGGAGCGACGGGCATTGAGCAGGCTCCTGTCAATCATGGAGAATCCACTGCATCCACTGAACAGGATCATCTCCAGACAGAGGAGCAGCTTCAGCAACAGACTGCTGTCACCGTCCTGCTCCACTGACAGACTGAGGAGATCGTTCCTCCCCCACACCATGCGACTCTTCAATTCCACCCGGGGGGGAAAGTGTTAACATTATCCAAAGTTATTGTCTGTTTTTACCTGCATTTTTATCACTCTTTAATTTAATATTGTTTTTATCAGTATGCTGCTGTTGGAGTATGTGAATTTTCCCCTTGGGATTAATAAAGGATCTACAGTCATGGCCGAAATTATCGGCACCTCTGGAATTTTCCCAGAAAATGCAGCATTTCTCCCAGACAATTGTTGCAATTACAAACGTTTTGGTATACACATGTTTATTTCATTTATGTGTATTGGAACAACACAAAAAACCAGAGAAAAAAAGCCAAATCTGACATCCTGTCACACAGAACTCCAAAAATGGGCAGGACAAAATTATTGGCACCTTTTCAAAATTGTGGGTAAATCGTTTTATTTCAAGCATATGATGTTCTTTTGAACTCATCTGTGGCAAGAAACAGGTGCTGGCAATATAGCAATCACACCTGAAGCCAGTTAAAATGGAGAAAAGTTGACTCAACCTTTCTGTTGTGTGTCTGAGTGTGCCACACTAAGCATGGAGAACAGAAAGAAGAGCTGAGAGTTGTCTGAGGACTTGAGAACATAAATTGTGGGAAAATATCAACAATCTCAAGGCTACAAGTCCATCTCCATACATCTTCATGTTCCTTTGTCCACTGTGCACAACATAATCAAGAAGTTCACAACACATGGCACTGTAGCTAATCTCCCAGGACGTGGATGGAAGAGAAAAATTGATAAAAGACTGCAATGAAGGATAGTCCGAATGGTGGATAAACAGCCCCAATCAAGTTCAAAATGTATTCAAGCTGTTCTGCAGACTCAGGGTGCAACAGTGTCAGCTTGAACTATCCGTCGACATCTGAACGAAATGAAACGCTATGGCAGGAGAGCCAGGAAGACACCACTGCTAACAAAGAAACATAAAAAAGCCAGACTGGAGTTTGCCAAAATGTACTTGAAGAAGCCAAAATCCTTCTGGGCGAACATCTTGTGGACAGATGAGACGAAGGTAGAGCTTTTTGGTAAAGCTCATCATTCTACTGTTTACAGAAAACGGAATGAGGCCTATGAAGAAAAGAACACAGTATCTACAGTCAGACATGGTGGAGGTTCTAAGATGTTTTGGGGATGTTTTGCTGCCTCTGGCACTGGATGCCTTGACTGTGTGCAAGACATCATGAAATCTGAAGACTACCAAAAGATATTGGGGTGCAATGTAGGGCCCAGTGTCAGAAAGCTGGGTCTGCATAAGAGGTCATGGGTGTTCCAGCAGGACAATGACCTCAAACATACCTCTAAAAGCACCCAGAAATGGTTGAAGACAAAGCGCTGGAGAGTTCTGAAATGGCCAGCAATGAGTCCGGATCTAAATCCGATTGAACACTTATGGAGAGATCTCAAATTTGCTGTTGGGAGATGGCGCCCTTCAAATCTGAGAGACCTTGAGCAGTTTGCAAAAGAAGAGTGGTTGGAAATTCCAGTTGAGAGGTGTAAGAAGCTTGTTGATGGTTATAGGAAGTGCTTGATTTCAGTTATTTTTTCCAAAGGGAGTGCAACCAAATATTAAGTTGAGGGTGCCAGTAATTTTGTCCAGCCCGGTTTTTGAGTTTTGTGTGAAATTATGTCTGATTTGGCTTTTTTTCTCTGTTTTAATGTGTTGATCCAATGCACATAAAGGAAATAAACGTGTATACCAGGGGTGGCGAACTCCAGGCCTCGAGGGCTGCAGTGGCTACAGGTTTTCATTCTAACCCTTTTCCTAATCAGTGACCAGTTTTCACTGCTAATTAACTTTTTCCCCATCACTTTAATAGACCTGTTAGAAGAGTTCAATCCTCTGAATTGATTCCTTTCTTCATTAAATGTCAGCCAAGCAGAAATGAGATGTGAAACGAGCTAACAGATGACCAGCTAAACTGGGGCTTCAAACTCCAACCAATTTCACTCCAATCACTTTCTTAATGAGAAACCAATTCTTGCTGTTAATTAAACCCATTATTTAATTCCATGGCTTGTTGCTGCTCTCATTCTGCCACAGCACACATTTTGAAAACTGTTGTTTTTCTGTTCTTTCTAAGAGTACCGTCAAAATGTTTTGGTGACCTGAGAGATCAACCTTACCAAGACTATCACCTCTCTTTAATTTCAGATATTGTGTAATGGGCACAGGGGAGCTGGTCATGTGGTGGCTTGTTTTGTGTCTCATTATTGTTTGGCTGCTAATTAAAGAAGAAGAAACAACTATGGGGCCTGAGTCAAGTTAAGTAAAAGAAGTAATCAGCAGCAAAAACTGGTCACTAATTAAGAAGATGGAAAGAATGAAAACCTGCAGCCACTGTGGCACTCTAGGCCTGGAGTTCGCCACCCCGGTGTATACCATAACATTTGTAATTGCAACAATTTTCTGGGAGAAATTGTGCATTTTCTGGGAAAATTCCAGGGGTGCCGATAATTTCATCCATGACTGTATGTATCCATCTATGATTTTCCTAATCAGGGCATTTGACAGCACTCATTGCAATAAAGGCAACTGCTTTTGTTAATCATAACCAGTTACGTTCCATTAACTGTTTCAGGGCTAATGTTGACTTTTGTTGAAATTCAGGGGTAGAGGACGGCAATCGGCTGTAAACTGTAACAAAACCTGCCCTTATGTTTTAGTTAGACTCTCTTTGCTTGAAGAAAAGTTACGAAGCTTTGCTGATTTGACATCGATTCCCTGCAAACAGTAGTGAAGAGCAAACAGCCTCTAAAATGGCATTGACATCTGGTGAGACTAAAGCAAATGTGCAAAGCAAAATATGACATGGACGTTTTACGTATTATTTCTGAATCAGACCTTGACTTTTCGGACTCTGAGTTTGATGCAAGTGATCTGGAGATGGAAAACGAAAATGAGGTACCTGCATCAGCCTATTGGTCCCCAGCTAATTGTGGTGCTGAACACATTTGTGTAGCGGATACGCCTACAGCAGCGTTTGCCTAGGAGGACCATCACTTATGATGACAAGACCTACAAACCATATTGCATCACACTGCGACTGCCACCATCGCCCACCTGCCATGCATTCCTGCTGGCCATTGAGCTGCCAGAGATGCCAAACAGGTGCCAACAGCAACCACAGCCCATAGCAACAGACATTTTATGTTGATTTCTGTGTGAAACCTGTGCATTGTGTGCTTTTCAGCATTTTTTTGGAAAAAATATTCAGCCCTCAAAGAGTTAACACAAAATTCACTCTTGATGCCAAGATGAGACTGACAGAGGTCATAGCTTGGTGGCTTGAGACAACCCATGATTAATTTATTTTGAGACAAAGTAACGGTGGCAGATGCCTGGCTGAAGGTGCTGTATGTGATGGCTGGATTGTTGGTAGGCGTCTACCGGGGTACTAAACTCTGGTCCTGGAGGTATGCAGTGGTTACAAGTTTTCATTCCAACCAGTTCTGTAATTAGAAGCCAAGCCTAGCAGATGCTGAAAATTGGTGTTTAATTATATGGCATGCTATTGCTTTCATCCTTCCAAGGCAAATCTTTATCATAGTGTAGATCCGAGAAAATTATCCATATGTTCTGTGGTCAGGAACAATTTTGTACCTCTTGGTCCTTCCCTTCTTTCTCATTTACCTCAAAACATTGTACTAACACAGATACTTCATGATTCATATACATAGGTTTTAATGGAAACATGTTAGCTGGAGATCTGGTTATTCCTTTATCAGTTGCACGTTATTATTAACAGATGGCTGGTTAAGAAAGCATGCAACAATTAAAAACTTAATGCAGCTGTTTAAAACTAAAAGAGGCAATTAAGGGTTCTGAATCGTAACAAATGAGATAACTAACAAACTAACAAAAAACATACTCCTTTAGTAATATATAAATGAGTTGTAATCAGACCTCCAGGACCAGAGCTGGTTACCCTTGGCCTGTACTATTTACGGTAACAGCAATTATGTCATTAAATGTGCCAGCTGACAGTGGTTGCCCACTCAGATGCCCTTCCCTGATCCCAGAGTGCAGAGGAGAGATGCTACAGTGCCATGCGGAGAGCATTTTAGGACTCTTCAAATGTAGGTGATGGTGTCTGGATGCAGCAGGACTGAGGCTGCTCTACCAGCCAATGAAGGTCTGCGGCATTGTGACTGCATATGTGCGAAGTTAATTAACACAGTCCACATACTGGTTGTTTCAGAGTTTTGAGGTGCGTTCACATATGCACGTTTAGAAGATGTTTACAAAGTTTTATAAGTAAGATCCTTGCACTTTTAATTAAGTTTGTTCATTACAGGTTTACAGGGAGTGCAGCCAATCTAGTGGAATCAAATGCAAAGTAAGAACAAGCAGTGGCTAGGACATCAGCCTGCCACAGTGCCATACTCACTGTCTTTGCTAAGTGGCAAGAAAACTATTTCCGGGAGAAGGATGGGAAGAATGTGTAAACTCTGTGCAGACACTGAAAGTGATTTCAGTAAATTTTATATTCTTTCCAAACCAAGGAGATGCCAAACATCCAAGATAATGTATACATTTAAAAAGGAGAGCACTTACAAATCAAGTCACCAACAATGAGGATCTTACGAGCTGGATCACACTCGGGGAAATGCGTCACTTGGCCGTAGTGCCGTAACTGACGCTCCCTCACAATGCAGGTAATGTGCCTCATTCAGGACTCCATGAGCAACCGCTCATTCGACACAAAGTCAAACCAATGGTACACAAGGATTTTCCAGAGAGAGACAGTACCAAAGGTGTCCAGTCTTCGTCTCAGGTCACTGGATAGCGTCCATGTCTCTCAACCATATAGCAAGACAGGAAGCACCAAGACTCTAAAGACTTGGACCTTCGTCCTTTTGCATAGATATCGGGGGTGCCGCACACCCCTTTCCAGCGACCTCATGACCCCCCATGCTCTCCCAATCCATCTACTAAGAGTCACCAGAGACATGAATGTCACTGCCAAGGTGAGTAAACCTCTCAACATGGTCGACACTCTCTCTGCAAACAGACACACTGCTGATGGCTGTACCCGAGAGGTCATTAAAGGCCTGGATCTTGGTTTTTATCCAGGACACTCGGACTCCTCGCTCAGTCTCTCGAGCACCCCGATCAAAGCCTCCATTGACTCTGTGAAGATCACAGCATCGTCGGCAAAGTCAAGATCCGTGAACCTTTCTTCACCAACAACTGCCCCACAGCCGCTGGCCCCCACAACCTTGCCAAACACCCAGTCCATACAAGCATTGAACAGAGTAGAGCAAGAACACACCCCTGACGAACCTCAGAATCAACTGGGAAAAACGCAGCGGTCCTGCCTCCACTCTGCACAGCACTCACAGTACCAGTGTACAGGCCAGCCGTGATATCCAGCAACCTCGAGGGGATCCTACGAATCCTTAGGATGTGAACGATTTGTGAAAATCAACAAAGGCTGCAAAGAAACTCTGTTGATATTTGCATTTGCGCTCCATGAGAACCCTCAGTACCAGGATGTGGTTGATGGTAGACTTCTTAGGCGTAAAACCAGACTGTTCCAGTCACTGGTAGGTGAGCAAGTGATCATGGATCCTATTGAGGACAACCCTAGCAAGGACTTTACCCGGCAACAAGAGCAGTGTTATCCCCGTGTAGTTGCTGCAATCCAGGCGATCACCCTTCCCTTTCCAGATAGGGACGACAAGTACTGTTTTCCAGTCAGTTGAGATGATGCCAGTCTCCTAAATGGAAGCATAAGATTGCTTGCAATGCCAGGAGGACAGCCTAACCCCCAGCCTGGAGAAGTTCACCCTAGATACCACAGATCCCTGCTGCCCCCTAACCCCCCCAGCTGGTTCACCACCTGTGCAATCTCAGTGAGATTGGATGGTTCACAGCTAATTGGAGGATCAGCCTCAAGAACCTCAAGCACTTACCAATAGTATTAATTTTTTTACTGTATATGGATATCCAAAGTGCTAATGGTACAAGGTAAATTTAAGATTAAACGTAACTAATAATCCAGTGTCACTTATAATCAAGTAAGTATTATACTTACAGCAATCTGATGCTTTTCACATATCATAAACAAATTATACCTTTTTGGGCAGCATGGTAATTCAACACTCACCATGACCTGTAATTCAGAGGGAAGTCATTTTCAATAAGCACATCAAACACAATCAAATTTAGCATTTTATTAATATATGGTACATTTTATTAAATACCTCTGTTTAAATCTTAGGAAAGTGCTATTTTTTCTTCATGACCCTTAGCAACCTCTTAAATAATAATTTCAATATTTCACAAATGAGCACAGCTGCAGCCTTGAAAACCTGCACCTGTGCTTGTGAAGATGTACAGCAGTAACGCTATAGACAAGGAAAATAAAAGAAAATGGCAAATGAGTCTAAATACAGAAGTGGATCCGTATAAACATTCATCTTTGTGACCTGTGTGCTAATTCCCAGCTCTCTAGCATTAGTTGTTGAGGCTTCTGAACACACAATGTGTTTACAGTAAACAGGCCAACCTTCTCTAACACTGCTGGCTGACAGTAAATTAGACATTATAACAGAAGTGGGTCAGAACGCAGCTCAATACTTCATAATCTGTGATGCGGAAACCCTGTGTTATTAAGCAATCCTTTAGCAATGATAGCCCTCTTATCTGAGCTTGAACAGAGACAAAGTATCATAATGAAGTACAGAAGAAATACTCTGTACTGAATTTTCTTATTTCTTTTTGTTTTCGAGCAGGAGGTTTGCGGTACTGCATTGTGATGTTACTTCTGGCCCAGCCAGCCTTTTCTGTTCAGGAAGCATAAAATCAAACTGGAGCCACCCAACAAGATGCACAACTTTTTTATATTTAAATAAATGATGGACCACTCCATCTAACACAATTGCAATTACACAGAAAATAAGAGTAGTGTGACCTTCTCATGTCAGTACAGTATCTGAACAAATATAGCATGAATGTTACTTCAAATGCGGCATTGTTTTTAAAAAAGATGTAGGAACTATGAAAGACTCTGGAAACAAAGATCACAAAGATATGGTGAATCCTGCATTCTGTTTTCAGGGAGCAAACTTATAAAAAATGATGAAAGACATCCAATGAAGCTAACATAATGGAAACAAATATATACACGTAGCTATCCAAAGCTTACATTATAAAAGACCACCAACTTTTCTATAGAAGTAATTGGTTCCATCTGTCATAAATGCTTTGCAGAATCAAGAATTCCTACAATGTTTGTGCAAATTTAAATTTCACCGACAAATGCATATTCTTATTTTATCATCTCATTGCAAACCACTCCACATGGGACAAAACAAAAACCTTAAGAATTGCTGTGGTAGCGGAATCAGACATTCTGAAGCACGATATCGCTGCTTCGGCAGAAATAGATGAAATCACTAGCAGTACAGCCATAACCTTAAAAGATTTTTAGAGGAGTTAGGTACCTTTCATTTAACAACTGCAACTGCTTTTTATTCCATGTAGATACCTTCCTCAGAACTAACAACAAATACCAAACTAAATATTGCACAACTTAAATACAACCCCATGCACAGTCAACCAACAACAAAGGCTGCCCTTTTTTATTTTTAAATGAAACACATATTACTGGTACTGGGTACAATGCAGATTCATAGCAGCACTTTAGGACCCAGTCAAATGAATCTACAGTAAGTGACCGTTATTTGGATTCAGCACCATGCAAATGTCCTCCTTTAGCTGCCTGCAAATCCTGCTGCTGTCCTTGACAGCATACAGTGCATGAGAGAAAGAGCAAAACCCTTCTTTTTAATTGTCTATTGATTGCTTTATTGCATTTGATTAATGCCCTCTCTGCGTTAGGTTCAATTATGTTTCACCCCAGTGCCTGGCTTCCAAATACCTACTTTATGACTAAAATACAAAAGATTTGCAATAAGGCTTTTATTAACTGAACGAAAGTGTTGTGAATTAATCAAGATGTAGACATGCAGCTCATGGGTTCAGATGATAAAAGGTGCAATGTCCACCACTAAAGACAAGAAAAAAAAAAGTGTGTTCTGATACTATTTTCACGTAGTAAAGGAAGAAGAGGGGGAGGAAGAATTAGGGGAAATTGGGCCATTTCAAAACTACTTACCAAAAGCTATAGGTTTCTGAACTTTGACCTCAGTTGCAAGTAGATAGTAACTAAAAATTAAAAAAAGCAGCTGTAAAACCACTTTGAAATACCCACAGCCTCAAAGGTCCAAAATTACCTAAACTATGGAAATGACATGAAATCATTTTAATATATTTTGTCTCTTTCTCCAAGGACGAGTGGGCTTGTTTTACTTGTTGACTCTTTTGGCAAGGGAAATTAATGGCCCTGCTTTGCAGTCTGAGCAGATTTTTTTTTTTAATCAGTCTGAAGGCTTACTGCTTTATAGGTGTATGACTCCACCATTTGCAGCCAAGGATCTAGTGGGGCCAAATAAAATGTACATCCTCTGTTACAGCAGGATAGCTCCGCATACAGAAATCTCCTGTGCTCTCTAACATAATCCCAAGGGTAATGATTTAGTGGAATTGTTACATAAAGGCAGATTTGAAATCATGGAGGAATGAGCTACTTGTGTAGCAAAGCAGCGGTAACTGTGCACTCCGATTATCAGCTGTAAGTGAGTCTGCCTATAATATACACCTACACCACTTTTAGCTTGAGAGAAATTGGCACATATGCACTAAATGTCTGCTGCTTCACTAGAACATACGTATAAAATGGCAGGTACAACAGACATTTTGAACATCAGCTAGTTGATCAGTTTCTGGAGAGACATAAAATATGTAGTAATATGTTACTTAGGTGCTCAGTCCATTTTAGGTATACCTATCAGCACTGTGAGCAGTTAGCAATGGCTAGGGGACAAAAAAAAATCTTATCTGTGAACCTTTTACAACAAGGTAAAAAAGCAGTTGGGTTCATGTTCTGATTAGTGCAGCACTCCTTCCGGGTATGATGTAAACACAAATCTAGCCCATTTTTTTCTTCATGTAGTCAACATGGACAGCCGTGGCATACCTTCTCATCCTTGCTCATCTGCCTTACTTCAAAAACTGCAGTAAGTCAAGAGCACAGGCTGAATGCAGCAGGAAGACTGTCCTGTACCTGCACCAAAAAGTTGTGTAGGTTGAAACTCCTTTTTTGGGAGTAACCATAAAAGAATTGGGAGGAGAAATAACAGAAAGAAACAGGACATCATCTGGGTAAATGATAAGCAACAATGACAATGCAGAAAATGAACGAGTGTACAGATGAAGAGGCTACATTTTCTAAGATGTCTGCCTCACATGCGTGAATGATGAATGTGCTGGTTTAACTTCTTTATTGCATTAGTGACTTCAGTCTCCCGGAGTCTGTGGCATCACCATCTTGTTTTCAGTGATGAGAGTGAGGCCTTGAGGTACAAGAAGCAGATCCTGTCGTGGACGGTGCAGGTGGTTGAAGACTTTGCGTTCTAGAAGGACGAGCTGGACGAAAATGTTGCTGAGAACTTGTACACAAGTCCGGACTATCATGGTTAGGATCTACTGGACTACCCTCTTTTAATTCACATTCTACTTGGGCAGGGCACTCAAAGTGTACACAGTGGAAAACCTGCAAACAAAAAAAAGACTCACATTAGTTTGACTGTGATGCATGTTTTTGCAAATTTGGTAGTTAACCCTAAGTAGAATATTTAACATACTTTTTAAGAAACATAGATATTACTACATTAAGTGTTGAACTGCTGCACACATTTCTATCACCCAACTGGCATGAAAGCCTACCCCTGCTTCTAATTCTAAATTAAGAACACATAGCAGCCCACCAAGTGATGTGAGACACCTGACTGCTGGGACACAGGAGTGGCTCCAAGTATCCTTGTTTTGTCTTATGTATGACAAAATGGGCATTGTCTCTACTGCTATGTTTTAGTGGCATAAAGGCTGAAATCTAGTGTCACCAAACCCCAACTTACATTCCAAAGAGGATGAACTGCAGTTTTTATCAATATCAGCTCTGTACTTCATCTGATAACAAAGGTATAAATCAGAGCTGAACTGACATCTTTGCAAGGGCCCATTCAGAACAGAAGGTACCAAAACAGACACCCCAAGTCCAAACAAAGAGATACTGTATACTGCAATGGATAATGTAACAGGCCAAAGAACACACACTGATTTTGTACCAGAAGCGACATTAATCCAATCATGGGAGCTTACATCTTTTAAAAAGAAATGAGCTGTAATTATTTCTCTGGAGGGACTCTCTTGGGCACTCTCCAAAATTACCTTCTGCACTCTTTGAAATGACCCCTCTCTAAAACCTAAAAGAGGATGAGCCACTCTCTCTTTCTGGACCTGAAAGCTGAGATCTGCTCTGCCAAGCCAAACTCTGAGGCATTAAATTAGCAAAAGTCTGAGAACATGTACATTTACTTATTTGGTTGTTGCCTTTATCCAAGGTAACTTACAACATTTATAGTACAACTGGTTACATTTCTTTTGGTTTTCCAATTAAAGCACAGGCAGGTCAAGTGACTTGCTCAAGATCACACAGTGCCTGTAGTGGGATTTGAATCCACAACCTCAAGGTTTGAAGTCCAAAGTCTTAACCACTACACCACACTGCCTGATATGACTGAGAAGCAGCCACTACTTAAGGAAGAGAACTTCAGCATCTAAAGTCTTGTGCCAGAAAACATGCCACCACACCATGAATAAAGGACCATGTTGCAAAAAGAAAGGGAGCAAAGGAAGCAGCACACTTTGGCAACAGGTAAGCTAGAAAGAACAAGTATAAACTAAGCTTTGCACATCCTTCTGGAAGAAAAAGAAGAAAAAAAAAAACCAAATGCTGCTTCATTACTGGCCTATTTGACCCTTTTCTTTTAATAAATTATTCTTAATGCTGTTCCTCTCTAGAATTATGAGTAGTACTAGCTTCACATTCTACCATTGCCACTTAGAATCATATTTATACCAACAAGGTGTAACGCCTAACATTCAGGATCTGTGCCCACTTGGTATTCATCTATGAATCCTATTTACCACCCTGGAATATGTGAATAGGTTGATTCCAGTAAATTCCTGGGAAGTGCTGACTCTTGATGTGTGCCAAATGCTCCTAGGAGAGACTATGGCCCCCTCACAACCCTGAACTATATTAACTAGGTTTGGGAATATTATGTAATGCAGGTGAAAAATTTTAGTTTCAGAGATTTCATAAAAGGAGAGGACAACATTTAATAAAATTAAATATTTAGAACATGCTGATGATACTGGGAATTTCAGTTAGTTATAAAAGTGGCTTATGTAAAAAGATAAGCGGTTTGGTCATTTGACACATAATAAATCCTTTTCTGTACAGAATTCAAAGTGAAGATTTCTACGTGCCAACTGTAGTTACTAAGAATGCCAACCTAGACAGACAATTCACAGGTACAGTCTATCCTAGGGCCATGTCTGTGTACAGACTAGAAAGAACCTTGTGATCTCACATATAACACTGCTAAATGAAGCATAGCATATACAGTAATATGCCTAATTGACCAATACAATTCTAAAGTCAAGTCTAGGTGAAAGACTAGAAAAGATAAAAGTCTGTTTCTATGAAAACAAATTCTTCATTGTACAACTAAATATTGTAAAGGCCAATCCATAGTTTCGTATAATAAAATAGAATTGCAGGGACAAACTACCCAATGGAGCTCTTATAAACTCTATTTCAATAAGATCTAAGTACTAAATATGAAATACTAAGCCACTGTCTCAGTATTGTAATCAATGTAAAGTTTATCATCATATCTTAAACCAATTAATTTTCAATTCAAAATGGATCCAACTCAATTTTGCTGTAAATACTAAAGATGTATGTGGTGCTGGCCTAGAGCCTTGCTCTTGTAGTAACTGCAACAATGCATGAACTAGAAACAGTCTCTCGAGTGAGAATTTTTTTCCGGATGAAACATAATTTTATGGATGCGGTATGTGCCCTAGTGGCTTAACACAAGGTGGTACTGTATAATGTTTTTGTGCTGCCACCAAGAACAAGGAAAAGTCTGGTTACAGCTCTGTTACATACAGTACAGCCAATCTTTCTTATGTTCCCTGAAAACATTTATTAAATGTCTTCATTTGACTGGTTCATGCTTTATAAGTATGTGGAACCCATGCAAATAAGAACATCTTTACCAAGGATGTGAAGGTGTCTTGGTTACTGAATGTTTTACATCTATGTCATCAGAAATATGATTAAGCCATAGTTGAAATGTTGTTTTTTTTGTGCAATTGTCAAAAAATGATTCTAGTAATTTGAATCAGTTTAGATTTTAAGCTTTTTCAAATCAGAAAGGTGCTGTCAGTTTCTGATGCTAGGCTACAAAAGAGACTTCAGTAATTTCAACAGGAGTATGTTGCCATTTTCCATTTTAAAATATTCCCCTAATTTCAGCATACAAGGAGATTAAATATCATCCTGTATTAACTTGCTCACAGCTACACAATCCTATTCTGTCATTCAGTAAACCTGTACAATTATTTGAATAAGTGCTTAATTTTTAAGCAAACTAACAGTTGTCTTATCAGCATATTAACAATTTTAAGTAAATTTTACCCATTACCTCACCTTTCACATAGCTGTTTGTTGAATTTTGCCTTGAATGCCCTTTTATTAACAGCTGAATATTGAATGGTGAATACAGGTTTCTTTCATGTTACCAAAATTTAAGAAGTGAACACACAAAGAAAGAAAGCAAAGCTACCACTAGCAACAACAATCAATGCAAAATTGAAATGTGACTTTTATTGTATACAATTATAAAGATTAGTTTAATGTACTACTGATAAAAATAAAGCAATGATTTTCATTAAAAAATGGAATTCCCTCATATTAACCCCTTGTATCTAGCCTAAATATACAGGGAAGTGATTGCAAATGTAAAATATGAAGAAAAGAAACATTTTAGGAACAGAGGATTTTGTGATAGGCTTTCCGTGGCACACATGCCCCTTTTCCTGCTAATACAACAGACAAGAGGTAAAAAAAAAATCATCCTTAACCCACATTGTGCATTCTAGAAAAGTGTGGAGAAACAACCTGCAAAGTGGTTCTGTGCCAAGATAAACAAACTCTAAGCAGCTAGTAGTCAGCCAGCTAGAGAACTGTTGTATTGCTTTCTAACCTTTACTTTGTTATAACCAGTAAATGTCTGTGGTAAACTTTTCTTCCCTTTTAAATAAGTTGATCAACTCAAATTATTTAAGGAGGAAGGGCTTTTGTCTGAGCTTAGTCCCTCTTTTACCCAATATAATGAATTACAGCATGAGAAAAGACCAATAATGGTTGTCACCCACAATTCACAAATGGAAACTGCTCCATGAAATTGTTTGTAAATTCTAGAGACTAAATCAGTTTCTTTCTTTCTCTAAAAGAATAACCTTGTTTTAGTTATACATTTCTTTGTCTATTCTGAGTTGTGATCTACTGCTCATGTTAGCCTAACAGATCACTTATTTTTTTATCATCAATAAATTCAATTGTTCTATTTTTCTGGAACAAATGTGGTTAACTTACCTTGATATAATTTAAAAGGCCAGAGATTTCTGACAATGGAGAAAAGTAAGTAAAGTAATGTAGAAGGCTTACCAAACAGAATCAAAATTTACAGAGTTGACTGAAAGCAAAACTATTAGTTAATTAAATACACATATTTCCCTTAAGTGTCCAAGTTGGATTGTATGTGTCTCTTTTTTTTTTTTTTTTTTTTTTTACAAGCTCTGGCTGGCCCTTTGTTATAAATTCAATCCGAAAAGAGAGAGAAAAAAACAGTGTAAAAAGTGACAATTTGTTATATCATCTATGTTAAGTGGGCACAGAAGAAACTAAACTCCTGTTGTTTTGGTGTGGTGGGGTACTAAATTGGAAATCATAGAACCTCTGCACAATCTTGAAACATCTACTTTTACCTTAAATATTTTTCCTCGATTAATATATTTCTATACCTTTTGTGTTAATTAATACACTGCATTTTTTGTTTCTTAAAATGAGTGTTACCTTGTCTTAAGTTTAACATTTAGAAACACAAAGAACAGTAAAGATTTAGAAATTAAGTTGATAAATAATTAAATAATCTAAACAAGACCTTGCCTGCATGTATTAGTTATTGAAACACAGGTCATTCTCTTTTTTCTCCAAGATTTACACAGATAAATGCAAGTATCACTTAAAAATGTTTATTTTGGTTTATAAAATCATTGCCAAGCTTTATCTATTGTAATGCAAATCTGTTTAAAAAATACATCAGTGCACCTCACAAAAACAAATTTTGACAGAAAATGTAAAAGTAAAGCCACTCAAATCCTTTGAAAAACCTAGTTCATTAAAGCTGAAAAAGGCAGCTTTATGGCACTTATGCTAGGACAATGGTATCCATTTGGGAATTACAATAATAAAATACTGAAACATCATTCTGGACAAACTTGCAAAACACTAGAAAGTCTATCAATGTAAGGTCCCCAAAGACTAATAAAGAAATTCAAAAGAAACAAGTGCTAAATAGCAGATTAACAGGTTCAGATCACAATGCCCTCTTTTATAGCTGGGAAATGTTGCTCGTCAAGGGAGACCGTTGCTGAATTTTCCGTTTCACTTTCAGAATGTCCAATGAAGAGCTCATAGAGACATCTGAGCGGCTGATGGGCTTGTTTCATGAATTTGGCCTTTGCTTCATTCTTGTTTGCGTTCTACAAACTGAAAGAAGTGTATGGAGGAAACTACAATTTTTTTCAAAATATTGTTTTCTTATAAAAACTAAAAACATAAAAGTAAATGAAAAAGAAACAAAAAGTGTATCACTCTGTAAGGTGTGTCACTATTAAAGTATGGTGAAAATGTCTTTGGCATGTCTTTTAACGAGCAACTGAATGTTGTGCATTCATACACAATGGGCTGAATGTGTAAAGAATACTATTCTCCTTAAAAATCTAGGTATACCTGGCAAAATAATGTACTAAAAGATTTGTGAAATCATAAAAGCAATTCCTAATTGTGCTGCTCCCAGAAATACTCAGAAGAACCATAAAATATAGTAATAATAAGGCCACAAAGACAGAATGTGTTTTCAATCAACTTTGTAGTAATAATCTGCTGGACTTTCTGTTTCTGTTCCGTTTTAAACCTTAAACCAACACAACATACAGCTGAGTATGTCTCAAGTGCACATTCCAAGTGGGTCTTAAACTGATTATTTTTTTCTCCTAATTACCAGTCACATCACCACAGCTTATCCTTTTTTGCTTGAAGTCTTATTTGGCACACCAATGATAAACCATTCCACATATGGTCTGTTAGTTCCCTTGAGTGCATCCTTAATTAATACTACAAAAAGGCAATTAGAGCATAATTATTGCAAATAGAATTTACACCCAAAATTCTGCTAATTTTAAGAGATATTTTAAAAATGAAATGGAACTCAAAATTCATTTTTTTCCACAAGTACTTTAACTTTCTCCTAGTTAGTTGCTTTACCTTGTGCTAAGGACAACTGAGTCCAAAGGTATTCACCTCTCTGGAGTCTCTGTTCCTGTTTGTTAGCAAGATTACATTTGTAAATATTATGTAGAACACCACTCTCTTAAGTGTGAATGAAGTTAAGAATTGAAAATTGAGTATTCGTTAGAGGCACATTTGACTTCATAGGTATCAAATCTAAAAATTAAAAATAGTATTTGCTTTGCTATTCTTTGCAGATTAGGCAGATGACATAAATACGATTAAAGTGGGAAATGACTGAGATACTCTACGATAGCTGACTTTTATTGTTTCAGTGTAGCTTTCCCATATGTCAATCTTACAAGCTGCAAAAGATTTTCCACTATCTGCCTTTGGAGAATACTATGTACATCTATTCTAACTCATGAAATGGTCACACCTAAAGCTTAACATTTATATGGTTAGGCTTTCATATTACAGTTAACAAATTAGAAGACTGGGAAAATTAACCTTTTGCCTTCTTTGCAAAAAGCACCAAAAATAATGAATAACACAAATTATGGTACTGTTAACTAAATGTAGATACTTGAGAATATGCGGTTCACATCATTGGTGGTGCTTTGTGATTTTTGTCATTTGCTTGATCTGTTAAATTGTTTGTTGTTGTTGTCCTTTTAAGTAATTGTGACTTGTTCCTTCTGTAAAAATAACCACCTACTGAAAAAGAATGGAGAAGACATATGATTGATAACTGCTGACCCTTTGAGGTAGGACTTCCTGTTACTATTAAGATTCCCAGGTCATTTCTATTATATAGAGAACTTTAGAGCGCAGATCCTTCTCTTCATTGTGATCTCATTCTTCATGCAACTGTGCACTGCTAGACAGTTGTAAGGTTCTTACTGTGCTTGAAAAATTATGTTCAGAATAAAATCTATAATATGAAATCTATATTTG
Source organism: Polypterus bichir lapradei (assembly GCA_026402145.1). Classification (NCBI taxonomy): domain Eukaryota; kingdom Metazoa; phylum Chordata; class Cladistia; order Polypteriformes; family Polypteridae; genus Polypterus; species Polypterus bichir. The sequence goes on from JANRMT010027041.1 coordinate 113,668,123, forward strand.
TTCACAAGTGTTCTTTTCTTGAAAATACAATAAGCAGCTTTTTTTATGACAACTGATCTTCAGTTGTTTGATTTGTAGGTTAGGCCCATCCTTATTACTTAACAACTAATAAACCATTGTTACTTCTCTTTCAGTTTCACACAGTCATGCTGCGCTATATGAATAACCCCAGGCTAGGCATCCGGAGATCATGACGTCAGAAGGTAAAGAGAGTCCACCACTTTAAAAGCAAAGTATCATTCTCATTAGGCCAGGACCTCATTGCACACTGCAGTAATTTATATGTAATTCTGCCACAGCACTTGCAGCACAAGGATACATTACGGTGCATAAGTGAGAGGTGATGAGATTACTCTGGCAAGGCCATTTATACAAGCAGCAGTCAAAGTCTCTGAGCTGGAAACCTTTTCGATAATGGAGCCTGAGTTTTATAGCAGCCTGGCCAGAAGACCTGCATAAATATGATGAAATGCAATCACTAATAATGTATTCGAACTATTCATGTAAAATTCATGCTGTAATTTCAGGATACATTTATCTGATAATTACAAGCTGATTTTCTCAGTTTTGATTACTAGCACTGTCAGGGTGCAATGCTGCTGGCGGAAGTGCAATTGGAATTTGTACATGACTGCTTCAATAAGCTCTAATGGCACAGACGACTGGAAGCTTGCAGTTCTACAAATATTACTTAGTATTCATCCATACTATAAATATTCAGTTTGTGGGTTCAAATCCCGCTACTGGCACTAACTGACCATGTGCAAGTCACTTCACCAAAAGAGATGCAACAAATTGTATCTTAAATGTTGTAAGTCAACTTGGATAAAGGCATCAGTCAAAGAATAATATTATTTTTAGGTCACTGGAGCTGCTTACTATTGAACATGCTATACACAATTGTCCATGAGGAAAACATTCCTGCATTAGATCAATTCCTTCTTTTCCCGGTAACTTGGCTTTTGCTGAAGATCACAAAACAATTTTTTAGGAAAGTGTATTCTTTTGAATTTAAACGGTTAATCACTAGGAATGATGTGGAATTTGAGCATATCTATACTAATAAAAGGCAAAGCCCTCACTGACTGACTGACTGACTGACTCACTCACTCATTCATCACTAATTCTCCAACTTCCCGTGAAGGTAGAAGGCTGAAATTTGGCAGGCTCATTCCTTACAGCTCACTTACAAAAGTTAAGCAGGTTTCATTTCGAAATTCTACGCGTAATGGTCATAACTGGAAGCTGTTTTTCTCCATTTACTGTAATGGAGATGAGCGCGAAAGCCGTGGGGGCGGAGTTTCGTGTGACATCATCACGCCTCCCACGTAATCACGCAGTACGTAGAAAACCAGGAAGACCTCCAAAAAGCACTGAAGAAAACATGCATTATATAATTGAGAAGGCAGTGAAACAATAAGAAGCGAGCGAGTGACATACAACCATATTCATGAGTGATGCTACTACGGAAACAAAGCACGATGTAAACCTACACTTTAAATTAAGTTCATAGACAGGCTGCCACTGGCGTTTGTAATTTAGTGCCTGCTCATATAAGGCCGTCCGTCAGCGGCAATCCAATAGCAAACTGCCACTAAATATTCACGGGTGAAGGACTGTGCTTATGCAGAGGAAGATGAGATGGTCAGGGTGGTGTTTGGCACAAACTCAGCGAAACTGCGAGAGAAAGTTTTAAGTGCCGGGACTTCGGTAACATTAAATACAGCCATGGACATAGCACGACATGGCACCAGCACAGCTGGGAAACTTCGATGCAAGAACACCGAGCGGCTCACGTGAACTGACGCAGTGCACAGACAAAAAGCAACAGTTCCAAAGAGCGCTGAACAAAAACCGAATTACACAATTGAAAAGGCAGCAAAAAAATATGAAGCGTCTGATACATACAAGCATATTCATAAGTGCAGCTACTGCGGAAACAAAGCACACGGTGGAAAAAGTCAATGTCCCGCTAAAGGAAGACAGTGTAAAAAAAAAAACCCGTGCATGCAGTGTGTCAGGTCTCAGATAAAGAAGAAGACGAGCTGTTTATTGATGCAGTAAGAAACGAATCGATGAATGAAACCTGTTATCTTTACAACGATTGACAAACACGGAATGTAACTTGAACACAACACATCCTACAAATACGAACCTGATTGAAAGAAATAATGACAATCAAGTCCTTGATGACAGCAACACTCAATAACACTCACAAAACAATTACTGTATATTGACAGTCATGTTACGTTATTTTTAAAATGTTCCCTTTTCTTTTTCATAGCTTCTTTAACACACTACTTCTCCGCTGCGATACACGGGTATATATATATGTATATATACCCCGATCTATATACTCGAATAATGGATACTTTATTCGCCATCAATGATTGTTTTGGTAAAGCCATACTCAGTGTATTCATTAGATGAACGGTAAAAAAGTAAGAGCGAGGGGAGGGTGACTTATTGAGGCATGCAGGCAAAACCACAATAGCATGCGGGCTCGATGTACGAAAAAATATATCTTTTCAAGTTCTATTTAGTCCATATGTGTCAAACTCAAGGGCCACGGGCCACATCTGGCCCGGTGTGTAATTATATCCGGCCCGCGAGATCATTTTATATACTGTATTATTGTTATTAATGGCCCGGGTATATGAAGCGCTGGTAACACAATAAACTACAGATCCCATAATGCAGCGCTTCAGCTGCCTTGCCGAACACTTACCGCGTTAATCAAGTCTAGCTTATGATGCTGCAAGTTATTGCGAAGCTAGCCCACACGATGCTGAAGAGAAAAGTTGATTCTGAAAATAGAGCCTTTAAAAACCGATGGGGGGCTGAGTATATGTTTACTGACATTGCCGGTAAACCCGTGTCTCTCATTTGTGGAGCTAATGTGGCTGTAATTACAGAATTTAATCTAAGACGGCACTATGAGACTAAACATCAGGATAACCTGAAAGACCTGAATGCAATGCAGAAGATACAGAAAGCAGAAGAGTTAAAGAAGAATCTGACACTTCAGCAGACGTTTTTACCAGTGCACAATCACAAAGTGATTTCAAGTGAAGCTGCTTTTATGGGAGACACAAATGCACCAGTGCAACTTGCCCCACTTTCCCTGTTGCCAAGTAATGTTGAACCAATTCGGCACAACGGTGTTCCCAAATACGCACTTTGCTGATAAACTGAGCGCACTGAGTTCGCACGGCGCTTTGGTGACTTTGAAGAACAAAAAAAGAATTTTGACTTGTTTCGCAACCCATTTGCCGTCGATGTGAAAACTGCACTTGTGCAGATTCAGATGGAGGTGATTGAGCTGCAGTGTAATGGCACACTGAAGGCAAAGTACGATACTGCAGGGCCCGCACAGTTTATTCACTCCATTACCTCAGAAATGCTCCAGCTCCATCTACATGCGGCTCGAACCTTGTGCATGTTTGGTAGCACATATCTGTGTGAGAAGCTCTTCTCAGTGATGAAGACTAACAAAACAGCACACAGGAGTCGCCTCACTCATGAGCACCTGCAGTCCATCCTGAGAATCTCCACAACACAGAACCTCACACCAAACATAAACGAACTTGTTGCCAAAAAAAGATACCAGGCGTCCAGCTCTAAAATGACATATGAGCAAAGATAACTGAATGATTTGATTTGTTATTGCTGAAAAGAACACATTTTATTTATATTTCCAGGTTTTGTTATGCAGCATGTTCATATTTGAATTTGTATAATTTTGACAGGATATATTTTTATGGAGAGCAAAATCTTTTGGGATATTTAAAATCTAAGTTTATTTTTTATATAAAATTACATAAGAGTAAAGAAATTTGAATGTTTGTTCTTTTAACGTTTACTTTATTTCTAACTTGTATAATTTAGACAGGATATATTTTTATGGAGAGCAAAATATTATAAGTTATTTAAGGTTTGAGTTGATTTATTCAGGAATAATATTCCTGTCTGTTTTTACCTTTCCTACCAAAGATATTTCTGTCGACTAAATAAAAATTCCTTCTATTTAAAATTTAAATAGAACTTGAACAGATACGATAGTTCATAATATCCACGCAGACTTGCACGTAAGAGCGGGAGTCATCCGTTTTAACAAACAGCGTATTGCACTGATACGAAATAGCCTGCCCATTTAATTATTTAGGAATGGATAAATAAATTAAGATTTTGTACAAATAATGTTTTTCATTTTTCTTCCTTGATGGATTCTGCTGAGAGAGAGAGAGAGAGAGAGAGAGAGAGAGAGAGAGAGAGAGAGAG
>JANRMT010027041.1:113677462-113757906 GCA_026402145.1 Polypterus bichir lapradei
AGGACGTATACCGAGGTTCCACTGTGTATACATATATATAGCATTTTTAATGTAGATAGATCGTTTTGACCTGGTCATTTTAAAAGTAGCTCGCAAGCCGAAAAAGTGTGGGCACCCCTGACATAGATCATTGTAGACACGGAACACACATGAAATGCATGTGTTCCAAATAACAATATAGTATTTATAAAAGGTGCGATTTTGCTTGACGTCTCACTCTATACAACTCCAAGCAACTGACACGCAGGTAAACAGACTTGAGCTGAGAAAACTGTGCGCCGGTGGGGGATTTGATGGCAGACTGCTTGCTGCTTATCAACACATTTAAAGGACAAAAGGCGCTGACAGAGAGGTGAGAAGCAATTTAAGGTGGGACGGATCTACGAGTTTTTTCGTAGGCTCTGGTAATACTAGTGTTAATTTTGTGTTACTTGGGAATTAACTAAAAAGAAGCAAGCACTGGACAGTGAACTTGTAAAACATTACGTTTTAGGCATGCTTGAGGAAATCTTTGCTGCAGAAAAAAAAATTAAAGATGAGATTATTAAACGAGTGAAACAGTTACTGTACCCACGTCTGAATCATCTGTAGCATGCAGGGTTGAAATTCTGTATGAAGACTGTTTTTTGGCTCTTTTATCAGAACTGAAGTCAGCTGATCACATATGAATTGCAGTTGATGAGTCAATGTCACTGTTTATAAGATACTTCAATGCTGAAGTTTGAGGAAGTAATGTTGTGCCTTTTGCCCTTGAAAGTTCACACAACAGGCAAAGCTATTTTTGCTGCAGCGAAAGTTTTTTTTTTTTTTTTTTTTAAAAAAAATCATTGGAAATCAGTAAAATAAACCTCTTGGTTACTAATGGCAGTAGTTTGATGGTTGGTAAGGAGAAAGGCTTTGTCTAATGTTTAGCAGCTATTAATTTGAAGCTCTGTATAATTCGTTAATCTGTTTTGTGTGAGAAGTTGTCCTGCAAGATGAAAGGAACAGTGAATACAGTCACCAAAATTGTCAACCACATTCACTCTACTTTAAGCGTACAGCATCAACTTTTTAAAACGTTGCTGAAAGGCAGCAGAGCAGAGTACATGGAGCTTCTTCAGTATAATGATGTACAATGGCTGAGCAAGGGTCAGGTTTTAGAGTGTTTCTTTTAGCTGTCAAATGAAGTAATGCAATTTCTTTTAAATCAGAAATTTGCTACAGCAAAAGTGTTTTGTTTTTTTCATCCGCGATACAAAGTTCATGGCTTACATCACATTTCTATGTGTTATAACTAGCCACTTGAAACAAGCTAAATGTGCAACTGCAAGTACGTGGTGTACACATCAGGGAACTGTTTGAAAAAGTAACAGCATTTTGTGCAACCATGGACTTATTTCTAAATGATCTGAAGGGAAAAAGGTTACATTTTCTCACTTTACGTAATTTCGCAAGCTCTGTGAATTCGACTGCTTTTTCCATGATGGAGGCACTGCGTATCAGTCTCACAGAGAATTTCAAAACACGTTTTGAAAATTTAAAAATAAAGAGTGAATTGCTTTAATTTGTAAGAAACCTTTTCATTGTCACAGCATGCGGCTCATGTGCAGCTGTGGCCAAGAGTTTATTGCAGAGTAACGATTAGGCATCATTCCAGCTAGAGATCAATCAGTTAAAGAGTAACAGCGAGGTTAAAGCTAACTTGAACAAGAAGGAACTTTGTGCATTTTGGATGCAGTCTGTGTGGTAGTATACTAATTGCAAATGATTTGCAACATATATTTTGATCATGTTGGATCTTCCTACATCTGTGAGGCGTAATTTTCAACAATGAACCTCATTAAGAACCAGAGGTGCAACAGATTTACTGATGAGCATCTTAACTAGTGTATGCTGCTTACCTTGATCTCCCACAAGCCTGTCTTTAGCAAACTTACAATGGACAGACAGTGCCACCCGTCCCACTAATAAGGTGTGTATTACTTGTTTAGTTTAGTTTAGTAGTTTAACTTAAAATGTAATTATCTTTGGTGAACTTGCAGTTAATGTGAAAGAAATATCGTTCACTGTTAAAGCTGTTTCAGCATAATTAAAATTAACACACGATGTACTGGCCCCTGGCTCCCCAGTATTTTCTGGAATGACCCCCAGGTCCATCTTCAGTCATCTATCCATCCATTCTATTTGTTGCATCCTTCATTTGCGTAAAGCAAGCTCTCAGAACAGCCTAGAGCATAGAAGTTAGCATAATATTTATAAACATTGAGAAATAAATGTGTATTGACAAAAAAAAATGGTTGGTTTTCTTTTTTCTATAATGTCAGCAAATTTCAATAAAAACGATCAACACATTTTTTAAAGTTTTGGGGTACTAGTTTTTCCAATTGGGTTTGGGGGATTGGTTGCTTACCCCTAAATACTGATATCTATAACTTTAAAAATGTACTATACAAAACTCCAGAATTTCTTTCAGCAATACAAATTTGTCATGTGAAATCTTAATCTGTGGTGGCTACAATGTGAAACCTTCTTCCTCAGTGTGATTCAAACCGAACATAAACAGTACAGTATATAAAAAGGGCTTTGACCCAAAGACTAATCACAAGTAAAGCAAAAGGGGCTTGAAATCCCAATTGTGATCAGAAGGCAGTGAAGTTTAATAGTTAAGCTGTTGGAAATCATACATTTTAAATGTAACCCCCCAATTCTCATTTTGTGATTAGGAGTAACTGTTGTCTAGTGTTTAGTTCGGTTTCCTGACAGCTTCAGATTCCTTGGTTAATATTACAGCCTGGGTATTGTCTGTGGGAGTTTACATGTTGTCTTTTTATACTATTGGACTTTATTCATGCATTTTAGTTTGATTCCATATCCTAAAGATGTAAAGGGTTGGTTAATTGTTGAATATAAACTGCCCCAATATGCATATACATGCTCTACATTGAAGTTTTTCTACTGTCAAGATAGGCCCTAGCAGAAAATGAATTAATAAATGAGGCAGATAACTGTGTTATTTCCTACTTATCAATTTCACTATTATTTCTATGTTGTTTTCTTATGAGGTGATATTCTAATCAAAAACCAAAGAAGTAGAATACACCTCAACAAAGTCCTTAAGTGACTTACCTCATTGGCAGTATTAAGAGTCCCCACTATCCTGATGAATGAAGCAGGCTGTCTTTCAAACGTTAAGGTCTGCCACGATCTATATTTGAAAAATAAAAAAGACCACTGAGTAAAATTCAGACTATGAAAATACAAAGAGAAATTCATAATAATCAAATGTCTAAAGAATATCTAATCAAATATCAAACAGCTTACTTAACAAGTAAAACAAGCCATAAACAGCACAAAATGAATGAATAATAAAGTATACCATTTGACCAAAGCAGTATACACAGTATTAATTTTTCTTGAGGTTCAACAAGCTTTTAAACACGTATTCATAGGTAGCTAGTGGTCAAACAAAAAGAGGTGGAAAATTAAGGTACAGTGTGAAGACATATACAGTATAAAACTGGTTGCCAGGCCATAGGTCTTAGCGGTGTAGTTGCCGGTCCAGAGGATGGGGCTGGCCGTTACTATATATGTTAATTATACAGTTAGGTCCATAAATATTTGGACAGAGACAACTTTTTTCTAATTTTGGTTCTGTACATTACCACAATGAATTTTAAATGAAACAACTCAGATGCAGTTGAAGTGCAGACTTTCAGCTTTAATTTAGTGGGTTGAAGAAAAAGACTGTATAAAATTGTGAGGCAACTAAAGCATTTTTTTAACACAATCCCTTCATTTCAGAAGCTCAAAGGTAATTGGACAATTGACTTGAAGGCAATTTCTTGGGCAGGTGTAGGCAAGTCCGTTGTTATGTCATTATCAATTAAGCAAATAGAAGACCTGGAGTTGATTTGAGGTGTGGTGCTTGCATGTGGAAGATTTTGCTGTGAATAGACAACATGAAGTCAAAGGAGCTCTTCATGCAGGTGAAAGAAGCCATCCTTAAGCTGCGAAAACAGAAAAAACCCATCTGAGAAATTGCTACAATATTACGAGTGGCAAAATCTACAGTTTGGTACATCCTGAGAAAGAAAGTAGGCACTGGTGAACTCAGCAACGCAAAAAGACCTGGACGTCCACGGAAGACAACAGTGGTGGATGATTGCAGAATCATTTCCATGGTGAAGAGAAACCCCTTCACAACAACCAACCAAGTGAACAACACTCTCCAGGGGGTAGGCGTATCGATATCCAAGTCTACCATAAAGAGAAGAATGCATGAAAGTAAACACAGAGGGTGCACTGCAAGGTGCAAGCCACTCATAAGCCTCAAGAATAGATAGGCTAGATTGAGAACATCTAAAAAAGCCAGCACAGATCTAGAAAAACATTCTTTGGACAGATGAAACCAAGATCAACCTCTACCAGAATGATGGCAAGAAAAAAGTATGGAAAAGGCGTAGAACAGCTCATTAAAAGGTGTCTGATCTACAGGAGTTAGAATTTGGACTTAAAAATACAATGTATATGAATATACAATATATGCATGCTTTTGTATGCATGATGTTTCCTTGTTCATATTGAACATTTTCATACTATATTTGTTATTGCCATAAAGAGTGCAAAGTTCATAAGCAGAAGGTGGTCATTAAGGAGAAACTGAAATTAATTGAATAAGTAAAGGTATTTTTTTAGTTATGCATTTTTATGTGTTTGCTTGTATTTGCTACTATAAAATTAGATACCAATAACACCTGATGGAAAAGGGTAGGGTTTAGATGCAAAGAATCATAAATGGCAATGATGCAAGGTGAAGTAACTTAATATTTAAAAAATCATTTAATCTTGTTAAAGTGTTGGCTTAAATCAGACACCTCCTTTGTGCTGTGTGGTCTAGTAGCTGAAGAGCTGGACTGCAAACCACAAAGTCTAAAGAGATATGTGAAATGCATGAAACCACATGATAGAAATAACTCTTTTAAGTTCGACTTGAATGTCATGTCTACAACCTCAACTGTACAACTGCTTTACAAGATGGATAAGTGGATGGAATATAATAAATCAAAATTAAATCACAGCCTACATTTACATTAATCAAATAGATAAAAGGTACAAATTAGTTTTGCTTAGATTGCAACAACAACTATTTATTGTACAGCCCAAAATCCGGAGTGCCGCAATAGACATTAATATGCCCTGTTTTTTCACAGCCCCCCCAAGCGCCTTGATTCCTTAAAAAGACAAGAAAAAATTTCCCAAAAAATACCCTTGCAGGGAAAACAAAATGGAAGAAATCTTTAGAAATGCAATTTAGAGACAGGCCCCTTTCCAGGTAGGTTGGGCATGCAATGGGTGTCAAAAATGGGGTGAATACAATATACAAAACAGAACACAAGTAATCCTCTTCACAGACCTAGATGGCCCATCTATCAATGCCACAGATTAGATCCCAATCTTCATCAAAATGTTGGCGATTAAATGATGAAAAAGCCATGTGTACGTGCTCCATTAGAACACACCATACCATCAACTTACCAGGTATCCCTGGCAAATTACTCTAAGAGGCTTTACATTATGTAAAAAAAAAGTAAATTAGGTCTTCCAAAATTTACAAACAATTGAATAATCAAATGAAAAACTAATCCTTAAAGAGAATGGAGGATGCATAAATCATAAAGTATAACCAAGACCGAGACATTTTATGAGAATGAAAAGGATTTTGCATCTTTTGGAAACAGTAAGTTGAAGAATGTTATTTGATGTAAACAATCTGGTTGTTCTGCATAAATTAGATTTAATCAGGTATGCATATGAACAGATCTGAAAATAAAGTATACCAAGATCATTTAACGGCTTTCGGCAACGGAAATGAATCTTCCTAAAATACATCCAATTCAGGCTTCTTTCTAAAATGTATAAACTGGGAATCCATTAGCTATACAAATTAGAGAGCAGGCACCCACCATAAGTCACTATATCAGCTGAAGCAATTACTTGTTCAGTTGCATTCAAATTGTATAAACATTTCTTTGTTTAAAAACTACTCTGCTAAATATTTAAGGCATTTACCATGAAAGATGAAATACAAATGTTTTTTTTTCCCTAACCTGAAAATCAAATACAATTATGGTGTTTCTATATATCTCTGAAATCCTGCATGCTTAAGTAAAAAGAAAGCTGAAGTAGAAGGATTTTGTCTGGCAATGCACACACATTCCGAAGCTGTAACAACACAGCTTAACACAGACAGCAGCGCTCCTCTGTTTCCACATAAGGAATAGCAGCTGAGACTGCAGCACAATAATTAGAGTGTGATTGATAGTCAGAGAGCTGAAATTTGAATGAGCATGGGGAGTCCCATGCTGATGCTGCCATCTGCTGCTCTGCTGAACCACTGAGTTGCCATGTGCGCTTCTGTGTCTGTAAACCAGCCAAAAGTAAACTGTGTGAATCCATTACAAGAAGGACACTTGGTACAGTCATATGTGCAGCTCTGAAAGAGGTATACATTTAGGAGAACAGAGTTACAAAACACACTGCCACCTTTTTAACATTATATTTTAAAGGAGCAGGTTCTACACCAGTCTAAATTCTCAAAGTGTGTATACCAGCATACTAATAAACAAAGGAAGTAAATTTCTCATCAAATTCTAAGATGCTGCTTAGTCTACTTACTTTTATTTTCCTGCATTTAGAAATTTTCAGCATTTTTTTCCCCCAAGTCTGGACCAAAATATTCAAATGGATCCTAAAAATAAGTTGTTATATTTATTAAAATGATTAGGTTTGTATTTTTATTGTGCTACTAAGTATGCTGTAGTAGCTAAGGAACAGGAGAATACAAAAGGGCAATGTGTGATCCCTAAAGAAGTTTCACAGCCTATAGGTGCTGTAACGATATTAACATGTTTTGCTGAAATGTATATGTTCAGAGCTTTGGCAGGTTGCTAATTAAAAAATAAATCAAACAAATTAAAGTATGTTAGTTTCTAGCATATCCACAAGCCATTAGTGACTTACAAAACAGCAACAGTGATGACGCAGGTATACATAAAATATACAGAAATATAGCTAAGAAGAACAATCTGGAGTTACAGCAAATTGGAAAAAAGTAGGTTAATCCTTGCAGGGTGAATGGCATATTGCTCTAAGGGAGACCTTTGTCAAGCATATCACAGAAAAACTAATTAGACTTGTCAGTGGGTTACAAGGTGGAAGCTGTGACGGCAGACTGAAAGATTTTGACCTCTCATGTGGTTTCGACTGCCACAGAGTGGAAGTAGAGACCATCCTGGGGTATAAATGAAAATGCTTGCTGCCATCTTCTTTACAACTAGAGTACAGAACCTTAAGCAGCTTTAAACCTTCTCATTCTGCTGTATAGTCACTGGGTATGGTGCCACATTTGGCATGCTGAGCTGCAAATTTCCTCAGGGCAGTGAGCGATGCAGTCTGAAATGCCCACCTGGTTCTTTTTTTTTTTTTTTTTTTTTAACTGCTGGATAGCTGCCACGTCCTCGGCCTGTGCTGCAAGCCCCAAAAGCATTTCACTAACTGATGATTAGTATTCTGGAAACAAACTTGCCTCTTATGTGCCTGTCATATTTAATTATATTTTAAACATACTCAACTTCATTTACTGCATCTAACCACTGTGGAAAACTTAGTGCTTGTGTGTTGTGGCCTTAGTTGCACTCTATATATGTTGATTAGTCGATTCCATTGCCTCTCTGTTTATCTTAAGAAATGCATGCATTTGACCACAGTGTTCAAGGGAATACGAATTAATGGTGGATTATAAAGACTCAAAGTGCAATTGTTTATATCCAAAAGATAACAGTTAGTGCATGCATAAAGAGAATAAAACAACAGACTAACCATAATTGCTTTCTGGAAAAGTTGTGCTGAGTTACCTTTCTCTTCCTTTAGCCTTAATTATACCATTACACAAGTGGTCATATACATCATAAAAATGGTAATTTAAACATGTTAAAGTAGCAGCTACAATGCAGTACGAAACATTTAAAACAACAAAAAAGTACTTTTCAAATAATAGCTATTTCTTTTAGTATTATTCCAATACAACATTTCATCATGATTCTACTTGTGAGAAAGTTTAACAGTAGATTTTAAAAATAAGTGTATAGCTTGTTTTCTGGCAGTTGCTAATCTCAGTTTCTGGGAATGACTACACTACCAAAGATTTACAACATCTCAGTTTTTCCAGTTTTCTTTAAATTTAATCAGATGAAATGCAATATATAACCTAAAAAGGTGAAAAGGTAAGTAGTAAGCTGCCAAAGATTTAAACTTAAAGTTTAGGTTAGCAAAAACTGAAAAAAGAATGACATATCAAAATATTACAAATGGGCATTCTTCAGGGAACCTCACAGCACAACAGCTTCAAGCACAACTTAACAGAGGTCCAATAAAAACAAGTCTCAGTTTCTACTGTGAAGAGAAGACTTTGTCCAGTAGTCCACAGCTGGTATTTCAAGGCCCTTTTTTGTCCTGTAAGGAATGGCTTTCGTTATGACACTTGCCCTGTCAAACTTGTTTTTTTTTTCGACCACTGTTAAGCTGTGCTTGAAGTGCCTGTCACCCAAGCTGGTGACCCTCAGAATCTTCTCTTCTGACTGCATTGTGATTTTGGATCTCATCTCTTCCTATCAAAGTTTCTTCTAGTTTCCAATTCCCTTTGGATTGTGTAGGACACCGCACTCACTGAGACTTTTGTGCGATTTCTCTAAACGAATGGCTAACACTTCTAAGGGTAATGATGCTGTCAATTTGTCACTTGCCGTTTTCTTGCAGTTATCACTAGAATATTATCCAAGTAGTACTTCAGAGTGTTGTTCCAACTGTGCTTTACTGTAAAACAGAGGGTTTTCAAGTAATCAACAGAAGTTGGAACACCTATGCAAATTGTTTGCGTCAACTTTCAAGGCTTTTTACTTTAATTGCTGCGGAACACCTGTAGTTTTGTAAGCCTGAAGAATACCCATTTATAATATTCTGAAATTTCCCTTATTGTCAGTTTTTACTAACCCTAAACTTTAAACTTAAACCTCTGGCAGTTTATTCCTTATCTTTTTATCATTTTAGGTCAGTCATTGCATTTCAACTGATTAAATTTGAAGAAAAACTGGAAAAACTGAAGTGTTCTAAAACTTTTGATCAGTAGTGTAAATAAAAATTAAAAATAGATACATACCCCAAAAAAAAAAAAAAAAATACAAAATTTTTTTTTCTGCACTCTAGGTCTGCCTCTCACACTCATACCACACTTTCAACAAAGATGTAAAATGAGATCTTGAGGCAGAGTTTCATATTTTAACAGTTAAACCAGGCATACACAGGCCACCATATAGCAGTTAGTTTATTGCATAAAACTAGTCTGTGAACAATCTGCTATGGAACATTTGGGTGATGCTAACTGAGCCAGCCTTAAACTAGGAATTATATTTTTTATTTTAGTTTTTAGGTGTTCTAATAATGTGCTCTCTGAAAGGAAAATTATTATCTGATAATGTATTAACTAGAAAACTTTTTTTTAAATGAGCATGATTTGGTTGAAGGCAGCTGAACACCAGCTGCTTCTTCTAGGTTTTATACTCTCAAGCTTATTATTATAAGTTGTTTTAAAAAAATAAGTTTACATTACAGAGTAAACCTGAAACAATAGTATGATCAGGTAATGTCACAGATATCCACACTTTACAATGTCCAAAAAAATCTTCTGAGAAAAGAGTAGAATCATAGAAAATACTGGAACTGAGAATTTAGACATTAAGCAGAACCAAAAAACTAAGCAGTTAATCTAAAATAAGTAAACAAACCATTTTCTAATCTGAGAATTCTACACACAACAGAATAATGTATAATACTCTGTTTAGTGACTTACAGAGTCTCTCATGGACAAAGAAGAAGACGCAAAATCCAAAAAAGGGGCTGCCATAAACATATTTATAAAATTAATTAACAAACAATTCCCAATATCGTCATGGATAATTTATTATCTGAGACAAACTGATGTACATATTTAATTTCTCAGGACTTGAATCAATGATAGTTTTATTAGGATAACTTTTCCTCGCAAAACAGAAACACAGAGCCCAGTCAATAACTCACAAACAATAAATAATGGTGTAGGTGCATGCCTGTTAATTTCTGAGGTCAACCATTACTGCACAGCTTCTACTTTCTAGCAAAGTTTTATTTAATAAGTAAAGTGCAAAAAGATTCACCCTTGGTGCAGTGACTCTTGAATTCAGCAATTCTGAAAATTGACACTCTTTTCTGTATTTTGTGTCAGCCAGATGTTTCATTTCTTGCGTGGATATCAAATAGGACTAGCTATGGCATTTTTTACAAGATCACTTCAAGACATACCCAGACTTATGGTAAATGACTCAAGTCTCATTATTCAAACATTGTGTCAAAAGTCAAAGCAAAAAAGGATTAGGATTTCAAATTATATGTTTCGAGCTACAATCACGGTTATGAAGTTAGTATCAGGATGTATTAAAAACTTGTGTCTACTATGAACTCACATGGGACAAATATGTGATTACATTAGGCTTTTTTATAAAAAAAAAGTCATTACACCTTATTCAGAGACAGGTGAATATTTATGTAAGCTCAATATTGCAATGTCACTGAACAAATCATATCAGCCAGGGATGAGTCACCAAAAGAATGAGCTGCCATGACATCATCAATAGCACAAGTGCCTGTAAACAGGCAACTCTGCACAGTCGCACATGCTTTTTCCAACTAAAAATGCAGCTACAAATTTCATGATAGCGAAGATCCATTTAAA
The DNA here is from genome assembly GCA_026402145.1 of Polypterus bichir lapradei. NCBI lineage: Eukaryota > Metazoa > Chordata > Cladistia > Polypteriformes > Polypteridae > Polypterus > Polypterus bichir. Next base: position 113,688,267 of record JANRMT010027041.1, read on the forward strand.
TTGGGTTTCCGCATCAGAGGGAAATGTAAAAAAAACTATGCATCTTGTTTTACTTAATAGAAGCTCAATATAAAGGTACACAATGATGTCCAGTTGTACAGCTATGTGTACACTTGAATTTCTTTTTTCTCTGACATTCTTGCCACTGAACAAAAATCACAACTGCAGTATGGACAAAGGAAGTGACTAAGTTGGCTGAGGTTTCACTGGAAGTATGTCAGCACTACCGTGTGCATATAACCTATTACATAGTTCTCAATGGATCAATCTCACCTGATAACAGAAACACACAACATATTTTCCTTTGTAAATGTCTTTCCTGCAGAGGACATTTAACAACTTTAAAGGTTACCTCCGGTAGCGCTGACTTGAACTAAAATTTTATAAATTAGTTTCTGCCTCTTATTCTCTGCTATGTGTTGTTATTAAGCAAGGTTAGATGTCATTTTTGTTAGAAAATTACTAAAAATGATTAATCCTAATATGTAAAGCTCTTGCCCAGCCGGGATGCCTGGAGGATGGAAGGACCGGGAGAAAGACAATTCCTCCCCCGGGGTCACGGAATTGGAGCTTGGAAGTTCAACCCTGTTGGGGCCCATGGCCAACGCCAAGGGGCACCTGGACAATTGTGGAGCCCTGGACGGCAGCACATCTGCCAGAAGAAGATCTGGGGACACCCAGAGTGCTTCCGGGTGTCCAGGCAGCACCTCTGCCACACCAGGAAGTGCCGCCGGATGATCTTCAGGGAGCACATGGAGCACTTCCAGGGGCAATATAAAAGGGGCAGCCTCAATCCATTCGGAGACCTGGAGTCGGGAGGTGGAGGACAGAACTTGCGAGGAGAGGAGTGGAAGCAGCAGAGAGAGAGGAAGAAAAAGAAAAGAAGAAAGGACTGAGCAGTGATTGCTGGGGATTGTACACTGTGTGCTATAAAGGAAAAAAGAAATAAAAACGTGTGCTTTTGGGATTTGTGTGTCTCGGTATCTGTCTGTGCCAGGACTGATTTTCCACACTGTATAACTGAAACAGAGTGCATTCAGTTTTTTATATCACAATATAGTGGTAATACAGACTGTTATCATTTAAAACATGACTAGAAAAGATGCCATCACTTAGCTACAAGCTAACTAAATAACTCACTGAACATCACTTGTCTGAAAAGTTTATTCCCATGTAGAGAATGTTTTACCATTTTCACTGTTTTATTTAAAACAAAACATGCACATATTGGGAATATACATATACAGTGGAACCTTGGTTCATGAACGTCTCTGAACACGTACAAATCGGATTACGACCAAAAAGTTTGCCAAACTTTTGCATCTATTCACGACCATACACTCGGTTGACAAACAAGCCAATTTCCGTTCCGGTTTGTACACGCCGATGATTTCTGCACGTCTTCAGTCTCTCCCTGTGCATTCGCTGTGAAGTCTTTGTGCTCTATTTCGTTTCCCTTCCGGTTCATATGCGCCAATGATTTCTGCATGTGTTCAATCTCTCCCTGTAGAGGGACTCTCCCTCAAAACTGTAACCTCCTCTCAACCCAGATTCCTCCTGTGGTATAGCGGTTCCACAGCTCCCGTCAAAAAGGCGAGTTTTAATAAATAATCACCGCACTCGCGGCTTAGCGAGGGAGCGTGGTGGTGGTGTGTGGCTGAAGCGGTTCCTGATGAGTTTGTGATGTGGGCGTTTCTCACCTACACACAGGTGAGAAGCGTTCCGCATCCGTAATTGTTCCCAGGAGCTGCTAATTGCCACGACTATCATCTCTCTTCACAAATAGAAGCGCAAGTCGGCTAAAGGGAAAAAGAAGAGAACAGGAAAGAACGGGAGGTTGCAGGAGAAGGTAGGAAGCAGGAGGAGAACGCTGGTGCAGGAGAGAAAGCAAGAGAAAGAGATAGAGCGAGAGAGAGAGAGCGCAGGCTCGCGTGCAGCTGAGCAGGGAGCCTGGGTGTTTGTCTCAGTGTTATTCAATGTTTTTACATTTAGTTTACCATTACACTGTGCATTCTATGGTATAATTAACTATTTTTGTGCTTAAAAATCTTTACAAAAAATACATTTACATACAATTCGTACGGTCTGGAATGTATTAATTGTATTTACATACAATCTTTTGTGGGAAATTACTTCGGGTCACAACCAAATTGGGTTACGACCAGAGTTTTGGAACGAACTATGGTCGTGACCCGAGGCTCCACTGTATATACATACATTATATATATAAATATATGTATTTTGGCGTACGGCTGGGGTCCATGACTGGCTCAGGGGGAGCAGCCATGGACACTACAATACCTCCCCCTGGACGCTAGATGGCCGCCTCCCTGGGTAGGAGCAGTGCCTCAGTTTCCTACAGAGCTCCATGGGAACTGGAGTTGGGGGCAGCCCTGTTGGGTCCCGCAGGTGCTGCTAGGGGGGGCTGCAGCTGGAACTCCTGAGCCCTTGTGGTCATTGTTTTCACCACACCCAGATGTGCAGCTGGAACTCCGCAATCAAACATCTGGAGCACTTCCGGGTGAACTATAAAAGGGGCTAGCAGCCACCACTTGAGGGCCAGAGTCAGGAGGAGGAGGAGGACAAAGCTTGGAGGAGTGGTGGTGAAAGAGAAAGAGTGTGGTGTGTTTTTGGTGGTGCTTTACAACACTTGGGACTGTGTTGTGCCTGTGGAGATTATGGGGAAGACGTGCCCCACAGGTGAAGAAAAATAAAAGTTTTTTTTATTTTATACGTGTCTCCAGTGTGAATCTGTGTCGGGTTGGGTGTTTATATAACGCCTTTTCACTATATATATATATATATATATATGTATATATATATATATATATATATATATATTGGTCTATGGCCGGCTTGTCATCCCGGCCAATACCCCCAGGCCGCCAGATGGAGCTCTCCCTGCAGCATGGAGGTGCCCCGGATACCAGCAGGGAATCATGGATTATGGAATTTTCCCATACAAACCTGCTGGATACCCCAGGGGCCAACAGAGGACGCTGCAGGGAGGCCCAGAGAATCACATGTGCCCTATAACCTGGAAGTGCGTCATAGGCAAAGCGACAGCGGACGTGATGTGCTTCTGGGGTGAAGAAAAAGGACTTTTTATCTGACCCGGAAGTAAAAAGGAATCATTGACTGTGGGAACACCTCCGGGTCAGGGAATATAAAAGACTGAGAAAAGACACCAGAGCGTTAAGGTGGGCTGGGTGGAAGGGTGGCAACGCGTCTGGGAGTGGTGGAGAGTTTATTTATTAGTTATTGTATTGTATTTGATGAGTATTGTGGATAGGAGGGTGCTTTGTGCACTGTTGTTTAATAAAAAGTCAAATATTTGGACTTTTATCTGGTGTCTGCCATCTTGGACAAGGGTTCAAGGGAGCGATACCGCCCTCTATCTGTCACTATATATCATATATATATATATGAAATGTAAAATAGTATAGGAGGCAAAAAAATTCAATCTGTTGAATGTCAATTGAGCTGGCACTTTTCAATCACAAGGAAAATGGTGTACCCAGTTGAAGAGTTCAGCTTTAATGTCACATACAGTACAGCCAAAACATGCAAAAACAGAAAACCCCCTGGGGAATTTTTGCTATCTACACTTTTTCTTTTAACTTTTTTTTTTTTTTTAACTTTTGCTTGTATAGAATGGTAACCTAATTTAAATAGAAGTTGAAAATTTTTTCATGTCATATATTGTAACCTCTAAGGTGTACTCAGAAAATCAACACAGAAAAAACACCTTAAAAGATATAGTATATTGCTATTCTTTTTTATTTAAAATGCTAAGATGTTTTTCCAAAAGGGAATTTGTTTTTAATATAAAGATCCATAAAAAAGAAATAAGTTCCAATACTTAAACACAGTGTGTTAGTTAATGATGACTGAAATAGATATATTTTGCATAGGATCAATCAACAATAGCATCTCAGATTTAAAGTGCTTCCTACATTCGCACCTGTGATGAACGGCCGGCAGTTCAGCCCGGCTGATACATCCAGGACTCTAGATGGCATCTTCCCTGCAGCATAGAGATGCCCCAGATTCCCGCAGGGCATCATGGGAGATGGAGTTTGGCTTCACAACCCTGCTGGGTACCATAGGTGCCACCGTGTGACACTGCAGGGATTTTTATTTTCCCTATAGCCTGGAAGTACTCCCAAGTCACGAGGATGGAAGAACAGAAGTACTTCTAGGCTGAAGAAAAATGTAATTCTCCATCTGACCTGAAAGTGCTGACAAGTCACGTGAACAGAAGAGGAGAAGCACTTCCGGGTCAAGGACTATGTAAAGGACTGGTGGAGACCCATCGAGAGAACCGGGGATGGGAGGGAGTGCTGGGAAGACAGGAGGATATTTATTATACCATTGTGATTATTGATTTGTTTATTGTGGTGGTGGAGGTGTTTGAAAAGCACATTATATTAAGAAAAGAAGAAAATAAAATATTTGCTGGTGCTTTTACCTGGTGTCTTGGGTGTTTGTCTGTGGGGTTTGAGGAGCAATAGCGCCCTCTAGTGTCACACACCATATTTAAAATCAAATGTTGCGTTAATGGTAAATTAGCAATAATGTAACTGCAGGGCATGACACATAGTAAAAAGTTTGAACAGTATTTTCTTTTCTAAGCTAACAAAACTGTACCTGCTCGGCTACTTCCTGTTTCTTCTATCATATTAAAAGTAGAAATATTTGCAGCCTACTCCTCTTGCCAAAAAAACAAGGGTCTAAGATCCAGCTACTTTACTTTGCTCCTCCACAGGACCTGGCCAAGGCTCAAAACCACCTTTGACTACATTTCTCAAATAAGAATAGTCTGAATTTCACTTGCAGGTATCCAAGCTAAAGAAGCCAGCCGGCGTGACATTTAAATTAACTGCTGATGCCTTACTTTTTATTTGCACAATATTATTCATTGAAAAGAACAATCTTGCAGACATTACAAAGACAAGTACGGCATGGAAAAAAACATGGAAGAAATATAAACTGTAAGTGTTAAAAATACACCTTATTAAAAAAAAAAAAACTCTTTCAGAAAAGGGTTCCATTTGACAAATTAGCTAGCAATTTCTTACAATAATTTATATTTGTTAATATGTTTTATGTATGAATGAGTCTACAGTTTAATGTCTGAATTTAAAACTAATTGGTTGATAAAATGACTCTTATTCCTTAAATTACCAAAAAGACTCCAGTTAACGTAAAGAATGTTTGAATGATCCTGTGGTACAACAGAACCAAATTTAGATGTAATATTTATTTTCCAAGTGAATCCTTTCTTGATGTATTTTAACATCCATTCGTCTCTTGGATATTGAGGTATTGGCTACATGACTACGAAAAGAAACTTTTTCATTAGTTGTACTTCCTAACCTTGTATCTCTCCTATTATAATACAAAACACTCAAATATTACAGCTAGAACACACAGATAACAATTAACATAAAGGATTCACAGAGCATGAGAAAAAGTCCTTTAAGTGTCCATCAGTAGAATTGCGGTTTTCTGTTAATGTATGTTATTGCAAGGGTTATGCTGAGCCACACCTCAATTCAGGGAAACATATATGACCCACTGCATTCTCACACAGACATGTTAGGCCCTCTTCAAAATTCACCATAAAAGGGTAAAAGGATCCTTTATGCTGCCAAGTCCTTTTGCCTTATTTAAAATATGAACCCAAGGTCACCTGACGTCTTCTAAAGGTAGCATCGTTTTTCCGTTAATATAAGTAACCTTTTTTCTGGCACTGTTTCTTGCCTCCACTTTCCTTTGCTACTGCACCTTCACCTTTTTAGGTATGGTTAGCCTTTCATGTTTTTAATATTCATTTGGCCATTTGATTTAGGTGCTCCTTCCCAGGTAATCCATAGGTTTTTAATACCAATTCAGATTCTTTACTATTTACAGTGCATCCGGAAAGTATTCACAGCGCATCACTTTTTCCACATTTTGTTATGTTACAGCCTTATTCTAAAATGGATTAAATTCATTTTTTCCTCAGAATTCCACACACAACACCCCACAATGACAACATGAAAAAAGTTTACTTGAGATTTTTGAAAATTTATTAAAAATAAAAAAAAATGAGAAAGCACATGTACATAAGTATTCACAGCCTTTGCCATGAAGCTCAAAATTGAGCTCAGGTGCATCCTGTTTCCCCTGATCATCCTTGAGATATTTCTGCAGCTTAATTGGAGTCCACCTGTGGTAAATTCAGTTGACTGGACATGATTTGTTAAGGCACACACCTGTCTATATAAGGTCCCACAGTTGACAGTTCATGTCAGAGCACAAACCAAGCATGAAGTCAAAGGAATTGTCTGTAGACCTCCGAGAGAGGATTGTCTCGAGGCACAAATCTGGGGAAGGTTACAGAAAAATTTCTGCTGCTTTGAAGGTACCAATGAGCACAGTGGCCTCCATCATCCGTAAGTGGAAGAAGTTTGAAACCACCAGGACTCCTCCTAGAGCTGGCCGGCCATCTAAACTGAGCGATCGGGGGAGAAGGGCCTTAGTTAGGGAGGTGACCAAGAACCCGATGGTCACTCTGTCAGAGCTCCAGAGGTCATCTGTGGAGAGAGGAGAACCTTCCAGAAGGACAACCATCTCTGTAGAAATCCACCAATCAGGCCTGTATGGTAGAGTGGCCAGACGGAAGCCACTCCTTAGTAAAAGGCACATGGCAGCATGCCTGGAGTTTGCCAAAAGGCACCTGAAGGACTCTCAGACCATGAGAAACAAAATTCTCTGGTCTGATGAGACGAAGATTGAACTCTTTGGTGTGAATGGCAGGCGTCATGTTTGGAGGAAACCAGCCACTGCTCATCACCAGGCCAATATCATCCCTACAGTGAAGCATGGTGGTGGCAGCATCATGCTGTGGGGATGTTTTTCAGCAGCAGGAACTGGGAGACTAGTCAGGATAAAGCGAAAGATGACTGCAGCAATGTACAGAGACATCCTGGATGAAAACCTGCTCCAGAGCGCTCTTGACCTCAGACTGGGGCGACGTTCATCTTTCAGCAGGACAACGACCCTAAGCACACAACCAAGATATCAAAGGAGTGGCTTCAGGACAACTCTGTGAATGTCCTTGAGTGGCCCAGCCAGAGCCTAGACTTGAAGCCGATTGAACATCTCTGGAGAGATCTTAAAATGGCTGTGCACCGACACTTCCCATCCAACCTGATGGAGCTTGAGAGGTGCTTCAAAGAGGAATGGGCGAAACTGGCCAAGGATAGGTGTGCCAAGCTGGTGGCATCATATTCAAAAAGACTTGAGGCTGTAATTGCTGCCAAAGGTGCATCGAGAAAGTATTGAGCAAAGGCTGTGAATACTTATGTACATGTGATTTCTCAGTTTTTTTTTTATTTTTAATAAATTTGCAAAAACCTCAAGTAAACTTTTTTCACGTTTTCATTATGGGGTGTTGTATGTAGAATTCTGAGGAAAAAAAATGAATTTAATCCATTTTGGAATAAGGCTGTAACATAACAAAATGTGGAAAAAGTGATGCGCTGTGAATACTTTTCGGGATGCACTGTACAGTAATGATGAAAAGGTACAAGCAGACAATGCTATTAAACACACATGACGACCGTTATAATATCACACTTTTTCATGTGGTACTTAGACTAAACTGGGAGGAGTTTAAATACAGCCTCTACATAATTACCAATGGTTTATCTCATTTAAAATTTTGGAAACATAAAAAAAAAAAAAATCAGTTCCAGCAAGTTCAGGGGAATACAAATACAGAAAAAGGTCAAAATTCTAGATTAAAACATTGTTCCTCTATTCTATCCAAGTCCTGGCTTGTTGTGTCAGAGGGATTTATAATTCAAGGCTCGTTGGAGCATTTTTTTGTTTACTGTTTTGAGTCTGAGTATCATATCCATATATTGAATACACTAAAGTACAAGTAAACAAAGATATTGATCTTTCCCATTCTTAGATTTTAAAATGCACACCATTATGGCGTGTTGTTCATAATTTGCAGCTTATCTATACTGATGTTCCTATCAACTACTTGCTTAAGCAATGTAATGCTCTGTATGTCACTATCAGCTCCAAAATAATTTATACATACTCATTTCATCAGTGGTACACTTGACTGAATTTCTGGACAAATATTAGACCTGCTCTCCATTTTTAGTATTGGCTATTTAGGATAGGCAAGCAACAGTTAATGATGGAGCAACGCTTAAGACAGGCTACAGAATTTGCCAGAATAAACAAGACAATGACTGATTCCATTACAGAAAATTAATGTTGTTTATTTACTTTATTCATAAAGCACATTTAGAGCAACCATTGTTGACCAATATTCTGCTCATTTAAATATATAAAGATAAAAAGAACTGCATTCCACAACATAATAAAATGAAATAAATGACATACAACACAATAATAATAAAAAAAAAAAAAACAACATTAAATGAACCAATTCTAATCAAAAGCCAAAGATAAAATGTGTTTTCAGCATGGATTTAAAAATGGTCATAGCTGTTTTAGACCTGACTTGAGCATATAGTCTTGAGCAAAGCCTTGGGGTGGCTGTTGCAAAAGCACACTCACCTTTACAATTTAGTCAAGCCCCCTGTACCGCTAACAGTGTCTGATCAGAGTAGTTAAGTATAAATGGTTGGAAATATAGAAGCATACTAATCCATTTAGACACTTAAAATGGAAGCAATAGCACCTCAAAATGAACTCTGTAATGGACCAGATACCAATGACAGGAGATTAATATTGGAGAAACGCATTCAAGTTTACGTGTGCCAGACAAAAGCCTAGCAGTAGTGTCCTAGACCAAATGTAGACAAGAAAATGATTAGTGGGTAACTCCAGCATAACACAAATTACAGTAATCCTGTTGCAAGGAAATAAAGGCATGAGTCACCTTTCCAAGATCTGCAACAAACAAAAAATGAAGTCTTAGCTAAAATTAGTAGCTGAGGAAAAAAACAGGCCTCAACAACAGAATTCATGTGTTTATCTAATTTGAGGTTACTATCAAATCTAACACCTAAGTTCCTAGCACAGGATTTATTATATGGTGCAAGTGAACACAATCAGAGGCACTGTAAAGATCAGAGAGCCCAAACATCGCCATCTCAGTTTTCTTTATATTAAAATAGAGAACATTTAAAAACACCCAAAATGTTATGTTTTCCACACAGTCCAATAAGTACTTAAGGGAGTGACCCTGTTTCAAAGGTAAATACATCTATGTGTCATCAGTATTAACAGTGAAAAGAGATAACAGTTTAGACACTGCAAAAAAAGTATCTATTACTCATTTATTCTTTATATAACAAGACCTTAACAAAGGTCTTCATAACATTTATAATACATCTGTAAATTATTTTTTTATCTCTGTGCAGTATGGAATATTGACATGATGGTAAAATTACTTTTTAATATGAAGGGTTCACAGGTCTTATGCTAAAGATGTAATATAATGAGAAACGTTTATCAGTTAAGCCACCTCAGGCTAATCAAAAGTGAATATTTGTTAGCAGGTCATATCACAGAAATGAATTAACACTTTATTGATGCTTTTTAAATGTTATGAAAATCCAACTACTGTGCATCAGATACAATCGGAAACAAGCAAAAGCAGTACTTTGTATGCCAAACTCAAGTGGTGGTAAAAAAAACATCACGGTCCAAAGGTCTAAGAGCATAAGTAGTTCAGAAGCCCCATAATCAACTATTAATAACAAGGTCTTAAAGAGCAGACTTAGTGCTGTGGCTAATTTTGACATCTTTATTTTATATATTGTAGTGCTTGCGTAACGACTGCATCAGCCGAGTCAAATTAAGTAAGCTGGCTTCAAAAATTGCTTCCTGTATTCCTTCCTTTTGAATACTATATATTAATAATTCTTTGCATTTATATAGCGCTTTTCTCACTACTCAAAGTGCTCAGCAATTTCTGGTTAATGGCCTTGCTCAAGGGCCCAACTGAGCAGAGTCCCTATTGGCATTTACGGGATTCGAACCGGCAACCTGCTGATTGCCAGTGCAGATCCCTAGCCTCAAAGCTACCACTCTGCCTAATATTATATGATCACACACCAAAATGACCAAATTAATTTAGTCAAAGAAAAGATGAAGGTGTAACATCCTTCAAACTTAGATATACCACTGCGAATTTGAAGCTCAATTTATAGATTTTTCTATGTGCTGGTTAAAAAAACTTGTATTTATGGTAACCTTAATGTTTTGTTAGGACTGATTTAATATTACTACCTTCCCTGATTAAGAAACAATTTTCAGAGTTATTGATCCAGGGAATTTAAGCAGTGCATGAAAATAATGCTGTACTTCAGGGATATTAGGCAAATGTATGTAATTAAACTTCCCTGTGTATAATATTCTCTGACCTTTATAATGCAAACTCAGGCACAACGGAGGCTTTTTTGGAGTCATATATTTGAAGCTTATGTTATTAAACTATGTAGGACTAAGATGTTTCTAAGAAACAAATGTAAAACTTCACAAGTATAAATTAAATGTATTTTCTCTCAATGTATTGAAAATATATTTTCAACTTCACTAGTTTCTTGCTTCTCACTTGAATCATACACCCTGACCTTCTGGTCCTATTTAAAAAAATAATTTAATATATAAAAAAATACAATTCATTATATCTAACAATAAGACCAGATATTCACATCAGAAATATCCTGTATTGCAGAACAAACTGCAGTTTCACAAAAAAGTTTTCACTGCAATATGTTTGCTAGCTTTTTTAGTTTAGTTAGATGGAGAATAAGCAGCAAATCAGCTAAACATATCCCACTAAACAGCTTTATCTAGTGTGCTCTCCCTTTAGGGCAAACATTTTGTTAATTTAATGAAGTGCTTACTAACATGCATTCTCATATGCAGCAGCACTAAAATCCATTTTGAATAAAACACAAAAGACTTCTACTTCAGAAAAAACAAGAAATATGTCAAGGAAACATTTGGGATTTTGTGCACAAAACAATGATTAAAAATATAATATCCCCAAGGGTAAAACTGATTATTATATGCGTTCTTGTATTATGTTCAACTACTTAGTAATTTAAAACAGGTTCAGCAAGGCAGAGAAGTGGTTTGCATACTTGCTTTATAATTCCATCATTTTGTCTCCTTTCTTTGTGGAGTTTGCAAATCCTCCTCATGCTGGCCATGTGGATTTTCACCGTCTCCCCTTCAAGATGTTCTGGTTAAGTGGCAACTGAGAAAAGGCTTGGTGGAAGGGTGTATGGGTGTGTGTGTGTCTATGTTTGATTCGTCTTGACACTCAATTCTACTGGGATAAGATCTGCAGTTTGTTACCTCCCTGTACTGTAATGAAATGAAGTGACAACAAAGATGTTTAACCGAAATAAGAACTGCTCAGTCTATTCTGTCAAGGGATTCACATTTCAGTCAAGCCTACGTTCCTCAGTTAAGTCACAATATTAAACGAACAGCAAACAAAGTTCAACGATATTTAAATATTATTCTTCTTATCAAGATAATTAAAAACATACATACTGCAAGTGTATCAGTGACTTTATCGCACTAGAAAAAAACTCACGTGCTTCAACACATAACTTAAACTTGAAAATCCATAGTATTTATTCAAACTGTAGCAGAACAGCAACCTATCTTTGAAGTGATCTAATAAATTTCAGCAAGTCGAGTGTTACTTATTCAAAAATAATAATACACAAGGCGACTTACTTTTATAACACAATTGGTGACATTTCTTTTTGGTTTTCCAATTTGAACACAGGCAGGTCAAGTGTCAATACCAAGATTTGAACCCACAACCTCAGGGTGTGAGGTCTAAAGTCTTAACCACTACACCACAAATCATAACTTTAATAAATAAGAAATTAAAAGATTATTGAAAATAAAAATAAAATCTAGTAGTAATAAAATCTAGTAGTGTATGATATTAACCTCTCCATGTTTTGAAATTTATTTTACTTAATTAGTACATTAATTTTATTAGTGACAAGCCATCCCCCGCGGCTTTGCCTGCGTTATTAGTGAAACAGGACAGTGAGGAGGGCCCCACCCAGCTCTCTACTCCTGACGTTACTCTTCCCCCTCCCCTTGGCCCGCAGCCTCCGTCTCGGATTAGCGCAAATATATCGCTCCTGCAAGTGAAATATGATTCTTAGCGCAATGAGAAAAGTTGCAAAATCAATTGGAATGTTCAAGCAAATCAAAGAAAAAAAAAAAAAATCTAAATCCATCAAGTAGTTCTCTCGTTCGCTAACTAAGTGCAGTTAAGGTTACGCCCCGAGGCAGATGCGTGAATGAGGAGGACTCCGCTCCCTCTCTCTCAGATTCGCACTAAATTGGTTCCACAAGTGAACTGTGATATTTAGCGCGATGAGAAAGTCACAAAATCAACAGAATGTTCAAGCAAATTATAGAAGAAAAAAAAAAAAAACAGATCTAAGTCCATTAAGTAGTTCTCTCATGAAAAGTGGACAGACATACAAACGGGTCTAAAAAAACTATATGAAATTTCACGCTTGGACCACAAAATTTTTTAAACCGTTTCTTAGCGAACACCTATGGGTCAAGGATAACCTACATTCCAAATTTCATGTCCCAAGTCATCATGGTTCGTGAGATTTCGTGACGAGTAAGTCAGTGGTATTTGGCTTTTATATACTGTATATATATTAGGTGGAATCATCCAAGATGAATCAATATGTGGAAGCCAACAAATCTAATCTGGCACCCAAGTAATTGTTTAGTTTGTTGATGAGTTGTAATTATGGATGTAGAAACTTGGTAATCAGGTAAAACAATTTCTGGAGTACTCGAACTGTGCTTCCTTCTATTAGTTGTTGCTTAGTCACATTTTGATGTCAGTGTGAGGCTTAATCAGAATCAAAAATCACTTTATTGGCCAGGTACACTAATGTGTACTAGGAACTTGTCTTGATAGTATTGGTGCAGTATACAAAGATAACACAAAATGCAAAATATGTATACATTATTTCTTATATTTAATGATAAAATGTGATGCAGCATACAAAGGTAATACAAAAAATAAATAGATAGTAGGATTAAAATGTCCATGCAGTCTAGTGCGCAGGTATACATAGATATTGAATAGAACCTCAGTCCTGATTAACAAGAATAACTGCACATGGAGAAAAAAAAAAAAAACTCTTTAAGTGACAAGTTGTTTTAGCTTTCACTGCGCATTTGTTGGAAGGAAGTGTCTGAACAGGTGATGCCCTGGGTGAGGCAGATCAGCAATAATCTTCAAGGCCCTCCTTCCTTACCTTGGACTCATATAGGACTTCAGTAAATTACAACCTATGATCCTTTCACAGGTTTTGATGATGCATTGCAGATTGGCCCGAGATTGAACAGAGGTGGCACCAAACCAGACAGTTATTGTCGAGGTCAGAATGGATATTGCTTGAGGGAGATTGAATTTCCTCCGTTGACGTAAAAAGAACATTCTCTGAATGGCTTTCTTAATAATGCATGTGATGCTATTGTCCCACTTAAGGTTTTGTGAGAGCGCAGTGCCCAGAAACTTACAATGATTCTGTCATCCCAACAGCTGAGCCATTTATAGTAAATGATAGGTAAGCAGGTGGCTGATTCTTGAAATCTATGATCACCTACTGGGTTTTTTGAGTGTTAAGGTCCATATTATTATGAATGCACCACAATGTTAGATTTCCCCACCTCTTATCTGTATATGGACTCATCATTGTATGAAATGAGACCTATTAGTGTTTTGTCATCTGCAAATTTAATAAGTCTGACAGACAAACCTCTAGAGGTAGTCTTTTGTATAAAGTGAGAAGAGTAGTAAGGAAAGGAAACATCCCTGTGGTGCACCGGTACTAAGGGCTAATGGGTCAGACGTTTATGTGTCCAACTGCATGTACTGTTTCCTATCTGTAAGGAAGTCTGTGATCCAATGGCAGATTGAACTAGGCAGGTTGGACTGGGTGAGTTTTCTTATCTAGGACCTCTGGGATAACTGTACTGAAGGCAGAACTAAAGAACACAAACAAGATCCTCAGATATGCTCCTGGCTTATTTAGCTCAAATTTACTGCATCATCCACAGACTGGTTGGCTCTTTATGCAAACTGAAATGGGTCCAGCATTCTTGAGGTAATTCAGAATAAGGCATTCAAATATCTTCATTACCACAAAGGTAGTTGTGTGGGCCTGTGACCTTTGATTTTTTTTTTTTTTGCTACTGGACTGATGATGAAGGTATTGAAACAGGCAGAAACAGTGATATCATAAACATATATATAACATATATATATAGAAACATATCCAGAGATTGGTTGAAAATGCCTGCAAATACCACAGACAACTGGTCTGCACAGTTGTTGAGTGTGGAAGGGGAAATAAGGTCCAGCCCTTCAGCTTTTTTAAATATTCTGCTTTTCATATAAGCTGTAGACGTCTTTTGCAGTGATGACAGGAGGGGGAAGCTGAGGAGTGTAGAGTAGTAATAATGCAACCATCAGGCAGATTTATGTCCCATTATCTTTCAAAGCGACCATAAAACTGATTGGCCAGACTGGGTAGCCAGAACTGCTTGATGTTTGTTTCTTATAGTTAGCGACCTGTTTAACACTGGAATCCATGAAGCCTACGAAAAAAGTCATAATGCTGGGCCATGTGTATATGTTATATAACTTTGCAAGGTGACAACGAATTTAACACAAAAAGACAAAGACGGAGCAACAAACTAATGGTAGAGAAAACATAAACTAAAGCTTCCATCCAGAAAAGCACAATTCCACACATACTTTCAGCACATGCAGCATTCTCATCATCGGATTGGAATGGTGAGTGGGTAAAGGTTACAGGTTGATCTTAAGGATGCCTGTATTTCTGATTCACTGTTCAAAATCATGGCTCCCACACCAGTAAACTGGCTGGCATGCCTTGCAGAGATGTATTCTCATCAAACTTAAAAGGATCAAGATTGATTGTTCCAACAGGAAAAACTCTGAAAGCACTATTTGGATCCCATAAGCTTCTTGCTTTCAGCATTCAGTAATTGCGCTAAATTGTAAAGCTACGGAGATGTTAATGCTTTGTAGATTGTAGCTTGTAGATTTTGAGTTTTGTTTTGTAAATATTTGCCTACAGGCACACACGGCTCTTTGTGTTCCACTGCTGACTGTGAAATGCTAGTGCTTACATTTTGTGCCTTATTAATTAGTACAAAGTTTATACATTTAAACTTTGGTAATCCTAAATTACAATACAGTATATAAATAAAATGCCAAAATCCTCTCTGTCTTTCTTTATTAGGATGATTACAGTGATCCCTCGCTATATCGCGCTTCGACTTTCGCGGCTTCACTCCATCGCGGATTTTAAATGTAAGCATATCTAAATATATATCACGGATTTTTCGGTGGTTCGTGGATTTCTGCGGACAATGGGTCTTTTAATTTATGGTACATGCTTCCTCAGTTTGTTTGCCCAGTTGATTTCATACAAGGGACGCTATTGGCAGATGGCTTAGAAGCTACCCAATCAGAGCATGTATTACGTATTAACTAAAACTCCTCAATGATATACGATATGCTTCCCGCCCGGTGCTTGATTGTTTGCTTTTCTCTGCGCCTGACGGAGGGGGTGTGAGCAGAGGGGCTGTTTACTTAGAAGATACGGACGCACCTCTAAAAAATGCTGCTTTATCGGGGTGCTTCGGCAAAAGCACGTATTGATTTTTTGATTGATTGCTTTTCTCTCGCACGCGCGCGCTCTCTCTGACATTCTCTGCTCCTGACACGCATTCCTTTGAAGAGAAGATATATTTGCATTCTTTTAATTATGAGAAAGAACTGCCATCTCTGTCTTGTCATGGAGCACAGTTTAAACTTTTGACTAAAGGGTGTTATTTCATGTCTAGAGGGCTCTAATAATGTTAACAGTGTGGGAGAGCTTATAAGGGCTTAAAATATATAAAAATAACCATACAAACATATGGTTTCTACTTCGCGGATTTTCATCTATCGCTGGGGGATTCTGGAACGTAACCCCCGCGATCGAGGAGGGATTACTGTACTTTTTATGTTCTCTCTCTCAATTTTCCTGCCTACAGTGTATGTAATTCTATTGATACAGTTACACCTCTTCTGTTTCAGAACTACTATTAAAGGAGGACTGCTGCTCTCTCTGGTGATTTGATTGGTAATGCTTATAGCATGTAAGAAAAGAGAGAAATAATGAGATGCTGCAAAGACGTGCACAAGATTAAACTTATATGATTATTGCCAATAAAAAGCCTGAGAATACAAACCTATCCTCATTTTAAATGGATTAACTCCTCTTTATCCGTAATCTGACTTTGTTTATTCTGAAATATCTTATGCAGTTGTCAAGCAAGTGTCTCTATTTCTCTTTTTATAAGCTGCAATAATGAAATGCTTTGTTCTTTCAATTAAATGAATAAAAAGAGTACATTTGTAGAATTTAGGACTAGGCAATATGGACTTAAACTGATATTGTTATTATTTTGACGTTTTTTGACTTGACTTTTATTTCATCAACTGATATTACATTATGACTAACATCTGCTTAGTCTAGTGACCTGCCTTGCCGTAAGTAAGGCATGGAGGGCACACAGTTTCAAACCGTGCCTTAACGTATCCAATAGTATATAACACAACTTGTTCTATTGAATGTGCAGCGTTGTACGTTTAAAACGTAGTGAAGATAAAGTAAAACATCTTCTAGTACAGAGAACAACTGAAGTTTTACAAGAAAAGGCTAAGTTTAGAGAAGAGACATTTTTCGTCCATTTTTTTTTGCTTTCTATTCTATGTGTGTAACAACCTTTTTCTTTATTCTTGTGTGGACTGTTTGCTTTGAATTTTCACTAAACCTTTTATAACAAACCTTTGGACTGAGAGATTTCTTTCAGCACATGTCTGACTCATGCTTGATCCTGCCTTACCTACCAGCACCTACACTATCTTTTAGTGAAGAAGTGATCTAATAACTTTCTGAAACTTGAATTTTACTGTCAAAATGAATACAAAATATTCAGTAATGCAGTTTACCCTACATCTGATAGATAAACGTTGAATAATTCACACACACACAAAAAAAAAAACTATGAAGGCTATTATTTTTTTTCCCCAACACAGAGCAGAAACAGTGCAAAATGGACTGGCAACTCACTGGAGCTGTTATCTCCTTTTACCTGCTGCTTGACCCCTCATATTGTATGCAACTGAACAACAAACATTTTATGGTACTTTGTTCGGCAGGGACCCAAAAAATTCTGCTGGGGAGGCAGAAGGGCATATTGTAGATGCAGTAACATGTTTTATCTTTAGATGTTGTATTGCTTGAACTGTCCTGCCAGGTAAAGACAAACTATTTGTAAACAGCAGAGCTAATACTAATTGTTCTAAAGTCTTCCTCTTCTTATCCTTGATATGTTTTTTCTCATGCTCATCATCACCAAGCAACATAGGTAGTGAAAACATAGGTAGTGAAAGCATAGGAAGAGAGTTGGAGATTTGGCTAAATGTATTTAAGGATCAGAAATAGTACAGTGACATGAAATAAAAGTGCTGTACAGTAATCCCTCCTCGATCGCGGGGGTTGTGTTCCAGAACCCCCCGCGATAGATGAAAATCCGCGAAGTAGAAACCATATGTTTGTATAGTTATTTTTATATATTTTAAGCCCTTATAAACTCTCCCACACTGTTAACATTATTAGAGCCCTCTAGACATGAAATAACACCCTTTAGTCAAAAGTTTAAACTGTGCTCCATGACAAGACAGAGATAACAGTTCTTTCTCACAATTAAAAGAATGCAAATATATATCTTCTCTTCAGGAGCAGAGAATTTCAGAGAGAGAGCGCTCGCAAAGAAAAGCAAACAATCAAAAAATCAATACGTGTGCTTTTAAGTTTACTGAAGCACCGCAATAAAGCGGCATTTTTTAGAGGAGCGTCAGTATCTTCTAAGCAAACATCCTCTGTGCAAACAGCCCCTCTGCTCACATCTCCTCCGTCAGGCGCAGACAACGTCAGAGAGAGAGAGCGAGATTAAAGCAAACAATCAAAAAATCAATAAGTGTGTTTTTGGAAGCACCGCATTTCTTAGAGGTGCCTCCGTATCCACTAGGCAAACAGCTTCTGTGCAAACAGCACCTCTGCTTACACCCCCTCGTCAGGCGCAGAGAATGTCAGAGAGGGTGAGATAGAGGCAGACACAAGCAAACAATCGAGCACCGCGCAGGAAGCATATCTTATAGCATTGAGGAGTTTTAGTTAATATGTAATACATGCTCTGATTGGGTAGCTTCTAAGCCATCCGCCAATAGCGTCCCTTGTATGAAATCAACTGGGCAAACAAACTGAGGAAGCATGTACCATAAATTAAAAGACCCATTGTCTGCAGAAATTCGGGAACCAGCGAAAAATCCGTGATATATATTTAGATATGCTTACATTTAAAATCCGCGATGGAGTGAAGCCGCGAAAGTCGAAGCGCGATATAGCGAGGGATTACTGTATATCGTAATATCGTTTATGGCATTTTAAGTTTATTAAATATTGAATCAAACTGAAAATTCATAACTTTGCCCAGCCCTAAAAGAAATTAAGGGAAAGCGCATTCAAACTGGAATCCAGGAAGCAATTCTTCACCCAAAGGGCTGGTGGAATCTGGAATGAACTACTGCATTATGTAGTTAAAGTAGAAACCCAAGTATTTGGATGAAATATTAGAACTCATTGGCTACAAGCTGGCCAAATGAGCCCTATGAATCAAACAGCCATCCACTCATTTTTGAAACTTATGTTCTCAAATTCTACATAACTTAATTTTAACCAATGTAAGCCTCACTGCAAGGTTAAACAAACATTTGTTTACCTTTCATTCTACCACATCACAGGACCAGGACATCATTGACAACACCTACATTTTAAACTATTTAAAAGGCAAGGTACATTCAGAACATTTGCTTCTCTTATTGGATTGTTAGCAGATTATGTTCTCTCGTCCATGATTCAGAAGAAGGAGGCATAAAAATGTTTGCTCTAGGTGTACTTCCCAGCAAATCTGCAGACCCTCGAGAACCACATGCAAATGTACTTTACAATTCACATTTGCAAACAGAATCTTGAAAGTGTCTGACAAAATTTAAAAAACACCAAATTATTTAGAAATTTTTGAATTATGTGTCACTTGTGGAAGAAAATACTGTACCAGAATGCAACTTTTATAGTTAAGATAATGATTGAAACAACAGACCTGCAGTTGACCTTTGTGCGGTCCACAACTTTCGTCCACTGTTGCTGATTTGTCGAGACCTCTATGTAGTAACTATAACTCCGGTCATCACAGTCCCAAAGTAACAACCTATGGAGAAGCATAAATACCTCTTTGTCTTTATATTATTTCAGAATGTGGTTCAAAGATTAATTCTAATATTAACATTCAGACCTAGGTAAAATATGATCATTTTGGAGAGTGACTCTAGAACATTGGTAATTGTATGAAATATCCATTTATAACAACAAATCTAAGTAACACATTAATGTTAATAAAACTATTTTCCAAAACAAAGTAAAAGAAAAAGTGAAATATTTGTTTTATCTAAGAAGAAAGAATCTTTATTGGAAGAGATTTTCAAAATACAATTTCAAATTAACAATGGCACCTGTGTGTAAAAAGTGGTTTCTGTGGTTACTTGCGACTGCTTATTCTATTTTCCTGTAATGCAGAGAGTGTGATGTCTATCCTTATACAGTCATATGAAAAAGTATGGGAACCCCTCTTAATTCTTTGGATTTTTGTTTATCATTGGCTGAGCTTTCCAAGTAGCAACTTCCTTTTAATATATGACAAGCCTTATGGAAACAGTAGTATTTCAGCAGTGACATTAAGTTTATTGGATTAACAGAAAATATGCAATATGCATCATAACAAAATTAGACAGATGCATAAATTTAGGCACCCCAACAGAGATATTACATCAAAACTTAGTTGAGCCTCCTTTTGCAAATATAACAGCCTCTAGACGCCTCTGATAGCCTTTGATGAGTGTCTGGATTCTGGATGGAGGTATTTTTGACCATTCTTCCATATAAAATGTTTCCAGTTCAGTTAAATTTGATGGCTGCCAAGCATGGACAGCCTGCTTCAAATCATCTCATAGATTTTCGATGATATTCAAGTCAGGGGACTGTGGCAGCCATTCCAGAACATCTCCCTCTGCATGAATGCCTTTGTAGATTTCGAACTGTGTTTTTGAAACATTGTCTTGTTGGAATATCCAACCCCTGCGTAACTTCAACTTTGTGACTGATGCTTGAACATTATCCTGAAGAATTTGTTGATTTGTTGAATTCATCCGACCCTCCATGCAAAGCGCTTTTTGTTATGACCAAATAACTCAATTTTTGTCTCATCAGTCCAAAGCACAGCCAGTATTTCAATCAACTAAATACTGCTTCAGTAAAAATCTTTGCTCGGAAAACACCCCAGTACTCAGATGTTTCTAGGAAATGAAAGACATACCAGTGTTACCTTTTTTGTTGAAAGTAAAGTAAATTATTATGCAGGCTGAGAGGGGTTCTCAAATTTTTTCATATGATTGTATGTATAGATAGGTGACCTGCGACTTTAAAGAGATGTTAAAGAGCAGACCTAGCAGGAAGTTCTGCAAGAAAGAGGTGATATAGAAGTGGGGATGGTACAAACAGAATAGTTTGATCTTTTGATGCTAAATGCCGGCCATGCTAAAAATAGACTGCCTGTCTCATTAAAGAACCCAGGAAGGTTGACAGGCTGCTGCTATTCAAGTGATTACATAAATTAAAATTATTTTCTGGATAATCATCAGTCAGAATTTAGATTAAATCATATCTGCTCTGGTTAAAGTAGTAACGATATACAGCTTAATGAGGAAGCAAAAAATGAATCTGTTTTTGTTCTCTTAGATTTGATACTATAGACAACAGCATTCTAATTAACTGCCCTAGTCAATGAATGGGTCTTTCTAGTTTCAATGCTATTTAACAAGAAAAAAAAAATCTTTGAACGTTGTGGAAGTAGTATGTCATATATCCTTGGTATTGCATATGTTACAAATGAATCAGTTCTGGGCCTACTGTTATTCTCACTCCATATGCTTCCATTAAATGATTGTTTCGAAAAACAAGGTGAACTCTCATAGCTATGTAAATGACACACAAATTTACTTATCTATAGTGCTTATTATGCATAGGACTGGGCAATATACTAAAAAAATGATAAGGAAAATAAATTTTTTTGTAAAATCACCTTTCCATCCAAGAACACTATACATCAAAAAATACAAAAAAAATATACAATATAAATATTAAACTATGTATATCTAACTGGAATTATTTAACAGAACTAACAAAAAAACAATGTTAAAAAAGTAAATTTTAAGTTTAGATTTAAAAACAGAAAGTGCAGTACAAGTACAAAGCTTCAAAGTTGGGCTTGGTCGCCCATACTGCAGAATCTACAGAGTGGAACAGTTAAAAGCACAGAGTCAGCATACCGTAGATCCCGGAATACAAGCCGACCTGGTATATTAGCCGATCCCCTTCTCTACCGAATAAATTACATGTATTTGCCGATGACCGGTATTTAAGCCGACCCCCTTCTCCAAGCAAAATTTTCTAAATTTCCTTAAAAGTGTCTCTTCGGGTATATTTATAATGTTTATCGGCGAGAATTTGAGACTGCCGGCATTTTTGATGGAAACTAGGATTTGATTCCGGAGAAGTTTGGTAAATTGGAACCTTTGTGCTGAAACTATATACGCAAATATGGTACAGCGGCGGGTGGATTTCCGGAGACTTGTTATAAATTTGATTAACTTAAATACGCAATACAGTGGACCCTTGACTTACAAACTTAATTCGTTCGCAAAGGCTAACCCATAATGCGTTCCAAACCTCCCACTACAACACTTACTTAACCTTTTCATAATAAAAAACATATATAAAAATATTTTTTCTAATGTACTAACCAAAAAGTTATAAAAAGTGCCTAGCCTACTTCGATTAGGCTAGGAGCATGGCGGCGCGCAGCGGCTCAGGGCTCTCCTTTTCAGTGCACTTTTTTGTTGTTTTTGTACTTTTTTTTTTGTCCTTGTTTGTGCACAATCGGTTCGGCGAACATCCGCTACACCATTCAGAACCTTATAGACATCGGTGTCCAGAGCCAGACATCTGTTTTGAGTGTTTTTCATCACACGCACAACATCCCAGACAACATAGCGAGGCCAGCGGGCTCTCCGTGGTTTGTTGTCGGGTCTAGGAGACGACACAGACGGAGGAGGGAAAGAAAGCAGAAGCGTGGCCGCAGATACGGCGTTATGCTAAGGCTAAAAAACAACCATACAAGCCCTATACAGAACTTTTTTCTGCACTGAAGGAGCTGCTTTTAATCTCATTGTAGATGCGTATAGTGACAGTAAAAGGCATTCTATTCTAGAAACAATTTCATACTGTACTCACCATTTAATTTGACATCTTTGGGCTGCAGGAAGGGAGGAGGAGGAGATATTTCCACACAATGTCCATCTTCGTTTCGAAATTACATCCACAAACACATGTATCTGGGCTCTGACTTACGCTTACTAACGCTCTCGGTTGTTTGTTTACAATCGCGCAAGCGGATACACGTGACCGCATCCGTTTCGTAACGCAAGATGTGGATTGTAAATCAAAATAAAAAATTTTATTTTAAACTTCCC
Organism: Polypterus bichir lapradei; assembly: GCA_026402145.1. Classification (NCBI taxonomy): domain Eukaryota; kingdom Metazoa; phylum Chordata; class Cladistia; order Polypteriformes; family Polypteridae; genus Polypterus; species Polypterus bichir. The sequence goes on from JANRMT010027041.1 coordinate 113,711,047, forward strand.
GATAATTTATTATAAATTTTATTAATAAAATCAACAACTAAAACACTTTTTTGAATAAATTCTTTATTTAATTTAAAGTACCAGCATGCAAAGTTACTTCTTCATCTGAAAGATGGCTCTGTGGTTTCGTCATTATTTACTTCCGTATTCATCGGCAAAACCGGCATTGCGCTGGAAATCTTGAATCTGAAATGATGCTCGTGGTATAAACCGAACCCCAAACTCCACGCCAAAGATCTAGGACGAAATTCTCGGCTTGTATTCCGGGATCTACGGTAACAAAGTCAGCGTGATCATTATCTTCTTCTTCTTTCGGCTGCTCCCATTAGGGGTTGCCACAGCGGATCATCTTTTTCCATATCTTCCCGTCTTCATCATCTTGCTCTGTTACACCCACCACCTGCATGTCCTCTCTCACTACATCCATAAACCTCCTTTTAGGCCCTCCTCTTTTCCTCTTACCTTGCTGCTCCATCCTTATCATTCTTTTCCCAATATATCCAGAATCTCTCCTCTGCACCTGACCAAACCAATGCAATCTTGCCTCTCTGACTTTGTCTCCAAACTGTCCAACCTGAGCTGACCCTCTAATGTACTCAATTCTAATCCTGTCCATCTTCGTCACACAATGTGCAAATCTTAACATCTTTAACTCTGCCACCTCTAGCTCCGTCTCCTGTTTTTTGGTCAGTGCCACCGTCTCCAACCCATATAACATAGGTGGTCTCACTACTGTCCTTTAGACCTTCCCTTCCATTTTTGCTGATACCTAGGTGGGCCTAGACCATGAAGGGCCTTAAAACTAAGAGAGAAGTTTATACTGAAAACGAAAAAGAACAGGTAATCAATATAATTTTCAAATTGTAAAAGTAATGAGCTCCCAAGTTTTTAAATGTGTGATCACCATTGCTGCTGAATTTTGCATATATTGTATTCTGTTTAAGCTCCAGACCAAAAAAACAAAACTGCACTGCAATACTCGAGTCACAAAGTAACAAGTATGAATAACTTGTAATATAAGAAAGAGAGCTTAAAATTGCTTACGATGAAAAATGGCTACCTTAGTGATATTACTGACACGTGGTTTAAAAGAAAGTATGGAGTCAAGAATGATGCCAATATTTTTAACATTAGCAGATGAAGATGAACAAGCCTTTGTAGACATATCAATAGGAAAGCAAGGTGTAAAGCTTAAGTTTAAATTAAGTTCATAGACACGCTGCCGCTAAATATTCGCAGGCAAATCCACAACTTAATACCGGGAATGCCTGTTAAACATCTTAGATTCACGAGTACCGATTTGGGTAGTGAACACTTCGATGAATGAAACCTGATATCTTTACAACGGTTGACAAACACGGAATGTAACTTGAACACAACACATCCTCCAAATACGAACCTGATTGAAAGAAATAATGATAATCAAATCCTTGATGACAGCAACACTCATAACAGTCACAAAACAATTACATTGACAATCATGTTACGTTATTTTTAAAATGTTTCCTTTTCTTTTTCATAACTTCTTTAACACACTACTTCTCCGCTGCGAAGCGCGGGTATTTTGCTAGTACTGGTAATAAAAAGGAGGAGAAAAGGTAGAATTGCCTTAATCAAAAAGGAAGGTACAGAATCCAGGCAGTGGGCCTAGCATTCATAATAAGCTTATGGATTGCAGAATCATACAACAGTGTAAAACTTGAAGAACGGCTACCAACTAGGGTAAGAGATGAAACAAGTTCTGATGGAGCAACTGCACCTTTTCTGAAACACTGAAAAAAAATCAGAGCCATCTTGTTATTAAAAAGGGTAGACATTGCTGACAGCAATTATTTGCAGGGTTGAAGAACTTAGAATAAAATGTTCTAGGATTACACTAACCATGTAGGATACAATTTGTATAAAAATCAGTCTTGGTCATTTATAGTGTCTGTTCCTCCTAAATAGTCCCACAGCCAACCATGCTTGTTTTTCTATTAAGGCGTTTAAGCCTTCACCCACAAGCTTTCATGTGATGCAATTCAGGAGAAAACTTATTTCATTTAAGAAACACTGCAAACATTTGATTCGAGTCTGTAATATCCGTTGTAAATTTTTGTTACTTGTAAAAGTTAGGGCTTTTTTTTTCTCTCAGTCACGTTCACATGGTATAATGAACTTGCCTCTCGCTCGCTGAGTTGATTGCATTCATCTACATTCTTTTCACAACAGCAGCAGTGACCACAGTTGGTGCTGTGGTTAATGCCCGGTCAGAACTATCTGTTGTACCGGCAATCAAAGATACAATGCCCTGTGACCGCTATCAGGCTATCACGCGTCATTTGCGCTTTGACAACAAAGACACCCGTGCAGAACGTCTGAAAAATGACAGATTTACATGTGCATGTGCAATGCTACTCTTTATTTAGGAATGCATCCCAGTTGTCCCATGGGAGAAAGACTTTGAGACTGTGGTCATAAAACCGTTTCTGGACAAAGGCAGAACCGTAACAACAGACAACTTCTTTACATAGCCTTCACTGGCTAATAAACTGCTGCACTGCAACACAACTCTGCTTGGCACCATAAAGTGGGACGGGAACTTCCACCTGCAGGTAAAGTCATTTCAGTATGCGTGTAATTCCCCATGCTAGTATTTAGATCTGGCAGTGCCATGTTGACAGAGTATGTACCCAAAAAGAAGTCTGTCTGCACTCCCACTATCATTGAAACAAAAAAACATGTTCAAATGAAATAGCGTTTTCAAATAATTGCGTTTTCATGCATGGATGTGCGTGCGAGCATGAGAGAGGCAGAGAGAGATTTTATATCATTCAAGTGGTTACTGGAATCCTCTTTAATAAAACCCCTGTGTGCGCCCAGGTGTCCGTGTGTGTGTGTCTTCTGGCATCGCACCGTGCCCCGCCCATGCGCATGGCACCGTGGACGCACACACACTGGAAGCTGGGCACACAGTGAATGGCCTAGCCGTGGCCACGCATGATAAGCAAATAAAGCGCACACACTGGAAGCTCGGCACACAGTGATTGGCCTAGCCGCAGCCGCGCATGATAAGCAAATAAAAGACATCATTGCTGGGAAGAGTGCCGATTCGGTAGTCACGACCGCGCACATAAAATCCGTTGCTGGGGAGACACCACACATACAATAATCAGCTCCACGCCACCACAGATGAAAATACTTGCTGGGGAACTGCACAGTACTTGCTGGGGAGACACTACAGGCACGATTATCAGCTGCATGCCACACATTACATTAGTTGCTGGGGACACTCTGCTGATTGCCCACTGTTGTGAGAGAAAATTTAAGTCATACTATGGACATCAAAGCCAGTATTACTGTCAAAGAAAATTACAGGCATTTTACAGAAATACAAACCAGTATTACTGTGAGAGAAAATTAAAGGCACACAATACAGTGATGCATGTTACAGCCACTTACAAGCCAGTATTACTGTAAGAGAAAATATTACGGACGTATCTACTAACAATATGCCACCCAAAAAAAATGACACGTCAAGTAGGACAAAAGACACACACAATCAAATCCTATATAAGCAACATCTCCTGGAAGAACAGTCAGCTCAACAAGTAAACATCAACAAAAGAAAGGCTGAAAGAACAAGAAAAATACGAGCAAATAGATTGATTGAAGAAAAAGAAAATGAGCGTCAGAAAAACACTAAAAGAGAAAGACTCAGAAGACCAAACCTTAGAAAAAGTTGGCATTTACATGCCAGAACCAGTATTCAGCCACGGTCAGTTATATGTTGCATTATCAAAAGTTTTCCAGATGTTGTTGTCAAGGTTGTAGATGGTCCTGAACAAGGAAAACTGTTGCCAAACTCAGACAGAATATTTACAAGAAATGTTGTCTATAATGAAATTTTATAGAAACATTTCATGAGGTAAAAAAATACAAAATTTTTCCTAAATATCTTCTTCAGATATTGTGTATTACAGATTGTTACAAAGTTTTACACTAAGGCACTATTAATTATACTTACTGTATTGTCATATATGTTTCTATTTTATTTTTATTATTATTTTTACTTTAGGCTTCTTGCAAAAATATTTTTGACAAAAAAAATTAAGACAACAAACAGAATGAGGTCAAGGTCCCTTGCCATTTAATATAGACTGTTCCTACTAATGTTTATGCACTACTGCTCTAGCGCCTGTTATTGTAATAGGCTTAATGTCTAGTATAGAATAAACACTTTCACAAAGGTGCAACTAAACAAGTGTGCTTCTATTCAAGAATAAAACTGAATAAAAAACATTAAAATAACAAAAAGATACCAAGAAGTCATGATTCACCAGCGTTTATATGTCTGCTTATATCCCTTCAGTGATATCTTTTTCAAGTAGCAAAACTTTACTACACTGGCCGTTAAAAACATACTGTACATTTGCATTGAGTTTGTATACTATTGTGGCAATCCGGGTAAATAAGAACAGGAGCACTAACAGCTGTCTGGGCCTCTTCGATTGTATTTTGTTTACTCTGTCTTATACAAAATGGAGCACACTCGTTGACTCTGCAATTTTGGGGATCCTTCTCTCAGTACACCTCTAAAAACAAAAACAAAAACATCCTGTCTGAGGTGTTTCCGCCTCTTACAATTAGAAACCTCCCCTTCCAGGCCTCCCATTCCCTTAGACAAAGTTAGAAAGCACTGCCTGCATGTTACACAGTCACCCCCCTCAGCTCCTCATCCCCGAGGAAGCACAAAGTCCCTGAGATGGATTGGCAGGCGTCGCTGTCGATGAGGCCGGGGTGTTCACAGAGGCTGGTGGAGCGAACTATCGCCTGTCTGCAAATTTTGTGCAGCATCTATGAAAGAGGCTAAACCTTCATTTCCCTCTTGTGTAGAAACTGGTGATGATTCCATTTGTCACTCCATGTCAGAGCATCGTCCACAATAGGGAGCCAAACGATCCCGGTGGAGGAAAACGCCACACCCTGGTGGGGGCAGTACACAACCTCCCCCACCCTTTTCAGCACCCAGCAGGAGCCTACCCAGGAGCTGTCGAATTTTGGTCAGTGCCCTCTTGTTTGTTTGGGTCCACAGACCCAAACCTGATCACCCTCTTCATCCGAGCTCTCGGATCGTACTGTCGCTTCTGAGGAGTCCCCTCTACATGAAGGTGATCCCTGGCAAAAGCATGAACAGACCCTATGTGAATCTCTAGTTTGTGAGCATATTCAGGACCAGACACTTCAGCCATAGTATCAGGGGGTATCCCGAATGCTACTTCTGTGAGAGTTCTTAATTCTCTTCCCAACATTAGTAGGGCAGGTGAGTATGTAGAAGACTCCTGCACCGCAGACCAAAAGGCTAGAGCCCCAGTTATGCTGGTGTTGGGAAGTGTCGAGAGCCAACTGTGTTGTAAGCGTATGTATGAACCTCTCTGCAAGCCTGTGGGCGAAGAGGGGTTGTACGGGTATTTTGGATGCCCATCTGCTGGAATACCTGACTCTCAAAATTCCAGCCCTGGTCTGACTGTAATCTCTGGCATCCCAAATCTGCTGAAAAATCTATCAATGAAGGCCTCTGCCATGGTCTCCACTTCTTGATTTGGTAGAACGTAAGCCTCGGGCCACTTGGTCAATTGCTACTAAGACATAATGATTGCCCCTGAGTGAACATGGAAAAGGGCCAAGGATATCAACAGCTACCCTATCCATAGGTGCCCCTACCTGGTATTGTTGCAGTGGTGCTGTTGACTGCCCTGTTGGACCATTCCTGGCGGTACAAGCATCACATTGCCAACAATAATCCTCCATATCCTTCTGAATCCGGCTCCAGTAAAAAGCTTAGCATAACCTCTTTAGTGTCTTCGTGACCCCCAAAATGCCCAGCACCAGGGGTGCCATATACACTTCATAGTACCTCTTTTTGAAGTGCACGAGGTACCACCACTAGCCACCTTCCTTCACCATTTACAGGATTCCACCACTGCCTCTTCAGAGCCTTCCTGTTGATGAACAAACCCACTGAGACCACAGACCTTTCACTACAGTGGATTCCGCTGCGACCTCATCCCAAGCCCAACGCTGCCCCCCCTCCAACCAGTGGATGATCAGCTGCAACTTTGGATCAGCCTTTTGACTGCTCCTCCATTCCTCTTCGCTTCCAGGTACAGTTAACTATTGGCAACATATGTTTGCAGACATCAAACCACCTTTCACTTGGTTCTCTTGGTGGTCACGGTTTGTACACTCTTCCCCTAAGCATGGTCTTCGAGCCACGTCATCCACATTTCAATGTTGTTCTCCAGATTGATGTTCCACAGTGAAGTGGAATGTTTGAAGGCACTCCAGCCACCAAGCTATTTGGCGTTCAGGTTCCCTTAAGGAAAGTAACCATTGCAGAGCAGCATAGTCCATGAGAATCACAAAATGTAGGCCACACAGGTAATGTCGGATGTGTTGAATGGAATCTACAATGGTCAATAGTTCTCTGCGGGTTACACAATAGTTCATCTCTGGCTGACTCGATGCCCGGCTATAGTAGGCTACAACACATTCTCTTTCCAGGTGCCTCTGAGCCAGCACAGCTCCAATCCTCATGTTAGTGGCATCTATATCAAGTATAAATGGCAGATTTATATCTAGTGCTGCCAGCACTGGGCATTACAAAGGGTCGTCTTCAGATTTGTGAACGCAGCCTGCTGTTCTTTGTCCCAGTGGAAAACTTCACCCTGACGCAACAGGCAGTGCAATGGTGCTGAAATTATGGCAAAGGCAGGTACAAAACGACGACCAAGAAACTCTTTCACTTGCCGCTGGTTTTACGGCTTGGACTATTCTTTATGGCCTTGCTATTCTCGGTGATAATTTCCCTGCTACTTAGTTGGTGCCCAAGGAATGATACTTCCCGCCTTAGCAAATGGCATTTATCACAGTGGAGCATGAGATTGGCTGCCTGAAGTTTAGTCAGTACATTTACCTATAGCATCATTAAAAGTCTTGCCAAGCACCAGAAAATCGTCCAAATAGATGAGGTATTGTGTGCCAGGTATGTCATCCAATACCCTGTCCATCAGTCTCTCAAAGGGGGCTGGTGCATTGCGAAGTCGCTGGTAGTAAAAGATATCTTCTCCCTTGCCTTGGGTGCAAGGGCCACCTGCCAAAAGCCACTCTTTAAATCCAGGGACGAGAACCAAGACAATCCCCCTACTAAGTCAAGAGACTCATCAATGAGAGGCAAGGGGTAGGAGTCTTCTACAGTGACAGCATTAAGTCTTCAATAGTCAACGCAGAAGCGCCAAATTCTGTCCTTTTTAGGTACAAGGACAACCAATGAGACCCAAGGGGACTCAGAGGGTTCAATAATACCTGCCTCTTGCATTTCCCTTATAATGCTGTCTGCAGCCTCCTGTTTCACCAGGGGAATACATTGAGGACATTGTCTAATAGACAGTGCAGCGCCTATATGTATGGGATGTCACACTAAGTGTATGCAACCAACATTGTCGGGCAAGGTCGCAAAATGGTCTCTGAAGTCCTCCAGGAGATCCCACAGTTGACTCTGTTGAGCTACAGTCAGTCCTTTTTTATTCCTTTCCCAGACTTTGTGGATGACCTTCAGACCTACACCTGTGGTGTCTGTATGATTGTAAGTGGGTGTTTGATTTGCTTGGAACACCTGGGTGGTGGTCCTCCCCTTCCTATTACCACTGCTCAACAGGTTTAAAATCGTTCCATCCTGGAATGTCAAAGTCCACTTTTGTAAATCAATTTGAGCTCCAGCCATCTCCAAAAAGTCCAAGCCCAGGATCCAGGGGTCCATAATCTTGGCCACCCAGATCTCCAATCTCCAGCAAAGCCCACCAACACGAATAGCTACCTGGGTTTTTCCTAGCATGGATGCAGTTTCACCCATGGCTGTCATCAAAGCTACTCCTGTACCCTTCCACTGTGTTTCTCCTGATAGCAAGTCTGGTCCAAGAATTGTGATAGTTGATCCTGTGTCAATCAGGACCTTACAGACACAATTGCCTATCCAAGTGTGGACATGGAAATAGGTCCCTTCACTCAATCGGCAAACAGGCACCAGGGGTTCCACATCTTGTCCCTGTTGACTACTTTGTGATATGTCATGCTTTGGGGCCCGTGCTGTTCCTCTTACATGGGTTCCTGGTCATTTTCCTGAGGTAGCTGTATGAGTTTAAGTTAAATTTTTTCCTTGTGTGGACAGAAGTGCTGTAGGTGCCCCACAATGACAACATTGGGGTGATTTTACTGAGCGTGGTGACCGTTGTGTTTGGTAGGGCAACACTATCACAGCTGAAGATTTGTCTTCTTGCATGTGTTGGTGCTGGACAACCTTCTGTTTAACTGGAATTGTGGATTTTCTCATAGCTAAGGGACTGGGGTCCTGGCACCCTTGTGATAGCACCTGCTCAGCCGATTATGCCATCTGCAGTGCCTCTTCAAATGTAGTTGGCTTGAAAAATCGTACCTGTTGCCTCACTAACTGAGGTGTGAGACTCCGGATGAAAGCCTCTTTTGCCAACTTCTCTTGGACTGCCCGACTGAAGTGAGGCTAGCCACTTCTGACCAAAGACTGAATTACCGCAGCAAACTTGCCCAGCACTCTGTTGTATCTCAAGCTCGCTCCCCTAACTGCTGTCTGATGCCTGGAATGGATTCTACATAACCGAATCGTTGCTCCAATGCAGCTGCCAGGTCGCCAACTTCAAGCAGTTCCTCCTCTCCTAAGTCTGTCATAGCATTCAGGTCATCACCTTTCTAGGCCAGCAGCCAGCTGCACCACTTCTTCTTATGGAACCCATCTATTGGGCATGGCCACCATACGAAAGTGCCTATAGTACACCTCCCATGCTCCTTTTCCATCGAAGTGGCATGGTTTTAGTGTTGGTTGGCTTAACGCAGGCATCTGCAGCATAGCCAAAGGCTGAAACATTTTCTCTCTGCTTGTTGCCACTTCTCTCTCTCTCTCACCTGCATAGTCTACTAAACGATTTAACAATGTCGAGTAGTCATGGCAACCATCGTGCAGAGCTTCTGCTAACGCGAACACCGCCCCCTCTGACACACAAGCCAGCAGCTGTCATGCACCATATTCTTCAGACCATTTCTGTGTAACTGCTAACCATTCAAAGCTGTGCCAAAACGCATCCCATTGTATTGAGCCAGGATACTGTGGAAGGTTGCCTTCCATGTCACATTTTCCTCCCACATGGCTATCACACACCGATGCTGGCCCACATGCGCTTACCGAAGGACTCAACAAGTAACTTTTTCCGTTTCCTTCTGATAAAGAAGCCAGCCCACTATTCTGCTCCATATTTATTGCAGCTGCCAAAATGACCTTTTTCTTACTCGCCATCTGTACTCTTCTCCGTGTGCCAGCATCGGGTTTGGACCTTCTCGATTCCCCGCACAGTAACTCACCTCCAGTCGCTCCTTCCAATTTCCAAATCCCACTTCTGACACCAATGTGGCGATCCAACCAAATAAGAACAGGAATACACAAAGCTGTCAGGGCCTCTTCGATTGTATTTTGTTTACTCAAGTCTTATACAAACTGGAGCACTCTCATTGATTCCGCAATTCTGGGGATCCTTCTCTCAGCACACCTCTGAAAGCAAAAACAAAACATCCCCTCCGAGGTGTGTCCACCCCATACAATTAGAAACCTCCCCTTCCAGCCCACCCATTCCCTCAGTCAAAGTTAGAAAGCACTGCAAGCACGTTACAATAGTAACAATAACAGAAGCTCATTACTCAAAACGGAAAATGCAGCGAAGACCCGGGATTGAACCCGCAACCTCTCGATTTAGAAGCAGCTGTTTTTACCTCTAAAGCAGCCATGCAACTGATAAATGGGCTTTGGTTTTTACATACTGACAGCAACATGTAAACCTTAAGTTTAATATTTGTAAATTACAAATACTACCTCGGAAGATGTACATGGAGAAGAGCACTATGAGTGCTTCAAACAAAACAGATAAATAACACACAAAGCTAGCACAAACTTTATTTCTGAGTGGCGTTGTGCGTTGTTATTTTCACAAGCTGGTCCAACTAATTTGGCTAAACTTCAAACAATGGGCTTCATTGCCTATATATATATATATATATAATATTATATATATGTGCTGAATTTGTAAGTTTGCTCAGTTATGAAATGAGCAGTCCCTAATTTTTATGGTAGTTTCATTTTAATGGAGAGAGACAGCATTACATAAAAGTTATAAATTGATTTGTATGTCATTGAGTGAAGTAAGTATTTGATCCCCTACAACCCAGCCAAAATTCTAGCTCACACAGACTGGCTGTGTACCCATGTGGCAAATAGATTACAATCAATCAATTAAATCAATCAATTACAGATACTCCTGATTTCGACTCGTTATGTGTATAAAACACAACTGTCAACAGAATCAATTTTTGCCATTCCAACCTCACCACCACCATGGGCAAGACCAAAGATCTGTCAAAGGACATCAGGGACAAGATTGTAGACCTGCACAAGGCAGGAATGGGCTATAAGACAATCAGCAAGAAGCTTGGTGAGAAGGTGACAACTATTGGTGCAATTATTCAGAAAAGTAAGAAAAATAAAATGACCAAACACCCTCAGTCTGGAGGTCCATGCAAGATGTGTTTGTGTGTGTGTGCTATGGCACCTAGTTACTTAAAATTGCTAAGCAAATAGGGCCTGATGACATGCCTATGTATGAACAGCAAGTAAATTAAAAACAAATAGGTCTAGAAAAGCAAGAAATAAACAGCCTTGTACATATAATTCCCTGATAACTATAAAGCTGAACAATATACCTCATTGATCCAATCATGTAGGGTTGAGCAAGCTGTACCACTATTGCTCCACTGCCTAGTTGGTGGCAGGTGTAGCCAGAGTCCCAGTCATAGTTTTTGGTGTCTCCATTCAGCAGAGCATTGCGACTTCTGCTGACACCCTCAATAACACTGGCACATGAGGAGATTGTAGCTACATTCTCAGTAGGAACTGTAGAGAGACAGAAAATGAATAAATATTTCGCACAATATAGTCTAATAAGTAATTTAAAAAATTACACTATTTGAGAAAATTGTATAGTATGTATTCACTTTTTTAAAAATCAAACCATATTTTATTCATAAGACAGACCCACCATATTTCTTCACAAATGTAATCACAAAAAATATTAAAACACACTGCTTCCAGAGTTTAAAAGGCCCAAAATGCCTGAAAATTAAAAATAAAATGAAAACTGTTAACAATTTATTTCTAAATTTTAAGACTGAAAACATGTTAGTTCTTTACTTCACTTTAGAACTTTCCTTCAAACAGATAAAATAGTGGAAGAGTACAGTAATACTTCCACATTTTGGACCCAGCATATTGGGTTTGAATTCCCATGTGAATGTTGTCAATGTGGAATATTTATGTTCTTCCTATGTTTTACATAGGTTTTCCTTCAAGAAATCTCTTTCCTTCTTACCATCCCAATAATCTGAAAATTAACTGGCCCCTGTAGAAATGAAAATGTGGGAGAAAATGTTAGTGGGCCCTGTGACTGAACTTGTGCCCTCTCAGGTACTGCATATGGTGTGCTTTGTGGAAAATGAAGTACTCTCTGGTTGTTTTAGATTTTTTTATACACTTCCATAAGTCTGCATTACTAGTTGTATATATTCATCCTAAAGCATATCCATCTACTGCAACAGAGATAAATATTAATGTGGTGCAAAGTTTGCAGTCACTCTCCCTTGATGAACCACACAGACTTTAATCATTGCAACTTGAAGATATCACTGGCAAACTTCTATCAATATACAACCTTGCTAACAAGGAACAATAAAACTCTTGATCTTTGTCATGGGGCAATTAAGGGAGCTTACAAATTGATAGCCAAACCTCTGCTAGCCTCCTCCACTCACAGTTCTGCTTACCATCTCTCTATTTGAAAAACATCCATGAAAATGGCTAAAGTACACAAAAAGGCAATTAAGCTCTAGAGATGATTGAATTGAAAGTTTACAAGGATGCTTTCCATGTACAGACTGGAATCTGTTTAAAATTACAAGTACCTATTTAATAAAATTTCCCTCTCAAGAGAATTAAAAAAAATTAATTGGACTAAATTGTTTCTTCTGTTATGGCTAGTGCACTGAAGACAGGTTTTTTGACTGTTTGCTAAACTAATCTACTTTATATCATTTTTAAAGTAGCTGTTCTGTTATCTGTCTTTTCTCTCTCGGCCTCGATCCCAACCCCTGATGGATAATCGAGGTTCTTCTGTAGTTAAATATCTGTATGTTTTAGGAAGTTTATTTGTTTTGAAATTACTATAAAAACTGGACTCAGAAATAATGTTCACAATTGAATTGACTAAATTCATCTCTTCTAGTACAGACAGTATTCTTTATTTTTCGTTAACATGATGTAATGATCTCAGGAGGGGGAAGCAGTGCAGTGTCAACACTGTATATGGTGGGGATGGAGCGCTGTTGACCTCGACTCGGGACGTTGTGGGTTGGTGGGGGGAGTACTTCGAAGACCTCCTCAATCCCACTAACATGCCTTCCAATGAGGAAGCAGAGCTTGGGGACTCGGAGGTGCTCAAGGAGTATGGGGCACCAGACCCCCTGATAAGGGCTGTTCGGTTCCTGTACAACCGGTGTCAGAGCTTGGTCCACATTGCCGGCAGTAAGTTGAACCCGTTTCCAATGAGAGTTGGACTCCGCTAGGGCTGTCCTTTGTCACTGATTCTGTTCATAACTTTTATGGACAGAATTTCTAGGCGCAGCCAGGGTGTTGAGGGGGTCCAGTTTGGTGGAATCAGGATTGGGTCACTGCTTTTTGCAGATGATGTTGTGCTGTTTGCTTCATCAGGCCGTGATCTTCAGCTCTCTCTGAATTGGTTTGCAGCTGAGTGTGAAGCGGCTGGGATGGGAATCAGCACCTCCAAATCCTAGACCATGGTCCTCAGCCAGAAAAGGGTGGAGTGCCCTCTCAGGGTTGGGAGTGAGATCCTGCCGCAAGTGGAGGAGTTCAAGTATCTCAAGGTCTTGTTCACGAGTGAGGGAAGAATAGAGCGTGAGATCGACAGGCGGATCGATGCAGCGTCCGCAGTGATGCGAGCTCTGCATCGGTCTGTCGTGGTGAAAAAGGAGCTGAGCCTTAAGGCAAAGCTCTCAATTTACCAGTCGACCTACGTTCCTACCCTCACCTATGGTCATGAGCTATGGGTAGTGACCAAAAGAACGAGATCACGAATACAAGAGCCTGAAATAAGTTTCCTCCGCAGGGTGTTTGGGCTTTCCCTTAAAGATAGGGTGAGAAGCTCAGTCATCCGGGAGGGGCTCAGAGTAGAGCCTCTGCTCCTCCGCATCGAGAGGAGTCAGATGAGGTGGCTCGGGCATCTGATCAGGATGACTTCTGCACGCCTCCCTGGCGAGGTGTTCCGGGCACGAACAACCGGGAGGAGGCCCCGGGGAAGACCCAGGACACGCTGGAGGGACTGTCTCCCGGCTGGCCTGGGAACGCCTTGGGATTTCCCCGGAAGAGCTAGAAGTGGCTGGGGAGAGGGAAGTCTGGGCATCTCTGCTCAAGCTGCTGCCCCTGTGACCCGACCTTGAATAAGCGGAAGAGGATGGATGGATGATGTAATTAATTACTATTTTGTCTCTAGCTTTCCTTGTGAATCTTTTTTGCACTATCAGCCATTCCAAAACCCATTCTAATGTTGCATTCGTTGAATGAAAAAAGCATTTACAGAAATACCTGACACATAGTCTGATTAAGTGGGTTGCTAAAAAAAAAACTGACACAAGTGAGCCTTAGTTTGTCTTGCATATGACAAAATAACAAACTAGACACAGCACTGATATTATTGCCTTTTTTAGTTCACCTTAGTAAATCTCAATAAGTAATCAAATATTAGTTATAGGGACATGCTACACTGATGTCTTAACCAGCTAACTGAAGGGCTGTCATGAATGAATGAATCATAGAAGAGTAGGCACATCATGTTAGCGGATCTGTGTTTATTATTAACTTAAACAAAACTATGTATTTTAATGCATTCTTGTTCATCGTGGTACCAAAGAGTGGCAATGTGTAGCATATTGGTTAGACATGCATATAAGAATTTTACTGTGCTCTGTATATACTACTACTCAGTTCAATGCAAACCCACTCATTATAAGCAAACACTTTTAAATGGGAGGGTGAATTAATAAGAGAAACCTACTTATCTAGAATCATCATTGATCTATTTGGAAGTATGCAGCAAAGAATAACCGTATTATACTAAACTCATAGCAGGCTAGAGGTATGTTTATTACAGGACATAAGTTCCACTGCTTGCAATGCAACTCAATTTCAGTTTGGGCCAGCCAGCTTGGGAAAAATAGGATTGCATCCACAGAGCTCTAACAAGATCAAAGATATATTACAGAAAACTGAGGCACTGCAACAAGTTCTATGGAAATTTTAAAATGCATGTGCTATAATGGAAGAGCTCCCCAAGTACAGTATGTACACATAAATGACTGTTTAGATAAATGCATGTGCAGCAGCTGAAAGCATCAGGTGTGAACTGTGTAGCACCAGTCCCTACAAAGTCAACTGCAATATGATTTCAAGTTTCATATCTCACCAGAAAATGGGATTGAAACTAATTTTAAGTGATTTGCTCATGGTCACTAATTACTTTTTCGATATAACCATTAGAACTAAATACATCCATCCATCCATCCATCCATTATCCAACCCGCTTTATCCTAACTACAGGTTCACGGGGGTCTGCTGGAGCCAATCCCAGCCAACACAGGGTGCAAGGCAGGAAACAAACCCTGGGCAGGGTGCCAGCGCACCACAGGGCACACACACACCCACACCCACACACCAAGCACACACTAGGGACAATTTAGAATTGCCAATGCACCTAACCTGCATGTCTTTGGACTGTGGGAGGAAACCGGAGTACCCAGAGGAAACCCACGCGAACACGGGGAGAACATGCAAACTCCACGTAGGGAGGACCCAGAACTAAATACAGAAATACATAATGTCTTGTTTGTTTTTTCAATAGATCTCTTAAGTTGTTTTCCCTCTAGCATGCCAATGTTAATAATGTCTCCTTTGCTTACTGTCAACGCAGGATGAAGGGTAAACAAGATATTATTTTGATACTTTTTTTGTTGCTACTTGTTCTCTCCTGCTACACACTTTCAGTAAAATAAGTGTATATAAGATGAGTGGAAAGATGAAAAAAATCTATGATTTCAAGCTAGAGTAGAATAGTTTTTATCTGCTTTAACTAGTTATGAAATTTCTGTGAGAAATGTTACACCCCTGAAAAAATAAATATTAGATTTAGGTCACAAGCAATATTTTTAGAAATGAGGCTTTAACAATGAAGAGAACAAAGATGTATAAGAAAACAAAATACCCACAGCTGCAATAGAGACAGATGTAGAGTTTAAAAACAACAATCAACCACATTTGATCATTATTTGTTACTCACCAATTTTTGCATTTAGGCTAATTGAACAGGGTGAGCCAAAAAAAAAAAAACTACTACATGTCAAATGTTTATTCTACAAAAACGCTACAACATAAAATAAATTTTATTATGACACAAGAAAGGGTATATAAAATAGATTTTTTTTCACTGTGTTTTAAAAGTGATGTCTTCAAGGTGGTGGCCATCATCAGCGATACACTCTTCGAGACGATTTCTGAATGCTCGCATGACTCGTTCAGCCATTTCAAGTGGAAAAGCAGCGATTTCGTGGCGAATAGCGTCCTTGAGGGCTTCAAGGTTTTGAGGTCGGTGTGTATACCTTCGACTTGAAATACCCCCACAAGAAGAAATATCGCATAGAGTGAGATCAGGTGAATGTGAAGGCCACCTGACATCGCCACACAGGGAGATCAGTATCCCCGGAAACATCTCTCGCAAAACTTGCATGGATCTCCACGCTGTATGAAATGTTGTTCCATCCTGTTGAAACCAGGCATCCACCACATTCATTTCTTCCAGTTGGGGCTGAAAAAAGTTCTCTAGCATTTCAATGTAACGTTCTGAAGTGCTGGTGACCATTGCTCCGCCTTCCTCAAAAAAGTAAGGGCCTACAATGCCAGGTTCTACAATGGTGCATCAAACTGTAAAACGCTTACTGTGCAGGGGTCTCTAATGTAAGTTCACGAGGGTTAGTTTCAGCCCAATAGCAAAAGTTTTGCTTATTTACGCAACCATTCAAAAGGAAATGTGGCTCATGGCTGCACATGACGATGGCATCTCAAACGGTTTGCAGAATGTTCGCGCACAACTCTCTATGGCTCTCCCAGTCTCTCTCAGCGAGTTCCTGCACTACCATCATTTTGTATGGATGTAAATTAAGGTCCTCATGCAAAATCCTCCTCAAAGATGTGTTGGAAATGCCTAAGGTAGAAGCATGTATGTGCTCTGAAAGTCTAGAAGACTGCAAAATTGATGCCCTTACAGCTTGGATGTTTTCAGGAGTTTGTACAGTCTGAGGATGGTCTGGAGATTTTCTGTTCAATGTTGTACCCGTCTGTCTAAATTTAGCCACCTACTGAAGAATTGTTTTCCGATTTGGGACATCACCATTCGGAGAAATGCTGAAGTTCATTTGGAAGGAGTGTTGCGTAGTGATGACGGATTTGTTGTTTTTGAAGAACACTTCGACAGCGAAAGCTCGGTGAGTAATAATGCGTAATTAGATAAATGTGCTCAGCAGAAAAAAAAAAAAAACATAGATAATCGATTATAAAGAAGCCAGTGGTGTGGTTTTCTGGGACCACATTGTACATACTGTTATGGTAATAGGAATAACAACTCCGTAATATTTATGGAACAGTGTTTTTCTGACAAAAAAAAAAAAAAAACAGTAAATACTTAAGTATTGTAAATATTCACAATTTTCAACTCACTAGGCAATTGAAAACGATTGGTACAGCTGCCTGAACATCAAAAGTATTGGGTCTTAGGAAGCCTATATGTTTAGAGTGAAAGTTGCCAAATTGTTTTCTTTGTTAAAGATTTGTCATTATAAAATAACAATTATTAATTTTAATAAAAAATTAATAATTGCCAGTCATAGTTTTAAAATTCCTTTATACTTAATTATTACCACATTAAAAAAATAAGTGATAATGAATATCATAAAAATAAAATAGTACACAAAAAATACTATAATGATTAATTCAATATAAAACATACACATAAAAGGCGAGCTTTTCTTCCCTCTTAATTTCTTACCTATCAATCCTCTTTCCAGTGTGAATGAACGGTTTGTGAACATACATTCTAATGCCACAACATGAAATACTTTATTTACTGTGTTGTGTGTGCCCACAATGCGGATGTACCTGTATAAAAACAAAACAACAAAACACTGCATTAGTTTAGTAGGTTGCCCCCAATAGGAAGTGAGTTTCCAAGGTAGATGTCAACAGTGCAAACCAGACAGATTTCATTGTAACATTACAAACTGGAACAGTTACACATTATCTCATGATCCCTTCCACACAGCAATGAAAAAAGTCAACCCAAATATAAAGAGTTGAATGTAAGAAGTGCTTTGTAGCAGGAGAAAAAAAATACACCCCTTATAAATTAAAAAGCATCCAGAATATACATAGTATCAACTCAAAATATAAGACTGTATAATAAGCACCAAACAGTTTTGCCTGCCATCTTTCTTTATCCTGTCTAATTTAAGAAGAATGAGTGTTTATAACTGGAACATTTTCAAAAAATAAATTCAAAATCAAATTAAATTTATAGACAGAGGAATGAATGGTGAAGGTAATATTTATTATAATGTATAGTATAATGATGAGGATGTAAAAAAAATAAAAACACACATTTTATTTTATCACTCATTCTGATCAGGATATTACTCAGTAACCTGTCATGTACCCAATTCAGAGAAAGACATGTGATGGCTTGATTTCAATTATCACAGAGCTTTTTTCCAAGTTCTATCTTCACCTCACTTTATAGAAAAACACCCTCATTTTGCTAGTTGCTTTGAAGAAAAAGTGTTATTCTAGATGTACAGTAAAATGTTTATGTTCAGCTCCTTCTGCCACTGCATTCAAGCGGAGTTTGGTAAGTCACTTAATCACTGATTTAGACTGAGATAGAAAATAAAAACTAACACTGAATCACAAGTAAAAATTATGCTACTTGAACAGTGCATTTAATGGGATGATAGCATCACAATTTTTTAAGAACAGGGGAAGTCATCAAAAGTCACACTTTCAAGAAAAACTGCATACATAATCCAGCATTCATCTTCCCTTTAGAAAATTACCACATTATATCTGACATTTCCTTACTGTCCATCTGGCAGCTCCTTTTCCAATATTAATAAAAGATTCCATTGATGACTAACCAGAGGTGTAAAGGAAGAAAACAAGAGTGAAAACTGACAGTGTGAATAAATCAATTATCTATGCCATGTTTTGTCTCTAAATGGAAACAGTCAAATTTCAAACATTATATAGTGAATAGCATGTGCAAATCAGTTTTCAAAACAAAAAAAAATACTGCAACTGTTCTGTAACAGTTTTAGCAGTACACACTAAACATTTCAGTTCCATATATAATAATTAGTTTTAGCATCCTTCCAGCTTATCCTCTTTAATAAAACCCGTGTGCGTCTTCTGGTGAAGTGCGCATGCGCCGGGCCACACGGCACGTGTTCAGTCTCTTCCTGTGCATTCCCTGTGCAGAGAGAGAGAGAGACACACAGACAGACACACACACACACACACACACAGGCGCGCACGAGACACACACACACACAGGCGTGCGCGAGACAAACAGACAGACACAGGCGTGCGCGAGGGAGAGAGACAGACACACACACAAACACACAGGTGAGAGAGAGACACACACACACACACACACAAAGACACAGAGGCGGGCGCTTGAGACACACACACACACATGCAGGCCCGCGAGAGAGAGACACACACACGCACACACACACACACACACACACAGGCACGCGCGTGCATTGTTGCAATGTTACTTTTCTTGGTTGTTTATTAAATTACGGATTTTTCAATTGTTCATTTTTTTCCCTGTGCTTAAAACTCATTAAAAAAAAGTCTTTTTAGCGAGTGGGTCGTAAGGCTATAGCGCGAACTCTTGCAGTGTTACTTTTCTCTGTTGTTCAAAGTTTTCTTAGTGTTATTCAATGTTTTTACATTTAGTTTACTATTACGCTGTGCATTAAATGGTATAATTAACTATATTTGTGCTTAAAAACTTAAAAAAAATATATATTTACATACAGTTCATACCGTCTGGAACGGATTAATTGTATTTCCATACAATCCTAAGGGGGAAATTACTTTGGTTCACGACCAAATCGGGTTACAACCAGAGTTTTGAAACGAATTATGGTCGTGAATCGAGGTTCTACTGTATTACTGTCAGACAAAATTACAGGCATTTTACGGAAATACAAACCAGTATTACTGAGAGAGAAAATTAAAGGCACACAATACAGTGACGCATATTACAGCCACATACAAGGTCCCTTGCCATTTAATATAGACTGTTCCTACTAATGTTTATGCACTACTGTTCTAGCGCCCGTTATTGTAACAGGCTTAATGTCTAGTACTGTGTATATTTCTTCACTTCATTACATCAAAAAAAATTCAACATGCCAAAAAAAAACACACATTTACTTACAAAACTTGCTATCTTTAAGGGTGTGAGGTCTTCCAAATCAGTTTCAGGAGAGGACATCCTTCAGGTAACGTGTATCTTGTAGCAGGTTGTGTCACAGACAAGCTACTTTAGGTTGAAAGTGTGGTTGCCTAGCTTTCAGATTTTTTTTTAATAAACCTGATCAGAACTTTCCTTAGGTTAAGCAAATAAAAGCTCACAGCAAACATGTGTAAGATATGCCAATGTTTATGCAAGTTAATGAATATATGGGTGATGCTGTATGAAAGACAGTAACTAGAATTTCTTTTCGAAGTTAAATTGTCAGAAACTGCCATAAACTAAGATAGTATTTTGAAATAATTAAATTAATACTCCAATAAAGAGAAAATTATTCATCCAGATTAACATCAGACAATGCCTTGATTTATTTTTCACCAGTAAATGTAACTTTGTGTTGAGCTGTGTTCATGTGCAATCCGAGTTTTTGGAACTCCAACTTGTGATGTTTTACCCTTTCATTTCAGAACGTTCACATGAATATTGCTTTTGATTTGTTATTTGGTCTAAAAATGATTAAAAATAAACTGTATTTAAAAGAGTAAACTAAATATATTAAATGTGTATCACTTCATTCCAAATGCAATTTGACCACATAAATTGCAATCTAGCTGACCAGACCATTTTTTTTATTTTACACATATGACTAAAATGAAAGTCCAGTATTACACCACACCTGTGAGAATTTGTGTAGTTTTATTTTCTCCAACTTGCCTCGTAGTTCAGCGTTCATATTGCATTCATATTTAATTTATGACTTGGAAACATTTTACTTACCATCTGTCTGAAAGTGTGTCAATGCAGCATTGGGATGGTAGTGAAACACAGTTGAAATATTGTGGAGCAAGGGTTTTTTTAATGGAAAATAAGTTTTGCAACATTAACATACATCTTCTGAATTTTGCTACCCATGCTTCTGTCACAGATGTATGTGTGTTTGTAATTTTAGAACACTATACAAATTAATTAATGAAAAATAAACAGAACCAATATAATACTCAACTATCACTACTAATTCCCTTATTTTATTACTTTAGTAGAAAAAAAAATATGATGGAGGTTGTGAATCTTTTGCACACCTTTAAATATAATTTCCTCCTTTTCTGTGACTATATGTAAAAAAGAATATTGATTCAGAAAATAATTGGGTTATCATGAAATATGTGAATTCCAGTAAATTGTGGCATTTTCTAGGCTAACATCATCAGTTAAATAGCACCCTTTCCTAAAGCATGAATAAAGATGTATTTACAACAATAAGCTGCAGTTCAATTACAGGGCTCTCCTCTTAAGACAGAATGACAGAGTTTATAATAACAGGTATCCACAAATGCTTGAAGAAAGGAATGATTGGCACTAAACAAGCAATTTAAACTGTCTTTGCTCCACTACTAGAAATATGCATGAACTTACGAATTTGTAAGCACTGAAAGTAACATAAAAAATGTTCCCTAAAGAGGTCAAGCCAAACATAGCATTAATTAAATCATGAACTCACATCAACAATTAACCATCTTCTAAGAAAAAACAAACAAGATACAAAATTGGAAAAATCTTTTTTTTCATCTGTATTAAATGTGAATACTATGAAATGTATGTCTTTAAGTTCAACCTGTCATTTCCTGCTGTGGAACAGGTTTATATATACAGACAATCATGTAGTTCATTTAATATGTAAAAAAATGTTTTTTATTCAGAGTCAAAGGTGTGAGCACATTTCTGAAATCAAGAGGTTTATGCTCTTCCCAACTGTTTCAAACTAAAAATTGTGATTTTATCCTAATGAAGCTAAATTGCAAATATAACCAAATTGCAGTGACACAAGCAAGCATGGCTCTACTTAATTTTAAGAATCTAAGAAACCATATGTTAAACACAGCCACTGGGAAATGCAATTTGTATTACAGGGCACACAGGATAACGGATATCTTGGAAAGGCCTATTTTTCAACCTTAGTAATAACTACAGATTTTGGGGAAAAAAATAAAAAACATGAAATGCATGTTCATATCTATAATTACATACTTAGTAGCTTAAAACAATTCAGTTATTTTAAACAGCTCTAATCAGAACCATTAATAGCATACAAATACAGTATATTTTCCCAAAATAACTTCCTCACATGAAAGTTTATTTGGCAAACTGCCGATTTAATTTCATACTAGAACAGTCTATGGTTCCTCTTCCCTTGGTCATATGGTCTTTCACAAAAGCCAATTAAACAGAGATGGCTTATTACTTTATAATAAAGTTACTACCAACTAATTCTGTACATTCTGGTCAGTTTACTGAAAATTTAGTTTTCTTTTTTCATACAGAGTGCTCCAGTGGTTACTGGTTCACCAGGACTGTCTTTACAGTCTAACCCTGTCAGTGAGTATAGTAAATACTAAACATCTTCCCACATGGCTAGACTTTTCTGTCACTGTACTGTGCATTCCTTCCTTCCTTCAAATTGGACTTAACAGTGCTGAATAATTTCAACACACAATGCAAGGCAATCGCTGGCTAAAAGATGAATGATGCATCACCTTCTGCTATTCAAAAAGAAAGGAGACAGGATATGAAATAATTACTGTTTAGACAATTCAAGAAAGGATGGTAGCAATTAGCAGGGCAAGCAATTGGTCAGTATTAACCCTGGACAAGGAAAAAAATAAGACTAAGAATAAATACCAGTCAGTTTTGTATTTCACTCGTCACATACAATGCATGATCACTACAATAGGAACTATAAACCTCCAAACCAGCCACTACATTGAGTTTGTTATATTCTCTCCATTGGTTTCCTTTTGGATCTCTGATTTTCCACATACACCCCAATAATAAACTCCAGTCAACCCAAGAGGTGTAAGAACCTTTCCATTACAATTTAAGGATCCAAAGAGTAAATCACAGAAGAAACAGTGTAGATAAAGGAGATGACAGTTTGGGTAAAAGCAAATTTGTCACCTTCCAACTTTCATTAGGGATCTTTTTGTTAGAAGTAACAAGTTGAAATTCAATCAACAATAACTGCTAAGAAACTTTAAACCCAAACTCAAGAACATATTCTTTCTACTCACCAGTACATCAATGCTACTCAAGGATTGATTATTTCTTTATAGATAATAACTTCTTGCCTATGATTAAATCTTGCAAATACGATGCTATTGTTATTTCTGACCACGCACCTATGATCTTGGAGCTAAAGTTACTAAGCCCCACATACTCACCTTGCAGATGGCGTCTCAACCCGCTTCTATTATCAGACTAGAATTGTACAGAATTCATATCCAAACAAATCAATTTCTTCCTAGAGACAAATACATCCTCAGATATTTCTGCAGGAATACTCTGGGCAACTCTTAAGGCCTTCTTAAGAGGCCAGATTATCTTATATCTTTCCCATAGAAATAAATTAGAAACCAAGAAAGTAGCAGAGATAAAAAGCGAAGTTACTAGAACAGATGAAGAACATGCCAGACTACCAAGCAAGACTCTACATAGGAAAAGGCAGGCTCTGCATTCAGAACTAAACCTCTTGACAACTAAAGAAACTGAACAACTAATTAATAAATCCAGACATCATTACTATGAACATGGAGAGAAAGCTAATAAGCTTTTAGCTCAACAAATTCACAAGCAAGAAGTGCGCAACGCAATCTCAGTAATCACCAACGCGAACGAAGATAAAATCATCGACCACAAAAATATAATGCACACTTTCAGTGACTACTATAAATCCCTATATACTACTGAGCTTAAAGAAGACAATACACAATCTAATGCATTTCTGGATACATTACAAATACCACAAATAGACACTTTTAGTGCGGAGGAACTTGATAAACCTCTGGCGTTATCAGAATTACTAGATGCTATAAAGTCACTCCAAGGCGGGAAAGCAATAGGCCCTGATGGCTACCCTGCAGAATTGTACAAGAAATTCTCCGCTCAGCTAGCTCCCCTCCCATTAGCAACATTTACAGAAGCCAGAGATAACCAAACTCTTCTCAAACTTTTCGCCATGCACTAATCACCATTTTTCCAAAACAAAATAAGGACTTATTACAATGTGCATCATACAGACCAATTTCACTTCTGAATAATGACGTTAAAATACTCTCTAAAATCATAGCTAGAAGGATGGAGAAAGTGCTCCCCTCGGTAATATCACAAGATAAAACTGGATTTATTAGAGGCCGACACTTATCTTCAAATCTTCGACGCCTGTTTAATGTAATATACTCACCAACCACCAAACACCCCAGAAATATTATTATCATTGGATGCAGAAAAAGCATTTGACATGATTGAATGGAAATACCTTTTTACTACATTAGAGAAATTTGGGTTTGGCCCGAACATTTGTGCATGGATCAAATTACTGTATAATAACCCAGAAGCTTCAGTTTGTATCAACAACATTTGTTCAGACTACTTTAAACTAGAACGTGGTACTAGACAAGGATGCCCCTTATCACCGCTACTGTTTGCAATCGCCATTGAACCACTGGCAATACATTGTCGAAATACTGATCAGATAAAGGGGATTATCAGAGAAGGACTGGAACAGAAAATTTCATTATATGCAGATGATATGGTACTGTATATATCAGATCCAGAAAATTCTGTGCCTGCAGTCTTAACAGCACTCACAGAATTTCAAAAGATCTCTGGTCTCAGAATTAATCTGAATAATAGTGTACTCTTTCTCAAGCATATAATATTAGATTAGATACCCTACCTTTTACTATTGCAGAAGAGTTTAAATACCTAGGGGTAAACATCACAAGTAAACATAAAACTCTTTATCAACAAAATTTCGCCGTCTGCATGGAAAAAATTAAGCAAGACTTGCATAGATGGTCAACCCTTCATCTCACACTAGCTGGAAGAATTAACACTGTTAAGATGAATACTCTTCCTAAGCGCCATTTTTTATTTCAAAACATTCCAATATACATTAATAAATCATTCTTTAAGCAATTAGATTCAACAATAACCTCATTTATTTGGAATTCAAAACATCCACGCATCCAAAGAGCGACCCTACAAAGACAAAAGGCAGAAGGCGGGGCTTTACCTAACTTACAGTTTTATTACTGGGCAGCAAATATACAGGCGATAAAAACCTGGACACAAATAGAAGAACATACACAGGCTTGGTCCGCAATAGAAGAAAAATCCTGCAGTACTTCTTTGTATTCCCTGCTCTGTGCTCCAATAAACACACGTTATCGGCAATGTATTAATAACCCAATTGTGCTTCACTCACTTAGAAAATGGAACCAATGTAGAAAGCATTTTAAGACGAAGAAGCTTCTATCTGTGACACCTCTGCAAGAGAACTACCTCTTTCAACCTTCGCGAACATATGCAGTTTTTAATATCTGGAAAAAAGTTGGAATTAACTTGCTTAGAGATATTTATATCTTTGCATCCTATGAACAATTACATTCCAAATTTAACATTCCAGCTACACATTTCTTTCACTATCTTCAAATTAGGAACTTTGTTAAACAGAACATTCCCGATTTCCTCATCTTGCACCCTCATCCATGCTGGAAAAAATATTGCTTAATCTCAAGGATTTAGACACCATCTCTGCAATATATAAAATCATTTTACAATCCCTCCCTTTCAAATATCCAAGAAGACACTGGGAAAAAGATCTCTCAATTAATATATCAGAAAAGGAGTGGAAAGTAGCAATGCAGAGAATTCACTCGAGCTCCATATGCGCAAAGCATACAATTATACAACTCAAAATTATATATCGGGCACATCTGTCTCGTCTAAAACTCTCCAAAATGTTTCCAGGGCAGGATCCAACCTGCGAACGCTGCAACCAAGTCCCAGCCTCACTGGGTCACATGTTCTGGGCCTGTGCCAAATTAACATTATTCTGGACCAAAATTATTAATTACCTTTCAGACAGCCTTGGCCTCACAATCCCTCCTAACCCATTAACAGCTGTGTTTGGGGTTCTTCCAGATGGGTTTAAAGTGGAGAAAGACAAACAAATTGTGATTGCATTCTCTACACTTTTGGCACGTAGACTTATTCTGCTAAACTGGAAGAACCCAAACTCTCCTCTTTTAAGTCAGTGGGAAACCGATGTGTTATACTATTTGAAATTGGAAAAAATCAAATACTCAGTTAGAGGATCCGTACAGACTTTTTTCAAAACATGGCAGGATCTAATCAGTAATATTTTAAAATAAGCTCTTAAAGCACAGAGGAAGCAATTATTTCTGTATTTCTTTGTCTTCTGCATTCATCTCTATTGGCTTATCAAATTTATTAATTTAGGTAGGTTTACAACCTTAAATTTTACGCTGTTTGCCTTGCTCTCTCTCTCAGGGGTGGGGATCGATTTGTCCTTAACTCAATTTTTCTTTTTGTAAAAACTTGATTGATTTGTATGGATTGCAATAAAATTAATAAAACTTCAAAAAAAAAAAAAAAAGAAAAAGAAACTTGATAGTTATACATTTAGGGAAAATGCTGTAAATCAACTGTTGTTAAATGATCCATAGTGGGAACAAGCTATTGCTAGTGGTGAAAGTTAAAATAATGTTCTTAATAGTGTAAATTATCAAAAAAATATCTGTAAAAGTGTGGCCAGATTTCCCAGCTGACAGCCAAACTAGCCAACTCTATGCATTGCTTAAGTATAAGCAGCTATTCTTTTTATCAGTTCTTGTAATTTTGTACTCATTGGTAACAGGCAAAGCAGGTCTGACTCCAAGCACACGGACTTGGTAAGTTTACTTTAAAAGATGAAGCATCTTGTAAGAATGCTATCTTTAAAATCACACAGATTAAATTCAAGAACTTTCACTGAATGCGTTTACATGCACGTTAGTAATCCAACTATTCATAGAAACCGGATTTCTATAAGGCCATGTAAACTCTTATTCTGATTATAGAAATTGGGTTATTGGTCTCTGAGAAACCTGATTAACTCAGGCTGATTTCTCCGTGAACAATCCGATTATGCAGCCATGTAAACCCATAACCGTGGTACTATTAAGGGTTTTATAGTCTGTCCAATGCCGTCTGTCAGCCTGCGAGAGCATTTGCTTCGCATCCACTTACAGTAGCCAATGGTACAAACGTCCATAAAATATATTTCCAGAGACAAATGTCCAGGCAATCGCATTATTCCTTTTCTTGGCTGAAATAATCTGTCTGAGTACTTTAGAAACTGGTAAATTCACTTTGACGAGATGAACGTACAGTGATAAACTCAATAAACACAATCTCAAGAACAGTAAAGTAACGTTAAAAGTAATGTGTGTTATGTAGTCCAATTATTTTTTAAAGTAACAAGTAACTTAACGTAATACTTATCTTACTTAAGTGAAAACATATGTTATGTTATTGTTATTCCAGTGGCACAGGGTATAAGGCAAGAAGGACATGTACTTGGTCCTCTGAGAGCTCAATTGTATAGCCAAGTGTAAAAGAGTTGCTGCATGCAATCCAGTAACAGAAAAATATAAAGTGTCAATCTGATTAAACATATGTTTAAAATACAAGAAAATTACCACAGTTTTAATGCTTATTTTCAAATTCACAGAGGCCGATGGTGATGTTTAACTCTTTTTTTGTGCAGTTTAATAAGTCAGAGCATTTTGCCAAAGGAGGACCACAAATGATTAGTTGCACATGTAAAGGTGGATTACTAAGAAACCAGGTTTCTTCCTTAACCCGATTATGTGTGTGCATGTAAATGCACAGATCGTAAACAAACAATTTTAACCTGTATGTTAAGCAAATTATTTTCCAAGTCCATTCATCTATCTATTTTTCAGTATCCCCTCCCGTCCCTAATACAGGATCATGACAGATGGAAGTAAGGAAACCTGGAAAGTATGTTTCTCCATCACAGTAACCATTCACTCACACTGTACTGCCAACTCATAATCTACCCCAGGTATTATCAACTCACTATTCTGTTTGATCCTTGGAAATACTCAAGTATTAAATCTTTTCTGCATTTGAACCTGACAATTTGGTTTGTATTAGTAATTACTTTATAAATCACATTTTGATCTTAAAACTTATATGGTATAATGTAACGTGTGCACTATAGAAAATAAAGATCTATAACCTACAGTATGTTAAACAAGTCAAGAAACATAACCAGTGTGTCTTCGGGTGTTGGAAGAAACTGGTGTGTCCAAAGACATGAGGAAATGTATAAAGTCCATAGAAAGTGCCTCAGTCAGAATGTAAGCCCACAAAATGTAAGTATTATAAATTACATTGATTAAACTAGCTCATGAAATACGAGACCCACAATAAACAGACCAAAACGATAAGAATGGTCATTTACGGCAATTTTATAAGGCAGTCAGCAGCCATGGATATATGGCCTTCTGAAGGAGAGGTGAAAAGTATAGTATGATCAACAGGCAACAGAAGGATGTGCAGCATGCACTTCTGAGCAGCACCTTAACTGAAATTCAACCAGATTCAGTACTGATACAGAACCGGAGTATAAATAGCAGTTCTTACAAACTAACTTTCAGAGACGAAAAGCTACCAGCTACCAGTGCATTTACTTCATTTTTTTGCAAATTAGTGAACAAGCAGGTAAGCTGAGAATGAGTAGTCATAATGTCAGACATGGCCTAAAGTGGACACATTCTTTATAATTTCAAATGTCTACTATACCCTAACTCTCAAAAGGGCAAAAAAGTAGAAAATAAATTCAACAATTATTTTAGTGAAGTTTACTA
This sequence comes from Polypterus bichir lapradei, assembly GCA_026402145.1. Taxonomy (NCBI): domain Eukaryota; kingdom Metazoa; phylum Chordata; class Cladistia; order Polypteriformes; family Polypteridae; genus Polypterus; species Polypterus bichir. The sequence continues at coordinate 113,739,545 of JANRMT010027041.1, forward strand.
ATATTGATCTTTTAGAGTCAGTTACTATCAGTGTAGATTTTGTTTGATTTTAATCTCATATATTATATAGAGTCCTACTGTGCTATTTTATAAAGTGCTTATCCTCCCATTTAGGAGACAAATAGTTATATCCCACACAAACCTACAAAAAAGTAGCATTAATCATGAGCTAATGTATTTGACTCTTCTCAAGTGAACTCAAAAGAACAAAGTCATCTCCCATCATCTTCCATCCATTTCAAGAACACCTCACATTCTAAGAGTGTGACAGATTGCATGGATATTAAAAAAGAAACTCACAAGAGACCCTTGGATGAAACACAGGAGGGGCTGCATTCAGCAGAAGCACCGACATGAAACTGGTAAAGACACAGTCTTGCAGAGTCTTTAATGAGGTCTCAGGAGCCAAAGGCAAACCAATAACAAATTGCCCTTTTCTGAATGGCTTAAGTTTTTAACACACACACACACACACGTAAGCACTCTCTGGGACCTGCCAGCACAAATTAATGGAATGCCTCATTCCTAGAAAGGGAAAAAATTGGTAATAAACTCTCCCATCTAAATTAAGGGTTTTATAGCAAGATAAAAATCTAAATTTATGGAAGTAATTTCAGATGTGTATGTTTTTTCCAAGTAGGTCATACGTTAGACTTAGTAATTACTAAAAGAATTAAAAGTTGATGTGAAGCAGATCATTAATATTGGTCTATCAGACCATTTTCTTTTCCTATTTAATATAGAAATAATGATAGAAAATATTCACGAGAAGCACATTGCTAAAAAAACGCTTCTTTGATTCATCAGCAGCTTCAAAATTTACAAACATTCTAAGCAACCAGTCCGTCTGTAGTGCTAACTACAATAGCGAGGATAATGTAAATAGTAAGGTGGAAAATTTTATACTAAGGTGAGAGCTGCTGCTGACATAGTCACACCTGAAAAGACAGTTAAAAAATCTTCTAGCATTGTTATACCATGAAAGACCCAAAGAGTGTCTGATTTAAAGAGAACATGCCAGATAGCTGAGCGTAAATGGAGAAAAACTAACTTAACTATCCACTACGAGATACTGAAGGTTAAAATAACAGAATACAATAACACAGTCTGTCTTGAGAGGCGCTGCCATTTCTCTAGAATTATAAATAACAATGCTAGTAATCCCAGAGTCTTATTCTCTATGATTGATCATCTGCTAAAAACTTGTGAGGCTATTGCTGTAATTTTCAATCAAAAAATTAATGATATTAGAAATAATATAGTATATCTCCCCAACACTGATCCTCTTAAGCCACAGTACTCCATTATAAACAAATTCAATTCTTTCACCAGGATAGATTTACCTGATTTATATAAAATAATTTCTCAACTGAGACCCTCCACTTGTGTCCTTGAATCAATACCAACAAGTTTTTTCAAAGAATTATCCGGCGTGCTAATTGATAGTATTCTTGAAATAGTAAACTCATCATTAGATATGAGGTTTTTCCCAGACTATCTTGCAGTTGCAGTTAAACCCCTGCTCAAGAAAAATAATTTTGACTCCTCTGCATTTGAAAATTTTAGACCTATTTCTAATTTGCCTTTTTAAGTAAAATTCTAGAGAAGGCAGCCATTATGCAGCTAAATGACCACCACAACAAACATGCTATTCTTGATAAGTTTCAGTTGAGTTTCAGAACAAATCACAGTACAGAAACTGCACTCGTTAAAGTAGTAAATGATTTGCGGGTAAATGCAGATAGAGGCTGTTTATCTGTTCTCATCCTCTTAGATCTGAGTGGCGCATTTGATACCACTGATCACAATATTCTTAGAAATTGTCTTAGTCAGTGGGTGGGCCTCTCTGGCAGTGTCTTAAATTGGTTTGAATCCTACCTGGCAGGTAGAAAATTCTTTGTTAGTTGTGGTAATTATACTTCAACGACACATGATATTCTATATGGTGTTCCACATGGCTCAATCCCTCGGTCCGCTGCTCTTTTCGATATACATGCTTCAGTTAGGTTAGATTATCTCGGGGCATAACGTGAGCTACCACAGCTATGCTGATGACACACAGCTGTATTTATCAATAACACCTTGGGCCTCATGTATAAACGGTGGGTGCGCACAGAAATGTTGCGTAAGAATGTTTCCACATTCAAATCGCGATGTGTAAAACCTACACTTGGCGTAAAGCCACTCAATTTTCCACGGTACCTCATACCCTGTCGTACGCAAGTTCTCCGCTCGGTTTTGCAGACTGGCGGCACCCAGCGTCAAAGCAGTGCTACTGTTCCTGTGTGGTTACCCTTTACTTCTTAGAACCACATTTCTGATGCGGCTTTATAAATACACTGAAACTAACCGCATATTGTTTATTAGTGTAATGCATCTGATTGTAATTAACCTGTAACAATATAATGGTCCAGGGAATAGCCATAGTATTCCAAATACCATAACTGCTTTAGCGTTGTTACTCTCACTGCACCTTCTTTTCCTTCTTTCAGCTGCTCCCTTTAAGGGTTGCCACAGCTGATCATCTTTTACCATATTACTCTCACTGCACCACTCTGAGTATTTATATCACTGTATCGGAGTGGGGAATCACAGCAGCAGCTGATCGGAAAGAGAATTATCAGTATACAGCATCAAGCACACGCTGCCTCAGCCACAGCAGATAAAACTTTAACTTCTTTTAAATAATCTGTATTGTTAATAATTAAACATGTAAGGACACTGTGCCGCAGCGCTAGCAAGTTCACATATTGTTCCTGCCTTGCGCACTGTATATTAGCTGAGGCTGGCGTGACACTGGAAGGATAGACGGATAGAATAATTAACAACAACAACATTTATTTATATAGCACATTTTCATACAAAACGTTTAAGCACTTTGATTAAACACGTACTATGAAGATATTTCAATGTTCCTTAAAAGTTTTGAAGAATTGTCGTTGTAAGCTTACAGATGGTTTAACGTCTATTACAGAGCTGATTGTGCGGTGATGGGTATTTGGGGAAAGAAAAGTAAGGACAGGAATTGCAGGTTAGTACATTTGAAACAGACAGTAGTGCTACAATAAATTATTTCATCGAAGGTTGCGCATGGCGCAGCAGCTTCTTGTGTGAGACATGAACAATCACTGCACTATCGTGTTCCCATGTTTAATAACATGCTTTCATTCCAATCATCATGAAAATTATATCATGTATACATCTCAGTATTTTAATGTAATGGATTCTGTTTCCTGTCGGAGAAAGAGAAAGAATGGAAGCACGTAGTGATTTACACACATATAGCACATAGAAGATCAAATACAAAACAAAGCATTTAACGTGCTACTTTAGTCACGATGGGATTTGAGAAACTAGTAAATTAAATGATGAGGTTTATGATGTTCTACTTTAATGACAAAATAAACTACGTGATTAAAGTGGAAATTTCGAGATTAAAGTTGACATTTCGTGCTTTTTTCCCCACTGTATGCCTATTTTTTTTTTTGTCTGTACCCTAATAAGCTCAGACGTTGGGCTACAACTCGCCTTTTCACGGCAACTTTGATATGTGACTTTTTTTATTTTGGCACTGTGCGACTTTGTGAACTTGAGCTTTCGGGTTTCTCAGACACGCCATGTCACTCGATCAACTTCCTTTTGTACCACTGTTTATATTTCAACAAATAGTACGTTTTTCCTTGCCTCCACTTGGTATTTGCTGAAATTCTTATATTTTCCTTCGTGCTTTTCCCATTGTCCTTTCACAGAACGCTGAGCTTAAGGGCTATTTATATTGATTTGCATATTCAAAGAGGCGTAATTCTGGGAGGAATTGGGGTGGGACAGCAGGCACGTGCACGTGCACATGCGTTACTTTTCACGCTGCCGGGATTTACGGAGCGGAAGAACGTGGAAGTTGGAGTACGCACAGATTCCTGCATCTGGATTTTTCTGTGCGTAAGCACATTTCGGCTTTTGTGCTTACGTCATGTTATAGTGCGAATTCTACGCACGGCATTATGCATGCGGCCCCTGATGACCCCGACTCTGTTGATTCACTGACACAATGTCTTGTGTTTTTGAATGGATGAGTAATAATTTTCTTAAACTAAGAGAAAACTGAAATTTTAGTGATTGGCAAAAATGGATATAATGAGGTTATTAGAAATAAACTTGATGCATTAGGATTAAAAGTCAAGACGGAGGTAAAGAATTTAGGGGTAACTATTGACTCTGACCTGAATTTTAAATCGCATATTAATCAGATCACTAGGACAGCATTTTTTCCACTTAAGAAATATAGCAAACGTTAGACCTCTTATATCATTGAAAGATGCTGAGAAATTAGCTCACGCTTTTGGTTTCAGTCGACTAGATTACTGTAACACACTCCTCTCAGGACTTCCCAAAAAAGACATAAATTGGTTGCAACTAGTGCAGAATGCAGCTGATAGAATCATACCTAGGAAAAGAAAATCCGAGCACATTTCTCCAGTTTTGATGTCAACTACATTGGTTACCTGTGTCATTCAGAATTGACTTTAAAATACTGCTTATGGTTTACAAAGCCTTAAAATAATCTCGCTCCATCATATATTTCGAAATGTCTGACAACTTACATTCCAAATCGTACCTTAGATCTTCAAATGAGTGTCTGCTTAGAATTCCAGGAGCTAAACTTAAAAGAAGTGGTGAGGCGGTTATCCACCTAAAATCTGGAATAGCCTGCCAATAGGAATTCGCCAGGCTTATACAGTGGAGCATTTTAAAACACTGCTGAAAACACATTACTTTAACATCGCTTTCTCATAACTTCATTTTAGTTTAATCCTGATGCTCTGTATATTCAATTAATTATCATTACTATTCATGGTGGCTCCAAAATCCGTACTAACCCCTACTCTCTGTTCTGTTCTTTTTCCGGTTTTCTGTGGTGGCGATCTGCGCCACCACCACCTAATCAAAGCACCGTGATGTCCCTACATTGATGGATTAAAGGCCAGATGTCCACATGACCATCATCATCAAGTTCTTCCATGAGAACCCTGAATACAATGAGGACTGATCACTTATGTTAGGTAGAATGCCTAGAGGGGGCTGGGTGGTCTCGTGGCCTGGAACCTCTGCAGATTTTATTTTTTCTCCAGCCATCTGGAGTTTTTTTTTGTTTTTTCTGTCCTCCCTGGCCATCGGACCTTACTTTTATTCTATGTTAATTAGTGTTCTCTTATTTTAATTCTTACTTTGGCTTTTTTTCTCTTTCTTCATGATGTAAAGCACTTTGAGCTACATTACTTGTATGAAAATGTGCTATATAAATACATGTTGTTGTTGTCTCACTGATGTGATCACATTTTGGTGCAGGTATTGCGATATTCACATACAAAGGTAATTCCATAAGCAGTGGGTGAACATCTTCCAGTAGACCTCTACCAAGCTGAATAGCTTCCTTCTGGTACGAGCTGACATAGCTTTGCATGGCTTCTAGTGTCATGACAGTAACAAACATCATTAGATATGTCTATTACCTAAAGAATACGTAGATTTGTCACAGGCGGTTAAGGCAAACTAACAGAATCAAAATGTGCAAAAAAAAAAAAAACAAAAAACAAAATGTTACTAGTTACTTAAAAATGTATTACTACCGTCATTAACTTTAGTGTGAGTTTTAATAAAACGAATTTCAATTATCCACACAGTAATTTCTAACATTCTTGTACACCAGCAACCAAATAAACACTGTCTTCACACCATTAAAATGGAAAAAATTACTAAAGGCAGCAATTTACTCTGCAATGCTTACAAAATAAATGACACAAGGATTAACACAACATATGTTTTGTTTTTTAGATAAACAGCAGCTTGAGATCATTTAGCTTTTCAAAGATCTTAAATTGTACAGTATGCTGTTTTAGAAGTAAAATTTAGTGCACAACTTACCCCCCCAAAAAATAATTAACCCCAAATTTCAAATGAGCCAATTGTTTTTTTTTGTAGCCAAAATTATTTTAGTAAAATTCTAAATGTAAACAAAAAACAATTATTAAACAAATTTTACACCACTACACTAAAATAGTGTACACATATTTCATTAAACAGGAAGTTCATCTCTTTTCAACATATGGTTTAGTTTACTACTAGAATGCAATTGAATGCAATTGAAAAGATGTTTTTACTTCAAGATAACACAGCAAAATTGGTAGTCATGCATTATCTTGTGAATTTACTGCACAGAAATACTACCCAAAATATAATTTACTGGTAGATTTCTGCACACTTTCTAATACTGCTTTTGTCTGTAATATTACATGACTGCTAAAAAGACAGAATCATGCTTTAATTTTTAAAGATGTGGATTATCAAGACAATGACATGGCTTGTTTCATTCATTCTGAAGCAAAACTGTCCACTTTGATGATGGCATTTGGTTATTTGCCATAAAAAACTGTTTCATGACATATTGCAGGTATTTATCCGTGTCTCATTGAGGTTTGATAAAATAGCACTGAGTAATGGTTTTATTTTTGATATGAAAATAGTTGTAGCTAAAATAAGGTTGATGTAACAATGACCTTTTAGATTTTTATCTCCTCTCCCAGCCCCCTTTGAAATAACAAATTGCAGTACGGAGTGGTCTGGTATTCAATATTAATACAAGCGTAATGTCCAGTACTGTGATTTAACAGAAGTTCACTTTTCACAAATACATTGCAAATACCTTAAGAAAACATTTTGTCAGGTAGTTTTCATTTAATTGAATCGATTACACCAAACATGTCAATTTAAAATGGTTGTATACCAAAGAGTAAGTATCCAAGTACTGTAAACCTTGAAAAACTCAGACAAGAATTACTTTCATTATATAATACACAAAGAGTAGAACTGAGCTCTTAGATGAACCGGAGGGGCACCAGTGTGTTGGGGAGGCATATCAGTAGTTTAGTTGAGGATTGTTTATACTTGAGTATGGAGGGGTAGGGAGTTTAGGACAAGATAGCTCTAGAACTGTGCAGTAAGGAACAAACAATAGTGTAAAAATAAAAATGCATAGTAATATAAATTCTAACCCGAAGTTTAAATGCCAAAGTAAAATAAGTAACACATTAAAAACAGCTTTCCTTAATGCTAGAAGTGTTAAAAATAAAACAAGAGTTGGAGTTGTATGTAGTGGAGCATATTTATGATATTATAGCAATAACAGACACCTGGCTAAATAAAACACAGAGGGATACACATTTTTAGGAAGGATAGACAGAACAGAAAAGGAGGTGGGTTGCTCTTTATGTGAAACAGAATTTAAACGCAAGTCCTCTTTAATTGTGCAATAAACCCGACGTTAGTGGGGGCATCTGGCTTTGTCTGTAAAACATTAGGGAAAGACTCCTTATTTTTGGAGAGTGTGAAGTGCGCTATTGAACCACTACCATATGTGGCAAAGTCTAAAGAGGACAGACTAAGATAAGGATTTTATGTGCAGAGACAGTCGAGGAACAGTGGAACAGGTTAAATAACATTTTACATATAATGCAGGAAAAACTGCAGTGGCTTAATAAATAAAATAAACTTCAAAAGAAAAAGCAGCTGTATAAGATGTAAGATTAATAACTCCACTGTAATTCATAATGTGAGGGCAGCCATTAAGGACATTAGGAAGGCTAAAAGACAGTTAGAGAGGAATATAACTGATAAGATGACCCAAAGAGATTGTTTTAGTATTTTAATAGTAAAACAACAGTGAAGAAGAAGGTGAAGTGCATCAGGAATATTAAAGGAGAATTAAAAAATACATACTGTGAAATATCAGATACTCTAAACTCACATTTTTCTGAGGTCTTCATATGTGAGGAAGTAGATAAACTCCCAACAGTAAAAGGGATGTCTAAGGAGGTACTGAGTGATTTAGAAATTGTACAGGGAGAAGTACTGTTTAGATCAAATAGGCTGAAATCAAACAAATCATTAGGACCGGATAATATTTATTCTCAAGTTCTTAAAGCGCTTAGTGAGTCCTTATATATATCCTTGACACATATTTTTAGGAAGTCCCTGTGCACTGGGGAAATTCCAAAGGACTGAAAAATGGCAAATATATAAAAAGGGTGATCAGGCAGTTCCAAGCAATTATAAGTCACTCAGCTTAACGTGCCTCACAGGTAAATTAATGGAAGGAATTATTAAGGAGAAGATTGAGCAACACATGGCAAGAACAGCCGTTTTGGGTTCAGAAGAGAAAAGTCATGTTTTACCAACATGCTGGAATTATATGACGAAGCAACAAAAGGTAATGATCAAAGTGAGCAGATGATATTATTTATCTTGACTTTCAGAAAGTATTTGATAAGGTGCCACATGACAGGTTGGGCATCAAACTAAAAGAAGTGGGAGTTCAGAATATTGTTTTGTAGATGGGTGAAAAATTGTCTCAAACACAGGAAGCAGAGGGTGATAGAACCTTATCAGAATTGGCTCATGTTAAGAGTGGTGTTCCACAGAGGTCAGTGCTAGGGCCACTGCTATTTTTAATATATATAAATAATTTGGATAGGAATATACTGTAAGTAACAAGCTGGTTCAATATGTAGATAATACCAAGCTAGGTGGATTGGCAGATAATCTAGAATCTGTTGAATAATTACAGAGGGACTTGGACAGAATACAGGCTTGGGCAATTTGTGGCAGATTAAATTTAATGTAAGTGAATGTAAAGTATTACACGTAGGGAGTAAAAATGTTATGCTTGAATACATAATGAGAGGTCAGAAAATCGAAAGTACACTTTATGTGAAGGATTTAGGAGTCATAGTGGACTCAAAGCTATAACAGCTGCCAGACAGTGTACAAGAGCCATTAAGGAGGCTAACAGAACATTAAGATTATGTAGCATATGTACAGTCCAAGAAGGTAATGCTCAAGCTTTACAAGGCACTGGTGTGCCCTCATCTGGAGTACCGTGTACAGTTTTGGGTCTCCAGGCTATAAAAATGACATAGAAGCACAGGAAAAAGTCCAGAGAAGAGCAATTAGGCTGATTCCAGGGCTATAGGGGATGAATTATGAGGAAAGATTAAAATAGCTGAGCCTTTTCAATTTAGGCAAAAGAAGATAAAGAGGAGACATGACTGAAGTGTTTATAATTATTAATAAAATTAGCACAATGGATTGAGACTGTTATTTTAAAATGAGTTCATCAAGAATGGGGGAATGGGTGGGTACAGTTGGAAACCTGTAAAGGGTAAATTTCACACACACATTATGGTTTTTTTTCTTTACACAAAGAATGATAAACACATGGAATAAGTTACCGTGTAGTGTGGTAGGCAGTAGGACTTTAAGGACTTTCAAAATTAGACTTGATGATTTTTTTTGAAGAATTCAGTGGATAGGACTGGCAAGCTTTGTTGGGCTGTTCTGGTCTAGATTTTTCTAATGTTCTAAAATCAGTTTGATGCACACTGAAATACAGGAGCCACAGATGCAATAACATTCTATCCTAGTTACCATAAATGCACAGATCCTAAACATCAGTACAACTATTATGGTTTATGGCCGGCCAGTCATCCCGGCCAGTTCCCTCAGGCCACCAGATGGAGCCTTTACTATTCTTGATTGTGGTGGAATAATTCTAGCAACCAAGCCGTCAAATAACAATAATTTGTTAATAATATTTTGTTTTTGGTTATTACGTATTTTTTATGTTAGTTTATATTTTTGTTGTTATTATGGAGATATCATCAAGTCAGTTTATAAACGTCTACTCGTGGAAGTGTGTCTGTCTGTCTGGCCCGGAAGTGAGAGGTGGAGCTGGGGTAAGGGCTCCACCTCCAAGGATACGCAAGCAAGGCTAGCACATCGGCAAAACGAAACCTCCGAAGAAAGACTGTAGCAGTGCAACTATAAGTTAAAACTGCATCTCCCAGCAGTCCCTGCAGAGGCTCCGATTGGTCTTCTGTCTGGGGTGAAGGGGCTGTTGGGGTCAAAGGTGGTCAGAGTGGCTCTTGTAATCTGTGTTCCGTGTACCTGTCTGTCTGCCTTCTGTTGGGTTAACTATAATTAGTCATTGTGTCCTGGATTGTTTTGTTGTTGGGGTCTGGATTGTCTTCTGTCTGTCTGTGTGCTGAGGACTGATAGTGGATTCATGGCCTTCCAGCAAGAAAAGGAGTGCTCCTGAACTGTTCACACGTCTTCACCATTTTCAGGGACTACCGGTAGGATTGTTTTTTCATTCCCTTTCAACATACAGATCTCTAGACTTACTATCTTCATCATTTCATTACATCCGGTGGCGTTTTCCATGGACTTTGCTGTGGGGGGTTGATGTGTTTGTGTGTTTAATGTAATATCGCCGTAGGGGTACAGGGGTGGTATTGTTTTAATTTATTTCATTCAATTTCATTATATTCTTTAATTGTTGTTTGATTCCAGTGTGCATTATTTTGTCTCTGTTTGTGAGTGTATATGGGTCGGGCCAAGGCTGGGAGCGTCCCTGGGATCTCCTCCATAAAAATAAATAAATCACCGTCTTCTTGATGGTATGAATCTTAGTGGCACCGGATCTCTACAAGACAAAGTCACTTAGTCGCTAATACAGTCGGCAAAACGAAACCTCCTAGGAAAGAGATGCAAAGAGTAGTTCCTTTCAATTACCTCAATGCAACTGTTGTTACAGTTCTGCCTTTGTCCAGAAATGGTTTTATAAGCTTTATGACCTTAGTCTCAGAAAGTCTTTCTCCCGTGGGGCGACTGGGATCTTTTCTTGAATAAGATTAAACACAGTTGCGTAGGGTGTGACAGGAGCTTCCACCTACAGCTAAAGTCATGTTTGTACACATGTACTTTGTCAGCACACCCGTGTCAATCAAACACAGGAAGCTCTGCAGTGTACTTGTGACTTTACGCTGTAGGAAGATATTTCCACAGTTTATGTTCTGCTGGCATCTTCTTATTTTAATAGCACCTTTCATCTTCTCCTTTCCAGGATGTATTTTGGTGATTATGGGTTATTCTATTCTCTGAATATACAGTATTTGCCTTAAAAGGTGCCATTTCATTAGCTGTACTTTTATGCTATCGTTCACTGATATTTAATAACTCATTCCGTTTAATTTTCACAGCACTTTGCTCACAGTCACATTTCTTGTAATTTGATTTGTTTTTGTTAAACCAGACTTGTTTGCTCAATTCAGTGCATATTTTCCTCACACGACAGATCTGCCTACAGGTGACAGATGGAATATAGCTTTCTCCTCTCTTCTAGGCTGAATTTCTTCCTGGACAAGCTCTTCTATTTTTAAATATTTTTGCAGTTACAGTTTAAATAATATTATCACACATTTACCTTTAACCTCTATTTTGGGTTACTCCTTGTGGTTTGCAAGCATCACTGTGGTGGAAAGGTGGGTGGATGCCAGGACTGAATACATCTGAGTTTTCTCTGTATTCTCACCGACTGTTTTTTTTTTAGCATTTGTTTTATGTGGACTAGACAGTTATTGATTGATTGGGAGGACTATTGGTTATAATGCCCTGCTATTTTTCTTACTTTTAAGTTCAGGGATACCAGCGAGTATGGGGTGGTTATGCAGTATCACTGTTGCTTTTTTCTCGTTCTTTTGATAGTTTTTTATTTTTTTATTTTTAATATCTAAGCTTCACTTATATTCTATCTTTCATTATGACCTAATTTTTCAATTGTTTCTTGAAATGTTTAGGACCTCGGGAAAGGGTTGCTGCTATAGAATTTATTTCTTATTTATTTGATTCAGATGAAGGTCTGAATGATTAAAAAATAATCTGGTCAAAATCCACTCTCATACCATAAAACTCTCTCTGTAAATTCTGTTCCCTTTCTGCTTCTCCTTAAACTCCTTCAGATAAATGTGTATATACAGTCATCTCCCTCTGGTGGCAAAGTATCATTTCGTGTAATTATCACTGAGTTTTCAATAGCTTTAGATATTCAATAACTTCTTGGTCATCCTTGTTTGTTTCTTTTAGGTCCAAAACATCTACACCACTGATCCGTTCAGTTACGTTACAGACGTCCAGAACCTGAGTGGGTGCAGAGGTGCCAGTGCATGGGGCATCACACAAATAGACAATATATATCTCTCCTCCATATCCTCCTTGGTTTTTGCTGGAGTTAAAACAAATGTGTCTTTGAGTTCTCTTCTCACTCCATCTGTTTCTGCAGCTAAACTTTGGCCGTGGTCATCAAAAATAAGTCTTCTAATAACAAACACACTAGGAGAGGCATCTTCAATCTGACAAACTCTTAACACTATTTTTCTCAGCTTTATTTTTCATATTTGTTGTAATCACATTGCCTTTCAGTCCTGTGTTGTAGGGGTATTTATACTTGGGGTAATATATTTGATAACTCTGGCCTTGATATATTTTAAATATAAAAATCTTCCTTCTCTATCCCTTCTTCTTGACTTTCTTTTTATCTACAACATAAATCTATTTTTAAAACAAGTGGGGATTCCAATCACATCTGTGCTTACATAGCAACTTAGTATAGATTCTTACTCACACTGTTCCCTAGTCAGAAGCCACTTTTAACTTTATAGTCAAAGCTATGTAAGGCATCTCATCTATCATCACCAAATAAATAAGTGTGACAACAGGATCTCTCCTTTCTACCTTCTATTTCATTGAATTTAGTTTTTAAAAGACCCTCTTGGTGTCAAGAAATTCGATTAGCAATATATCCAATTCAAGTTTCTTCACCATTTATAGTATATTCTATACCACATAAGCAATATACCTGGGGATTGAACTTAACTTCCATTTTTGTCCCTTAAACACAATGGGCACCTTTATGCACATTTCGGAAATGCTCTTCAGGGTTTAGTTATTGGTTTGGTGTTTCTACCTCACCTCTCACAGGAAATCTTCAAAAGCTCTTTTTCTCTCTCTGCCTGGAAATCTTTTTTTTTTCTTCTTTTTTTTAAAATTTCACTCTTGGGTCAGTAACGAATCAGGTCCCTACATTAACCATCTGTCAAATATGTCCTTTATGGGGTTGGGGCAGTGCTGCGCCTCACTTGTTGGTCCACTCATGCTATGCTTGTTGCAATTTAGAACTCTCAACTCAGCAGGGCTAGTTTGGGGTTTCAGCTTCAGTTATTGGTGTGTTATATTACAAGTAAAATTTACTTTTGGTTTCACTAGGATGTTGGCATTTTGAGTCTTTCAATAAAGTGTTCACAAAAAAAAAAAAAATTCTAAAGAAAAGGGATAACACTTATAAGATGTACTACAAACCCCACCCTGAAAACCAGCTTCTATTCATCATATCAAGACTTCAACCAGTTTTAACAGCAGACCAAAAAGCAAATAAACAAAAAAACCCTTTTGGTTATCATGCTGTTAGACCTAAACCAAACTATAAAAGAATATAACTGCAGATATAAGGAATTACTTACATTTAAGACACTTTTGATGTTAAAGTACATTTGATAAACTGAACATTAATTTACACATTTTACAGATTTATAATTTATTACTGTTTCAATGAGAAACGACGGCTCATGAATTCTCCTACAAATATTGTAAATATTTATACAATGTAAATAAGGAAACTATTGAGATGGGATTTTCAAATAATTTCCCTGTTTAACGCATTGAAAAATGCCAGTAGCCTATCGGTTTCTAGCCAGATCGCTCCAACTGATTTTCTTCCACTGGGGTAACTACAAAGACCAAAACAATATAAATATTGTTTTATATATATATTACAACATTACTACAAAGGATAACTCAATATTATTAAACACATTAATTCTCTTTTTTTTTGGAGCTACTGTTTATTATTCAGCTGCATATCCATATTGAAACAAAGGTAGTTGTTGATTTTCTTATTTAATGCTAAGGATTGTCAGCATGCTGTTATGTGGAACTAAACACTGCCTACTAAGTATTTGTACACAGTAGAGTTACCTGCAGACACGAGGTGAGAAGCAGAGATTCTGCCAGGAACGGCACAAATATTTTGAATGATTCACCACACGTACCCAGTCCAATTCATCCATGGACACTTCGATGTAGTAAGAATAAGACCTGTAAAAAGGAAAAGTTAAGGTTAAGTGAACTCAAAAATAACACAATGGAACATTGTTAGCCCTAGATCATTACAACCTGAATATAGCAAGTTACTTTTCCCTGACTACTAAAGCTATAGAGCACAGTTGCATTTTCTAGTCATTAATGTAGATTTCATGTTAGCATTATCAATGACTACCCTCTAGTGGAATATTCATGCCATAACAGTACACCCGATTTAGATTTCACTACACCATTCCAAAGTGCCTTTTTTCAAGAACACTGCCAAGCAAATCCCTGTGGGACAAGAACTGCAAAGTTAGATGGCTTGAATGTAATGGCCAGTCAAAGGTGAATAAATGGAAGGTTATATTCTATGGCATTTGTTTTCCATGACTCGCTCAGGACAACACTCAGAATGTGAATGTTAACCTTCAGGAAAATAGAGATATAAAAATAAATGGCAAATGTCACAGATTTCAGAACAGGCTTTGGCTTTCTTCCATTATTGAGAAAAAACCACAAGTCTAATTTGCAAAGGTGATGAAAAGGAATAATAAAGCTCTCTAGTGCTTATCAGGAGTAAGGACAACCAAGAGAAGTAGATTACGGGGAACAAACAGAGGAAGATGGAAGGAAGACCTAAATTTAGCTGTACCTAAGAGTAGTTAGCTGAAAAACACAAATAAAATAACATCAAGAAGTTTTTATTTCAAAAATAATCATACCATTGCCTCAAAAAATATTGAATCAGTTTTACATATAATGAAAAAAATCTTTTTGAAAGAACAATAGCAAGAGCACAAAACATTGATTTCTTTTCTGCTTCAAAAATGGGATTATTCCAAAAACTTTTGGAATGAATAGGTATGATTTTAGATTAGGAGTGGTGATACTTTGAATGTTTTTGAAACTAATTAAAATCACAAGTATAATTATAAAACAAAGAAGTTTAAATTTTTAAAATGACAGAATAATAGAATGATAAAATAAATAAAATCATAAGAAAAGTCCTAGGAAGAAGCAAGTGCCCTAGACAGGTATCACCTAACTAAGTTCATTTTAGGGTGTGTCTGTATGAAATGCAAAAGGGATTAATAAAGCATCTATCTATCTATCTATCTATCTAAGTACCCAATGTCACGGACATGTCCATCTCTCCACATGAAACAATTTGGCTCTATGAACCAATTTTCTTTGGGAAAATTATACTTGCTGTACATGTTATTGAGTTTTTCAAAACTCACATTTAAAAAGCACTTGTGAATATTAAAAATTGTCTGTCTTAAAGCACCAAAGAATTCTGTGGGACCTCAATTAATGACCAATTTACTCAAAAGTTTACATGGTCATTATTTTCATGCGTACAGATTACAGGGAAATTCACACTCGCACATGCTAATCAACACGCAACACATTGCCAGAAGGCTTTACAGTCTCAGCACTCAATAGTGAAATAAATTGTAACCACAAAGAACAGAAGGAACTAGATAGAGCAATTGGAGAACATGGCTTGAAAGGAGAGGTGAATGAGAATGGTCAAAGAATGCTAGCCTGGCATACAACTAAAAAGATGCTAAATGGAATTACTTGGTTCAATCACACAAAAAATAACAAAATTACTTACAAAGCAGAAGAAATGGATCATAAAAGCATGATAGACTGCATTACTTATACAAAATATGATGTTGAAGTAATAAGGGGAGCAGAGCCATACACCAAATATAGATTGCTAAAAACAGATTTGAAAATTCAGAAACCAGTTAAAAACAGAATAAGAAAATACTCAAGAATTAAATTAGAATTACTAAAGAAACTAGCAAAAAATAGGATTTAAAGCAAATAAAAGAAAATTAGAAACAGAAGAAGAAAATGAAAAAGTAGCAATAAAAAGTAGACCTTAAGTAAAAGATTACATAAAATTTAAGGAAATATTATTACAAACAGCTACAGACATCTGTGGAGTTAAAACGATAAACAAAAAGAACTAAACGGTGGAATAATGAAATGAAGAGCAAGGTGGCAGAGAAGAAAGAGGCATGGATAAAATATTTAAGAGCAAAAGCCAGAGAAGACAGGCTAATATACAAACAAAAGCAAGAAAATGCTAAAGAGTTTGTGAAATCAGAAAAGAAAAAGTGCTTGGAAGAATTTGATAAAAAACAGAGAAAAATGATAATGAAAACCAAAAGCATTTCTTGAACATAGTCAAAAGTTTAACATGAAATCAAACACAGAAAATCAGGTGCATAAAAACTCAGAAGGGAGAAGAGCAACACAAAGATCAATCCATTACAGGAGAGGAAGATGAATGAAGATGATGTAGAAGAACACTGAGGAATCATGTAAGAAGAAATAAAAAAAAACCCTTAATAAAAACTAAAAACTTCAAAGTAGCTGGGCCAAATGGGGTAACTGCTGAAATGTTAAAGTATGGAGAATACACAGCCTAACACCAAGGATCATTTAAAAGAAAAAGAAAAAAAACTCCTAAAATCCCACCTTTTAAATTTGGCTTTTTCAAAGCTACATTTTAGTTGTACTATTAATAGAATATATACACTAAAATTATTACATTCTTCATGGATTTGCAATCATTACTAATCTCAGCTTTTCTTTGCTTTTTTTCAGTTTGTTTGTGACGGTGTTTTGGGCCACCACCACATGTTCATGGCACTGT
This sequence comes from Polypterus bichir lapradei, assembly GCA_026402145.1. Lineage (NCBI taxonomy): Eukaryota > Metazoa > Chordata > Cladistia > Polypteriformes > Polypteridae > Polypterus > Polypterus bichir. Next base: position 113,756,250 of record JANRMT010027041.1, read on the forward strand.
ACAGCCTACTGTGATGCTTGAAGGAAGGCTGGTACCCCAGCTGTCTATGAGGTCTACTGCTGCAAATTCTCTGGGACAAAACCTAGAAACAATGAGGAATGACTTAAGGATATCTATGTATGGTCTTTTGGCCTTGGAATCCTTGTAGATTTTGCTTGATTTTGAAGTTATCACTGGACTCAGCTTTAAAGACTTACAATATTATATAGTAGACTCTAATTTTCCACTATTATTTACATGTTACGTAAGCTTGTATTGATTTATTTTTTTATTACTTATTTATTTGTAATGTACTTCTTTGACATCTTCTAAAGCACTTTGAGCTACATTCTGTGTATCAAAATGTAATATAGAAATAAATATTGCTATGGAGAAGCAACAGTTGTTAAATGACTCAAGAAAATCTTCTGGTAGGCATGCAACATATAAAGAATACCAGAGAAATGGGAAAGAAATATAATTGTACCAATATATAAAAAGGGGGATTTCATTAGCTGTGATTAATATAAAGCAATATATTTGTCATCAGAATTATCAAATATATAAGTTTGTGAGAATAAATTAAAAGAACAGCAAGCAGAATACTGACCAGGACGATACACACAAGCTCATAATTTCACCATAACAACAATAATTGAGAAAATATTAGATAAGAAAATATAGAAGTATACCTGGCCTTTCTTGATTTAAAAGCTGCACTTGATGTATAGAAAAGGGTATCAAACAGAGAGATATTCTCAGTCCTCTACTATTTGTGATACAAATGGAGTATATATTTAACATAGGTAAGAAAGAAATTAGAAATGCAACCTTAGTATACTATAAATTAAATCAGGTAATGACCCATGATGTGATATACACAGACAATATAACTTTAATTGCAACAGGTGAACAACAGTTATAAAGGAAATGAATAACCGAAATTGTCCCTAGCATGTGCTTGGGGTGTATGTGTGTGTGTGTGTGTGTCCTGCGGTGGGCTGACGCCCTGCCGGGGATTTGTTCCTGCCTTACGCCCTGTGTTGGCTGGGATTGGCTCCAGCAGACCCCCGTGACCCTGTGTTAGGATATTGCGGGTTGGATTATGACAGACTGAATAACATGGAAGAGCATGTTAAAAGTAAAAGGTATGATAATAAATGTAGAGAAAGGTAAAGTAATGAAAATAAGGGAAGAACAAGAAGAGAAATGGCAAATGTGGATACAAGTAGACGGAAAACAAGTATAAAACATGTCAGTTTATGTTGGAAAGTGAAGATGGACAGATAGATGAAGAAATAAGAAAGGGAATAAGCAAAACAAATAAAACATTTTATTAAGTTAACAACACTTTAATAGGAAAGAATTCAGTATAAAGGCGAAGATTCATCTAAATAAATGTATATATGTAACAACAATATTATATGCTATAATATTATATATCTAGGGTGATACTGGATGAACAAAGATCTAAAATAACAGCAGTTGAAAAGAAGTATTTCAGACATTTAAAAGGTAAAACAAAAAGAATAAGGATAAGAAATAAAAGAATCCATGAAGAACTGGAAATGCAACCACTTGAGGAAACTATATATATATATATATATATATATATATATATATATATACTAATAAAAGGCAAAGCCCTCACTGACTGACTGACTGACTGACTCACTCA
>JANRMT010027041.1:113762906-113774022 GCA_026402145.1 Polypterus bichir lapradei
ACAACCGCCAATGCCTCTTAAACATCTTACATTCACAGGTGACGATTTCAGTAGTGGACACTTTGATGTTTATGAATGTTTAAACTCTCAAAAGCTGGATGTGAAGTTATCGATGAAACCGGTTGTAAGCTTACAACGCTTGACAGATGCCGAATGTCACTTCAACACAAGTCCTGCAAATACTGTCGTAATTGAAACAAACCATGAACCTCAAACTGATTATGACAGCAGCAATCCAAGCTGTGAGATTTGAGACAAGATTACTGTTCACATGGCCAACTGTAAGTTGCATGCTCAAGAGTAAGCTCAGCGCACAGCTTGGTCATGTTACAACCGGATGGCCGAACTCACAATGTGGTATACAAAGAGATCCTTAACAAATAATTATTGGCATATTTTCCCTCAGTTTAAAAAGGTAAAATTTTCTTCTTAATAAAAATTTTAATGCAGTACTTCGCCGCTGCGAAGCGCGGGTATTTTGCTAGTATATATATATATCTCAGCAACACTCATGACAATGACAACACAATTACATTGTCAATCATGTTACGTTATTATTAAAATGTTTCCTTTTCTTTTTCATTACTTCTTTAACACACTACTTCTCCGCTGCGAAGCGCGGGTATTTTGCTAGTATATGTATATATATATGTATATGTATATATATAACAGCTACAGTGGTATGGACATTCAATAAGGATGAGTGAAAAAGGCATCCTAAAAAGGTATTTAACACTAGAACTACCAGAACCTATGAAAAAACTCGTAGATCCGTACCACCTTAAATCTCTTCGCACCTCTCCATCAGTGTCTTTTGTCCTGTAAATGTGTCGATAAGCAGCCTACGATCACATCCACCCACCGCCACAAAGTTTTCTCAGCTCAAGTCTGTTTACCTGCGTGTCAGGTGTCAGTTGCTTAGAGTTATACAGAGTGAGAAGTCAAGCAAAATGACACCTTTTATAAATACTGTATCGTTATCTGGAACACATGCGATTCATGTGTGTTCCGTGTCTACAACATTCTATGTAAACACATCGTTAAAACAGAAACGTTTTTCATGTTTTAATAATAATTGACAAAATGTAGACATGAAGTGTATAATGTGTGAAACCTGAAGTCCAAATATCAAATAAACACTTTCACAAAAGATACAAATATAACAGAACAAATGCACTTCTATTCAAGAATATAACTGCAGAAAAAGAACCGATGTTAGGGTGCGACATTGACACACATTTACTACGACCACTTCGGTGGTGCAACGGTATCAACTGTTGACTGGTAATCAAAATTTCATGGGTTCGACCTGAGACGAGTCAGTTTCGAGAAGTGAGCCGCTCTTCTTCTTACTATTTTAGAATAAAAACATACATTTGATTTCAGTCTGTAACTGCAGGTATAAATTTATGATACTTGTAAAGGTTAGCTTTGTTTTTTTTTGTTTTTTTTATTCAGTTTTATTCTCTCAGTCGCGTTCACGATCCGACCCCCATCTGACACTGCTGTTTTCACATAAAGACGTGCTATAACAGAGGTGAACTCAGATCATGACGACGGTTCTACATCGGATAAAGAATGCACTTTTGCCGTCGCTGTACTTTGTATATGTACACAGGAAGCTCTGCAGTCTATTTGTGACTTTATGTTGTAGGAAGTAAGTAAATAAATAAAGGCAAATAAGTAAATAACATTCGATCTGGCTCTTATGTACAAAGTACAGTGACGGCAGCTTCCACCTGCAGCTATTTGTAATATATTGCCAAGCCCAATTTCAAGATGCATCCCATGGCTTCCATGAGCTAAATCAGTAGCCCTACAGCTCCATGTTAATTATAATAAGTGGTAAAGAAGTCACATGTGTAATGGTTATCGGCTTTTTTTTTTTTATATCTATTCTATACAATAATGTTTTACCAACTTCGCCACATACAATATTCCTCCTATATTCATACAGCTACCTATACTAAAGTAGAGAGGCTTTTTTCAATTGTTCTCATATACAGTATACAGATTATTTTTCAGCTGACAACAAATCAAACAGAACAAAACTTCCATCACCTACAAAAATGAAAATCTTCGTGATGCTAACATACAAATATGCACCATAATTTCCTTAATATCCAAAGAAGAACTATGAATGAAACTGTTGTTTTTTTATTTTTATTTTAATTGTTTAAGCATATGTATTCTCAAGTTTTGTACTTTACTTACCGGGAATCTCTGTCCCAAAGCAGAAGGCGAATGTGGTTAATGATAAACGGCTGGCCCAACTTAACCTCAATTCCAGAGCGACAGTCATCTTCAATGGGATGTCGAGTAAATCCATGGTCCAGATCATAGTTTTGTGTATCTCCATCAAGAAGGGCAGATTTTAGCTCACCTTTAACAACTTGTGCACCATACTTCATAGTTGCAATGTTTTCCTCAGGGACTAAAACACAGACAATGTAAATTAATATTTTAAATATAAAACTATAGCTTTATCTATTTTGAGGTATAAACCCTACACATTAAATTAAAAAAAAATTAAAAGCAACTAAATTCAGAGTGCCTATTCCAGCTTCATTAGGATAAGACACAAACCAATCCTGCATAAGATGATATCATGTCACCAAGTACACACACACACACAGACTAACTTATGTATAACAAGTCAATTTAAAGTCAACTGTCTACCTAAAAGCTATGTCACATTACAGAACTTTTCCCAGAGATTTTCAACTGTAACCTTCATTTACATAATCATACATAGTCAGAGGCAGTTGACAGAACACTCCAGTGAAAACGGATGCCTAATCTAACTAAAGGACTAATTCCAAATAGCCTGCGACTCGCTCAGATTTTGTCTTTAGTTGTAGGGGTGGGCTCTGTGTGCTTGAGAGCTGGCAACCAATGAAAAATCTTCCATAAATACAATGCATTTAATGCAGCAATGAAGAATAAGGAATGAGCAGGTTTTCAACCTCACAAACATAAGAGAAGCTCATCTACCTGATGTCTCGTATTTTAGATACAACAGAATGAAGAAAAAAGAAAAGGGCAGAGATTATGGTTGAATTTACCATACCTTTTAATCTTTTGTACTGCCCAAATTCCATCAGGCAGCAAGCTACTGGGTGTTTCAAAGAGAAAACAGTACAACTGCACTGAAAGATTAGCACTCAGTTGGTAAATATGACATAGGCAACGGTTTTCAGTTGTTTAAACTGACATAGTCTGACAATTCATTCAGCAACTGCAGTAAGCAAATCTGACAAACCCCATGAAAAAAGTTGCATAATGTGACAATCGCTTAACATGTACATTTTAAGACTGTGCTTTAAAAACAAGAGTGTCAGAAGAAGCCTAAAACTCCACTCAGCAAGCATGTCGAGATTCAAACACAGGTCCTTAGAGCAGTGAGGCAGCAACACTAACTTATAAACTATCCTAAAGAATTGTTTCCATCAAATCTCTCACACTCACAGGTATGAGACCAACAAAAGCATGGTAAATGTGACAGGCATGGTCTAAAAGCTAAACCATGAGTGGAGCAGACATTTAGCAATGTGATATTGGTAGCAATGTGATATTGGCAGGAACAATGAAAAACTGAACTCTGCAATTCCAGGGTTTAAGAACAACAACAAAACAGTGACTGTTTGGGCACATGGCAAGATCATCCACATGTCAATTAAAACCTTAAAGATCCAAAATTAGATGTTAGTTATTGTTTGGCTTTGTGAGATTTTAGTTACTGTTACCAAAAGAACGGCAGTGGTTTTTTTTTCACAATTTATAAATCGATACAAAGCAGTGATACTTAACTTCCACATAAAACTGCAAATAATAAAAAAAACTTTTTGCAAAAGCACTTTTATAGCAAATAGGCTGTATTTGCCAGTGACATCATTTGCTGAATGCCTTCCTTGAAATTCACCCTTCAGCTGGCTTAGGCAAGCACTTTTTTAACCAGCGCTACATGTTTTGTGTGGTCAGTGTGACATCGCAGAGCTGTAACAGTCATGCACAAAACTTTCAGGCATGCGTACTATAAGATCACTGTGGAGCTGCTTCAGGCATGTTTGATGTCACTGACACCACCTGATCATCACTCCAGTTTTTCACCCTGCATGCACTTTTAAAAAACTGTACTATTTTTATTTGAAGGGTATATATGTATTTTACTTAATGCTGTTTTGTGGCCATTTTCTGTATTATGTTTGTGGTTATTATTCTACTTGCTTCTTTTGTTATTCGAATTGTGGTGGCACAGTGCTTAACATAGTTGGACAGACATTTCCCTAGCCCTCAAGGACACCATTGCACCATTATAATCCACTCAAAACTAGTTCAGTTTCTCCATCCCCATTTGCTTCAATGCATTTTGCAGAGTTTGGCAAAATTTGCAAACATTTCCATGATTTTACCAAACTCACTAAAAGTGACCTCCACAAGGTTCACTCATCACTATTTACAAGTATACAAGGACTGTCTAGAAAAAACTGAATATGCTTTCAACTTAATCAGATTTATCTGCTTCAAAGTATCCTCCCCCTCTATTTATACACCACTTCCAACAGTTTTTCCATTCTGGAATGAATCGTGGAACTCGTTTTGCAAAATGTCATGCAGTTCCTGTTGTGAATTTTGCATTGTTTGAAAATAGCGATCTTTCAGGGTAAATTTCAACTTTGAGAACAAAAAAAAAAAAAACAAAACGCAGGAACTATACACCCATGTTACCTCACGAGTTATGACATATTTCAGAAAGTTTTCTTCAGAATTTGAATGATCAAACAAATCCTGACTGACTGTGACACAGTTCACTTTTTGCTCATCTATCAAAAGTAATGGCACAAATTTTGCAGCAACACAATGCTTGTGCAGTTTTTCAGTCAATATTGTGTGACACACCTTTTACTGATGCCTATTTCTACAGCAAATTCAAGGACAATAGGTGATGGTTTTCACAAATCAAAATGATCACTGTTCGATTTGAAATGCTGGTACCATACATAACAATTGCGTTAGCTTAAACAATCCTTTTCATAAGCTTGCAGCAACATCTTAACAGTCTCAGTAAAGGTTTGTGCCAATTTCACAGGAACATGTTGCTTTCAAGATTTTTCATGTACCCGCTACAAGTCAAGTCAAGTTGGGGAGCATGCACTGGTACAGTGCATTGCCACACCCACTACACGATGAAACAACTCGGGATCACGGTTTGCAAGCCCCCAGGGAGACACGCGGTCCAGTCCCACCCTCCGGAAATAATCTTCTATCTGCCGAAGCCAGGTGTTAAGTGGGTGACCCCTTGGCCTGGTCCAGCCACTTGTGTCCCCAACAATGAGGATCTTACAAGCTGAATCACCCTCAGGGAAATGGGCCACATGGCCATAGTGCTGTAACTGACGCTCCCTCACAATGCAGGTAATGTGCCTCATTCGACACAAAGTTAAACCAACGGTACCCAAGGATTTTCCAGAGAGACACAGTACCATAGGAGTCCAGTCTTCGTCTCAGGTCACTGGATAGCATCCATGTCTCGCAACCATATAGCAAGAGCACGAGGACTCTAAAGACTTGGACCTTCGTGACATGAATGTCACTGCCAAGGTAAGTAAACCTCTCGACAAGGTCAACACTCTCTCCGCAAACAGACACACTGCTAATGGCTGTGCCCAAGAGGTCACTAAAGGCCTGGATCTTGGTTTTTATCCAGGACACTTGCAAGCCCAGACACTCAGACTCCTGTCCTGAGCGCCCCGATTACAGCCTCCATTGAATCCGCGAAGATCACAGCATCATCAGCAAAGTCAAGATCCGTGAATCTTTCTTCACCAACAGATGCCCCACAGCTGCACCCCAGAATCAACTGGGAAAAACGCAGAGGTCCTGCCTCCACTCTGCATAGCACTCACAGTACAAGTGTACAGGCCATCCATGATATCCAGCAACCTCGAGGGGATCCCACAAACCCTTAGGATGTCCAACAGGGCAGCTCGATCAACTGAGTCGAACGCTTTGCAAAATTTAACAAAGATTGCAAAGAAACTCTGCCGATATTCGCGTTTGTGCTCCATGAGAACCCTCAGTGCCAGAATGCGGTCGATGGAAGACTTCTTAGGTGTAAAAACAGACTGTTCCAGTCACTGGTAGGTGAGCAAGTGATCACGGATCCTATTGAGAACGACCCTAGCAAGGACCTTACCCGGCACCGAGAGAAGTGCTATCCCCCTGTAGTTGCTGCAATCCTGCAATCCAGGCGATCACCCTTCCCTTTCCAGATAGGGACGACAAGTCCTGTTTTCCAGTCAGTTGGGATGATGCCAGTCTCCTAAATGGAGGCAAAGATTGCTTGCAATGCCAGGAGGACAGCCTTACCACCAGCCTGGAGAGGTTCACCCTGGATACCACAGCAGCCTTTCCCCCCCTCAGCTGGTTCACCACCTGTGCAATGGAGGATCAGCCTCAAGAACCGTGGACCCAGAGATATCCAACGTCCTAGCCAGAGGATCAGCTTTGAACAACTGCTCAAAGTAGCCAGCCCAGCAGATCAAAACTGCAGTGTCATCCGTAAGGAGTGATTCTTTAGCTGCCCTGACTGCGACAGATTCAGATGTGCGTAATGTTTCGATTCCTCTGTAAACAGGACGTGGGTCGCTAGACCACAGATGGTGTGTCACTTGCTCACAGATTCTTCTAACAAAACGCCTCTTTATCTGCCCTCAGAGCCCTCACGGCCGTCCTTCTCAATTCCCAGTACAGACGAGAGTTGCCACTGAGCCGTGCGCTGCAACTCCTCTCGATGACATCCAGGGTGCCCTGCGAGATGAAACACCTCCTTCTGAGAGCACCGGTAACACCACCATAACCCTCAGCAACCTTCAGGGTCTTGTCATGGAAGGTCTCCCACATCACATTAGGATCGGCAGTCATACCCAAATCGTACCCGCTACACACCACCACTACTGCAAGTACTGTACAGTGATCCCTCCTGTTTATATACAGTAAAACCTAAATATTATTTTAAAGATATCGAGCGTCTCCAATATCACATATGTTACAGTCATTACGATAGACAGGCCACCAGCAATAAATATGTACAGTGCCAGAAAAATTGTATACAGTAAAATTGTGTACAGTGACACTAAATGTACGTACAAGTACTGTACGTAGAAAATTAATTATGGTTACTCACCAACAATAACACGACGACTTGTCTGATAATGACGAGTTTACTTTTACTGCACAACAAAGGAGAGCGTTACAGTTCTTCTAAAGGAGCCTCTTCAAGTGACTGTGTAGCACCGCCATTGTTCTTCTTTCGGCAGTTTTCAATCCAAATCCCTATAGCAGATTCCATCCAGACTATCGCCTTATTACGTCCACTTACAACTCGTTTTGTGCCCTGGTTAAAGGACATTGCGGCCGTAGATCTTATATTCTTTTCCTCCTTTTTAAATAAAAAGAATCGTGGACTCATTGATGCCGTAATGGCATCCTACAGCGGTGTAGCTGTTCCCTTCCTTCAATATATCCAAAACTTTTGCCTTTTCGGCAATCGTTAGCATCTTCCGTTGGCGCCTGGGCATGGCCTCTGAAGCAGTAGCAGGAGCAGATCGTTTTGGAGCCATAACGAAGGGCTTGACTATGCACAAAGATACACACAAAAGAGCACACAAGTTAACTTTTTACACAGTGAAACATGTTGATACTGAATGAGCAAGATGAGATTTCCTGGTTAACACAGCGGAATCAAATTTGCCGCTTCGTCGCTGAGCCAATCAGCACACAGGAACTTAACTGCGTGCTCCGATTGGGTAGCTCCTCAGTCATCCGCCAATAGCGTCCCTTATATAAAACTAGCAAAATACCCGCGCTTCGCAGCAGCAAAGTACTGCCTTAAAATTTTTATTAAGAAGAAAACTAAACCTTTTTAAACTGAGGGAAAATATGCCAATAATTATTTGTTAAGGATCTCTTTGTAAACCACATTGTGATTTCAGCCCTCCGGTTGTAATATGACCAAGCTGTGCGCTGAGCTTACTCTTGAGCATGCAACGTACAGTTGGCCATGTGAACAGTAATCTTGTCTCAAATCTCACAGCTTGGATTGCTGCTGTCATAATCGGTTTGAGTTTCATGGTTTGTTTCAATTATGACAGTATTTGTAGGACTTGTGTTGATCAGACATTCGGCATCTGTCAAGCGTTATAAGTATACAACCGGTTTCATCAATAACTTCACATCCAGCTTTTGAGACTTTAAACATTCATAAAAATCGAAGTGTCCACTACTGAAATCGTCACCTGTGAATCTAAGATGTTTAAGAGGCATTGGAGGTTGTCGAAAGGTGTAAAATATTTGGCCATTTCAGTACACTTGAAAGCGACAACCGAACAATTCAGCGGCAGCCATCAACTCACAATCAGATCTGTAGGTGAAGGGCTTAAGCATTTCACTCTTATAGTGCTCCTGTGTAGTATAATTATCTCATGTACCGTCATCAGTCCACACCTTGAACCTGTCCCAGTCATTCAATACATAAGACACAATGTTCCTCCGGATATCAAGAGTGAGCCCGATATGGCCGTGCAATATGTAATGGAAAAGGTAGGTGCCATCTCCAGGCATGGAAACCACTCGGTAAGTGACAGTTCTTTGATCGATGGTGATCACCTCGATAGACATGTTAATGGGGATACGGTTGGAATGATAAAGGAAATGGGTACCTGAACAATGTAAAGTAAGTCTAAAATAACTACACAATAACTATAATCGTAATAAATGAACAATAAAACAGCAGAGAAGCCGTGGATTAAATAAAAAGGCTGTAGTTATCAGCAGGGAGACGTGAATCCCGTGGCGTAGCAAGGAAGGGAATGTAGAGACTGGAGCGATGGACGGCCTTATATAGGCAGGCAACCAACAACATGGGAGGTGTTGGAATGGGGGACCCAACGCCGCCTCACACGGTGACTGAGCTGCAGGCTATGGACGTATATATGTACGTAAGTAGGATTCAGTTAGCGTTGGGAACCCGCGTACCAAATTTCTTGAAGATGGGCCCATAAGTAACAAAGACCGTTGAAAAGTTCAATATGGCAGCCGACAGTGGCATCATACCACCGAAATAAATACATTGGTTTCGCAGGGAAACCGCCTACCAAATTTCGCGAAGATGGGGCCATAAATAAGAAAGTTCAACATGGCGGACGTCGTTGACCGTTATGACCGTTACGCGTAGAATTTCGAAATGAAACCTGCTTAACTTTTGTAAGTAAGCTGTAAGGAATGAGCCTGCCAAATTTCAGCCTTCTACCTACACGGGAAGTTGGAGAATTAGCGATGTTGGAAAGTTCAATATGGCGGTCGACAGTAGTGTCATACCATCGAAATAAGTACATACATCGGTTTCGGTTAGCGCAGGGAAGCCGCCTACCAAATTTCATGAAGATGGGGCCATAAATAAGAAAGTTCAACATGGCGGACGTTGTCGACCGTTATGACCGTTACGTGTAGAATTTCGAAATGAAACCTGCTTAACTTTTGTAAGTAAGCTGTAAGGAATAAGCCTGCCAGATTTCAGCCTTCTACCTACACGGGAAGTTGGAGAATTAGTGATGAGTGAGTCAGTCAGTCAGTGAGTGAGTGAGTGAGTCAGTCAGTGAGGGCTTTGCCTTTTATTAGTACAGATCAACTGGGCAAACCAACTGAGGAAGCATGTACCAGAAGTAAAAAGACCCATCGTCCGCAGAAACTCACAAAGCAGCGACAAATCCGCGTTATATATTTAGATATGCTTACATATAAAATCCGCGATAGAGTGAAGCCGCGAATGTCGAAGTGCGATATAGCAAGGGATTACTGTATTCTGTATTGACTCATTGGCTCCTTATTTAATAAGTGTAGAAGAATAATTTTAGGGTAACATAGCATTCATCTTAAAGAAATAGCATAAAGGCTTAACAAATGTCAGGCACACCAGGAAACCAGATGAAGGTCAAATTAACAACAAAATGTACACAGAAATATAAGAACTGGTTTATGAAAAATACTGAGATGTTCAAGTAAATAATGTACTAGAAGAAAGGTTGATGTAATATACAAAATGTACTGAAGGATGACTAAGAGATGACTAAGAATAATCAGCAGCTGTCCTATAAACAAAAATGGACAGTTGTTATATGCACAGAAACTTCAAGGGTGGTGGCACAACTCAAAAGGTATAAGACAAACCAGAATATAATATAATAATACTTTTATTTTATATAAATCATTGGTTGTGAACCAATTAATCAACCAGAGTAAAATGTATGCATTGATTGACACTGTATGTAAATTCAACAGTTTATAAAATGAACCTCTATTCTTCGTTTCTCTGACCATTCTGACCAGGCTGTAACAGACTGCTTTTGAAGAATGCTCTCTCCAAGGAATTTTGCTGAGGAGTAATTAAAAGATACAATGAAAAGATTTGTCCTGCTAGAGGACCGTTTCTTTCTTTAATAAGATGTTAAATTTCGACCATAAAAGTCCCAAAAGTCATAAAAGTTTGCTTTCAACAAAATATTTACAATTTTATATTTTCAAAGAACTGCTTTGACATGTGTATGTGTAAATATAATGTTATTTTTCTTCCTTGAAGTCTGATATGCAACTTTTTTTTAACCTTAGGAATTATGTTTTCCATCTCCACTCTTTTCTAGTTAGTCCATGATAAGGGAAATAATGAATCATGCTAACAGTATGTTTTTATTTTACAACTTGCATTTTTTAGTAGAGAAATTGAAACATACTTTGTTCCAATGTTTATACATTATGCAATTCACTATACAAATAACATTCTGAAAGAACAATGTCTCGCCTTCACCCAGACATACAGAACACAAGTGATGAATAAAGGATGTTCTTACAGTTTTTACAGCTTATTCTTTTTGATACTCTGAATAGTTTACAAATATTCTGTAGACAAAATAAAGTGAAAATCTTTACAATAATTAGTTTTATTTAATCTGAGAAAGCAAGAGTAAGAGTAAAAGGTGTGTTAAACAAATACAGTGGCTTGCAAAAGTATTCGGCCCCTTGAACTTTTCCACATTTTGTCACATTACAGCCACAAACATGA
>JANRMT010027041.1:113774422-113820857 GCA_026402145.1 Polypterus bichir lapradei
AAAATGTGGAAAAGTTCAAGGGGGCCGAATACTTTTGCAAGCCACTGTACATTGATAATGTTCAATTTAATGTGAATACCTATTTTTGGCGTTGTAAAACTATAGCAACTCTTATTTAATCTGTTCAAATGTTAAATTAAAATATGCTCTTGCAGGAAGATCATACATTTTTGATTCATGCTTTCTTACAAAACCTAATACTTAAACACTCATTACTTAGGTACAATTTGTAACTATAACTATCCATCTGTTGTGTTACAGTCAGGGTTATTTCCCTGTCTTGTATTTATTTGTTACTTTATTGTTGTTTATTAATTTTGTATTATTATTCATGTTTTATGTTATTTCTCTTGGGTTTGTTTTTTATTTGTGGTTCTTTTACTTGTGTACTGTGGGTGGTACCCTGAGAAGTGCGAGTACCCTGATGTCACTGTTGTTGAGACCACCCTCCCACGAGCTATATACTGAACAAGAGAAGAGGACCTCAGAAGTGGAGTTTAAGTGCTGATTTTGTTTGAATTTACTGGTTCTTGGATTCTTACTTCTCTTTGTGGTTCTCAGACTACTGGATTTGTGCTTTGGGACTTATTAACTATAGGACTGCCTTTAAAACAGCTTTTGTTTTGCCTCATTTTGCTCTTTTGAGCACATTTGCCTTATTTTTGATTGTTTTCTAACAAGTTCTTTATTTATAGCCAACCCCCTTTAATGGGGCTGTCTTGGCATGTTGAAGGATTAAGCCAGTTGTCTCTATTAACCAAGCTGAATTCAGCGGTAAGGTGGACAAGTAAGGTGGACCAAGCGAGTCTCTCCTGTTCTTTATTTACAGTCACCCCCCTTGTGTGGGGCTGTCTTGACATGTTGAAATATTAAGCCAGTTGTCTTCACTAACCAAGCTGAATTCAGCAGTAGTAGTGACAAGTAAGGAGGACTGGGTGAGTCTCTTCTGTACTGGCCAGTGATGGTCCCAACCTGCTTTGAGGCTATTTTTGGAGGCCCCAGCACCCTTTGGCCATGTCTGGGACTCCACATCACAAACCTGTTTCTTTGCAATCATCAATATTATTCTCAGACTGGTTACAGTTAAACTAGAAATAATGCTGATCACTATTCAAAGTTTGATGCGTTTATCTTAAAAGGTTTCTTAGACAGATGTAAACTATAACTTCCATCCATCCATCCATCCATTATCCAACCCGCTATATCCTAACTACAGGGTCACAGGGGTCTGCTGGAGCCACTCCCAGCCAACACAGGGCGCAAGGCAGGAAACAAACCCCGGGTAGGGCACCAGCCCACCGCAGGTAAACTATAACTTGCTTTATGTAAATAAATAAATGCATTTCTTGCATCTGAATGTGACACAGCAATCTTTACCTTTATTAGACAACATCATTTTATGTACAATGATATGCAGCTGTCTTCAGGCTTAATGGTTTCAAAACAACTGAAATATTTTACAATTGTATTAGTTAATTGGAAACATTTTACACATCATAGTATTCTGTAGTTTCCATTTTCTACCTGAATCTTTTACAAAAAGCAAAGGTAAATCATGGAAAGAATTTAACAACATGTCAAGAACACCATCCATCTCACATCATTTGGAACAATTAATGCTGGAAAAAAATTCTATTTTACAAAATATTTGGAGTAAGATGTGCTTTAAAATTTGGGTTTTATGGACTACAGAATGGTACACATTAAAGTTGTAACAATAAGGATACTCATAAATTTGTATTCCTTGACTATAGGTTCTTTGAGACAACATACTTTCATATTGAGACAGCGAGTTTCAAATATTCATTTTCCTTCAATTTCATCTAAAATGTATTATTCACTACAGTCAGCTTAAAGTTTTACATAAATCAGCCATGCACACAGGAAATGGGCATGCACATCTTCTCAGTCATGATCAATGAACGCTGAAAGCACAAGGAAAACAAAGAGTACATGAAGAAAACACTAAACTGAATTTCACCATGTGCATAGACAATGTTCATTTGCTTTTAAAGGTTACAAGCAAGCATAAGGTATCCAGGACCATGGAAAATATAGACTGAGAGTCCTATGAAAATAAACAGAGAAATATTCAAGTGGGTCAAGGCACAGTACAGAGATACAGAGACATTTGGAAACGACTAACACCACTATAAAGATGGTATCTTAAATGCTATTATCACAACAAAGCTGAATTTTGTGCCTGATTACATGCCAATCATACCTGTACCATATACCACACACTAACCAAAGGGGACCTATTTAGGCAAAGACCAAAGTGGCCTCAATTATTAAAAGACAAACAGGTACAACTGACCTTTAAATAAAACCTACCTACAAGAAACCAAAATTCTTTTGTAAAAGGCCTTGTCAAATGATGATAGATCGAAGACTGTGTTAATTTGTCCCAATTTTAATCCTATCAAAAACATCTGGAAAGAACTTAAGTTTGCCATTGGTAAAAGGGATCCTGCAAATATTCAAGAGCTAGAACACATTTCAGCTGCAAAGTGTGAGAAACTACCAGCAAAAGGGTGCAAAAAGCTTATAGATGGCAACAAGAAACAATTTCAAGGGTATAACCACTCCCAAAGGTTGTGCAACCAAGTATTAGAGAAGGGTGTATTTAATATTGTTCTGGTCTTATTTTAATTTTCTTATCTCTCTATTATAAAAGAAATCTTGGAAAGGAAAATTAGGCTTTGATGGACTAAGTAAATACAATCATTAATGAATGGATAAAAAGAAAAAAAGTTTGTTAAGCAAATTAAATATGTCTCTCTTTGGCCAGTGGCCATATTTTTGCAAGTGCAGAATGTGAGCCTGCACTGATGAAAATGTAGAATAATAAATTTACAGAAATTTAAAATCAAATCTGAATTATTTTAATCACCACATTATTTCTGCTTTATAGAAAAATATTAGTATGCAAGATTTAGATAATTTAGATTAAAACCTTTAATCATACAATTAAGTGCAATTAAATTATTTAATCGAACAGCAACCCTAATTAGTAAATCTCACAGGCATAGACAGCAGTTTCTGAAATTAATTGGGGTGCTCATTTTACATGTCCATAACAGCCTACATCAGGGGTCTTTTTAATGTGGCCCGCGTCATCTGTATTTAAAATATGTTATATAAGGCAGATGATGATGTTCCCCCCACACCAAACAGACCCATTCAATGTTCGTTTCAGATATCAATCATCCCCTTATATAACTTAGCCAGGTTACATTTACACCTGCCATTAAAATGAATCCTCAGGGTCATATCGCATTTATTTGCGCAGAACAGAGCATCAAAGATATTAAACTGTAGTTAGGATAGAAAATGCTCAAAATGATCCAACAGAAAAAATGTGAAAATAAAGTGACATGCCACGCTGCCATAACATGTCACAGTCTCATGAAAACAGGCATCAGGGCTGGCAACGTTTCCACTGTACTGACAAGTGTTTACTGTCCGATTCTGAAAACAGATTTAAAGCTTACAACTACACATGTCCTTTTTAGCTAATGTCGGATATACAGTATGTGTGATGGCCTGGGTTAACTGCAGCTGCCATGTCCCACTTGAACCCAGAACCATCAATAGGCATGACCTTGATGAGCTGGGCAATTAGGACAAGCAAGCCTAATGCAAAGTGTAGTGCTTTTATTGAACAAAGCCAAAGTGCAAACAGTGCTATACAGGTTCCCTTCCATTTCCAATAAACAAACAAACAAAACAATCCCAAAATAAACAGGTGATCATGTGTAGGTTAAAAAGCCATTTAAAAAATAAGCAATTAATAACCTAATTTTAAAACCAATGCTAAAAATACAGTCAGAATTCATACATTAAAAGTCCATGAACTATGGTGCTTCCCATTACCTCCTCTATTTACACTTTATGGGTTTCTGCAGGCAGAGGAGATGTGCACCAATAGGCACTGTCAACCTTTGAAGCTGCCATTTCAATCCTGGCATTCAGTGCCAGACCCCAAGAGCCCAGGTCCCATCTCCTGGTACTGTTTTTCATCCTCCACCAAAGAGTACAGACCTCTGACCCCCTCGAACGCAAGCCTTTTGGGGCCCAAATTCCCAGTCGCCTACTTCCTCACCACAATACCACTGACCCTGCCATGATTCTACCAATCCTATTTCCCATTCTCACATTCTTTCTTTTCTTCCTTTCATTTTCAACCTCCAATTTTCTCAGTTTTCTACATTTCTGTTTGTCAATTTCCTACTGCTCAGGCTCCCCCTTTATACTAATGTGAGTCCGTACCCCACAGCACTAATGAGGAAACTAATTAAACCGGGGACGTCTGCATATGAATGCCAGGCCAGCCAATTTCTCCTCAATCTAGGCTGCCACTCATGCTCGCTTCTATATGCACCTAAGCCCAACTGTAACCCAAGCACACATTTTAATTTATTAGAAACTGCACATCGCCATGGACCCATATCATGCACTGTAATGCAGTACAATTCACAAATACAAAGTTATTGTTCTGCCAGTAGACTTGGCCATTTGCTTTGCTGTACACTGTTGTTTAGAAAGTGTAAAATGAAAAGTGCACTGGAAAATGAAAAACAAAACAGTAAGAGTAAAAGACAACAATGCTTAGAGAAAACAGGTGTTTTTACTATTTTCAGTTGTGAGCATCTGATGAACAATGTGTCAAAAGTACAACAATAGTTGCATTTGCTACTTGTTGCAGTGATGGCATAAAACAAACAATCTATTACTGTTATTGAATGGAACTGGCAAAAGATTTTGCCATATGCTTACAGTTAGTCAAAAACTATTCACCTTCCATTGTAATGCACAAACATTTATTAAGTTCATCAGTTCTAGTGATTTTACACTCTACTCTTCAAATATACATTTTGATAATGTAGTCGACAGTTGTGTGCTAAAGAAATAAAAATGTTTTGTACCGTGTTTATTATTTCTGTGTGCATCACACAGTATAAGACTGGTAAGAAACAATTACACCTTAAAAATTAGGAAAAACTAATTAGTACAATGGGGTGGACGATATAAATTAAATGTATATCTACACAGAAAAAAAATATACGACAATTAATGGTTAAAAGTAATTTAAATGAAAAAAGTGCATGTATTTTTACTTCTACACAGTGTTCCAGCTGCCAAAGTCAATTAGTTGTTTCACTGTGCAAAAATATCTTATGGATGATTGTTATATTTCCATAGACTTGCAATGATGTGGACTTGAAAAACAGAAGGTCTGTAAAAATACTGCATATAAATGCAAAAAATGCAGAATCTACGTATTATAATAAAGTTCTGATTAACTTCACTTAGCTTTTTTGACATATTATACTCCAACTGTAAAAAAAAAAATCTAGATCTAAACACTTCGAAATTATTTTTTATTAATGTATTTATAAATAAATGATCACATTCTTAAAATGTGATCATTTTAATATTTTATATTTAATAAAAAGTAATGCCTACTAATCCAGTGTAAGCAGCTTAGCCAAATACTGATATAGCTTAACTGAATGGTAATACTGCAATGATGATAGCATTTTAGGTGTTTATTACATTCACTAGGGGGCTCCGCCCCCCTGCTCGCTTCACTTGCCCACCCCCAGGTTTGGTTTACCGGATATACAACTTAAAGAGATTGTTATTTTCATGGGAATTGTTACATATGCATTGTTTTCACTTTTACTTGAAAAGTTTTGTAAAAACAATACTTGTCCTTTATTTCTGGCCCCGGGCGTCGTTAAATCTTTCTCACAGGATGTATAATGCTGCTCGTGTTGTGAAGGGGGGGGGGGGGCGGCTGAATGCACACTAAGGAGATGCCGTTGGATCATCTGCTGCTGCTAGAGAGCTGCATGTTCTTTTTGTCGCACTTCCCATCGATCATTTAAAAGCCTGTACAGCAGCTGTCCTTTTGCCACTTCGTGTCTCTGCCGCTCGCATTGTGAAGGGGGGGCTGACACACGCTAAGGAGTAGCAGCCGGATCATCTGCTGGCTTGTTGCTACTGGCAAGCTGCATTTTCTGCTTGTCACGCTTTGCGTCGATCATTTCAAAGTCTGTACAGCAACTGTCCTTTTGCCACTTTTGTCTCTGCCCCTCATGTTCTGAAAGGTTGGAGTTTGAACGCACACTAAGGAGAAGAGGTCGGATCATCTGCTTGCAAGCTGCGTATTCTGCTTGTCGCTTGTCGTTTTTTTCAGAGGTGGGAGCACATGATGTCTCTCTGCCAAAAGCATTCCAACAACTGCTTGTTTAGATGTCCGTGAACTTGTTTTAAATGTTGTCTCGCTGCCTTGTCTTGCATGACGTTAAAAGTGTCTCTCGCGGGATGTCAAATTGTCTTCTGAGAAGATAACGTCTCGTCTCCCTCGCAGGATTTTTCTTTATAAT
Organism: Polypterus bichir lapradei; assembly: GCA_026402145.1. Classification (NCBI taxonomy): domain Eukaryota; kingdom Metazoa; phylum Chordata; class Cladistia; order Polypteriformes; family Polypteridae; genus Polypterus; species Polypterus bichir. The sequence goes on from JANRMT010027041.1 coordinate 113,780,818, forward strand.
AGAGAGATATATATTTACATATATAAAAACGTTACAATGGTCTGTGCTTCTGACCATTTTTGGGTTGTTGTGTAATTGGAATAAACCAAAAGTAATTTTTAAGTAATGTTGTGCTTCATTAGGCTAGGAGTCAAATTAAAATACAGAACTTGTATGTAACAAAACACCTTGAAGTCACATGGAGTCCCCAGGACTGAGTTTGAGAACTACTAAACCACAGCAATTTGAATAGCACATTGCATTTGAAGTCTTAAGTAATACTGCTAGATCAGTGTCCTTTTTTGAGGATAAAACTTAGGCATGCATGTCACAGCCAGTTAGCAATAAGGGTTAAAAAAGTATGTCAGAAAACTTCTTACTCACTCATCATTCCTCTGTAGTTGAGGTCCATATCTCTGCTTTCAGATCGTGTTTTTATGGCATCAAGCAGGGCGTCAGGAGACAGCAGACCCGAAGGACGCACTACATTTAACAGTTCTGTGAGACTCATAAGAGGTAACCGAACAGCCCCCATTATGTCAGAGGGGTCTTCAGGCGAGTTATGGCAGCACCATCTACATAAAGCCTGAAAGATTTCCTTCTCTGGGGCAGCAAAAGAATCTCTTTTAACTATGGTCAGCAAAGCAGCCTGGGAAAAGAGAAAAGTAAGGAGAATTTAATACTAACATGCACATGCTAAAATTATTAGAGAAAATAAAGTCAAATAAAATGTGACATTAAAAGGTATAAGAGATTGGCTCTAACCACTGAATTACCATGCCTCCAGCTAAAAGAAATGATGTGGAAAACTGATCTGGAAACAGAAAGAAGACCTGAAAACTGTGAAAAATTTTTACTGACTATTTTAATGAGCAACCACTATTTCTAACTAAACAAGGTTTAATCCTCAAAGTTTTAATTGCTTTGATGAATGAAAAAAAAAATGGTACAGTAAAAGTGCTACAGAGAACAACCATATTATACTGTGAACATTCCACTAATAAACCACTAATTCCACTAATTTATTAATAATAAATTAAATACATTTTGGTCCACAAATATAATCAGTTTGATTATATGTTGCAAATAATTCAGACTCTGAGAGCACAAAATACATCTGAGATATAAAGTTAGAATACCTGAGAAAGAGAAAGAAATCCTTCACTGGCAAGTACATCAGGTGCATTGCGGTCCATGTATGTACAACAGGTGTTACTTAGCTTGAGTAGTGAGTAAAGGCTGGCCACATCAAAGATAAGGCAAACATTGTGTGTGTTTAGGATAGTACGAAGGTACTCTGAGGTGGAGTCCTCCAGTTGCTGGAAGCCATAACGATGTGCAAGACTCAAGAAATCAAGCAATACTTCTTCTCGTACACTACTTAGAGAGACTCGACCAGTGTATATGTATTGTAACAGCATGGCAAAAGCTTCTGCAGTAGTGTCATCCAGTGGGATCTCGGCAAGTGGCTGAGATTCCTTCATGCCACCATATAGTAAAGCTCTATAAAGGGAAAAAAAAGCTCCAGATGATTAAAGTACAATCACGTAAGAATAGATCAGAGCAGATAATTTGTCTTAAAAAAAGTCTTGTTAACATGAAAGAAAGCAAACCAATTAATTACTGGATTTCAAACACTTTTACATCAAAAAACACTTAAGTGCTATGAAAAAAATAAATATTAATAGTCCTTTGAAAGATTACTTATATATTTTTACTCTGAACTTAATGTAGTTACTACAGTAACTACACGCTTGTATATAAAGGAAAAACTTCAGTTTTCCTTGGTTAGCATTTGTGTTCAAATCATCATTAGAATGAAAATGGACAAAAATATGATTAATGGCAGAGTGGTCAAGTGGAAACATTTTTTCACTAATAAGGACATGAGTGTTTGCCTTGGGTTTGCCAAAATTCACTCAGATTAAACCTGAACAGTTTCAGATAAATAGCCTATGGACCAACTGAACAGAAGCTAACAATTAAATTAACTATACTTACTGTAGGTAATTGATTACCCTAGGCAATTATTCCAGGATTTTATTTGTTGATTTTACTTTAGAATTTAACAGACTCCTCAATATGAATTTAAACTATGCCAACTGCCCAAGATTTCTTAACTTCTGAGAAGAAGATTCCAGAAAGTGAAGCTCAGTGAATATCACTCAAAGTTCCTGACTCTGAGCACAGGGTCATCTCACTGGTGTGTTCTACCTCTAGTCTTTCTCTCCCTCTGAAACTCCAAAGACCCTTCATTAAACTGCTGAAGCAACTCATCTCAACATTATGTATCCCACTGCTTACAGTCTCATGAACCTGGGCCCAGCTATACATCACTTAAAACTTAAGCCATTAAGCCTTTAAGTGTTTGATCTCTTCTCTCTTACATAATTTCATAACTTCATAACTTAATGCTTAGATGATCACCTTGTTAACTGCCTCATTAAGCATTTAAACAAACTCTTTATAATTACCTCTTTTAGTTAAAAAAATATAATTTCATGCTTTAAACAAACTGTTATTTTAAACATATTTCAGCATTTACTGATTTCTGAAAAGGCTAACACTGTTTACCAATATCATCACAACAATATACTTCATCTCTAACCTGAAGTAATGGCATCGAGCAGCAAGGATAACCTTGTGCACAGGGAATCGTTTCTTCTCCACAATAAAGGTGACATCACTGTACTCCTCTCCTTGAATTAGGGCTCCTATATCCTCTGAAAGGATATGTACATGGTCAATATCTGACACAGATGTGTAGGGACGGAGAGGGTGGGTGTTACTCATGGCAGCAGACAAACAGCTCTTGATGCATCTGAATGAGGGAAGAAAAATTAAGTTGTGAACATTCAATAAAGTTGTTGCTGCAGCATAACAAAAGAGTTCTGAAAATTGAGATAAATGCTCTGATGTTTTATTAGTTTAAATTTCACTTATAACACTAGAATATATAAAAAAAAAAAACAGATTCATGAATACAATGCACCAGGATCAACATCTGATTTCTGCAATTTCTGCACAATAGTCATATCTCAAATAATTATGACCCACTGTAACCCATAAATACAATTCCAAACTGTCAAATGTAAGATTACTGCAAGGATCTAAATGTGCAAAGGAAAGCTCTGCTTCACATTATACAAGAAAATGCCACCATGCTGTGTGCATCCCTGGACAATTAATACCACACTAAAATATGTGTGTATGCTTCTTTTTCGTGTCCTTTATTAATATATCTAACCAGAAACTACAAATATGCTTAAAATCAGAAAGGAGTTTTGTTTTGTTTTATCCTGACCAGGGGCCTCATGCATAACGCCGTGAGTAGAATTCACACTCTAACATGGCGCACGGAAAAAAGCAGAAATGTACTTACGCACAAAAAAAATCCAGATGCATAAATCTGTGCGAACGCCAACTTCCACGTTCTTCCACTACATAAATCCCGGTCAGCGTGAAAAGTAACGCACCTGCTGTCCCGCCCCGTCTCCTCCCAGAATTATGCCTCTTTGAATATGCAAATCAATATAAATAGCTCTTAAGCTCAGTGTTCTGTGAAAAGCCAATGGCAAAAGCACACAGGGAAACAGAAGAATTTCAGCGAATACCAAGTGGAGGCAAGGAAAAATGTACTATTTGTTGGTTTAAACAGTGGTACAAACAATAAAAGGAAGATGACTGAGTGACATAAAATGTGTCGGAGAAACTTGAAAGCTCAAGTTGCACAGTGCCCAAAATAAAAAAAGAAGTTGTCAGATATCAAAGTCGCCGTGAAAAGGCGAGTGGTAGCCCACCGTCTGAGTGTCATATGAAAGCTTATTAGGGTACAGAGAAAAAAAAAAAAATAGGCACACAGTGGGGAAAAAAGCATGAAATGTCAACTTTAATCTCGAAATTTCCACTTTAATCACATAGTTTATTTTGTCATTACAGTAGAACATCATAAACTTCATCTTAAAATCATTTAATTTACTAGTTTCTCAAATCCCATCGTAACTAAAGTAGTACGTTAAATGCTTTGTTTTGTATTTGATCTTCTATGTGCTCTATGTGTGTGAATCAATACGTGCTTCTTAAACCAGCTTTCTCTTCCTCTGACAGGACACAAAATCCATTACATTCGTGATATTACAGCTCTCTGAATAATTAAAATACTGAGATGTATACAGGTGGTCCTCGGGTTACGACACAGTTCCGTTCCTACAACAGTGATGTAACCCGAATTTTGGTGTAAGTCGAAACACACACTATCCTAAGTCACTTACCTATCCTAACACATTTGCAAAATCATAATCTAGAACATAAAAACACAACTAAGCCACAGAAAAAGGAAAAGGACATAATTATACTGTACTGTACATTGTACTGTAGGAACAAAAAAAAAAAAATCCTTACCTTTATTCCTTCTCACGTCTCAATTTTTTTAAGTTTTTATGAGAGTGAACATTGTAAACTCGAAACGTTGTATGTCGAGATGTTGTAACCCGAGGATTCCCTGTACTTGATATCATTTTCATGATGATAGGAGTTAAAGCATGTTATTAAACATGGGAACACGGTGGCACAGTGATTGTTCATGCCTCACACAAGATGCTTGCTGCGCCGTGTGCTACCTTCGATGAAATAATTTATTGCAGCAGTACTGTCTCTTTCAAAATGTACTAACCCCCAATTCCTGTCCTTACTTTTCTTTCTCCAAATACCCAATCGCCACAATCAGCTCTGTAACAGACGTTAAGCCATCTGTAAGCTTAGAACGCCGATTCTTCAAAAATTTTAAGGAACACTGAAATATCTTCGTAGTACATGTTAAATTATTCTATCCATCCAGTGTCCGTGAACAATCCGTGAACGGAGCGCCAGCTCCTTGCTAGCGCTGCAACACAGTGTCCTCACGTGTTTATTTATTAACAATATAGATTATTTAAATTAAGTTAAAGTTTTACTTTGCTGCATTTCATCTTAAAAATGATATTGTCATCATATGTAAATACACACTTTATAAAGTGGCTCAGGTTGTGCAATATTATAACTGTATCACAAGTTTACAGTGAGGTAATTGTACTTATAAGTACAAAGCGTTATACAAGGAGTACTTGACGGACTGATTGAGTGCGTTTATAGTTCTTGGGATGAAACTGTTTCTGAACTGCGAGGAAAGGCTCTAAAGTGTTTGCTGTATGAGAGCAGATCAATAGACAGCATGGCTGAGGCAGTGTGTGTTTGATGCTGTATACCGATAATTCTCTTTCCGATCAGCTGCTGTAGATCTGCGATTCCCCACTCAGATACAGTGATATAAATACTTCGAGTGGTGCAGTGAGAGTAATATAGAAAAAGATGATCCGCTGCGACAACCCCTAACGGGAGCAGCTGAAAGAAGAAGAAGAAGAAGGTGCAGTGAGAGTAACAACGCGAAAGCAGCTATTGTATTTAGAATAGTCTGAGCATTCTTTGGACCATTATATTGTTACAGGTTAATTACAATCAGATGCATTAAACTAATAAACAATATGAGGTTAATTTCAGTGTATTTATAAAGCCACATCAGGGATGTGGATCTAAAAAAGAAAAGGAAACCACAATGGAACAGTAGCACTGCTTTGACGCTGGGTGCCGCCAGTCTGCAAAACCAAGCGCAGAACTTGCGTACAACGGGGTATGAGCTACCGTGAAAATGTGCATGGCTTTACGACAAGTTTAGGTTTCATACATCGCGATTTGAGCGTGGAAATGTTCATATGTAACATTTTTGTGCATACACACCGTTTATACATGGGGCCCCAGATATACATCCACTTAGACCCAAATGAGAATGAAATAGTAAATAGTACAGATTGCATTTAACTGTTTATTGTAATTAAAAACAGCATAGTACATTACTGCATAGTCAAATTGTAGCAATTAAAACTAGAGTAGCGCCTAGGTGATGGCTCATTCCTGAACTATTAAAGGATAAGACTGGTATTTTTCAAGTCAAAGTTATTTCTGCACAGTCAAGGCATATACCAATTTAACAAATGAAACTGCATTTTAAAATGAAGCATATTTTATGAATTTAAAAAGTAACTAGCCAGCTCTTGCATTATATAATGACGCTAATATGTACCAATGGCCCAGTGTTAAACAATTCCAAATACATCCACTTTGAAGTATTAAAGGCTTCGATTTAGGAAAATGTGTCTTCCATGTTTCTAAGGCATGTTTGTGACAACAGTAAAGTAAACTGGAAATAATAAATTTTACCACAGAAAGTAAACTGGAAATAATAAATTTTACCATAGATCATCAAAACTGCCTGTCTAGTAGCAGTTATATATAATACAACTCTCCCACATCATCAAGCTACATTCTGATTATTATTCTATTTTTGTTTCTGCAATTCAGTTTCTTCAGCATTATATTCGGAAATGGCTTAATAAACAAACAGATGGGCACACAAATTTTGAATGATTGTTTTTCAATACTACTTCTTCTTGACTATTACATTCTTTATTGTTATTTTAAATAGACCAACATGCAAGTTTCACGTCGAATGGCAGCCTGGTAATGAAGAGCACACATAAGAGTTTCTTTTTGTACAAAAAGACACCATGGAGATCCTGGCTCTGTGAGTCAGGAATGACAGTTCTGAACTTCCACTCTCTTATTCTAAAACATTTGTACTAAACTTACAAAACTTTAACCCAATTAAAACAAAATGTATTTTTCATAATGTCTATTCACTTATTGTGACTTGATTGCATGCTACATAATGTACATACTTAGCCATCAAAGCACAAGCATGCATCTTAATACTGAGCGGCAGCAGGCAATATCAATGTGAATTAATGAAATAATAGAATGACGGTGAGTAAAGTTGTGACTTTTTTCAGTTATTGTTGTCTAGTTGCCTACAGAACAGAGACACCACTTCACATCTGGGCATCAACTTTTTAATGTAAATAACAGCACTTGGAGATGACTTTCCAAGGTGATTGGGAGGATGCCAAGGAGGAAGACGAGCAACCAGTACAGAAAAAAGGTGCACAGCCGGTCTACTTTTAAAACTTCGAATCTCACAAACATATTTTGTTTTTCACTTTTTCCCTTTTTAAAATAGCTTGCTTTTTCACATCGGAAACCTGGTACCCATTAGCTCTATTATAAAATGCAAGAGGAGGCTTGTTAGTTCTTAAAATATAAAAATTACGCTTCATTTTAGAATGCAATATTAAGTGACAAAATGACTATATACCATCACATACCATATATAAATGCACAATTTTGGCTTTTTTTACCATTTCAATATATCCACTGAATCCCACTTAGTAGCTACTTGCCATCCTGCAACAGACTGCACTCCCATTATTTATGTGATGGAGTTCAGTACGGGTATGTGGTATGCTTATAGCAATTTCATTTTGTTGAGTGCAAGTCCTTTCTGCTCAAGTACAAAGATGCCTATTGGCAAATCTATATTTCACTGCAGATGACAAATGGGCAGAGATACCTTCTTGATTTTTACAACAGAGTTCTCATGTTGTTCCTTAACTCACATAGAAAGTGATGCTACTCAAAACAAAGATGTGCAAACAAGAGATTTGAGTAAAAAAATGGAAGAACAAAAGTATATACATTCACACCAATTTTTAAAATGTTTTCTCATGATAACAAGCTTAACACTCATTGAAAGTACAACACAAACAACTTTCACGTGTGCCATTGTCACTGTATATTTAAGTATGACTAAAGCTGATTTATCAATACAAACGTCTGCCTTGGAATGTATTTGTCACCAGAAATGACAGAAATTACATCCAAATGAAACTGTTACAATTTGGAGTTAAATGTACTGTATGTAAAGTGCTGTGAAAAAGTATTTGCCCTCTTCTGAATATCCCTTTTTTTTAATTGGTCATAATGAATTGCTTTAGATCTATAGACAAAATGCATCATTAATGGGAACAAGAGAAAATATTTAACACCATTTCTAAATTGCTTCTGAATATTATTTAAGAAATACTTATCCAACACCTACATTGCCCATGTGAAAAAGAAATTGCCCCAAAGTTACTCATTCAAACAGTTGACCAAAGTTAATTGATAATTAGACTCAACTGACTGAACATACCAAAAATTGACCCAAACCTTGACAATGAAATAGTCACCACAAGATTTCTAGAAGAACACAATGCCAATCAAAGGACATTCCATAATAGATGAGAAACAAAGATGTTATAATTCAGGAAAAGGTTACAGAATCAGAATTTCTAAGGCTCTGTGACTCGACTCCACCACAGTGACACCCATCATCTCCAAATTCTAAACATTTGGAACAATGGTGAATCTTTTCTGGAAAGGTTAGCCTGCCAAACTTACCCCAAAATCCACAGTGACAACTCGTTCAAGAAACACAGAGGTAACCAGTAGAATATTCAAACAAAAGCAGGCATCACTAGCTTTAGATATGGACTAGGACTCCAAAACATGAAAGAGACAGAGCAAAAATGGGATTCATGGGAGAATAGCAAACCTCTGCTATCCAAAAATAACATCACTGCTCATCTCAATTTTGCAAAGAAACAAATGGATGATTCCCCACGCCTTCTGGAATAGTGTTCTATGGAAAAGCGAGACAAAAGTAGAACTCTTTGGATGACATTTTGGTCTCATTTTGTATGGCATCAGGATAATACAGTACTACACAGCAAGACCGTCATACCCACAGTAAAACATAAGGTTGTTACTGTGATGGTTTGGGGATGCATTTCTGCCTTGAGAACTGGAGGACTTGTTATTATTGAAGAATTCTGCACATTAACATTATATTCTTAAAGAGAATGTCTGGTCATTTGGCCATGACCTGAAGTATAACTGGGTTATTTATCAGAACAGTGACCCAAAACACAAGCAAAAATCCAAACTGGATGGCCAAGAAGGAAAAACTAAAGTTTTGGAGTGACCTAGTCAAAGTCCTGAACTTAGTATTGATGAAATGCTGTGTGGCAGGACCTGAAATAGGCAGTTCACGCTCAGAAACTTCATAGTGTGCCTGAATTAAACCAATTCTATGAATGAGAATGGGCTAAAATTCCTCAACTGCAATGCTAACTGATATCAAATTACAGGAAGCAATGCAGTATTTAGTTGTGTTTATTTTTGCTACAGGCGCTGAAACCAAGAATTTAAAAAAACTGCAGTAAGGACTTTTTTACCTGCATGACAGGGCTGTTGGATAATGCTGTTCCTCAAATGAAGTTAACAATTTTAAAACTGTATTGTGTGTTCACAATGAATTCAATAAAATCAATTTTGTTTCCTCTAATATTGTCTTTTATTCAAACATTTGAAGCTATTCATGAAGTAAAATATACAAAAACAGAGGATATTAGTAAGGGGACAAATATTTTTTACAACAATATATAATTTCAAAATGAAAAATGTCCATTAGGTCACAAAGACTCCAAGACTGTGGATAAATCTGGGTCTCATTCTTTCTGGTTAAGGTCAATTTTCATTTTACATATGTATGTATGTATTTCTAAGGATGTCTGATTGGGAAGTAAGCCTACCTGGGAAGGAAGTGCTGCAGCACAAAGCCACTTAAGGATTTTTCAATGTAGTCTCCATCTCCCTGACGGTTAAGACACTTTGCCACCGGTGTTATAACCTCCATATGCCTTTGGGAAAAAATTAAACTTCCTGCAAGTCACACCACTGCACCACCTCATTAATGACGGTATCATCTATGTGAAAATGACGACCAAGCAGGTGTTTTTTCATCTCAGGAAAGGGAAAGAAGTCAGAAGGTGCCAAATCCAGAGAATAAGGAGAATAGGGTAACAGTTTGATGTGGAATTCTTGCAGTGTTTTCACTGTCACATGTACTCTGTGTGGCAATGTCATGATGAAAGGGAACTCTGAGCGGCAACTTTTCAATTCACACTATATTTTATAATCATTTTAAGTCTGTGCTGGGCTTTTTAAGTGGCAGTGAGTATAATACGAATACAACATATTAGGAAATTATACTGTAAAAGTGTGATCAAAGCAATATTTTTCCTTTTAAGCTTATCCTGAAATTTCCATCTATGTCAATCTTTGCTCTCTTGCAAGTGTATACTAGCACAAATTGAGCAATATAGGAAATTTACCTCTACCAGCAGATAAGTAACAAATTATTTTACGGAAGGTGAACAGTGAAACTCAAAATGACAAAAATAAAGTATAGAAAGAAAGCTGTCATTTTAATTAATGGACCAGCTTCCACTCAAAAAAATATTTGCTGACAAAACTAGAATTTTAGACTTTTTGAGGTGTAAGGTTATCACAAAATGGATTTAACTGATGGTAAAACTTGTTTTTTTCATGTAAAATAATGATCATTAAAAAATCACTGTGTCCTTCCATCTATTTTAAAAGGGTGAGCTGGTGTGCTTTACACGCTCCTTGCCCACAACTGCGAAAATTCTTCTCGTAACCATAGCAACAATCAAGGCCTACATGAAGGACGCTCTGGCAAATTCTGATCATTTCAGTGTATAGTACCACCACCCCTGGAGAGTGTGTGTGTGTGTGTGTGTGTGTGTGTGTGTGTGTGTGTGTGTGTGCGCGACACAGCGACAGTGAAACAGAGCCAGGCTGAATCCGAGACACACGTAAGGTGTGTGCAACAGCTTTCGTGCAGCCGTTATTGCTCTTCTTGCACGTATGATTATCCAGAAACAAGTACTTAAGTGATCTGTAACGACCCAACACTAGTACTCGTACTGGGATGATCGCACAAAAAGCATATGAACTAAATATAAAAAGCACCATCTAATAGTAACATCTCCTCTATACCTCTAATGAGACACCGCCTCTGGCTCTATCTCGTGCGTCAAGGACATAAACACCATCGCCTGGTACGCGTGGTATATGTCTATGAGGTGACACGCCTATGCTGTCTGTACATTTCCAAGTGTGGAAGACTATGTGCATATAAAAAGCCAGCGGTTATTGTTTAATGTTCTCTGAAAATACATACAAAAGCAAATCTCACACGTTCTGAGTAGCTATAGAATTCGTATCTTCTTAGCCCAGGTATGCATACACGCGTGCGGGCATTTCAGAACGAAACAGATACCTTGAAATACCCAAACTAACCCTTAACAACTAAGTAGAAAACTGCTGTTTACTCACCAAAACTATTTTCCACGAGTCTCCTCCAGAACAGAACGTTTATCTTTAAATCCCTGGTTCTTGTGTTTTTGTTTACACAATCCGGCTTTTCCGTCAGTCCCGGAAAAGGCACAACTTCTCGTGAATTAGCACGTTCAGCGTCACCGTACGTGCGCGTTACCGTCGCCGCATGGGTGAATGTCTCATGCTCGCGCAAATCGGGCATTAAAGCTCCTCTTAAATTCACCCTCATAGGGAGAGCAATGAGTATAATTTACTTTGGATTTTTCGTGGAGCTATTTATTCATTAAACTTGATAACCTGATTTGTCTATTAGTGCTTACGTTTTTATGCCACTGACTGATAAAATGAGCACAAATGCAGTGTAAGCAACTAACGCAGACATTTATTTATATTCTGTTAATTTATATTCTAGTATGCTTCACATTGTGTACTTTGGGGGTCCCGAGTATTCATGTCACTAGTATTCCAATCAGGGGCGGTCTTAGGAATGTGCAAACTGTGCACCTGCACAAGGCCGCCAAATCCCAGGGGTCGCCACGCCAATATATATTGAATATAAAACAGAAAGAGAAAATAATGACACAGCTGACGGCAATGTGGCCGAAAAACATTGTATTTCTTGTTAATTAGTACGCTGTATTTACTAATGTCGCTAGAGTCGGAGCAGTAAGCTATATGTAGTATTATAACGTTCTACCGTAATGAGAATATCATGGGCCGCCACTTGGTTTTCAAGTTACGGACACGCGCATATAGAAGCGAAGCTAGTGCAAGTGGGAGAGTCTTCTTACATGTTAATATCTCACCTAGTTTTAATAAAGTAGTGTTAGCGCAATAGTCATAGTGAATATCTGGTCGGATAGAGGACACAAGACATTCGCATACCCATTCTAAGCAAAATGAAGAGATTTCGTTGTACACGAATCTGGTTATTCAAAACGGTGGATACAGCGAAAGCTGGCAAAACGCAGCGTCAAATTTCGGCAAAAGTTAAACGCTTGTGTCATGAGCACGAGGCGGCTATGCAGTGTCCGCAACGGACGTCCCATCCGCCGTGCATAGGATACCATACATTGGCGGGCAAAGGGGCCACCGATTCTTTCTCTGCCCAGGGCCGCCACGAGCCTAGAGCCGCCCCTGCATGTACTGTATTTTCCGTCCAATGAAGCTGATCATGTACTTGAAGTGACCATTTAAATGAACAGTGAGGAATTTATGGATGGGTAAATTTGTACTCTCAGAATGATGAAGCTGCCACCAGCGCAACAGAATAACTGTTTTGTAGATAGTTCGTTTCGAAAAACTAGCATCAGTCTAGAGTTGGGTTTTGGCTTGCAACGGATGCTGCCCATGTTTTTACTCTGCAAACCAGGGTTGTCAAGCGTTTGTAAATTTACGAAGAGTTCGTAAAAAACAAGTACTGCATTCACCTCGTCCGTAAAAAAAAAACACTGGCCGTAAATAGCTGTCTCATTTTCAGCGAACTGAACATTACAGTGAGCTCCCGTGTCAAGAAATTCGTGTAGATCTACTGACCTTTCAATTTCTCATAAGTAGATCGATGAATCTGCGTCGCGTGTTCCAACTCAGAACGAAGCGTATCCTGATACAGTAGGTCAATGTTATCAATAAGTGATAATGGATTATGGGAAAAAGGTCACCTAAGCGGAAAACATTAAACCTGACAATGTGAGTAATGATGACAATACCCCCAAAAATAGACAGTGCTCAATTCTGTCAACTTGGGCGAGGACCCTGAATGTATGCAGTGGATACGATCAGAAACGCACAGCAATAAAACTACATTTCGCATATGGTGCAAAAAAAAAAAAAAAAACTGTCTAATGCGTCGGCTGGTGTGAGAGACGTGCGTGGTCACTCTAGTAGTATAAAGCATTACGCAATTGTAAAGGGAAGCACAGGGTAACAAAGGCAGATCTGAAGATGATTAAGTTTGTTATACAGAATATTTTACCTTTAATCGTAATTAGATTACCTCAGTAACCATGCTAGTGAAGAACGTTAAACAAATAACCGAAACTGGATTTAGCAAATAGGCGCAGAAACTTGAATTTTTTTTATTTGACCATGAACAAGATCAAATGCAATATCGCTTTTATTGTATGGTACATATAGAAAGAGCTGACTCCGAAACAGTTTTTAATGTGATATTGAGATATTGTCGGGAAGACAACGTTCCTCTAACAAATGTTATTGCAATTGGATCATGATTGGGACGAAAAATTCGATCGGTACTTATTCATGGCGTTTCAACCCAGAGCATGTAAAGTTTTGTCAAATATTAGAAGAGCTCTGCAGATAATATATGCATCCACTATGCAAACAGTTGCAAATGAAATCAGCTTTCCAGACAGTTTCAGGCTTTCAAAGAGGTTGATGAATTGAAAATATTAAACCCTTGCTCAACTACATGGCTCAGTTATCTCGAGTGTGTGCAAAGGATCCTTAATCAATATAAAGCCCTAAGTTACTTTAAGTCCTCAGATGAAAATGACATTGTTTACTGTAGAACAGATTTCTCGGCAATTGTCTGATCCAATAACAAAATGTTACTTTTTTTTTATTTTCAATGCTACTGCCAGCACTCATAAACTATCCCTGTATTTTAGTATGAGTGTGTTACCTTGGTGAAAACACTGCTCTCATATTTAATTAAACCTTCTGCAATAGCTAATCTGTCTGTTGAAGATCTTACAGAACTTAACATCACTGACTCAGAAAACTATGAGGGGAAGCAGTGCATTTTTATTGGAACTAAAACCAGAAGAGCACTATTGGAGGTTCAGGATAAGCAAGCAGTTGATGGATTTATGGATGTTTTAATACAGTGTTATGTCAGTTCAGTGAGCAGTGTGAAAAAAACATGTGCCAGACAACAATGAAGTATTGAAGCTAGCAAGAATCCTTCAACCACAACTCAAGAGTTTCAGCAAGCTCAAGTGATGTCATTCAGCTTTACCATACAGCACAGCTGAAGAGGAATGTATATTTTCGCAGATGAATTTGATAAAGACTGACATTAGAAATCAGATTTCACCCCACTGAGATATCTCAAATACAGCATGCTGTAAAAAGTTTTCAAATTTGAAAACACTTCCATTTTAAAAAGCTAAGCAATTTTTTTTTTAAATCATCCATCTTAAAAGGGAGAAACATTATGTGTAATCTCAAGTAATGATACATTTATTGTTTTAAAATGACCTTGGAAGACTTTTGTACATTATATATTTTTTCTCTTTTGCATGTATAATAGTGGCTTCGTACAGCAAAACAGATCTCCAGTACAGGTCCATCAGAGTCACACATGTGACATGTGTAACAATTGACATGAGTGTTTGGGGAAATTGTCTGGTTGTAACATTTCATCATTACAGTAAAGAATATGAAAAGGCATTCAAATCCTGTGAATTACCTGGAAAGGATCACCTGACTCGGGTGGCCAATAAAAGCTAAAAAGGGAGAGCAAGAATTGTCGGTGGTAGTCCATGAAGATCAGCAGCATATCCTTCAAATGAGGAAGAATAAAACAGCAACACCTTAGGAAAAGGAAATGATGTGAAGGAATATAATTGATAGAGTAAATGCCTAAAACAGTTAATCAGTGAAATACGTGTAAACATTTTGTGGTAAATCGTTGCATAGTGCAAAATATATCCCTGACGATATTACTCTACTTGACCATTTATATGCCCTCAAATAAGCACTGTGTTGTTTTTGTAATTTTAATATCATCAAAAAAGTGTAACACCTGTGACATTAAGAGCTCAACATACATAAAGTTATTCTACTTGTTACCATGAGTGATGGTATGGGTATCCACAGAAAAGGAGAGTCTTTAGAGGTGTTTCTTTAAAAGGCGAGGGATTCCACAGAAGGGATGAAGCTGGGCAGCTTGTTCCACCAGTGGGTCGCTTATCAGTTGATATTGCTCAAAAGTGTTGTGGTGTGACTCTGTGGAATTACCTTTTGATGGTTTTGGGAATACAGAATACAGCTTGTGTGTCTGTGTGTGTGTGAGCAGATGCCACTTCAAAGTTACACTTTTATCGTTTTGCCAATATGTGTGGCATCTCCAAAATTGTGAAGTAAACAGCCCTTCACAATTAAAAAACATGGAAATTCTCTGTGATTTACATCAATGTCAGGTAAAATCCACAATGTATGACACTGAGCATGTCATGTTTTAGAAGGCTGCTCAAATATATTAAAGCCTTGGTGCAAAATTGTAATGTTCATGCAACACTTATCTGGGCATGCCACAATGTCCGATCGCGGTCTGATTATGGGCAGAATTTGGTGAAAGAGTTGTGCTTCTGTGTCAATTGTTCATTAAGGAAGGGGCATGCCATTTTCAACAATTCATAATTTTTTCTGCTTCTTAAATAGTATAGCTAGGATCAGCATTTCTGATAGGACTTTACAGACTTTGATCTTATGATTAGATGCTCTGCTCCTTAATTATTGAGGCTATGAAGCATTAATCCTTCACATTAAACTTGTATTTTTGAGGGATTGTTTCAGGGCATTAGTTGCCTCTATAACCTAGCAGGAGTTTGTCAAATCATTCTTTCTAGAACAGGCAATTCCTGATCCTGTTCTAAAAAGCAGGATTTGTAAGTTTATTTGCATCTTTGGTCTGTGGTGGTTCTGGACCAAATTTACCGGTGGGGCCAGTGTTTTTTCATGGGGGCACAGAACATCACCGTAAGTAATTAATTAAAATTTTATCTCTTCAGCACAGGGGCCATAACAGGGGCCAGGGCCAGTTCTACAGGGGCAATGGCCCCTGTTGGCACCTGTCTAAAACCGCCTATGTCTTTGGCCATATTGATCGATTGATTATGTAATTCTGTCTTAAAATCTGTTCTAGAAACATCCATCCATCCATTATCCAACCCGCTATATCCTAACTACAGGGTCACGGGGGTCTGCTGGAGCCAATCCCACCCAACACAGGGCGCAAGGTAGGGAACAAACCCCGGGCAGGGCGCCAGCCCACCGCAGGGCACACACACACGCACACCTAGCACACACTAGGGACAATTTAGAATCGCCAATTCACCTAACCTGCATGTCTTTGGACTGTGGGAGGAAACCAGAGTACCCGGAGGAAACCCACGCAGACATGGGGAGAACATGCAAACTCCACGCAGGGCAGTCCCGGGAAGCGAACTCGGGTCTCCTAACAGCGTGGCAGCAGCACTACCCATTGCGCCACCGTGCCGCCCGTTCTAGAAACACGTTTGGCTAAATACAGAGTTTCTGAAATAGAATTAACCCAATTTCCATGAACCCTGGTCTACTTTAACCAGATGTTAAATGAATCCTTCTTTCTGGAACAGACCCGTTGTCACTTTTCAGGATTAGAAATCAAAGCATGATTCACTCAGTGTACAGAAAGCTCTAAATATCATACCATCCGGCCTATTCATAGCCTAATGATTTGACACAATATGATTTGTTTGGTGCTGCTTGAAAAATATGTAAATGGCCATACACAAAATGAACGAGCTTTTAGAGACAGGTTGGATTTTTTTTTTTGCCCATCAGCTTATGACCTGATTTAGGCTCCCAAGAGCCACTCAGTTTTTCTAACATAACTGGGACAACTGACAGCATTCTTAACAATATGAGTGCCTAGTGAGAATGATCCTGCTTTTGTTAACCGTGAGCAGTGATATTTTGGTTATGGCGGCATGATATTTATGAATGCTTCTTAAATAATGTTTAAATCCATATATGCCATTTATCACACCACACTGATTTATTACTGAAGATTCTTCATGAACTCAATGCTATATTTTGGATTTAAAGAAGCATCATCCTTTCCTAAGCCAAAAGAATATTTTAACATATTGTATGCATTGTTTTTATTTTTGAGATGTATGCAGGGCCCTACTACAAACGACTGGTTTCAGCAAGGCTCCCCTTCTCAAAATTAAAACTATTAAAAATAAATATATCCTGCCAAGGTAGGTGCTGACCATGTGTGACCCTTAAATAGATAAACAGATTAGAAAATAACATAACATTCTCAAATCTACTTAATCTAATTCATGGTTTCAGAGGAAGAGCCTATACTAGCAACAGTGGGTGCAAGGCAGGAACAAGCTTTAGCCTTAGCTAGGGCACTAGTCCACTCACATACACAAAGGAACCAATTTAGTTTTCAACCAGCCTAACTTTTATGTCTTTTGGGATGTGGGATGAAAACCAGAGTTCCTCAGAGACAGTGAGAAGGTGCAAACTCAGCTCAGAAAACAACCAGGTATAGCAATTCAAACACTATGAAAAGCAGCAGTATTAGCCACTGTGCTACCATGCCACCCAAGTTAACAAATGGATATTACTGTATATATTATATATATTCAAAGAACATTGTGAATATCAAAATACAGAGACAATATTTTATTGCCATACAGAGACACCCCAATTAACATATTACTATTAAAATAAAGTAGCACCACAGGGGTGTACAGAAAAGTTATGAGGGCTTAACTGAAACTGATTAGAATTTACTAAATCTTCAGCCAGGTAGCCCATAGTTTCAAAAATGTGTTATTTTTCCAAGTAAAGCATCGAGGTAGCCACTTGGTTACATATCCATCTAACTTCAGCTGGTTGTTTATCACATGATGGAGGTGTTTTTCTGTGCAACTTCATAAGAGATAATTATTTGGGGGGTGGGTGGCAGCAGATGATTAATTCAACTTTAGAATACTGCATACAGTCATTTAAATCCTCAGGTCTTCTTCTGTACTCCACTTAGTACACTATATACTCCTCCTAAGATGTGATGGAAAGCATAGTATTAGGGCTGAGAATCTCAATCCAGTAGCCATCTGGGTCCTGAATAAAGGCAATGCCTTTCATTTTACCTATTCAAAAAATTAAAAAAAGAATAGAGATGTTAAGAAAGAAAGGTAAACCACCCACATATTTAACAAAATGTTTAAAACTTGTCAACATATACATCAAACCTGAATTCCACTATTGTCTAGCTCTCTATGGCACTAAGATTGGTTTAAATGTATTTGGTAAATGGATGAATAGACATTATAGTGTGTTTGTCAGTATTAAGGTGTACTTCTCCCAGGCTATTTTCAGCTGCCTAAGGCAACAGACAGAACGTGCATTTAAAAACACATAACAAATGCAAATACTTCTTCACCTGACAAGTCTGAAGCATGAAATTATTTGTAACCATCATTATAAAGGTATGTAACAAACAAGTTTAAAGAAATTGTGCAGACTTTTAACAGTAAAAAAGCTAAAAGTATACTGTAAAAAAATATCACCATGATGTGAGCCTAAATTATACACTATCAATGTGCAGTTAATGACTGCTTTAACATAAAAGCTCAAGTTTATTGTCATGTGTACTCTTTCTTAGAAGGGTGGGAAAGACATGAGAATTTAGGTTACTAGTGTGCATAGTTCTGGTTTTACCTAGTACCTTGCGGTAGTGGAAAATATATATTATAAGCACTGATTGGAAATTAGCTGACCATCCTTTTCTTATTTACACAACTATTACAACAATATTATGTGAAGAGGATGGCATGGTAAGGGAGTGACTTAATTGTGTCACATCTACATATCCTCCAGATATCTACATGGGTTTTCCTCCCATATCCCCAAAAATTTATATTAAGTTAACTGGTCATTCAACCTGCTGTTCTAAACAGTGTTTTTTTTTTTTGGAGATCCACAATAATACAAATAGTTTTGAATTGTGGCCTAGACACTGCATGTTTTTGTAATTTGCACATTCTTATTTCTTCAAACAGGAAGGATAAAATTTGCAATAAACGTCAGCATGGGAGAAGTGAAAGACGCCACTGCAAAATCACCAGTACAGAAGTAATAATTAGGTCTGTAAATAAAAAAATATATATAGACACATACACATTCACTTAAGAGTTTACTTAATACTATAACAGTCTATTTAACACTACATATTTTGCTGTGCAGGTATGCACATGTGTATATTTTCATGTCAGGCAAACTCAAAGGCATCATAGAATTTACTTTATTTTTGTTATAGCTAGTATGTTTTTAAATAACATGCCCTTCACTTAAGCAGCCTTCTCTTACCTAAATTATATGTAGACTGGTACTCCATTCAAGAGTGGGTTCCTACATTGTATTAAATGCTCCCTTGATTCAGCTACTAGAATTTGTCTCCCCACCTTGATCTGCATAAAACGGTTTGAAACTAAGAATGCTGAGATGATTCATTGATTCATGACCAGCTATCCTTCACTGATCACATTACATCTGCCTCTCATTCATGCAGATTCACTTCGTGGAATATTTGCAGTATCAGGACATATCTGACACAGCATGACTTCTGGTACAGGCCTTGGTCCTGTCAAGTCCTGAACATCATTCTTTACTGGTAGTGATGCCTGAATACTCTACCAAGCCACTGCAGAACATTAACAATATAGTGGTACCTCTTGTGTTCAACCAGCCTCAACAAATGCATGTCACTCCTTTTTTTTACTTTCTCATATACGAAGTATAGGGAAAGTATTGGAATCCTCCAAAAATTCAATTTTGAGATTTTGATGAATCTTGACGTTTTAGACCTCCCGGAGTCCGAAAATACCATTTTTGGAATTACGTTTCTGTGTCTATGTGTGAGTGTGTATGTAAACATGATAACTTGAGTAAGCTTTCACTTAGGTCAACTAAATTGTGCATACAAGTATTAGGTACAAAACGTAATTTTCTATCAACTTTTGGGGTATTTCAACTTTCAGGTTCATTCAACTTTACCTTTATACTAATTTTTCAATATATTATTAATTTGATTTCTTGTTGATCGTTCTTTAATGTACATAATATAAAAATATAATCATTGTCTTGCAGTTTACTCCTCAGATATCCATCTCCATATCTGAGTATACAAGAAAGTCTAGGGGAGACCACTCCCGATTTTTCAGATTACTACCTTGGCTCCCTGTACAAGTATACAACAAGTTCAAAACCTTGATGCTTGCCCACAGGGTAGTTCTCGTGACGTTAACTCTTATTTGGTAATACCACCTCTATATGGTAACAAATTTCAATCCAGACCCTTCATGTGCAGCTCCTAATTGGTGCTCAGCTGCCCATCTCCATCTGAACTGCTGACTCCATCACTGCATTTATAGTAAAAAGCATCTGAAGACACACTTGTGCTGTGAACATCTTTCTAACCACTAAAGGTTTTGATGTGAGGCTCTTCGTAGCTAATAAAAGGGTGACTAGTCTTGTGTTGCTGTGTTTGGTTTGGAGCGCTTCATTTTCAGTTGTCAGTTTTGTAACCTAGTCCTGTAGCACTTGTTTCAAAGCAGTGCCCAGACTGACAATTACTTAATTATGTTGAGCACTTTTATACGTTGTCCTGGTTAATTGCCTGTAAATTTGTCATACAAACAAAATAAGTGAGTTTTGTTATCACCCAAATTCTTGTATTTCATAATATGTGACATGAAGTGCTCAGCCCAAAGGGATGGTAAGACAAAGATGATTATAGTGATTTCACAAAGAGACAGAGAAGGGAAAAATAAAAAAAAAAAACTAAGAAGCAGGGGTGGACAAATTGGTAGTGGATGACTCGAAGAAAGCTTTGCCCAGCATCAGTGTAACTTTAATTCTGTTTCATGTCACCATATTTTTGTCTTCCTTTGCTACTACAGTTATATGAAAAAAATACACTCCATGAAATGTGGCTATTATCAAGATTTGATCTTCATTTGAACAATATCTACAGATAAAGGTTTCGAAATATAACAGACATGCCACATTTACATTTTGTACTCCACTGTATAATTTAAATAAATCTAAATGCATGTGGTAAAAAGTGAGTAGACCCCTTTATCACTATCTAAAATACCTAAAATCACACTAAGATACAAATGATTAGATCATCATTAGAGAGAATTTTGGAAGAACCTGTCTTATTTAAACCTCAGGCATTTAGTTTGGTTTGATTTTTGTTGTTGATGTCTGTGTTATCACCATGCCTAGATTGAAGGAGCTCTCGGAGGGTTTCAGAAGGAAGATCACAAGTGCCTTAAGTCTGGGAAGGGATTTAAAAAGATCTAAAAACAACTAGAAATCATTCACTCCACTGTGCAGAAGATCATCTACAAGTGGAGAAGATTTCAGACAACTGCCAACTTGTCCAGGCCAGGCTGCCCCAACAAGTTTATCCCTACAGCAGAATGCAAAATGCTAAAAGAAGTTTCCAACAGCCCCAAAATTTTATCATGAGACTTTCAGGTAGTCATTGTGATTGTTGATATCAAAGTGCATGAGTCTATCATTAAAAAGAGCCTGCACAAATCAGATCTATATGGGAGGTGTGCCTGAATGAAACTCTGGCTGTCTAGAAAGACTAATGTTTGCCTATATATGGCTAGGCAAAGACTAGGACTTCTGGGACAATATGCTGTGGACAAACAAGACAAAGACAGACACATCTGACCATGGTATCCAAAGACATGTCTGGTTAAAACAGCATTTTAATCTGATACCAAGTGTAAAATGTGGTGGTGGAAATATTCAAGTTTGTGCTGCATCATGGCCTGGGCACCTCACCATCATAGACCCAACATGTAGTAGAGGGTGCTTGAGGATAATGTGAGAACATCTGTCAAATGACTGAAGCGCAACCAAAAGACAACCTTGCAACATGACAATAACCCTAAAAATAGCAGTATATCCACCAAGCAATGGCTGATAAGAAGGAAATGTGGCATTATGACACAGGCTGCGCATGTAATGCACCCCTCAAACATCTCATAGCTTAAAAAATCCACATGGAGAAGTGGGAAAAACATTCTCCCAGCCGATGTCAGAAAGTGGTACACAGTTACAGGAAACACCTAGTTTCAGTTGGTTCTGCCAAAGGGACGAATGCGAGCTACTGTATAATAGTCAAGAAGGTACTTATTCTTTCTACACATAGAAATGGTATCTCTGTTCATTTTTCACTCAATAAATCATTGCAAAGCCAAATTTTCACCCCTTTCAACTACATTGCCACATTCTGTTTAAATGAAGATCAAATCTTGATATATCTATGAATTTTAAAAAAAAGAAAAAACATTTTTTGGGAAGTACTTACTTTTTTACATATAAAATTGTGGATCACCAGTGATTAATGTACTTTAGAATTGCCCTTTCTGGTTTTCTATTCCTTCAAAGGCTGATGAGTGTACCTTGCAAACCAAATGGTGAGGTGGTCCACTCATCAGTAACTGGGAAAGCCCCAATCCTTTTTAATTTGGCAACTTCCTGAGCTGTATGAGTGAATGTGACCGATTTAAAATGTTTTGCACATTACTTTTCATTTTTTTCCCTCAAAACATTAATGCCAAGTTAATGGAAGATGCATTTTTGGTTTCCTTGTTCACTATGATTCTGTGCATACAGCCAACCATGTTTCTGAACCTGCTTTCATCCATTACATTCCAGAGATCTACTTAAATTTACTTGTTCACTCATATCACAAACATCCCCAAGTTGATAGGATTCATGTCCAATTTTACACTGTACTGCCCACAGTCTTCCTGACTGTAGTCACACAACTTTAAAATTTGTCATTTTTGAGTTATGGATAACAAAGACAAAAATAAAAGTTTTTTTCCATTTAGAATGCATTTTAAGTTGCAATGTTCTGATGTAATATTAACTATACCTTTACATACTGTATATACTACGATAACATACATCTATCTGAATCTCTGTATGGACACTGTTGTTTCTTTTAAAACACTACGCTGCTTTGCTAATAATAAGCCTAGGATTACCAGCGATGTTTCTTAACAAGAAAAAAACTAGGACCAAGAAGAGTTGAGGAGTGTACAGAAAGATCTTAAGGTTCAACTAAGACAGGCTAAGGGGTCCAACAGGAAGAAGGTAGAATACAAGCTGCAGCAAAACAACATCTGCGGGGTGTGGAATGGTATGAACACCATAACAGGCTATAAGCAACGAAACAGCTGTACAGCAGAGGATCATGTGGAGAAAGTGAATGATTTCAATCTCTTCTACAACCAGATCAACTGTCCTGCCCCTGTTTTACCCATCACAAACTCACCAGCCACCATACCCCCCAACCCATCATAGCTACTAACCCACCCCAACCTGCCAGCATAGATCATGCAGCCTTCTCCTTCCATCCAGCACAGCTGCACATCAGAAGATACTAACAACCCCCTGCTTCTCATACCATGACTGTTCATCAGGTAAGAGGAGAACTGAGGAAGCAGCTGGCCCAGATTAGGTGTGTCCAAGACTTCTAAGAGCCTGTGCTGCTGAACTGGCAGAACCCCTTAAGCACATTTTCAACCTAAACCTGCAACTGGGAAGGGTCCCCACACTGTGGAAGACCTTATGTCTCATCCCAGTTCCCAACACAATGAGATCCAGTGAACTCAATGACTTCAGGCCTGCGGCCTTAACATCCCATATCATGAAGACCATGGAGTGACTACTTCTTCATCTCCTCAAACCACAAGCGACTCATGCACTAGACCCCCTGCAATTTGCTTATTGAGAAAAGGCAGGTGTGGATGATGACATTGTCTGCCTTCTCCACCGTACCCACTCGCTTTTGAAGAAAGGATGTAGTACTGCAAGGATCATGTTGTCTTTTCCAGTGCCTTCAACACCATCCAGTCCCGTCTACTGAGGGACAAGCTGTCCAGGATGGGAATGGATTTGCACCTGGTGAACTAGATTACAAATTACCTCACTTGTAGACCTCAGTTTGTCAGACTGGGGAAATGCACATCACAGACTGTAATCAGTAGCACATGAGCTCCACAGGGGACTATTATTTCCCTTTTCCACCCTGTACACTTTAGACATTAGCTACAACTCAGGGACATGTCACATGCAGAAGTTCTCAGATGACACTGCTATTGTAGTATGTGTCAGGGGTGTACCAAAGTACACAGAGGAGGAGTACAGGGTTCTGGTGAATAACTTTATGGGATGATGTCAGTCAAGCCATCTGCTGTTGAACACTTCCAAAACCAAGGAGATGGTCGTGGACTACCATAGGTCTAGACCTCCACTGGAATCTGTCTCCTTTGAAGGGGTTGATGTGTAGTGGGTCAAGACCTACAGTATAAATACTTTGGAGTGCAGCTGGATGACAGACTGGACTGGTCAGAGAACACAAAGGCTCTGTTCAGAAAGGGGCAAACCCGGCTCTATGTTCTGAGGATGCTGGGCTCCTTTAACATACGCAATAAACTTCTGCAGAGGTTCTATCAGTCGGTGATTGTCAGTACTCTCTTCTATGATGTGGTGTGCTGGGGAAATAGCTTGAAGAAGAGGGATGCTGATTGTATTGACAAGCCAATCAGGAGAGCAGGGTCTGTGGTTGGAAATGGACTCTCTGATGACAGTGGCAGACAGGAGGACACTATGGAAGCTGCTATCTATTATGGACAATGAACATCACCCACTATACATCATACATTTAAGAAAATGAGTTTGCTTAGTGGTAGGCTGCTATCACAGAACTGCAATATGGACAGATACAAGAGATATTTTGTCCTGAGAGCCATTAGACTCTTCAACACTTTACTACAGGGGCAAGGGGTGGTTGAGTTTTGAACCTGATCTCTGCTCATAAGCTATATTACGTAGTTGTATCAGCTATGCACTACATATGTCTGATATTTCACTACTTCATTACTGTATAACCCTTTATTTTTGGTTTGTTATTACCCTATCAGCATATGCCATGTCACTTTGGTAGTAGTATTATTTGCACAATTCTCTCTGCACTGGCATTATTGTATGTATAATCTAGTGTACTGTGATTGCATTATTTGTACAGTATTTGTTATTGGTGTAGAAAGTATACTTAAATGTCTGCATTTAACTTGGTATAATTAATTCTTGGCTACTGGTACTTGAATTTTCCTCCAGTTCTATAAAGTATCTATTTATATGGCAACATAAAAACAGATAGTGTGTTATAGTTGAGAAAATATATATATTTAAGTCATATTATCTTTAGAGAAGAAACAGGTTAAAAAAAATACAGTAAGTACGCCATTTATTTATAGAAACAATTAGTATGAATTGCCCTAAATGATCAAATATTTTATATAGCATCTTTTTTTTTTTAACAGAATGTCAGATTTTTACAAGTAAAAAGGGCTAACACAAAACATTTACATTGATTTTCTCCCACTGTTACCACAATATAGATTAACTGACTTGCTCGGTATAATACAATAAGTTAGAATTTGAGACTGAACTAGCAACTTTGAGGTTTAACGTCTACATTAGATTATTAATCCCATGGGGAAATTCAAATAAGGCCTTAGCCACAACAGTGTACTGTTTGAAAATTATTTATAGTAATAAAAGTCTGCTAATTGTCTACATTTGAGCTGGAAATAGCACATTTTTATCCATCCATTTTTCAAACCATTATTACATGTTTTTGAAATGAATGTATTAAGCTGTTCACAAAAAAGTTCAAACCTAGGGAGCAGCATTACTTTCAAAAATTATATTTACCATCATCAGGCTTCTTGACAAAGGTAACACCTTGTTCCTCAAACATCTTGCATGCAGCATAGACATCAGGTACTGCAATCCCAATGTGACCTGCCACACAAAAAACAGATTTGTGAGAAATCATATACCAGTTCAAATTGTTTTTAGTGATTGTCATATTACTTGAAAGATTCTTAAAAAGGCAATCTTATCTAATAAGTACGCAATTCAAAATTTAACAGACAGATAAAGAGCTCTGGTATGAAGCTAAACCTAGAAGCACTTATTGAATGATCACTTGGGCGCAGGCAGTATTATGGTCAGGATGGTAGTCCCTAAACATAATGGTACACCCAATGACTGAGCTGATAAAGAGGAAAACAGCAACAAATTGGTGTCATGTCAAACCTTTCCATTTATTTTGGTTCATGGCATCAGAATTATAAGTCAACTGCACTTTTAACTGACAATTGGAAATGTACCACTCCCAATTGCTGAATTGTTCTATGGGAGTATGGGGGCAATATCCAAGATCAAAATTAATTTTTACATAAGAGACTTCTCATAATAGCAAAATGAGAAAGAGCCCTTTCAAAATATATTGTCAGGAATATTGAGTCACTAGTATACAGCAGCCTGACTTTATTTGCAATTTCAAGGCATAGGCTCCTTAACAGCACCCGCCTACAGGAAGTGTATACAAGACCGTCATGAAGCTAGCCAAAACTTTTATACCTGCTTGTGTTCAAAAAGCTCTCTAGAAGACAGCATATCAAAATCCTGATTTGTGTGAAGAGCAGATGGCCTTCAGGTGGAAGCTTAGCTTGTCAATGTCAAGTTTAGGGCAGTACTGCAATGAATAAAAGTTCATGAAAGAGCAGCTCCCTTTAGTGAAACTAAGACAATTTTCACTGACGTTTGACCTCCGAGTTGTCTACTTATGTGGGGTTGGGATGGGGCATTTTACAAGGTCACACAGGATCCAATAAGCTACGAACTTGGAGGATGTGGATAACATTTAACTGGGGAGGACACAGTATGGCCAGCTTTTGAAGGCAGTGTAACTACCCTACTATATCCAGGAACATATCAAGATCTAAACAAAGTTCCCTCTAAGCTGATCATTTGAGCAATTGCTTATTAACTTTAGAAGCAATGCTCACAGATTTTGCATGGTCGCTTACAAAAAGAACCAACTTTCAAATAAAAATAAACTATAAAAATGAAATAAAATTAACTAATTCAGTTGCTTACCCAATTTAAACAAGTTCCGAACAAAATTGTGTTATATGAAATGGCCTATGCAGTTGGGTTTTTTTTTTTTTTTCACTTTAACCATGTCTAAACGCAAAGCTGATAAGAGTTCAACCAATACACATAAGAAACAGTGTTTAAGACAGAACCAGTCATGGGATATTTTGCTGAATTACACTTAACGAATAGTGCCAGACAACATGTGATTCTGAGAGAAAATAACTACTTTGAGACAGATGATTTCATTTCGAAAATTTGCTTGAAAGCAGGCTTTTTTAACAAATGGGCCCCAGTGAAAGCATGGATCATCTAGAAAGAGGACCATCTCAAATGACATTTGAACCAGAAATCTCATTATTGATTCAGTCACAAAACTTAAAATTCAAATGAAAGGTTTGTTGAAGAAATATTAACAGAATCTAAATAAGAACCTGGAGACAGAAAAGAAGTGAAAGCAAGCAACACCTGACAAGCTAAAGGGTTTGATAGATAACAATTGTTGGCTGTGAAATATTCTTCTAAATTGGCGGTCCAGGATATTCATGACCATATTGCCAAATACGTGAAAATACCAAATAGTTGGTTAAGAAAGACATATGCCTTTAAGTTCACTGAGTGAATAAATTCAACAATCAAATCTAAACCATTAAATGAAATTAGAAAATCAGCCTAGTATACTTTGATAGTTGATGAATCAACTGACATGAGCAGTTTAAAAAAATTGAATGTAATTTTATGCATTAAGTATAGGAATGTATGTGAATACATTCATAAACCTTTGTTCACTTAGTTGAAGCAGGGGTGCGGAAATCCAACGCCCGACTCGTCCGGGTAAATTGACAGTCGGACAAGCGTGTTTTTCTGGTTTGAGTTGTCTGCGGACAAGTGCAATTTTCTGGAGAAAAAAAGAATTATATGTGCTGTGCAGGGCACATTTTTACCACTACTTTCAAACTTTAAACATTTGGGTACGTATTTTGTAGCGAAACAGTCTACTTACACATGTTCTTCATGTCAGATTGGTCTTCAATATTGTTTACAAAATGACGGCTGATTTTTCAAAGGGGAAGCACTATTATGGTCTTACATAAGTATTTTACCCTACTATTTACACGTTTGGAGATGCGGTCATTTTTTTTTCATGCCAACATTACGATGTAATCTGATAATTTTTCATTATAATCGATAACCTTTATATATTTTTGATAAAACTCATTGTTTCTGCATAAAAATGCGGTCATTTTACTTACAATGCAAATGTTTTCACCACATAACAAAGCTTGTTAGGCAGTTAATCTTTCCTGAAATTTGCAATTTCGCGTAGGTTGTGATATATTGAGGAGTTAAGAAATTTATTGCGTGACAACATCAATTTTGATGAGCTGTCTATAAATCGTTTTTGATTAGAGAATTTTTCATATAAAACAAGTTGGTTTCGCGCTGTCAGTTTATTAAAAATAAAGAAGAAAACATTCTACTGGCTTCCAAATGTTATGAAATATCTATAAAAATCTTCACTTAGGTGGGATTATTTTTCCTTGACAACATAGGTAATATTTACTTCATTGGAAATGTACCATCTTGCGGAATTTCGAATATGTTATTAGGAATTACCTGTGTAACCCATAATGCACTGTGGTAAGCATGTTTTTCTCGCTATATGCGTGTTGCTGAAACTGAAGCAAGTAGCATCGCAAATGAGAAATGGATCGTTTCTTGATTAAAACTGGCACAACAGGCCCTGAAAAACCTGACAGGGACAAGAAAAGAAAAACAAAAGCTGAAAGGGACCGTGAGTATGATAAAAAATGAAAACGGTCTTTTCAATCGCAATGGCTCAAAGAATTTCCATGGGTAAATGCAGATGACACTGACTCCGTTTTTTGCCAAATTTGCCATCAGTATCAGTACCAGGAACCATGCAGTTCAGCTCAAGCAGAAATGAACAGCATTCAGCCCATGCTGTCTGAGATGGTAAAGATTCTTGGGGGAGATGTTGCAAGACAAAAGCTGAAGAACATGGCAGAAAATGAATCAGGACAGTGTTCTGTTATGTAACTGTAATATGTGAAACAGAACTAGTGTAGCTATAATGAAGGCATTGTTTATTAGTGAGTTAAAATGATAAGGGAATCTTTTTTATATAATGTTCTAGAGCAAGGTGGCAAAATACTACTCCCTGAAATAACTTTTTTCAGTTTTAAAATGAAAGGCAGTTTTGGCATCAATAAAAGAGATCAGAAAAAATAAACTATTTTTCACTTTTGTTATTTGTTTATGGGCAAGTGAATTTAACTGGCGGACAAGTGGATTTTCTAAATTTACTTGTCCATGGACAAGTAGAAAAAAATTTGATTTCCACACCCCTTGTTGAAGAATATAATGATCCTGTTCACAATGCTAACTTAGATAAGTTACAAAATGCAGAACACCATGTTGTTATCAAAATATTTAATGGTATTCTAGCTGAACTGGAAGACTTATGCAAAATTATTATTTTCAGTTTGCCAAAGCAAAAATCAAGAATCTTAGGTCACATTATCTGGGAGACAAGCCACATTTCCAGGTAGAAATAATCACTTTTATCTGCTGTACATGTGACCATATTAAAATCACTTTCCAGATGAAGAATTGAAAGATTAGTTTGTCTTCGATAAGGAATGTTTTCTACACTTGCAAATCTGGAAAGTTTTTCATTTAAATTTGAGACGATGAATAGACTGGCCTTCAAATAGAGTGCTCTGTTGAAGAAAGACTACAATTAGTTTCAAAAGGATCTTTGTAACCAGTAACCATGGTTTAAGATACTGAATATGGAGAAATTAGAAACTGGAACTATAAAGACATTTTCAAATATGATAACATTTACTAAGAAACAGGATCACTTCACTTCAAAACGGTATTTTTACTTTTGGTCATCTGTGGTATATTTCAGGCTTCAAGTGGATAACTGTGAAAGAACATTTAGTCTAATGAACAACATAAAAACAAAATCAAAAAATTGCAAAAACCGTGGAAAACATGATGAGAATTAAAACTCTTTAAATTCTGGAGAGATTGTTAATGTTGATAGAGTTTATAGATTATGGTAGACAGAAAAGATTAGAAGAGAAACTATTTTAATATACAGTGAAATTTTCAGTAGAAATAAGCTTTTTATATAAAGAAAAAAAATTGTATCAGTTAATTTTTCAATACTTAACATTAAATATGCAGTACAGTAAATCATTATGTTTGATTGTTTTTTTGTCCTATGTATAGAAATGCATGTCTAATACTAGTGTTAGTTTTTAGAAGTTGTTGCTAACGCAGAAAAAATCTGAATGCCCCAAGCCAGTCCTTTGATGGAACAATGATCTACTAGATCCACATAGGACACCCATTTATCACAAAATATTTACTTATAGACATTTATACTAACAGGAAGGAAATTTAGATACAATAAATAATTTAACAAGTATTGTTTTGCTTGCATAAGTTTTAGTATGTACACAACTGTCTTCTGGGTCAGTATCAAATGGAAAAATCAATTCTTTTTTAAAACTGAATGAGTAAAAGAATGACATAACAGCACTAGAAAAAGTTTAAGGAAGGGATACCAAATTGCTTCCAGGAACTCAAGGTAAAAGCTGTGATGAAAAATTGAAAGGATTTAATATTTTAAGAGTAAACTGGAATTGTATGGAAATGTCATAAAGGTATTTGAAACCTTTAAAGGAAATAAGGATGGAGAACATAAGTGGTTAATTAAAAATATAGCCTTCAACTAGGACAAAGGGATAAAAATGCACATTAAAAGAAAATTTTCATACCATATAAACATTAGAAAATGTTTCTTAATACAGAAAACTATTACTATAATTGTAAAAAAAAAGGTCCTCCATTCTCATTATTTTGTCCTTGTTTGGTAAATAGGAAGGGGGAAAAAACACAATCCCTGTCACATTTTCTATATAATCTTTTAAATATGTTTATATGATATCTAGTGCAATCTTTTATCAAAAAGACATAACTAACTGCACATATTGCTAATGAGATGCAGTTCCACTATGAGTCCAATATCTTTTGAATTACCTTACTCATTCTTATTTTTACATTTTATATACACACACACACTAACTTGTACAAGGTTTCATGTTTGAAAACTTGTCTAATAAAAAGCTGTTCATTTTAAACAAAAAGAATACACAAAATAACTACATACCAAAACCTCTTGGATCAGAGTTGCCATTATGATAGGTATTACCATCATCATTCTCTGTGCCCCAATTACTTTAAAGAAGGAAACAAGAATTAATCTCACTTTCTTCTCACTTACGACACATTAAAAACAGTATAACAGCAACTAGACCAGGAATGAACCAGGAGCTCAAATGTATGATTGTGCACACAGCATTTTAGTTTGAGTAAAAAAATTTCTCATAGAAAAACGAAACACACAAATAATGAACACAACTGTAGAAACTACCTAATAATGTTTCTACTACTCCAACCATTTTATGACCTTACTTTCCTCAATACAGTTTCAAAATAATCAGCCAGATATGAATTCAAAATTAATTTGTGTATTGTCACAAACAATTTCAGAACCAATTTAAACAATATATGTTTATTACATACTAGCCAAAGTACCCGGTGTTGCCATGGTATATCTGTATAATGGGTGAAGGTAAGAAAGCAAATATTTATGAGTTTTTAAATGCTGACAATTTTGTCATTGCTCCCTGAAATTCAAGTGTCCCATATGTCACCTAAACTACCTCTCTAATAACTCTCAATTTCTCTGCTCTCATGAGTTGGGAATTTGATCTTTTTGTGCATAATTGGATTCCACAATTGTCGTACCTTGAATGCTACTTCTGTGTGTTTCCTTGTTTACTGAAGTTTCTGGAATATGTATTTAATCCTACATTAATGAACTGGAAGGCTTGTTGAATAACTGAATTATTTATATGGCATGCAAGCAAATGAAAACTACAGTTTTTCTTCATGTTTCCTCTATTCAGCCTCAACTTATGATGAAACTTTTGATACTCCATACACTACACGTTTTAAGTTGGGTTACAGACATCTTTTTAACATTCATTTAGCTGTTTCGGAGTAATATATGGTTTTTGTAGTGTTGGCCGTCACATAACATCACTCTAATGAAATTCTTGAAATTACATGAAAACTATATTTTAAACTGACTGAACAATAATATTAATACAACATTTTGCCCATCATTACACCAACCACCCCAATCCCGATGAAAAATCTGAAATGCTAAATACCATTAAGATCTTTTGAACAATAAGGGAAAACTAAAGTTTCCACACGTAACCTTCATACCCAATGCATCTCATTATATTTTCTATCCCAGACTTATCAATTATAGGATCGTGGCTGCACAGTAATAAAATGACACACAATGACAACATATGTATACTTTCAATAATGGTTGTTAACATTTTTGTTTACTTTATATTGACTTTTTGCAGTCATTTCAATTACATTGTGGTTTTGTGTTTCAATAGCCACACAAACAAAACTGTGTTGTGGTATGCAGTTTCACGCAGGATGTACAGAAACTATGACTGTACAACACACAGACTCAGATTTACAGCATACTGCATGGTTTGATTTAAACAGAATCCCATTGTAACTTTATTTCATTGCTTCATCTTAATATTGCTCCTGTGACACCCATTAAAATGTTGAGGATGTACAGTACTTATTGTACATGTGTTTTCTTAACAAGCAAGACGACACTGCTCATCTACAAAGAATAAATGTCTTTAGAGTATGCAGCTATATTTATCTCTGTTATTCAATTTTAATCTTCACTCAGAATAATTTTTTTAATTGAAGATTCCCTTTAGTATTCATTTGTTATTTATTTGTTAACTGATGTATTTATTTTTGTTATTAAAAGCAATTGGTAAAGTTCAATATGCTTTTTTTCTGTTTTTAAATGACCCAAATTAGTACTATGCTTATAATAATAATTCATAAATAAATTTAATACATATAAATTAAATCACAAAAATTGTACACACTAAAATATAATGGAAATGGTCATGTGACCAAGACAGTGATATTTATAGCCACAAAAAAGGGGTATCCCCTCTGCAATATCAGATTTCTGCATAAAACACTGGAAGTTCTTGTCAGTTTCAACACCTAGTGTTTATATACAGTATATACCATATTAAAGTTAGCACAGCTACTAAGATTTGATCGAATGAAGATGGCCTTTCTCTACATTTGTTTCTTGATTAAACTCTTCATCTCATTTGAATGTAAATGTAGCCATCCTTAACTATAAGCAAAGGTAATTTATTTTCTATCCTTTTATAATACCTTTTTGGCATTATTGCATTACTGTTTATACAGTGTTTATTGTATTATTTTATTGCTCTTATGCTATAACACTCTTTTATGCACTCTGACAGTGTTCATTAGGATGGGTAACATGCGTAAAAGTATAAAATGGACAGATTTCCTTTTAAAAAAAGAAATTAAATCACATTCTATAAGCTTTAGTAGCATAGGCACAAAACTCATTTTTATTTGTTTGTCTATTTTATGTTTTAATATCATACTGGAAAAGTTTCCATGTAATAATGTTAACTATTTAATATGCTGATTTTACACTAATCACAGTATTTGTATTATTTCATAACTATATTTATCTTATATTACCCATACAATACAAATGAATGCAAGTTAAAAAATAGCTGCTTGACTCCTCTACATAAATGTCACAAAAACTAATTTTGAATGTTAATTTGAATTTTTCAATCAATATATCCTACTGTAAAAAAGAATCTACAGCATACATATAGAACCATAGAGTAGGGCTTTTGACCAGCCATTAAGAATTAATAAAGGAATGTCAAAATGACTCCACTTTGACATCTCCTATTATATTATCCTAACCCCCATAGAATATTGCACAGCATTTACAGCAAAAGCCAAAATAGCCTATATCTCACAAATATGAAAAAACTCACTGTGTCAGTTCTAGGGTGGCTGGACGAGAAAAAGTCCATGGAGTTCTCTCTGCCAGTTTATGTGGAATATCCTTCTTATCTTCATAGCCCATGAAGTACAGAGAAAAACGCATTGATGGAAAATCGAACTTCTGAAGTAAACTAAGGAAGAAAAAGGCACATTTTAAAATTTGTTAAATTTACTGTGATTTGTATATGTATCCTGAAGCAAATAAAGTAAATTCTATACACGTGAACTGAAGAAAAAAAAAAAAAACATATGAAAAGGCCCTGAAATCTCTGTATGGAAAGTAAAAGCAATGAGAGCTACTGTGCATATTACAGAATCTTATCTGAAGCATAATCCTCTCACTGTAACGTATTTCCCAACTATGAAGATAGCAGAAGATGAAGATAGTCATTCATTATGTGCCAGCTTTTCATAATAACCAAATTAATCTAATTGTCAGGAAAGCATATAAAATACCTAATCAGAGCCTTGACAGTATTTGCAAAGAATGTCTAATCATAGTACAGCACAAGCTTTATATAATGCATATTGTGAGAGACTGTAGAGCCTGAGGATACCTTCAAAAATATCTCCACAACACTCCTAAAGTAATATAACATGGAAGAAACTGACAGCATTTTCCAATACGCACTTTCCGAACAACGCGGCCAACTGATTTCTTAATAAGAGACACCAATGCTCTATTTTTACTAAAGATCAGGGCTTGAAGTGGGCTGCTATACACTGATATGGCGTACCAGCTTTATACTGTTTTTCACCAAGCTGTACTAGCATCTCCCACTCTGACATTGAAAGGGAACCCCAATCCCCAAGTTGTCTCATGTGCGTATATCATACTAATCAAAATTTCGAAGTGGACCCAATTAAGAAATCATATAATATTTGCAATGCATTGGGAGGAGGACGAAGAAGCTGACAAAAAAACAGAGTACCAGCACTTACATGTTTCCACTTCAGGCACAGTGGAAAATTAACAGTTAAATATATGTTCATCCATGGTTTTTTATTTAATATGATCAGCAAAACAAATATTTCCATGTATTGTACATCTTTTTCTATGGCATTGAAGTAAATATATTTGATTCAATATCATGCTATAATTCAGTTCAAATATAAATATAAAATATGGTTTCTGTGTTTTTTAAACGGCATATAAGTAGGAAAATAATTCTGTTTATTTTAATCCTATTTGTGTTACTGTACGACTACCACTGTGAGAATCTACCTTCCATAAACTGTTTTTTTATTTGCTTTTGTTTGTTTTTGTTTTTTTAAAAAAAGATAGCCTACATCTCTTGAGATTTGTTTAAAAAGTTGGCAGAGAATAATGTTTTACTTAGTAGCAGAATTTTTAAATTGCTGTTAAACAAGGAAAAGACAGGAGGGAATACTTAAGGATTATTACAATGCAGTATTTACTACATTAAGACTCACCTGGCCTCAACTTATATAAAATACAGAAAGGCACACCATTGAGTTAATGGAGGAAGGGGCAGGGGTGGTCTTTGCAGGGACTAAAGTAATGCATAGATTTAACATGTTTAAGTAATTGTGAGTGATTTTGTATGAGTTTCTCATATGCATTACAGACATGTGAAATATCAAGGCTCCACTTTTCCATTTGACCTTCCATGTAGAGAAAATCCTATTATTTTGAAGGGCCATATTTTCAAGTGAAAGCTGTGTTGGTGCACAAGTCGTAAGTGCTGTATGTCTTAGAGCAAAAAAGGAAAATTAATAATAATAAATGAATTATATAAAGGCATGTTAAGTACAAATGTACATGTAGTAGTGCTTAGAAATTTTAACATACATTTGATTATATTCTTATTTTTAACACGAGTAATTGAACCCTACTTTTTGTATATTTTGACGGCCCTAATAGCCACTAAACAAACAAATTTAAGAAAACAGACACGCCAATTTTAACAATTATAATAGATGTGGTGTGTAGTCTAGCATCATGTGGTTATATTGAATCAAAAAACAAAAAATCAAACACCAAGCACCTCATGTGTAAAAATGTGCAAAAACTCAGAAATATGCATAATCCCTTTCTACGCTAAAGTTGGGATTCATAATATATGAACTTAGCTTGTGAAATGGCTTCAACCATCCACAAATTCTACAGAGACTTTTTTGGTGTTGGCATTTTAGGGTCAGGACAATGAAATGTTGTTTCCTTGTGTATCTCAATGACATGTCCGTCACATTTTGATATCCTTAAAGCAATTACATTACAGTTAACTGACAGGTTTTCTCAATATATTTGTCTTCAGATTG
The DNA here is from genome assembly GCA_026402145.1 of Polypterus bichir lapradei. NCBI lineage: Eukaryota > Metazoa > Chordata > Cladistia > Polypteriformes > Polypteridae > Polypterus > Polypterus bichir. Next base: position 113,817,055 of record JANRMT010027041.1, read on the forward strand.
GTTGATAACCCTAATGCATAATGTTAATTGCCTTAATGTGTAGCCTCTATATTTTATCTAAAAAAGGATGTGCTGTGAGTTGTACAACATAACTGGCAATGGCAAAATTACTTAAGTCACATATAGCATTGACTCTGAAGTCTGCTTCTTACACTACTGTTTAATAACATAAAGGAATCATGAGTTCAGCTGGGCCACTTTGCAACAATATTTGTCAGACACATATTTAAGCATCACATATTAGTTGTTAAATAAATGAACATGCGTTTTGTTTATAAAAGCAAATGTATTCTGTCATGGTGCCTTTATCGTAATGTATATGAAGTCTATTACACCGGTTACTTTATAAAAATCAGCAATCATTGCAAATAGTCTTTTGACCTAGGCCTGCAATTGGATGTATCTGTGTAGCCTCTTAATTGTTCCATCCCATATAGATGGCATTACACAACTTAGTGATGGCAGCAAGATTCCATATTATCATCAAGTTTAATGCTGCCACTAAATACCCTAAAGTTATTTAAACCTTTAACAGAACAAGGACTGTGTGATTTCTGCATGATGGCATCTCTGATAAAGGTTCCAAGTCAGCACAAAACTCCAAGGGAGCAGCTCTAAGTCTAAATCTGCTTATGAGCCAGTTATCATCATGAGCCAAAAAATCATTATAATCCCTAAAAATGTACACCTTGCATTGCCTGTCATTAGCTATATGTGTCAAAAGAGCTAACACGGCCATTGTGTTATATTGTAAAACACACAGCACAACCTGTATAATCACATCATTCTCCAACTCACAAACACCACAAGAGAGTATTTACAGTGAAAAGCACTCCCGCACATGATCAGACTATTGGTTCATTAAAAGGTCAGTGGTGGCTTTTACACTCATCGGGTGACACATTGCTGTACATCCCCACAAAGATCTGTTGCATTGTGATGGCTGGTGCAGTACTACACAACACACTATGGAAACATGGACTACTTGGACTACATAGGTGGAGTGGTGACTCTGAGGCTAGGGATCTGCACTGGCAATCGGAAGGTTGCCGGTTCGAATCCCGTAAATGCCAACAGGGACTCTGCTCTGTTGGGCCCTTGAGCCAGGCCCTTAACCAGCAATTGCTGAGCACTTTAAGTAGTGAGAAAAGCACTATATAAATGCAAAGCAGTATTACTTCTACCACCTGAGATAGATCAAGATGGGCACATGGACGATCCAGATCCTTTCCATTAGGATGTCAATGCAATGACAACTTATTTGGATGTTACAAGTGAAGAGACTTGTATGTACTGAAACATTGACACTTGCTTGGCAAAATGATTTAGTTGTTTTACAAGTTCAATAAGAATGTTCTTAACAGTCTATGTAAATTCAAACAGTGTTTCCTTTTGTGACTGCAGCACCTTGTCAGACAACACTCGTCACATGGGTCTGGACACTGCATAATGGAACATTGCTAATTTCTCTCTCTTCACTAAGCTGCAACACTTGCTCTCACTCTTGTCGTTTTTTCTTTCATTTACAACTCCTAAAAAAGACAAGTAAAAAAACTGTGTTTGTGGTTCTCCACTTCAGTCAGTAACAACTCAAGTTCACATTCACTGAAGTTTTGTTTTCTCTGGTCTTCCATAGTTTACGGTAAAAACATCACTCAGGAACACAGCCAAATTTACATGGTGACTAGATCACAAATATTTTTTTAAGCCATACAACAGTTACTGACAGGAAATTACAGGAAATCAGTAAAAGTATGTGGTGTACTTACAGTTTTATAAATTAAATTTTTTGTGCATAGTATGGTTGTCCTGTATATTGGCACTGGAAAAATACTGCACTGTTTTTTTTTGCTTTTCTGTATCAGAATTGGGATTTTTGGAAGAAATAGCCAAGGAAAATGGCAGCTTCCTATTCAAACCCTACCCTCGACACTAAGCAGAGTAGCCACGGAAAAACATGCTTAGATGTGGAGAGAAAACCACATGCATTGACACTATTGAGACTTCACAAGGGTACCACTCCCCAATACTTCAATGCGATCAAGTCTTCATGTGGGAAATCTTTTCAACGTGCTTAAGACTTCACAGGGGCACTCTTGAAACTGCTTTGACTGACACTCTATGCTATCAAGGTGGAAGTAGTGTGTAGTGAGTCACGCAATTGTGCGGTGCATCAGGGAGGATGAACTAAGAAGGGTGAGAGGTTTGGGTTTATAGTTATCCATTTTTTGCTTCTGAATTGTTGTAGTACTAAATCTGATACAGAGGTCAGAAAGCTGGTACCGATACCAAAGTCAAAATTTTAGTACTGATCCAACACTAATGTACAGTTTTGCTTGAAAGTTTGTGAACCCTTTAGAATTTTCTATATTTCTGCATAAATATGACCTAAAACATCATCAGATTTTCACTCAAGTCCTAAAAGTAGATAAAGAGAAACCAGTTAAACAAATGAGACAAAAATATTATACTTGGACATTTATTTATTAAGGAAAATGATCAAATATTACATATTTGTGAGTGGCAAAAGTATGTGAACCTCTAGGATTAGCAGTTAGTTTGAAGGTGAAATTAGAGTCAGGTGTTTTCAATCAATGGGATGATAATCAGGTGTGAGTGGACACCCTGTGTTATTTAAAGAACAGCGATCTATCAAAGTCTGCCCTATCCTCAGTGCAACTGTACACATTGTTTTTGCCTTTCGGGCTTAAGCCGAATATTAGTATGGAATTTAAGCAAGGTTTTACACATGAAGCCACATATACAGTGGTGTGAAAAGCTATTTGCCCCCTTCCTGATTTCTTATTCTTTTGCATGTTTGTCACACAAAATGTTTCTGATCATCAAACACATTTAACCATTAGTCAAATATAAACACAAGTAAACACAAAATGCAGTTTTTAAATGATGGTTTTTATTATTTAGGGAGAAAAAAAAATCCAAACCTACATGGCCCTGTGTGAAAAAGTAATTGCCCCCTTGTTAAAAAATAACCTAACTGTGGTGTATCACACCTGAGTTCAATTTCCGTAGCCACCCCCAGGCCTGATTACTGCCACACCTGTTTCAATCAAGAAATCACTTAAATAGGAGCTGCCTGACACAGAGAAGTAGACCAAAAGCACCTCAAAAGCTAGACATCATGCCAAGATCCAAAGAAATTCAGGAACAAATGAGAACAGAAGTAATTGAGATCTATCAGTCTGGTAAAGGTTATAAAGCCATTTCTAAAGCTTTGGGACTCCAGCAAACCACAGTGAGAGCCATTATCCACAAATGGCAAAAACATGGAACAGTGGTGAACCTTCCCAGGAGTGGCCGGCCGACCACAATTACCCCAAGAGCGCAGAGACGACTCATCCGAGAGGTCACAAAAGACCCCAGGACAACGTCTAAAGAACTGCAGGCCTCACTTGCCTCAATTAAGGTCAGTGTTCACAACTCCACCATAAGAAAGAGACTGGGCAAAAACGGCCTGCATGGCAGATTTCCAAGACGCAAACCACTGTTAAGCAAAAAGAACATTAGGGCTCGTGTCAATTTTGCTAAGAAACATCTCAATGATTGCCAAGACTTTTGGGAAAATACCTTGTGGACTGATGAGACAAAAGTTGAACTTTTTGGAAGGCAAATGTCCCGTTACATCTGGCGTAAAAGGAACACAGCATTTCAGAAAAAGAACATCATACCAACAGTAAAATATGGTGGTGGTAGTGTGATGGTCTGGGGTTGTTTTGCTGCTTCAGGACCTGGAAGGCTTGCTGTGATAGATGGAACCATGAATTCTACTGTCTACCAAAAAA
>JANRMT010027041.1:113835857-113851013 GCA_026402145.1 Polypterus bichir lapradei
TATATATATATATATATATATATACTGAGTATACTTTATACATAAAATGTATGTTGTCGTACCTTGCATAACTAAATAACCTATATGGCACAATAACAATTCAATACATTTATGGTCACTACAGTATTTGGATTTAATAATCGTCATGTGGGAAAAGGCTGATTCGCATAAATAAGTATAGCCGAATAATGCAGTCAAGGAGCTTTTGAATTCAGCTGAGTGAAAAATGACAGCTGTCCGATTAACTGCGATTTTAGTTCCCTCTCCTTTCTCTTTCTCAGGTCGCTTTTTGGAAGGACGTCAGTTTCGTAGTTTTTATGAACAGTTCGAAAATGCCTTTCCACATTTTCCTTCTTTGGAATAGCAATGATAGATTGACAGATCAGACAAACACACTTCGATTGTGACATTGTGAGAGAAAAATCATCTTCCAATTACACATCCAGCCCATACCCTCCCCAAACAATTTTTTTAAATCCCTTCTTTAGTTGATATAAATTGGAAGGCTAATTAGATCACAGCCGGAGTTTTGCAGTAGTTCGCGCGTTTGATCATGAGTGCAGGATGACCAGTGTGTTAGAAGAGAAGAGACCTCAGACTGGCCGTCCTGTATGTCAATCAAGTGGCAAATGCCATAGGGAGGATATATGATAGACTAACGTTTAAAAAAATTTTTTTTGGAATGCAACGCGATCTACCTGCACTACCTTTGCGATCGACCCATTGGGCACCCCTGCGTCTAGGCCATAATACCCTTGAAGACAACATATTGTTTGACAAGCCCACACCATGTCTAAATTTGATTTTTGTTTTAACATTACACAGGTCCAGTAAATGATTAGATGGATAGCAATAAACAAGAAAGCAAAAAATAACTTACTTAAAATTTATCATTGAAATATGATGTGAATTAGTTTTGGCAAAAATCTTTTCTGATATAGTCAGTGATACATGACGTCAAAAATGGATGTATATACAAATTCTTCCCCGCCAAGCAGGAGATTTTCCTCGCAAAATTATTCATTAAGATCAATAACACAATAACTTTAGAGTACTATCCACGACTCAAAAACCTTTGCTTGAGAATCTATTTTGTTATTAATGCTTAATGCATTACTCTCCCTAATATTGTTCAAGCAATTAGATTTTCTGAAGAATATGCAACAACATTGGATATCTTGCTCAAGTTTCTTCTACTTTTTCTTTATTATTAGATATTGTGGTATAATCGCTGCTCCTTTGTAAATAAACCAATGATATGTTCTCTTTTTAATGAGTTTCATTCTCATTGGTCACAAAAATTTTATCCATTAAGATTTTTCATTTAGAAAACACTCTAAGAAGGCTTGTGCTTGACACACAAATGTCAGAGGCCTGCTAATTCATGTTAGTGATTTAACAATACAACAAAAGCACATGGCTTTAAAATGATTAGAATAATCTAGGAGGGTGACAGCACCAGTACAAATATTTCATGAACTTTAGATTGTTACTTTATAGAACTACTCCAAAAATACTTATATTTGCAGAGGATTTGTTAAGCAGTGTAGGTTAACTTTAACAGTCAGCCAATTACTTACACTACTGACAAATCCAAGAAAGCTTTCTTTTCTTGTTGCTTTTGAGTAAACCTTTAGAATGGGCTATGCAAGAAAATTAATATCCTAATTGTACATATTAACAAACTTTTTTTGCAGTAATACAGGAATGCATTTGACATGCCTGAATGGAATGATGTTACAAATCTACTATTAAACTTAAGATTCATTAGAGACTATAAGACATTTTCAGCATAAACTGCCTGAGAGGACATTGAAGATTTACTAATATCTTGTATAACTGACAGAAAGCAAGAGCTAATATGAACAGTAGCTGCATTACCTCAGTCAGTTAAAAAGAGTTTAGTGATTCCAGCTGAGGTTAGAGAATGCATTGTTAGTCTTGCTGAAAGAAAGAGACATTTCAGGAAAGAATTATGCTCTTATTATGGTAGTTCAAGGCATTTAAAATCTCATAGCTTCAGAGAAAGGGATATTCACCAGTTCCAGAGGTCAGACTGATGATCATGTTTATTCATCCTCTGGAAGGCAACATTTTTTTCTTCTTATACAATTAAATGCTACTTTTTTTCTTTGAGGATTGTGTGAATTCTAGTGGATTCTGAAAATATCATTGGCACATTTATAGAAAAATTAAAAATTGAAACTATTTATCAAACGGTTAAGATTAAATTTCATTCAATTGATGGGTGGCAAAGGGTTCACGGATAACAAATGCAATAATAGCACTACTAAACCTCTTCAAACCAATAAGGAGACAACTTTTTTTTAAGAAATAGACAGCCTTACTGCCAATGTTTGACTGGGTAAAATTGATGTAATCAAATGAGGTTAATTTTCTTTAAAGAATTCTATTTCACCTATTTATCTGTTTTGCTTCAGCTGTGTAATTTTTGCTGTTCCCACTCATTGCTAGTACTTTTCAGATATTTTCAATAAAAATTAATCATTAACATTACCACCTTAGAGACTTTGACTATGCAAGCAATTTATTACCCTGGGCACCTTTACCTTAAGGAAGGTTATATTCACTATTAAAGCTAGTATAATATAATATTATATTAAACAGAATCTGGCTAATGGATTTAGTTGCCAGATTTTCCATTATGTTGAAAAGGATTAGTCTCTTCACCCATATATTAATTATAGAGATTTAAATAAAATCACAATAAAGAATATTTATCCACCTCCATTAATCCCCTCTCTAGTTTATCATGTTTGTGACTCTACTGGATCTGTGAAGTACTTACAACTAAATAGAATTTGTGAGGGAAATGAATGGAGAACTGTCTTTAATACAGGTTTGGATCATTACGAATATTAAGTAATGCCTCATGATTTACCTAATGCCTCTTAAACATTCCAGCCAAGCAGTTTTGAGCCAGCAAAGATAAAAGCTGTTTTACAGTGGCTGGTGCCAGTTTCTGTTAATCAGGCCTAAAGATTTATTTGATTCACAAACTACTACAGGAACGTCATTTACTCTTCTAATAACTTCAATAATTGCTCTTTCTCTAAAAAATAAAATAATGTTGATTGTTTGGTTAGTGGAAGCATAGAAAGCACTTGTTCATTTAAGAAACATTTTTCACAAGTTCCTGTACTATCTCTTTCTGACTGTTTATAGTTTTTTGAGGCTGAAGCTTCAAATAAGGGAGTAGAAATTGTTCTATAATAATGGTTTACAGACCCATGAGGAATTGCATTCTTATGTTTTTTTAACTGACTGCCAAAGAAATTTATGATGTTTGAAATATGGAGTGAGCTGGAAAAAAACTTGCTGTTGAAGATGAAGGCAGTGGATAGATGGAATTCAAGAAGTATTTTTTAATAATCAGTTAATAATCCAAATATTTAAATGTGCAAATACTTAAAGAACTAAGGAAGCTTTTATGTTTGCTCCAGATTAATAAAAATCTGAAGTGTTATTCTGGTCTCACTGCTCAAAATTACAAGTGTGATAATAGTTTTTACATTACTTTGTAAAGTATTTAAGGGGTTTTCTTTGTAGAAAATGTATTGTGAAGAAGTTTGATAATTTTGCATGCATTTGATTGAATTACATTATGTTGAAAATATGGTGGTGCTTCCTGTGTATAGTATCCCTACTTGAATAACAAACAAAACCTATTAAGTGTAGTTAGCTGTTTCTCAAGTAGGCTGAATTCTAAGTTTGTTTTGGTTTGAACTTCTCTTTTGTTTTTGACTCTGTCAGAGATGGCTGGGGTGGTGACCCGGCCGGGACGCCCAGGAGGACCGGAGGAGGGCTTGCGCCTTCCCCAGATCATGTGGAGGCGACCACCCTGGTACCTTTGGGGGCCACGGGTTCAGAGCTTTGAAGCTCCACCCTGTAGGGGCCCGTGGTCACCACCGGGGGCGCCCCTATGCCTTTGGAGCACTGGACCTCAACACTTCTGCCACACCTGGAAGTGCTGGGGGGAAGAAGAGCGGGGACACCAGGAGTGCTTCCAGGGATGCAGCCGGCACATCCGCCACACTGAGGCGTGTCGGTGGAAGATTGCAGGGAAACACCTGGAGCACATCAGGGTGATTATAAAAGGGGCCGCCTCCCTTCATTCAAGGCTGGAGTCGGGAGAGTAGTGGACAGAGCTTGGTGGAGGAGGCAGGAGGCTGCCTGAAAAAGTGAAGGCATTTGAGTTGTGGCCAGGACTTTTGGGGGACTTGTGGGGTTTGTGTGGCACTTTGTAAATATGGATTGTGTTAATAAACGTGTGTGGGGTGATTTTAATGTGTCTGCCTGTCTGTATCCGGGCCAGTCTCCACAACTCTTATAGGTGGTTTGCCTCCGTAGCTTGTTTGCTCATGCCTCAATGTCTCTTTGATTTTGACCTTGGTTCAGCTTTTACTATGATTTTTTGTCTCATATAATTATTTTCTGGTTGTATTTGTGTACACTCAAAATAATCCATGGATACTGTCTTAGTACAACAAGGACATCTGGGCATTCAACAAACCAAGGAACTTAATAAGAATTATTTTTGTTGGCATATTTTGCAAAAGGACATAAAATAATATGTAGAAGCTTACCCTAATGTAAAAAGCAGAGCTTCTTCATCCATTTGTAATTTTTGAGAAACTGTAGTTGCATATTCCCAGAGATTTTATTATCAGCCTACCTTTATCTAAGGGATTTATTACTGTTCTTACAAGGATGGGGTCTTCTTTAAAATTGCTTATTTTACACTATTAAAATGACTTACCCATTTCTCTGTACTCACTGATAATTTAAATTTCAGAAACCTGTTCCTTGATCAATTTTCTTCATCAGTTGTTTTATTGTGGACATCAGTTTACCTGTCAGGTCTGGAGTTATTTTTCCTTTCACTTTGAGAATTGTGTTTGACTTCAGGATACCCCCTTATCAAATGAAAAAAAGGACTGTCAAAAATTAGAGAAATATGTACTTTGAAATATCAACGATGTACAATCCTATTAGTCTAGTACTTTACCCAAGGGTGGAATTCTGTGAACTATTTGTTATTTTTCGTGCTCACCCGTTGAGAGTGTGTATAGTTTTCAACCATTCCTTTTGTTTATCATCAACCAAGCAAATCCTTCCCATAAAACTGGTCAGAGAGTCTGGATGACTTAAAGAATATTTCTGGATGAGTGTTCCATCACAGAATTAAGCTCCTTGGTTTCTTGGCTTATACAAATTGTGGAAAAGATTAGTTATTTAAAAGCTTGTTTGTATACACTCTTCTTTTCATGTCTTTAGCTTAAAGTCTGTTTTTAAAAGTACTTTATCATGTTGCTTTTTTCTTTCATCTTCAGTTGTTGTTGATATTCCAAAGAATATGAAGTTGTAGTACAGTGGAATGATCTGATCTGTCTGCTCTTGTTGTTTTATATAAAGGCTAAAGTGACAAAGAAGCAGGAGGTAGAAGACTGCAAGCCCCAAAAGGTGACTTTAGGATGCACTTGCATACACAATGGATCTGATAAAGAGGGAGTTGAGTACCCCATTTTGGGGATTGACAGATGACAAGCTGGAGATATGGAGGAGGGCAAGATCAGAACACCAGGCTGAGAAAAGAGATAAGAACTGACTAAAGAGACTGATGATCTTTACTCTAACTGTATATTTTAACCTGTAATAATTAATGTAAACAAGTGTGATACTGTAATTTAACTGTATTTGAAGAGGTTGACGGAAGTCTCAAGTTTCACAAAGACAGTTGGGATTAACTCTTCACACAGAAAGATAATACGAAGATTGAGAAAGTGAGATCATCATTAAAACAGAGGCTTCAGCAAACCTGATCATCCTGCTGAGACTTGGGAAGCAAGAGAAGATATTAAAGGGCTATGCACCTAAGTCCTCCTGGGTGTCTGTCTTTCTTGGTAACAGTTTACCTTTTGGAAAGTAAAAATTTGAATGTCATTAAATTAGTGAGACAACTTCTAGTTGTTTTGTATTCGGATGAGGTATCTGCATTCTCACATTAAATGTATTGCTGATGAGAAATCCATACCAGTAATAACATTGTGTGTTTGAGTGGTACTAGATTTTGTCTATCATTTCTTCCTCATTCACCAGGGTAATCATTCATCTCTGGTGCTTATTTAACAATATTTTAACAAAAAAGCCTGTGTTTTGCAAATTGTGAGCATATAGTGAAGTGACTTGACATGTAGATTATGCAACACAAATAACGTGAGATTTTTTCACTGACATGTTTTCTGTGGCTCACTGTTGGTCTACTTAGACGCCCACTCTATCAGAAAGTTGTTATCTCCATTTCCCATGAAAACATGAGATTAAAAATATTTCTTGACCATTACCTGGAAACTATATCGTGTAAGTGGCAAAAAACACAATATTTGGATGGAGTATTCATTTAAATATAATCTTAAAAAATATTATCTATCTATTCTAATACAGATATATTGTGTATATATATATATATATATATATATATATATATATATATATATATTGTGAACGATAGGGGGTGCTCTCGCTCCCTTGAACCCCTGTCCACGACTCCAGACACCAGGTAAAAGTCCAATAGTTGACTTTATTTTGTCGCCACAGTGCACAAAGCACACTCTCCACCACAATACTCATTAAATTACAATAAACCTAAATAATACAATCCTCCAGCTCCCAGACGCGTTGCCACCCTTCCACCCAGCTCAGCTCGCCATCTGGGAGCTCCCACAGTCCTTTTATATCTCCTGACCCGGAAGTGTTTCTGCCCAACAGTCCACAAATCCTTATTCCTTCCGGGTCAGGGTAAACAATGTTTTCTCACCCCGGAAGCCCGTCGCTCTTCCTATGACGAACTTCCGGGTCATAGGGCACGAAGAACTCTTCGGTCCTCCCTGCAGCTCCCTCTCGTGGCCCCCATGGCATCCAGCAGGGCGGTGCATAAAAACTCCATTGTTAATGATGCCCTGCTGGTCTTCTGGGGACCTCCATGCTGCAAGGAGGGCTCCACCTGGCGGCTTGGGGGTATTGGCCGGGATACATAGCCGGCCATATCTTACAATATATATATATATATATATACACTAATATTAGTATGCATCTGTTGTCCTACATTTAAAGTTATCATGCAGATCAGCTGCGTGTTAAGTCTGCATATTTGCAGGACAGCACTGCCATAGTCTATAGTCATTTTCAACCATTTTTGAAGAGTTTTCCAAATTTTTTCACCATGTTTCAATTTTCAGATTTTATTTTTATTCACTTTATTAATTTTATTTCTCATTACAAGGAATGAGATTCAGATACCTAAAATATACATCACTAGTAAATCAAGGAAATGTATTTTTCATGTTATTCTCTACATCTCACAACTGACAAATTCAGGGAATTATGTGATCAGACAATCCAGTATTAAATTGTCCCCGAACTACACCAAAAAGACTGTTAGAGGCCCAGCTTGTTATGAAGGGTGGGCTAGAATTTTTCCAATTGAGCAATAATTAATATCAAAGTTTGGTCACCCCCAATTACTCCACATTTTCAGATACATGTTCAAACTTCTAGATCTTTGTTTACCTTTCCTTTTACTGAACTTAACCTAAGAGTGCGCTCATTAACTGTTAACTAGCTAATTAAATACAAGCTTATAAGGTGGAAAAACAAATTGGTTTATGTCAGCATTTCTCAACCTTTAAGTATATGCGACCCGAGTTTTCATAACAGTTTTAATCGCGCCCCCCTAACATTTTTTTGAAATGTAGATACATATTTTATTATACCTACTTAACTTTTATCGACATTTATCTAACTCTATATTTATTGTTCTAGTATCAGAATGTATCTTAAGTTAATTTGTTTTGGTTTCAACAGATGTTTTTTACATATTTTTGATTCTTGTTTTCTTTTTTTCACATCTTTGTGCCCCCCCCCTTTTGTTACTTCGTGCCCCTCTAGGGGGGCCCGCCCCACAGGTTGAGAACCACTGGTTTATGTTCAAAATGTCGAAGCCATCATAATTTACATAACAGAGAAAATCCCATCACATTTTATCCTTGGGGAAGTCAGAGCTTTCTTACAAGCATGCAGGAACTCTCATTCTTCAATTCTCCCAACTCATCCACCTTTTTAATTTTACACTTATTGCAAAAATTGCAAAACCCTCTCTTTGGATCTCTACTAATCTCATCTTATTTATTCATAAATCCTTTAGAACCTAATACTCTTACTGTAGAGCTCTCAACCAAAAGGTCATTGGCATCCACTGGGGGAGCAATGTGGGGCAGAGGCGTATGTGCCCTATCCAGAAAGCAAAGGTATAGTTTTTTCAGTATTGCTGTCTTTGCGTTAATGGATTTGACCTAGAATTACTTTGGCAAAAACTATTAATTATATTTCATTTTCAACCTTTACTTTGCATTTACATTGAAACCCCATATTATAAATATGCATTCAAAAATTTTTTAAAAGCATGCACATGTGCATGCACCAGTGAAAATTTGAAATTGCCTGCCGATCCAGAAAAGATGAAATCATGCTGCGTGTTATCATGTCATAGGACTGTGTTTGGTAGTCTTGCTGTTTGAAAGTGTTGTGCTTTGACTTTTTGCTGTTATATTTACCTTATTATTAAATTAAACATGTTTACAAAGAAAGTGGAAAAGAAGAGTGTAACTGCCCATCTACTAATCCTATCCTCGCAGTTCAGTATTTCATTTGGTAAGTAATCATTCTTTTAAAGTTGCCTTATTTTATTTTGCTTAGCGTTATATCAATTCATTTTGTATTCTTATTTATTCCAGTGTATGTAAGCAGAATTTAATACACAAAACTTTTCTGCCATCTTAAACTTAAAATATGATATCTAAATGATTGGCAATTTTTGAGCACTTGTTTCAGGTTTCTTTACTAACTGACATATCCCAGTATGTGTTTTTTAAGTCACTGAATCATATTTTTCCATTCATTTTCTTTTCAGTTAAAAAAAATCATTTTGCGTTGTTTCCATTGCCATTTTGTTTTCCATGGAGTGCTGGTATTTTGAGTTGTCTTCACCATGATGTATCATCTGTTGCTGCAGAGTGTCATCCCAGAAGCCACACATTTGATGTCCCAGCGTGATGTTATGAAGATTGAAACAGATTCATCATCATCCAAGTTTATGGATATTCTAAGAAAAACCTCTGATTGTGTGTTATTTATTGTTCTTTAGAATTCTTGGTTTCCTGACTTTTTCTACTAAATTTAAACTTCAACTTACTGAGTTATGTTTTTAAATAAATGATAGGACTGACATTTCATTTCAGTTTTCTGATTCGCTTAATGTTTTCCCTCATGTCTGTCCTCAGTAACTCTGGTTATTGCCTTTCCCCACGTAATGCATAACAACACTAGAAAGTAAAAAGAAAACATATTGTAAATTATTCATGATCCTAATTGGGACCACATACACAATATGGTCAAAACTTTGTGGACACTTGAACATCACATCTGTTTGAGTATGTTGGACATTCAATTCCAAAACCATGGGTGTGTGGTCTATGTGTTTGATGTTTTCTGAATAAAGTGTCTATGCTTCACTATACAGTTTATTAATTTCAGTATATAATGTATGTGTGTCACTATAAAGTGTGTACACCTAAACATATAGTGTATGCATTTCACTATAGAGCGTATGATTTTCAGTATACCTGTACAGTAAAAGCATTTCAGTATGCAGTGCATGCATTTCAATATAGAGTGAATTTGCAGTTAAATATGATTTATGCCTTTAACGGCTACTCATGCATTAGTGATCAGACTTTCATTATTTACTGACTGTGCTACCTTTAAAGAGAGGTTTAAATTTAAGTAATTAATGTAGAGCTCGTGAAATGCCTATGCCTCAGTTATATACCATTTGGTATGGGATTGTAAAAGTAGTGTTATGGTTTATGATGCGCCATCTGTTGGAATGACAAATTACATGAATTTTACTAACAATTTTCATGATGCGCCATCTTTTGGAATGACTGAGACATAGCAACCAGAGGGACACACAGACACATTTCTTTTATTAAGGTGGATGCCTGCATATTGGTCCAGAAATGAAGTGTTTGAACTTAACTGGAGTACTTACTTGTAACTAGAAACTGCATCCTATTTGGACACTTACCATTCAAATATGTGTGGCATTTGGTTACACTAAACTTGTCATCTTTTATTTTATTTTATTTATTTATTTTATTTGTTTAACATTTTATTAATTTTATTAAAATCAAATAACATTTTATACAAGCAAGTCGACTTTAACAAAACTAGGTTCGAAACAAATCAACCCCCAACTTGTCATCTTTTCGTTGCTACACTAATAAACATTAATTTGACCTCAAAAACCACACAAACAACACAAATGTAATATTTGGTAATTTAGTTTCAGCAATGAAGTACACTTTTTCAACAGCCGTGCTGTGTGTGTGTGTCACTGATATAATGTCTGGCCAAAGTTTTGAAATATTAACTAAATACATTTTATTTTGAAATTAACATAGGTCATATATAGAGATGAGGTTAAGTGTACTTTGTGTTTTATTATTGCATTGTTTATTTTAAGTTATTTTTCTCGTCTTTAAGTTGTTTTATTGGTTTCATCCATCTTCATTTAGGAACTGCCCCAGCCCTACTAAGGCTGTGGAGACAAGAGGCTCAGTCAGGATCATTGTGAGGTTATTCTGAGTATACTGGTCATGATTGGATTTTTAAATAGTTTGCTCTCCATTAGGATTCTAAACTAAATTGTGTTTCTGAGACTTGTTCACTGTGGATATCCTTTTTGGCAACTCATTTAATGCTTCTGGTTGCTCTGTGGAGCTTTTGTTACAATTTGTTGGTATCTTCTTTTTATAAACATGTGTTTGTTTGTCCATCTGTGCGCAAGCTAAGCTTTATGGTTACCCTCCACTTGTGGGGCTTTTTGAGATATTTTGGGACTTTTAAGGTTATATCGAGGCTAACATCCCATTTATGCTTGTGAAGCCTGAGGCCACTGGTGTGGCTGTTAGGCCTTCAGAGTGAGGCTTTTTTTTCTGGCATGCAGTGGAGGCCTGTCCTGGGCAGTGAAGCCATTTAGAGGCCTCAAACCCATTTTGCATTCATGTAATTTCCAATTCAGAACAATATGAAGCAGCCCAACCCATCACCATTGATGACCAGATACTGGTAGAGATGTAGCCAATTCATTTGAAACTTGGCTCAACTATCACTTGGTAAAACTATTGTTGGCTTTGTCCAACACTCCGTTTCCCTCCACACCCCAAAGACATGCAGTTTAAAATATCTAACTCTCTAAGTCTGGTTCCTTCGAGAAGCCCAGAGCAGTCTGGATGCTCAACTGCTTCAAAGTCACCCTCCTCCATGTTAAATAATGAATACATAGATGGACAAAAACTGTAGCCATGTTCATTGCAATCAGTGGATGAAAGCTATTTAGCTTTTCATTTGTCAAAACTTTTATGGCACTGTATTAAAAAGTGATTAATCTTATTATCATTTCAGTTTACTGATTTAACTGTGTGACAATACAACTTAAGAAGACTGCAAATTGCAGATGACCAGTCACATCACTGCTTTCTTAAAAAAACGAATGAATCATGCATTTTTATTTCTAAATTATTTCCAAAATGGGGTAAAAATGCCAATAACAAAATCTGCTTTGTGCATTGAGTGAGCCAATGGGTTTTCCCTGTTAAAGTTAAAACCATGCAAGATTTTTAAATAACAGGCATGATTCTACGAGTTTCAAGGTGAAATCTAAGCACAATATTTAGTAAAAGTATTAGCCAATAAATTGTTAATGGTATATTTATGAAAAGACCTTGTAAGTCCTTCTAAAAAATCAAATCACATTTACAGTCATGTGAAAAAGTAAGTACAGCCCATGATTTTTTTTTCTTTTTTAACAAGTGTGATTTGATACTCATTTAAGGAGGATGTTTAGATAAAGATGACATAAAAAATTGAAAAAAAATATTTTGCTATTGTTTATTCAAAGAAAGATAACTAGATACTGTATGCCATTTCTGTCTGTGGTAAGCCCTGGTATTGCCTCCTTTGATAGAAACAATCTCAAGTAGGTATTTCCTATAACTGCCTACCAGTCTCTGATAGCAACTGAGAAAATTTTTTTTCCACTCCTACATATAGAATTCCTTCAGCTTTGTGATGTTTGAGTGGTGTCTTATGTACATAGCCTGTTTCAGATCCCCTCACAGCATCAAATATGGGATTTTACTTGCCTGAACAGTTTATTTCTTTCTTTTCACCTATTCCTTGGTGGATTAATTGGTATGTTTAGGGTCACTGTCATGTTGCCAGGTTCACCTTCTTTTGAGCTTCAGTTTTTTGACAGGTGGTCTAAAATAATCCTCAAACAACCAGTGGAAAAACAAATCATTCGTAGTGGATTCTAAAATAGTGAGTTGACCAGGTGCTGATGCAGCAAAACAGATCTGAAACATAAAATTTCCACCATCACAATTTACAGTTGTTATCAGGTTCTTTTGATCTAATATGGACTCTACAGTTTACTTCATTTTCCAAAAAAGTGCATGTTAGGTGAGTTGGTAATTCCAGAGTCTCCATATGTCCTTCAAAGGACTGGTGTCTAATACAATATTGTTTTTGTTTCTTTGCTCCTCACATCAGTATTAATCTGGTTTGGAGATTTATGTTGTTTTGCGACTGATTTGTTTTGTTGTTAGATCTTCAATTCAGATGTTGAGGGTTCTTTCTGTAGAGCCTTTGCAAATTTTTTTTTCTTTCTTATAAATATGGATGACTTTATATAAGGTCTACAGATGTGTTTTTATATAAAACGCAAGAACAAAGTGTACAATAGACTTACAGTAGCAAGGTATCTGGATTGCCTATATCCTTTTCCTATTATTCTAAGCAGCAAGGCCAGTTACATTAATATAAAAAAATTAAGTGTGTACCTTAAGAATTACCTACACATCTAGTGCCCTGTTTATATACTACCTGTAAAGATTTCAAGAAATATTTTAATTTTAAAACTTTTCAAATTTCATATAATGCAGTTTGAAATGCCTTGCCACACTGCACAGGTCCAAGAATTAAAATTTCCTATGTGCATTTGAAAGCCCCACGTCAAATACATGGTATTGTTATTTTTTCTGATTTTTGCATATCACCATAGGCATCATCTATAGGGGGCAATCCAGGAGCAATTTTATTGAAAAGTCATAATGATAATGATGGTAAAATGATAATGGTAAAAATCAGTTAAAAAAATCCAGTCCTGCATTTGACTCCCTATGTTGCTATAGCCTACTGAGGCTACATTCAGACTGCACCTAAAAGTGTCTCAATTTTGTTTTTTGACTCATATATGATATTTTTTTTAGTTTATAGTTTTTCAAGTCATTCATATCCAATGTAACTGTATAGTGATATCATGGATTTGCAAAATTAAAAAATGTATTTATCTGACAGATGTGATCTGAACAATAAATACAAGCTGGTCAGCTCATGATAGCTTTCTTGCTGTTTGTTTGGTTTTTTTTTTGTTTTGTTTTGGGTTTTTTTTTGCATTTGACAACCAAATTTATATCACTTAAATCACTTGAGTGAATGGAATTAGAACATTAAAACATTAGAACAATCTCAACGGGAACACGCCATTCAGCCTAACAAAGCTTGCCAGTCCTAAAAAACTGCTTTTCTGCAGGTTGTTTTCAGGTAGCCAAGAATTTCTTGGAAGTCAGTCAGTGAGACAATTAGGGACATGTAACTTTACATTAGCCAGAATTAATTACATTTTGTTCAAAATCCACACTTCCATAATATAGTACCATTCAAAGTGGTGGCCTCAATAGATACAAAAGTAATTGTTTATGAATCAAAATTTTCACTGTTCTATTCTTTTTACAATAGACAGAGTGAAAAGCTTTGCCAGCTTAATCTCTTTTCAACTTATGTTAATCTTTAATGTTTATAGTAAATGGATATTCAATATCTGCCCTTAATGAGTTAAAATATGTTGTTTTGTTTTCCTTTTGAGCTCACAATTGAAACCTTTAACATTCCAGCTTACAGATTTTAATAATTAGTAAATTGTATGTAGATTTTGTATTTTAGGGTAAGTTTTCTAGGCAGCTTTCAAATGAATTGTGCATTCTGTCTTGCTGCCTTTTGAAACGTTTCAGCTAGCCAAGCCTTGCAACCAGTATTGTCTCAAAATGACAGTATGAGTATGGTAAATGTAACTTTTTAAAACTCCCTTCACGTTTTATTCTCCAGCTTAGCCTTCCAAAATATCAGCTAAGACTGAACCCTTCTAAGTCCCAGTCCTCTGACATGTTCTGAAGCCAAACATTCCTAAAAATGTGTATACCACAGCCACAGTTTTGATACAAAGTGAATTAATTATTTTTTCGTTTATTCATATTTTGCAGTCTTTTTGTTGTATCTCTGCTGACTTTGTCCAATGTCAATGGACTCAAGCTAGCTGCTGTGAACATCTCACGTGTCAATGTAGTAATTAGATGCCATTTTGCTTAAAAGAGAAGTCTTGAAGTAAATTCTAGTTGGAACTTTATCTAAAATGTTGACAAAAGTGGAACTTGTGGAATAATGAGAGATTTTGTTTCACAAATAATTTTAGATTACCAAAGAAAGGCCTATAATAAATGAGCAACTTCCTCTCAAGGTTTCTGCTTTGTGAATTTAACTCTAATGATGCACTTCTTTTTTTAGAGTTGCTATTGTTGGTTACACACTAGTTTTGATATTTTGGTAGCAGAGATATAAATACATTATACACTTAGGAAAAATGATATGTATTAGGTTTTCTTTTACTGTAGTTGCAGTTTTGTTCAGTGTTTTATTTTGTCTTGCAGTTGTTTTCAGTTATAGCTGCTGTTATTACAGTTTTTCTCAAATGCTAAAACACATTTCACAAACGTTTCCTCCATGTTCCCCAATGTCTAAACACAACACCCTTTTCTAAAGCTACATAAACACAACCACACCTTCTCATTTCAAAACTCAAACTTTCACACCAAAAGAGCAGCTCAAAGCTTTCAAAAATGTAAACACTATACACTGTAAAAAGGAAGAGACTTGACACACGTAAAAAAGGTTTGGGGC
>JANRMT010027041.1:113851023-113908303 GCA_026402145.1 Polypterus bichir lapradei
TGTAAAAAGGAAGAGACTTGACACACGTAAAAAAGGTTTGGGGCAGCCACCCGTATAATATTCCTAGCTGCAAAGGATTTAGATTTCTGCAACAATGAAGTTGACTGTTGCGAGTCCAAAACTGAACTGCCGAAGGTTGTGAGAAATGGCGGTTTTGAATGGTCAGACAGGAAGTGATGTTTCAGGCACCGGAACTGGAAGTGATGTTCTTCTAGGCATCGGAACCGGAAGTGATGCTCTTCTAGGCGCCGGAACTGGAAGTGACGCTCTTGATTCAGAAAGGTTTTCCCGCGGCTGGTCTGCAAAGATAATAGGAGAAGGTTTAATGCACTCCGCCCCCCCCTGGCCTGGCGTGGAATTACCTTCACTTGGTCCACACAACGTCCTCCTATGCGCACATGTGTGACAACACATCATTACACACTACAGCAAAACAATTGAAAACACAATGCTCAATTTGTGAGAAGGTTCTTTGTTTCATAACTGCCAATGTATATTTTTATATAACGGATCTTCTTAGATCTCTGCAGAGGATTAGGCATTTAGATTTGTGAGTTTCATATGAAGAGTATAAATCTATAGAAAATTCTGCATGTACACTACTGTAACACAACTCAATGCAAAAACAGAATCTATTGCACACAACAGTACTCTTGAAAACATGATCAGGGTGTGAAGTTACTTTATTCACACCACACACACACCACAATCACTGTGCGGCATCATGTCGCTGAGCTGCATCGGGCCACATCACCTCATCCACATCGCAGGCTATATTGTCTCTTGCCAGGCACCGCGGGAAAAACGCCCTGGAATGGTGAATCCATCCTTGGAAGGCCTCCACTGGGATGTCAACACAGGCCAGCTCCATTGCCCTTAGGAGGTTCTCTCTAGTGTATGGTTGTCTGTCATAAACCTCCATCTCCACGATGAGAAGAACTCCTCTATAGGGTTCAGGAAAGGGGAGTAGGGTGGCAGACAGACGTTTAAAAAGTGGTTACTGTTGGTGGTGAACCACTCTCTGATTTGGTTTGTTCTGTGGAAGCGGACATTGTCCTAAATGATCACATAAATGTGATGTGCGGGCCCAGGATGGTGTTGTTGGCGGTCCAGGAGGATGTCTTTTAGCTCCTCTAGGAAGGTAAGGAGACGTTGGGTGTTGTAAGACCCAAGGACAGCATGCCGGTGGACAAGCCCCTCCGAACCCATGGCCTCACAAAGAGTAATATTCCCCCCCCGTTGGCCAGGAACCTCAGTGATGGCTCTTTGGCCAATGATGTTACGGCCCTTTGCCTTCGTTTCTGCAGGTTGAAGCCAGCTTCATCCAGGAAGAGGTACTCATGAGGTCTGGCCATCGCGTCCAACTGTAATATCCTCTGTGAAAATGTGAAAGTGCACAGGTGTTCAGAACAACAGTCAATCAGGTAGCACAGTATTGTCTAGAAGTAATGTAGGCCACTGAGCAACACAGTATGTCCACTAACTGTACTGTGAACATGGATGTATACTTACTTGCACATACTCGTAACGTAGGTCTTTGTGTCGCGCAGAGTTGCGCTCAAAGGGAACCCTATAGACCTGTTTCATCCGCATCTTTTGGCGCCGGAGAACTCGGTCTATTGTGGCCAAGCTGACATCATCAATGCTCTCAAAGTTGACATTATCTGCAATGACTTTGTCTCTGATCTCCCGGAGTCTGATGAGGTTGTTCTCATGAACCATATCCACAATGAGGGTTTCTTGTGCCGCTGTAAATATGGCAACCCTCCCACCTCTATGTGGCATTCTTTTGACTCTAAAGAAAGAAACATGTGTTGTCAATTGACATGTTTTACAATAACAACTGATTTGAAACCAATAGACTACTTTCACAGGCTTGTAAAACTGTATTGTGACAAAGAAAGCAATAGAGTACAATACCTGTTGTGTTGTCTGAATGCCCTGATAATGGTGGCCACAGTGAACTTACTCAGGTTTGGACGGACTCTTAGTCCTGCTTCAGCCATTGTCATGCCATGGACAATGATATGGTCAATGACTGTTGCTCGCATCTCGTCCGTAATGATGGTGCGAGGTTGTCTTGCTCTCCCTCCTGGACCTTCTCCTCTCCCTTGTTGGCCTCCTCTGAAAAACTGAAATCTTAGTGATTAGCAATAATGGATACAATGAGGCTATTAGAAATAAACTGGATACATTAGGATTAAAAGTCAAGACGGAGGTAAAAAGCTTAGGGGTAATTGTTGACTGTAATCTGAATTTTAAATCGCATATTAATAAGATCACTAGGACAGCATTTTTTCACTTAAGAAACATAAGTAAAGTTAGACCTCTTATATCACTGAAAGATGCTGAGAAATTAGTTCACGCGTTTGTTTTCAGTCGACTAGATTACTGTAACGCACTCCTCTCAGGACTACCCAAGAAAGACATAAATCGTTTGCAACTAGTGCAGAATGCAGCTGCTAGAATCCTAACTAGGAAAAGAAAATCCGAACACATTTCTCCAGTTTTGATGTCACTACACTGGTTACCTGTGTCATTCAGGATTGACTTTAAAATTCTGCTTATGGTTTATAAAGCCTTAAATAATCTCGCCCCTTCTTATATATCGGAATGTCTGACACCCTATATTCCAAATCGTAACCTCAGATCCTCAAATGAGTGTCTCCTTAGAATTCCAAGAACAAAACTTAAAAGAAGTGGTGAGGCGGCCTTCTGCTGCTATGCACCTAAAATCTGGAATAGCCTGCCAATAGGAAAGCGCCAGGCTAATACAGTAGAGCACTTTAAAACACTGCTGAAAACATATTACTTTAACATGGCCTTTCTATAACTTCAATTTAACTTAATTTAACTTAATCCTGATACTCTGTATGCTCAATTTCCTCATAATAACTATTCAGGGTAGCTCTAAAATCCGTACTGACCCCTACTCTCTTTTCTGTTTCTTTTTCCGGTTTCTTTGTGGTGGTGGCCTGCGCCACCTCCACCTACTCAAAGCTTCATGATGCTCCAACAATGATGGATGGATTAAAAGGCAGAATTCTACGTGACCATCATCATCAAGCCTTTCCGTGAGAACCCTAAATCCAAAGAGGACTGTTTAATTTATGTTAGGTAGAATGCCCAGAGGGGACTGGGCGGTCTCATGGTCTGGAATCCCTACAGATTTTATTTTTTTTTCTCCAGCCGTCTGGAGTTTTTTTTGTTTTTTCTGTCCCCCCTGGCCATTGGACCTTACTCTTATTTGATGTTAATTAATGCTGATTTATTTTGTTTTCTTAATTTGTCTTTTATTTTTCTATTCTTTATTATGTAAAGCACTTTGAGCTACTGTTTGTATGAAAATGTGCTATATAAATAAATGTTGTTGTTGTTGTTGTGTCTTCCTCTTCCTCGTTGGCCTGCTCCTCTTCCTCCTCTGATTTGAACTCCTCTTCCTCGTTGGCCTGCTCCTCTTCTTCCATGGACAGCTCTTCTCCCTCCTCTGACTCGAATTCCTCTTCCCCTGACTCTGCCTTCATCCATTGTGTTTGTTTGGAATCTTCAGCAAACTGTGCACTCTGAACTTGCTTTTATACATGTGGTCACAGCATTAGCAACAAGTGTCTTCAATTTTGAGTCGTTGTGTGTAATGAATGACGCCAGGTGTGTTCATTGTGTTCAAATATTGTTGACTGTGGCAAGCATTTTGCATCACATGAGCTTTCATTTGAGAATATGAGCAGAGTTCTTTTGCAACTTGTGTTTTAGCAAGGAAAAATGTGTTTAGATTTATGAAAACGGAGGATTGTGTTTTGTGAATTGTGTCTTCATGTGAAATGTGTTTATGATATTGGAAAATGATGGCTAGATTTAGTAAATGTGTTTAGACAACTGGTCATTTGATTTAGAGGATTGGCTTTTGTGTTTTAGCATTTGAGAAAAACTGTAATTGTATATTTTTTTGCTCTTTTACCTTATAGTTTGCAGATGGTTTCTTTTATCTGAAATAATTTTATTGAATACTTGTGATGAGACATTTTGAGAAGGTGAGATAATAAAACATTAAGAGCCACTAGTTATTGTTTAACTTGCAGTGGTCTCACTCATGGGATTTCTGTTTGTCTAGCTAAGCTCTTTGCTTAGTTTTCCAATACCTGCACTACAAGAAACACAAGACTTCCTTCATCTTTCTTCTAGGAATCCCTGGAGCAAGAATGTTCTCAATGCTAGGAAGGGGAGTTATAATACAAGCTAAAAATAATGGCTTAAACTGTGTTACTGAATCAAAGAATTCAATGCCAATCTTATGACATGTTGATATCAAAAATCTAGAAGCAATGCTAAACAAGGGATACGGAGAATGAATAAGAATAAATAATTTGAACACCCATAATTAAAACTTGTATGACAGTTTGGGAAGGTCCTTTCTTGTTCCTGCATTACTGTGCCCCTATGCAAAAAACCAGCTCCATAAAGACATGGCTTGAGGTTTTTTATGTGATGACCTGAACTGAGCACTAACCTCAACCCTTTTGAACACCTTTATGATGAATTGGAATGCTGATTGTGAGCCAGGCCTTCTTGGTCAACATCAGTACCTGACCACACAAATTCTCTTTTGGTTAAATGGGTACTAATTCCCATACACTGGACAAACTTGTGAAAATCCTTCCCAGAAGAATATAGTTGTTACTGTAACCACAAAACAGGGGGCCAACCCCATATAAATGACTGCGAGTTTGGAATGAGATGTCCAGCAAGCCAATATAAATGTGATTATGTGAGCGTACACAAACTTTTAGCCATATGGTATATATGAGAAGGGCAGGTGGAGCTTATAAAGTGGTCTGAATATAAATTAGCAGTTGCACTTAGAATTTTAAACATTTCAGACTAAATTTGACTTAAAAAAAATCAAAACACAAAGGTAATTGGGGGCACATACAATTTCTGTAAATTGAAGAAAAACAGGATAGTATAGCTGTCTGCCCCAGTGTTGTGTGAACATTTTTCTTGTGCCCACTATTCTCAAGAAATGCAAATTAGGCTGATTGGTGTGTTTACATTGGTCCGATATAAGTACAGCAGGTAGTGGTGTGCTCTGCAATGGACTGGCATAACATGATTCTAAGCTTAGATTTGTGGGTTCAGAAAATAAATGGATGATGTTTTAGAATGAAGAAGTCTAAACTGGTGAGGAGAGAAACATGGGCAATCACTCTAATAACTCTGATCTATATATTTTCAGAGAACATAACATATTCATTTATTGACTGTCAGCACTGATTTATAAAACGTATAAAAGTGCTCCTACATTTTAAGTACTGATACTTACAAAATTGTTACAAAAATCTATCCTTTGATCAAATCTGCTTAATCTAATTTCAGGCTCACAAGTATGCACACTGTGGGCAAGTCAGAGCTCCCAGACAACCTAACATACAGTACATGTCTTTAAACACTGGAAGGAAGAATACTGAAGTGCATGGAAAAAATCCACATTGACTTGGAGAGGATGTTAAAATTCCTAAATAATTGTGACTTGGGCTAGTGTTTGAACTCTCCTGGAAGTGTGAGACTAACCACAGCACCACCAGCACAATTACAGACTAACAAAAACAGTTTATACCAAGTCTGTCAGGAAACTATGTGCTTAACAATAACATATACTGTATTGTTTTATCATGTTATCAGATCACATGTGACATGCACCTAACACATAAGGAAACAACTAACTAATAGGGAATTGAAAGAAATGTTAAAACCAGCTATACAGCTGTTACCTGTAACCACTTACCTGTCTCACTGTCCGTATTGTACCCTGCATATTCAACCCCAGGAACCTCTAATGGCAGGTAGCTTGCTGACTGTTACAGTGTTTACTCCATTACTTCAGCTCAGTTTACTGTCAATAGAAGCCTTTACTAAAGTGTCTTTTGTACCCTTGATGGACTGCAACTAGCCAAGGAATGACAAATATCTTCTCATCTTGCTAAGGCTTCAGACTAAAAATCAGAAGAATTATAGCATTTGAGGGTTCCTCTAGAGTACCTCTTTCTTTTGCATGACTTGGCTCAAATACTAATCAGCACATCATCATTTCATAACAGACTTAAGTTTCAAGTTTGGTATTTTTCCAACCAGCCATTTAAGCTCTACACCATCCACAAGAAACTGTGACACACAGACAGACACACCCATCATCGAGATATCAATGTTTTCGGTATCTGGGGACCCTAATATGTCGAGATCCATTGAAAACTGGAGATCGAAATTTTTAACAAATCTAAAGCTTTCGCTCCTACCCCATAGTTGATAGGTTATAGTGGGGTAGGGCACAAACCGCAAAAAAACAGCTTTTGCCTTTGTAATCGAAGATGAATAAGAAACAGGGATCCCGTATTCTAAATAAATGAGCTTTACTTACTGGCTTTTCGACAAATGCTGTGCTTGAGCTCGGCATAGCCGTTGGCCATCTGGGAGAACTTGGTTTGATTTTAAATAGAAAGCTGCTTGAGGCGTGTTGCAGCACATGGTGTGAATGTGCCAGCGTCTACCTGGAGTGGCGTAGGGGGGGTAGACAGAGGTGGTAGATTGGCTGGATAATCTTGCCGAGTATATTTAAGAAGTTGCCAGTCAACAGGGGTCATCAGTGGACCTAAAGGCAAGGTGGGGTTAAGCACAGCTGAGCTATAGAAGGAGCAGTTGTTTTGCTTGACAGCTTTGTAAATATTTTCTTTTTGTATAAATGTATACATATATGAGTGATGGTTTTGGTGGAGGTGTATATACATTTTTGGCTTTGAAATAGTTTTTCTTTTACGGATTGATGCAATTATTTTTCCTTTTTGTATATACACTGTGGTTTTTGGCCGGCTTGTCATCCCGGCCAATACCCCCAGGCCGCTAGATGGAGCCCTCCCTGCTGTATGGAGGTGCCCTGAAGACCAGCAGGGAATCATGGACAATGTAGTTTTTATACACAGCCCTGCTGGATACCACAGGGGCCATAAGAGGAAGCTGCAGGGAGGAACGAAGAGTCATATGTGCCCTATAACCCGGAAGTGCGTCATAGGCAGAGCGACGGCAGAAGTGACGTACTTCCGGGGTGAAGAAAAGGACTTGTACCTGACCCGGAAGTGATAAAGAATCACATGGTCTGGGGATTGGGAACACTTCCAGGTCAGGGAATATAAAAGGACTGTGGGAGCTCCCAGACGGCGAGCTCAGCTGGGTGGTAGGAGGGTAACGCGTCTGGGAGTGGTGGAGAGTATTATTGTAGTGATTATTGATTTGTGTACGAGTATTGTGGAGGAGAGGGTACTTTGTGCACTGTGGCATTTAAATAAAGTCAACTATTGGACTTTTATCTGGTGTCTGGAGTCTTGGACAGGGGTTCAAGGGAGTGATAGCGCCCCCTATCTGTCACAACACATATGCTAGATTTTTGTTGTACATAGTTTTCTCTATTTTTTTGCCTTTTTGAGGATCTTCCTGAGCCAGGAGTAAAGAAGGAATACTAACCATGATTTAGCGTGAGTAGTTTTTGTATATAGAACTGTGGGATTGCATTTTACTTACTGTAAATACACTTTTTTCTTTTCCTCTTTTTGTCTCTATTTGCTTTTTGATAGAGTGTCAGTGATGAAGGACTGTGCAACAAAGCCCACCTGACGCTGTTGTGTTTTTGTTGCACAGCACTCTTGTAAATAAAATTGAACCTTTCACCCTTCAGTTTTGGTCCTTTCCTCTGTTCCCGTTTGGCTCATGATCTGTCTGATGTTCAGAGTATAGGTTGGGGTCATTTTCCCACTACAAGGGATATCACATTTGAACTCTTTGTTATGCTCCTCAAACCATTCTGGACAATTTTTGCAGTGTGGCAGTGCCCATTATCCTGCTGAAAGAGGCCACTGCCATTAGGGACTATATGGTCTGCGATAATTTTCAGGGAGGTGGTACCTGTCAAAATAATATCCACATGAATGCCAGGACCCAAGGTTTCCCAGCAGAATATTGCCCTGAACATTACACTGCCTCTGCTGGCTTAATTTCCTCTTATAGATTATCCTGCTGCTATCTCTACCCCAGGTAAATGACGCACATTCACCCAGCCTTCCACATGATCTAAAAGAAAATGTGATTCATCAGACCAGGCCACCATCTTCCATTGCTCCATGGTCCAGTTCTGATGTTCATGTGCCCTTTGTAGGCACTTTTGGCGGTAGGCAGGGGTCAGCATGGGCACTCTGACTAGTCTATGGCTACGCAGCAAGCTATGGTGCATTGTGTGTTCTGAAACCTTTCTCTCATGGCCAGCATTAAGTTTTCCAGTAATTTGTGCTACAGTAACTCTTCAGTGGGATCATACCTGATGAGTAGGCTTCACTTGCCATGTGCATCAGTGAGTCTTGGGTGCCCATAATCCTGTCACCTGTTCATGGTTTGTCCTTCCTTGGACCACTGTTGGTCAGTACTAATCACTATATACTGGGAAAACCCTACAAGACCTGCTGTTTTGGAGATGCTTTGACTCAGGCATCCATTACAATTTGACCTTTGTCAAAGACACTCAGATCCTTACGCTTGCCCATTTTTCCTTCTTCCAAAACATCACCTTCTATAACTGACTGTTCACTGGCTGCCTAATATATTCCACTCCTTAACAGGTGCCATTGTAATGAGATAATCAATGTTGTTCACGTGATCTGTCAGTGGTTATAATGTCATGGCTGACCAGTGTACATCTGCAGAATATAGTAGTAGGCACTTTATCTTAAAGAGATTTTGTTTTAAGAAATTTTATTGGGCTAAAAATGGAAGCTCAAACTGTTGAGCATTTACTATACATTAGAAGCACAAGATGGCAGCAAAGAACCATCAGCAGCAGAAGCTGAGAATTGACTATTGAACTAACAGAGTGCATTCTTACTTAATTATTTTGTAATCTAGGTACAAAAAGAGTATAGTATTAAAATTTGAGTTTTGAGTACAGAACTACTGCATTAAAGCTACCAGTAAATAATATTCTTTATAGTCCTACAACAGCTATAATCTGTTGGCTTTATTTTCCTGTCTTCTTTTAGTGACTGGCTTCTTTTTTAATTTATTTTTAATTGTTATGTGATATATTGTACCAATATATTGTCTGTACCCATAGGCTGTTGTTATAGCAACATATTAATATAATATGCATCAAATACTAGGACTGCTTATATCAAGTCTGCATCACTAATTATCCATCATGTCCATTTGCTGCCCCTTGTTGTCGCTCCAGAGAAGCCATGTGAAAAAGCATAAAGATGTACTATTATGTATAATTCCATAGCAATAACCATTAGCTTATCCTATTGCCAAAGAAAACTCTCATTTTTCTAAAGTATGACTTTTTTTTTCTTCTTGTTCAGTGTCATCCTTTCACCACCCTTTACACAGAGCTGCAGTTCTGGGCTTTACAAAACATACTTTCCAGTAATTTTTGATAAGTCATCTTTTACAAAGAAGAAGACTTTAGTTAATTAAAGTAAATGGGGAAAAAAGTCTAATATAGCTGCAAAATATATGTTGACCCTTGATTGTGCACAGGTACAAATTAAAATCGCACAAAATAAAACACAATGCAATAAATTGTCTAAATAAATGTCTTGTCTGCCAGGTGAGCATGATCCCCCACTTTCCCCCCAAAACCTTTAAAATATATTCACTTACCATTTTTTTATGTCAGTTCTCTTCAGTTGTTTTTTTCACCCCTGTCCCCTTCCCTCCTCTTGATACTCTTTACTGTAGCTCCCATTCTGGCTTTAAGGCCGCTGGTTTTGATCAAACAGATGATTAACTGGTTTGTTTTTCTCTCTGTTGGTCTCTCATAATAATTCAGGTATGATGTGTGTCTGGTCACTTTAATTCAAAGGCCCTGATTGAGCCCTACAGTGTGACCCCCAGCTGGCTTTGGGCAAGCAACACTCTGCTTCCAACATATTAAAATGACAATGTTTACAGATTCTGTATCCCTTGGCTACTGTATGAGGAATCTGGTGTATTTTACTAAAAAAGAAGAGATGGTTAATGACTCTTCTTTTAATTAATTGAATCTACTTCTGCAACTCAAAATATGGTATCTATTATTCTGGTACAAACAATTTTCTCATAGTAAAAAGATTTCCTTGTAATATTTTAGTTTTATACATAGTCATTTCCTTGACATCACCATAAAACCACCCTACGGATGTTACGCTGTTTTCTTGAACACAGTGTATTATTTGCTATCCAGAAATGTTACAACAATGTTTTATATACAGAATCAGTGCAAAATGCTAATGTTAGCACATATTAGTAAAAAACAAAAACCTAGTTAAAAAGTAAAGTCTGACAAAGTTCTTATTTTCATACTGTCAATATGGGTGCATAAATAGAGGGGAATAACGAGTAAACAATTTACTCATAGATAAATAAAAACAATTAGAAATGTCACTGTTTTAAGGGACTTTGCTAAGCACTGCACAAAACATCAGGATTCATGAATTTCATCCCTGGACCCCTACAGGTGTACAGCTCTTTACATTTTGCTTTTTGGTCATAGCTCAGATTGCACATAGTGTAATTATATCCAAGGTGGACAGTGCCTGTTTCATAAGACAAAAGAATTAAGGTGACAGGTGGAAGGAAATTGATTGTTTGGACAAACCAAAAAAATGAAACAATGTCAAAACCAAAAAGACTAAACACACAGAAGATGAGCCAAAACGAAACTCAAAGTCAAAGTTGAAAAGTAGTACAGTAGATATTAATGCGATTAGAAATCTGTTCCTTAACTAAAGTACTTTGTGTTGTATTTCCTGGTTTTAGTTTTTCTTTTGTCAGGTGAGTCATGTGACTGCAATATTTCCACAGCCATGTCGTGCTGTCGTGTGGTCATTTTCTTCTATTAGTTTCAGTGGTGCTTCAGGGTACAACATGTTCCTATTAACTACAAATCAGCCCTGGGATCAAGCCAATTACCCCCAGGTTAAATATGGTTGTACAGCTGATATACAGAATCCCTTGGTGGATAATTCAAAACAAAAGTAACGTCCTTGTGCGTAATGATTAGTGTAGAAAAATGGGCGAAAATAGGGCAGTTAGATTGCGCTTCAGGTTATTGATTTCTGTTCCTTTGATTTCTGTTTTTGTTCACCATCATTCTGTTTGCTTCTCTCAATGTTTAGTGCTCACAGTAATCCAGTGGGGCTTAGTCCTTATCACTTTGCAGCAAATTTCCATATCAAAATACTTTGATGCAAAGGGAAGCACACTGCCATGTTTTATTGCAAGACACGTTATGGGACTTTCTATCACATGATCAGCAACAGTAACAGCAACTGTAAACAACATGATGGTTCCCAAGAAAAAATTTAAATGGTGTTGCACAAAACCAAAATATTAAGAAAAACAATTCACTTTATGAAACATGTATAGTAATAATACCAACCCTCATAAAGCCATGACAATTGTAGCCTCAATATTGATTCCCTCAACAGAAAGAACAATACAAATAAAGCTACCCAACTGTTACTTTGCCTGTCTTAGTCAAATGTCTGCAGAACTGCAACCTAAGCAGTGTAGATATGCTGACAAAGAAATATAGAGTAAGGTACACACTTACAAAGGCAGCAATTAAAATGTGCAAGGAATGCTGCATTATTTTTTAGTGCACTGACTACACAAGATTGTACTATTCCAGAAGTATCACTGAAGTGATAGCAGTAGCTTCTAAAACCACAAGGTGGAGCAGTGAAAACTTGAAATGGTATGTGGAGTAGTTGAACTGTAAGCAAATAAGACCACTTGTTCAAAACCTGCTCAGGGTGACAATTGTCATTGGGTAGTGGAGGCGCAAGCATGGAAAATCAGTGGTGATAGACCACCAAAAAGCTTCACTAAAGGTTTTTATTGGCAAGGTCCAAGGTTATTATAGTTAATGAACACTAAAATCAAAACTGAAACTATTAATAAAAGAACATTTTTTATGAACTGAAATAAAATAATTAACAAAATGGAAATGAAAAACTAAAACAATACATAACTATTAAAGTAGCTGAAAAGACTAACTGAAATAAAATAATAGTTTACTAAAAATATTTTTAGTTTTTGTAACAACCGGACTTATGCAGAAGCCAACCTGGGTGGCAGGGGTCCCAAAATTAATAATAATATGTTAATAAGAATTTCATATTTGGTTTTTGAATAAATATTCCTGCCATTAGTCTTTAATCCTTGTAACTTTTAATTCTAAAACAGAAAGTCATCCACTACGAGTTGCCCTCATATATTTATCTAGTGAAAGGTGGCTGGTGATGGAGGGTAGGTGTTCACACAGCATTTGCAGTGACAGAGCAAGCTGAATACAAGTGTGTAAAGCGTGTGACGAAGAAAGCAATTTACTGTGAGATAACAATGGCAGTTCTTCAGGAGCTGATAGCGACAGCATAACAGATTCTGGTTCAAGTGTTAGTGAAGCATATCAAGGTGATGGTTTTGCTTTGAATGTGCTTGGCAAACTTTTAAAGTTGCCATTAACTGGATCTCTGTGGCTCGAGAATGAAGTATTAGATACAGATAACCCCTTACAGAATTTCAGTCTGTTCATAAATGACGGCACATTAGCTGTAATTGTGACTAAGTCCAAGATACAGTATGTACACAGCAACTATTAAACAGCAGTACACACTAAGCCAAATTCCAGGCTGCATGAGTCTGATGTCAATTAAAGCGAGCGGCCGCATTTCTTGCTGCTTCTTGTATATCAAGATGTAATTCAAATGCCTGAGGTTGGAATGTACTGGTGAATAAAACCTTTTTCCCAGATGGACAGAAAAATCATGAGTGAGTAACGTTTCAGTTTATTTCTCAGGTGCCTGCATTTCCTTGACAATAATCCACCTACCACTTCGCACAGTAGAAATCCTTTTTGTAAATAAAACGATACTGATCAAGAGACTGACAGTCAACATGCAAGATAAGCATATTGTTGCTGACCAGTCACTTTTGCTTTAAAAAGGTCATTTAACAATGAAACACAACAATACTTGAGTTGGCAATGTCTCTACTGAACTACAGGTAGGTAGGTGAAGAGAGTCTGCCATCTGGTGAAAAACTAAAACTACTAACTTGTTTTTGTATTTATTCTGTATTTTTTAATTTATCTTTTTTCAGTTTTACATTTATGGCTCACAATACCTGATATTGTGAAAATAATCCTGTGGCAGAATTATGTTTTAAAATATTTTTCTCCATCTTTTCAATCTTTCTCTCACTCTCAAAATAGATAATTGAAATATCATACTCTTTTTGTTCTTAACATCAGCCATGTCAAACATATTGCATATATATAGTATTGTTGCAAGAGGCTAGCACCCTTTTCAGGGATTTATCTTGAGTTTCATCCAAAGCTGCTGGGACAGGCTCCAGGTTTCCTGAGATCCTGCTCTTGATGATCGAGTTTAAAAAATGTATATACTGCTGCTAATCTCAGATGCTGTTTCTGTCATTTTGTGGCTGTCTGTGCTCCTATTCTAACACAGTAGAATCTATTTTCTGATTTTTGATATCTTTTCAGGCCTGCTGGTGGCAAAATTCTGTCTATATATTGTATGTGCCTGAGATGGAATGAAAGATCAATATGGCTGATAGAAAACAAAGCCCAGTGTGGGATTTTTGAATACAATATTAAAGGTATTAATTGTAAGCACATTGTCTTGGAGCAGAATATGTTGTGTGCTGTAGACATTTAGAGTATAAAAACCCTCAAACCTAAAAATTATTTTACATTTTATCCCAAATTGGCCCATTCTGGGCAAGAAAATGAAAAGATGAAATGTGCCAACAGTCAGTACACATTTGCTCAGCACAAATGACATAGAAAATATTTTAAAAAATATAAAATTGTTTGTATTCAGTATCTGGTTTTAACAGACAAAACAAACCCAGATAATAAACCATGTAGTGTAGAAAGGTTCCACTAACATTAACCTTGTATTATATCCAAACCCATTAAGTGTACAGTTCTGTCTGATTGTGACACAAAACTAAACTCCATTGTAGCTTTTTTTAATTTAAACTAAATTAAAACTAAAAATACACAATGAAGGACAACTAAAACTAAACTGAATTTCCAAGTAAGAGAGAGAGAGAGAGAGGTTAGGAGCGCGCGCTGATACAACGCATTGCCGCACCCACCACATGACAAACCAACTCAGGATCCCAGATTAGGACCGGAGTGCAGCCATGCAATTAGTGACACCTCAGTACCAGACTAGTTCAGATGGAGTGGAACAGTGTGAGGTTTTTTATGGTGGCTGGAGTGCCAATTCTGTCACCAACGCCCAGGTTTTTCCCTGCAGGTTGGAGGGCCTACATGCAGGGCTGGATGCAGATTAACATCATAACCAGGATGGAGCAATGGCAGGTTAAGGGCCTTGTTTAAGGGCCCAACAAAGTGAGATCAGAAATAATAGAGAAATAAAAACTAATATAAAAAGGCAAAACTATAATAACCTTTGCCAGCCTGGAAAGACCTCACCCTAGTATGTCATAAACTGATGCTTCATAGCTTGTTTCTTTAAGAAAATCCATTTGCATACCGTTGTCAGAGTATCATCCCTCATCTCTAGAGTTTCTGGGGTTGTGACCTTGATTTGTTTAACCACCGGCATAAAATATCAGCCTTTCATTAGGCACGTTATGCAATCTGCTGATAGAATTCCTTACTTTCATTTCCATATTGTGTGCTTTCTTTTTTTGTATTGCCTGGTTACAACTTATTGCCTGTTATTTGACTTTGATTTTGCCTCTCGTCTGGGTTATGGCCACTACAATGTATTTTATTTTCTTTTGTTTTGACCTCAGTATCCAAGCTGACAGTTCAAAAATAATAAACTTCATTTGGTCCAGTTCTCGACATCCTCGATATAATTTAGGCAGAGTTGCTGACCACAGTGTGTTAGCCAGCCTAGCCCGGTCAGCTAACACTATTGCTAAATGCGATGCCGGTCTGCTGAACATCCATTCACTCACGAGCAAGGGGCCTCTCATCCACAATCTCCTCACTGATCGTAAGTTTGACTTTTTCTGTCTCACTGAGACATGGCAACAACCTCATGACTTTTTCCAACTTAACGAATCCATTCCCCCGGGGTTTGTTTACACCTCTCAACCCCGTCGCTCTGGCCGTGGTGGAGGTCTTGCATTAGTGTATCGTGAGAAATGGAAAGTCTTGCCGTTATCTGTTCCTGCCTTCAGTTCTTTTGAATCTCTTGTATGTCAATTAAATGGACCTATTCTTACTATTATTGCAACGGTTTACCTGCCCCCTAAACCAAATAATGACTTTCTGAACGACTTTGCTATTTTCCTTACACACTTATCTACTGCTTCATCAAACATAATACTTCTCTTCTGGATTATTGCAATTCCCTTTTCTTTGGACTTTCTTGCAAATCTCTTTAGAAGCTTCAACTGGTCCAGAATTCAGCTGCCCGCATCATTACTAGAACCCCCTCTATTCACCATATCACTCCCGTTTTGCAACAGCTTCAATGGCTTCCAGTTGAGTTCCGAATTCAATTCAAAATTCTCCTACTAACTATTAAGGCTATCCACAACCTTGCCCCTCCATATCTGTCTGACCTCCTCCATGTTGCCATTCCCTCCCGTACCCTTAGATCCTCTTCCTCCATCCACTTGACTGTCCCCTTCGTCCGTCTTGCCAGCTTTGGAACTGACTACCACCTGAGCTTAGAAATATTGAATCATTTTCACTTTTCAAATCTAAACTTAAAACTCATTTGTTTAAGACTGCTTTTTCTCTTTGATTACAATTCTCTGCCTGATTTTAACTTTTGTATTTTACTTTTGTTTATAATCTGTGTTTTGTCTATTGTTCTGTGTCCTTGAGTGTTTAGAAAGGCACCTACAAATAAATAAAATGTATTATTATTTTTATTATTACTTTGCTGCTTTTCCTGGTTTACTCACAAAATCAGCTTTCCTGTATTCCTGCCGAGTCAGGACACAGTGGGGCTTTATGATATCCTGTGTAGTGGGAAACTGGCCCCAGCCTACACTCTGGACATCTGATAGTTCATAAGCTGAACAGGATCAGCGGAAAGAAGAGGCACAGACCAAAAATTGAACAGTGAAATGTGCAGGTTTATTTACATGAGTGCTGTACAGAAAAAACACAGTAGTGTCAGGTGGGCTTTGTTTCACAGTCCTTCAGCACTGACAATTCTTCCAAAAGTAAATAAAAATAAAAAGGACAAAAAGAAGAAAAAAATGGTGCATTTACAATAAAAACCATGCACTCCTACAAAAACTACACACATGCACACTCAAAAAAATGAAGGTAGTCTTCTTTCTTTATCCTGGGTTCAAAATGCAGAAGAAAAAAAAAAAATCAAATTGTGTATGTACAAAAAGAAAAAAACAATTGCACCAATTCCAAAAGAAAAACTATCCCAACACCAAATAAGTATATTCACCTCCACCAAAATTAACATCCGGAGATATATATGTACAAAAAGAATATTTACAAAGCCGTCAAATAACACAACTGCTCCTTCAATAGCTCAGCAGTGCTTAATCCTACCTTACCTTTAGGTCCACTTGTGACAGGTGTCAGGTCACACTTACAGGTAATCTAACTTAGACACCAATTAAATATCCGACTACGCCACCCAGTTTTATCAAGAGACTGGGAACTCCTGAAATTTACCAATAATAGCACACAGGTTTCTTTAAATTGGGCGGTGAGTAAACACACAATGAAAGACACAACAGTGATTTCAGGAAAAGCAACAGTAACTTCTATTACACCAGACAATAATAAGTACATTAAAAAGATAAATGAACATAAACCAAATCTAACAGTATCATGAAGAAAATTTCTTTTTAGAAAGGAAAGCACACAGTCCACACTCTAAAAGTCCATTAAAAACAAGAATTGGATGATACAACCTGCAGTGGTGCAAAGTCCAGTTTGTTCTCAGTGTTACCCCAACACTTAATTGTTCAACTGTCCACGGATGCACTCTTGTTCACCGGACACTCGTTTCCCAAGAGAAGTTTTGTCAAAATCGTGGAATCCCTGTCGACGTCTCTTTGTTGTTCCTTTTTTTTACACCCTGGGCTCCTTGTATTGCTGTGACCTAGGCACGCCTTATTTCTTGTCTGCCAGCTTTGCTCGGTCCTTTCATGCGGCTTCCCTCTCTCACTGGACCCACAACCGGCGTCTCCTTGTAGAGCTGTCTCTTCCTCCCTGGAAGTATTGCCGTCCTTGAGCCTCACGTTGTGCCAGCCACGTACCCCAGTCTGCCAGTGAGCCCCTGTGCTCTCTGCGAGTCTTGGCAGCGTTCTCAGTGGACTGTTTCCCCTGCCTTCTCCTGGCCAGAGATTAAATCTCCTTCAGTCCCTACAATTATCAGTTCTGAACAACCAGATTAAACAATGGCATATCTAAATTTCCTGGGTTTAACAAATAATGGAAACACAAGTTAACAAAATGTATTGTTACCAACCATTAATGAGTACAGATCTGCTGTTTAGAAACCAATATTTCCAAGTCAGGTAAATATAGACATCCTCCAAGGCCAGACTTCAAAGCGGCGACTCCTTTGCAAGACAGCAAATACTTACACAAACAATCCTGACACAATCAGTAACTGGATTATCCAGGATCCTCCAAGGAAGCAGCAGTTCTGTTATCACACGTGGTATTGTTTGTAAATCTCAACCAGCCATAAACTTCAAAATGGTGACACCTTTGCAATACAGCCAATACCTACAATCTGCAGACAGCCTTTTAACTTCTTGCCCCCACTGCCAACAATGGGTGCCTATTGCCTGTTCATCTGCTGGGCTTTAAATGTAATATTTGCATGTTTCTTTTCCTAAGAGAGAAATGGAATGGCCCAGTGTACAAAAATGTCCCCCCTCTGACACACTGATGACCCCTGTTGGCCAGCAACTCCTTAAATATAACCGGCAAGATTATCCAGCCAATCTGCCACCTCCGTCTACCCCACGCACCTATCCAGGTAGACGCCGGATAGCCAATGGGTATGCTGAGCTTAAGCACACCAATTGCTGACTCACCAGTAAGTAAACCTCATCTAGTTAGCATATGAGATCCCGATCTCTGATTCAACCTTGGTTACAAAAGCAAATGCTGCCTTTATCTTTCAGACCGCCTCTGATGGGCAGGCTGTGAGGACACCAGCGTATAGAACTGAACACATGCAGACTACTATACCGCCACTATACCGGCTCCACGTGTGTCCAGACCCACGTTCCTGCGGCAGTGCCTTCAACACACAAATAGTAAGCGCCCTTCCTTTACGCTGGCATACTTTAACCCTTATAAATAATGATGTTCAGTTTAGTGTTTCTTTAACTTCAACTTGGTAATGCATGGAGTTGCGCATTACCACAGATTTAACCCCAACTTTAACTGGCCCAAAAAAATTCAAGCCATCAAAAAGAAACATAAAAGTCCTTAATAATATATCACGCTTCACAAGTTGGATGGTCACTGTAAACTTCAGCTCATAACCAAAAGGGCATGAAAATGATCTTTATGAAAAGAAGGATTTATCTACAGAAAAATACAAAAAGGAAAGCACATTTTCACAGGGCAAAATAGGCAAAAAAGAACTGTTTAAAAAGGCAGACCTAAATAAAGAAAGCCCCAAATCAAAATCCAGAAACAGAATCCTTAGGCAAAGCAAAAGAATCATAAACCAGAAAATTCACTAACAAATAATGCTCAGGGCTTCACAAAAAATGATTGGTTGCTCAATCCAGCTGCAGAGAAGGAGAAACCAGAAGCTATGACATCAAGGTGGGAAACCAACCACAAAGCACAAGGAACACATCAAACCTAAGGAGACAGTACAAAATTAACAAATAATAAACAAAATCAACAGAAGTAACAAAGATGAGTAAAATTATTAAAAATTAACAAAAACAAGGAGTGGCTTCTAGAACATACTAAAAAATACTTTAAACAAAACCCCCACAATGGCTCTTAGGTTGTGAGGTCCACCCATGGCATTCAGGTAGTAAAGCAGGCTCAGGCAGGGCAACAGAAACACAACCCAAAGACATAGGCAAATGGCCGAGTACATGACTGCAATGCCCACGCAGGCCTTGGAAGCAGCAATCACCAAGGCACTTGACAAAACTGAGTGTGAAGTTCCACAATATCAGACAACTAGGGATGAGTGAGTCGAAAAAATCGAAGCAGGAGTTGGAGATGATGCTTGGAAAATGGTGGAAAAGTCAGCCACAGTTGGTGAGAGTTCATCAGTAAAAAAAAAAACAACTGATACTGAAATAGGCAGCTGATGAAAACAAGGCAGCACAGACAGGAGAGAGCTGTTTGATGGACATGGTGTAAAGAACATAGCTCATAGCATTAGCATTAAGCAAACTTTGAAAAACTAACAGCAGAAGGGTCTGTTGCACAGCCTTCTCTGCTTGCATTAAAGACCTCAGATGATCCCTGATCCCAGTTAATTGTTTTTTTTCTTGCAGGCTTTAAATGCAGAGGCTTCATCAAAACACTTTAGTAAAGCAACATCAAATCCTCCCAATTCCTTGCTTAGCTGCAAAGTATCAACAGATGATTTCATTGTATTTAATACATCAAGAATATAAAAACCTTATCTGAGAAATCATGCAATCTTTTAGAAATTCTGTTTAAATCAGGCTTAGTTTGAAGATGGCTTTTAGGTTTTGAGACAATCGTTATGTTGGAAACTGGAGACACAAACGTGGTGAATCAGGTATTTTAGGCATCCAAAAGGCTCCACTAAAAGGTTTTACTGGCTAGGCCAGGCCTCCTTCAGAAGCCTGGAAAGGCTTCATCCATATGTGGCTTAATCCTATCTCCAACTGGCCTGCCTCAGGCTTAGCAGGACAAAACAGAGATTGAAGCCTTCAAAAGAAACTTAAAAGGTATAACAAATATATTACAAGTCCCCCCAAGTATGAAGGGTGCTGTAAACCTTGGCTTGTAACCAAAAGGGCATCAAAATAATCTTTATAAACAGAAGGATTTATTAACAGAAAAACAGAAAAATACAAAGCAAGGATCCATGGGGTAAAAGAGGCAAAAAGGAATAAAATAAATAAATAAAGTCCCAAATCAAAATCCAGAAACAGAACCTTTAGACAAAGTAAGAGAATTGTAAACCAGAAAATCCAATAATAAATAACAATACACATTGCTTCATGTAATGGGCTAGAATTCAGTGTTTTAAAGAAAAGGCGAGTTTCTTGGAAAATGTTGCTACAGGTCATTGTTGATGGCTATCTACAGGACATACATATTTCCCTGTCTTGCAAAAGAGTCACCTGCTTTGAATATTCAGACTGCTTTGATTAGTATCTCATCCACATACAATATGGTGATACAGAACTGCCTGCTTCCTTTGAAAATTAATGAGTTCTGGGGACTTTGGTTTGTAATCAGGTACTTCTTGATAGCTGACAACAATACTATTATTGAACCGAAGTAAATGTGTTTATACTATTGTTCCGCAGAGGAAATTGGCATGCGCCATTGTTTAACTGATCGCCATATTGATCTATGCTGAGATTGAAGCATTTATATATTTCTGGGTAATGAGAATAAAGGAGAACAGAGAAGTATGGTCTGAGACCTGTGACTGCTGCCTGTTTCTTTTATGCTTTTTCACCATATCGCTGTGGCTACACCCTGTAACAACAGTGACTTGTACCTCGCCCAGGTTCCCCTAGGCTTGAGACCGGTAACATTCACAATAAAACAAAATGCTTGGCTGCTGAATCTTCTTCTTCTTTTGTTAAATAACAGTTTAGATACTCTTGGTATATTACTGTCATCTTCTGAATGGAGGGAGAATCCCTCATTCCATTTTCTATGCTAAATTCTTTTTTCCAATCCAGTGTTTTTAAAGAATTTCATTAGTTCCTTCTAAATGTCCGTTCTGTTGTCTTTTTCCACCAGCAGATCCTTTAATGATATAGTAGTCATTGATTTTGATAAAGAATACAGCAAAGTATCACATGTTCAGTTGTTTCCATTAATCCACATTTTGTACACTTTCCATCTCAGTGTGGACATATTAGGCACAATTCTTGATTTTAGGCACAGTGTCCCAGCCTTAGCCTAATTACTTCCTGTCCTTAACATTATTATGAATAAGGTATAAGTGTCTACCTTTAGCTTCTCCTTCCCCTTTATTTTGCCATAATTGTAAAACCTGTCTTTTTATAATGCTTTTAATTTCATATAGCTCTTCTCCACTTCAATTTCTGCTATTTCCTTTTCCAGCTTTTTTAGCTAAGTTATCAGGAATTTCATCACCATTCACCCCAACGTGTGCTGGAAAACAAATAAACCATTTTCATGCGTGTGCGCATGAAAGACACTTTAAGGGTTCAGGTGACAGTAATTCTCCACCAATCTCAGGGGTGTTGGAACTGGGTGATAATATTCTCTCTTTTCCTTTTTCTGCAGACCGTAAGATTGACAGCTCTCCTCCACCAACATCATTTCCAGTGTCTGTCTACCTGGACCTGCCTCTTCCTCTCTGGTTGGCATAAACCTCACGTCTGAAAAGACTTTGCATTTTACACATGTTTTCTTCACTTTCTGCATGTCTTCAATTATACAGGGTTTACCTGAGGGTGCCCCAACACTCTAACTTCTTTTTCTTACACCCTATAAAAATTCTCAGGTGACTAGTACTGTTTTATTATCAATGCAAAATTTCCAGAAGCAAATCTTGCCTGGACAAACATTCACCTGTTTTAATTGACAATAATGTTGAATGAGAGTCTGAGCAGATTACCTTTGGTGGCTTTACTTTTTCTATCCATTGTAACTAGTTAAATCATTTGACAACCTATTTCCTGTTCCTGCTCCAAAGTCCATAACATAAAAAGCTGCTCCATTTTTACTTCTAATTTGATTGCTTGATCATTATGTAATTATTTTAAATTATTTGCCTTTAAAAGACAATGAGACATAAATCTACCTGTTGGTATTATTGTTACTATTTATAATCCTCTTTCTTCTCAACCTCCCCATCCTGTTATCACTGCAAAAGACATCTTTAGCTTTTTCAAAAAGCAAAATATTAAAAACATCTGCAGGCACAGACCTTATTTCTCCTTTTACACTCCTTTTTACATCTACAGATCACATTCCTAAATGACTACACCTTTTCGGTAATGAAGAACTTTGAACACCTTATTCTGAATTACCCGAAGAATGCTTCAAAAGACTTCCTGGACCCATTTCAGTGTGTATATAGAGCCAGACAGTCTGTGGATGATGCAGTGAATTTAGGTCTGAACTTTATTTACCAACACCTTGTCAAGCCAGGGGCATATGTGAGGATCTTATCTAGTGGACTTTAACTCTGCTAGACAAAAAACTCACTCAGTTCAACCTGCCTAGCTTAATGTGCCATTAGAGCACAGACTTTTTTACAGATAGAAAACATTACGTGCAGTTGGGTGCACACACATCTGACCCATTTACCCTTAGTACTGGTACACAATAGGGATGTGTCCTTTCCTTACTACTCTTCTCACTTTATACAAATGACTGTACCTTTGGCGATACATCTACTGTATCAAACTTCTTAAATCTGCAGATGATATAACACTAATATGCCTCGTTTCATACAATGATGAGTCCATATACAGATAGGAGGTGGAAAATCTGACATTGTGGTGGAGTCATAATAATTTGGACCTTAACATTTGAACAACTCTGGAGAGGCTCACCTATAAGTGGGTCAGCCATTGGGATGACAGAACCATGTACGTTTATGGGCACTATGCTATCACAAAACCTTAAATGGGACAATAGCATCACATGTATCATTAAGAAAGCCAAATAGAGAATGTTATTTTTGTGTCTTGTGTGAGGAAATTTAATCTCCTTCAAGCAATATTGGTCCAATTTTACACAGCCATCATCAAGTCCATTCTGACCTTATCTATAAATCTATGGTTTGGTGCTGCCTCTGTTCAGGCTAAGGCCAATCTGCAACTCATCATCAGAACCTGTGAAAAGACTATAGGCTGTAACTTACATCACATTCAAGTACTATATGAGTCCAAGGTTAACGTTTACCGTAAAGATCATTGCTGATCTGACTCACCCAGGGCATCACATGTTCCAAAGACTTTCCCTCCATCAAACGTCTTTGTGCAGTAAAAGCTAAAACAAGATGCCACTTGAACAGTTTTCTTCCATGTGCAGTTATTCTTACTAATCAGGATTGAGGTTCTACTTAGCATATACTGTAAGTAATCCTGCACGCTAGACTGCCTGGACATTCCTATTCCTACTATCTCTTTATTTTCTTGTATTGCTCTTGTATGCTACATCATATTTTATCATTTTATATTTTAACATTTTATATTTTATCTTTTCCAGTCACCAGGGGGTGCTGCAGCTTCTCCAACTCCCAGTACAACACAGGCTTGGACACAAGTTGCCAATGAATAAGGATTTTATTGTGTGAAACTCTTATAGGGAAGAGCTTCCCACACCACTGCCACAATTACAATTATAATGCACAGTAGCACTCTCTGTAACTCTCGGTTGTTATCTTTTTCTCTAAGCCTCCACTGCTCCGCCGCAGGTTTTGTCCTCCTCCTCCTCCTACTGACTCTGGCTCCTTTTACGTAACGTCTACAAGCACTTCCGGTATCCCGGACCTGTGGCTCGGAAACACTTCTGTGTGAGGTGGGAGCCCGACAACGTAAGGCTTGCCGGACGCATCAGATTGCCCAGGTGGCACCCACAGAACAGATGCCCTTTGGAAATCTGTGGCCATGTTGTAACCCGGGGGGGGGCTGTCATCTAGCATCGCTGGGGTGACAAATCCCTGTGCAAGCTGTCTCCTCCTGCCCTTCCAGGTTGTGGGCATCCCGGCTGATTAAAGTTCCTGGCTTTCCCTCATACTTTTTATATTCATCT
The DNA here is from genome assembly GCA_026402145.1 of Polypterus bichir lapradei. NCBI lineage: Eukaryota > Metazoa > Chordata > Cladistia > Polypteriformes > Polypteridae > Polypterus > Polypterus bichir. The sequence goes on from JANRMT010027041.1 coordinate 113,875,028, forward strand.
TTTGTATTCTGTGTTGTTCTTGTATGTTGCACCAATACTATCAAGTCAAATTCCTAGTATAGACTAGTTTACCAGGCCGATAAAGTGAATTCTGATTTGAATATATCCTGCACACTTGCTTCATAAGTAGCCCTCCACTAAATATTTTATGGTAATATTCATTTTCTCATTTAATTCCAATAATGTATCATCTAAAGCAGGTTGTTCTAAGAACGAAGGAGAGACTATTGCTTGAATAAAAGGAGATACTATGACTTTAAACTTTCTGTTAATATTTTACAAAATTGTATTTGCCTAATCTTGTAATTTTTTTGAATATCATACTCCCAACTATACTTCAATATACTGGTATTTAAATACATTTTTGCTGACTTAATCTTGTCCACAAGTTGAGGTCTAATTGGATTCTTCTAATTTCAAGAGGCATCTACACTGTATCCAACTGTAAAGCTTTAACTGGAGTCATTGCCAGTGCATCTCAAAAAGAGCCAAAAAGCTTGAGCTTGTATTATGTCCACATTCTGTAAAGCAGGCACTTAGCTGCTAACCCATAGGCTTGACTTCCATCGTCAATCGCAGATCTTAGCATGGTGCGATAAATATTAATAAGCGTTGATTTATTCAAACCCAGACTATATCCTGACAGACACTTCATCTAATTTATTACCTTGTTGCACTTACTTTCAATGTTTTTAAGATAAGCTTTCCAATTTATTTTTTCATTTTTTAAGCCAATTACCCAAATATGTAATATTGTCCTCAATTTCAACCCAATTGTTATATAATTTTATTATAATCCTTCTATATAAAAGCGGTCGGGATTGTCCTTCCATCCCGTGAGTGCTACGCAGGCGCGTAGTTTCACACACGCCCCGTCCATTTTGCAATGCACGATGGGATTTGTAGTTTCGTTTTTCCAGGTAAAGGATGATTTTCTACTCCAGACTGTGCGAGTAGCACGGAGTTTCACACACGCCCCGTCCATTTTGCAATGCACGATGGGATTTGTAGTTTTGTTTTTCCACGTAAAAGATGATTTTCTACTTCAGACTGTGCGATATCTTCTTCTTCTTTCTTACTTTATAAAAGCGGTTGGGATTGTCCTTCCGTCCCGTGAGTGGAAAGCGTAGCGGTATTCCGCTTATCACAGACTTACTACTTGCTGACATGATGTGAGCAGAGTTCTCTTGCTCCCATCGTTCCCTTGCTTTTGTGCGTGATGCACTGGAAAAATAGACAAAATTATGTCTCTGGAAATAATTAATGTTGATGGAGTACAAATGCCTCACCGCGTAGTAAATATCAGGGGGGTTCAAAAGGGCGACCTCAATATAGAAAAAAAGTTTCAATTTCATCACAAAAATAACAGAAACTACGAGTATTAAATTAATACCGCTCAAATGCAATATAACCAAATTAATGAGTTTGTATAAAATATCAAATTGATCTACATATTGAATTGCCTTAAGAAGTGGTCAACTTAAAAGTCGGTCGCCTTAAAAGGCGGGTCAGCCTAGTTTCTTAATAATTCTCTTTTTTGAAAACAAAATAGCCATTTTGGTTTTAGAAGGTGAAAATGTAAATCTCCATGTTAAAGATTGTAATGCTTTTCTGAACTACTCTTTGTAAATACTCTTCCAGATTACTGAATCACCTGTATATAAAAGTTGATCTACATTAAATCATAAGTTAGAAAATACATTATTAACCATGACATTAAACAAAGTTTGATGGGACTTGAGAAACTCCATTTTCCATTTGAATTTCTTTAGTTCTTCCTCTTCCTGTCTGACCTTTAAGTGTTCAATTTGTTCAAATATTTCTAATGAAGTTGCACATATTTGTTTCCAATTCTTTTCATTTTGTATTACAGACCTTCTCACCAAAGGCTTTCTAAATATTGCTTATTAATATTTCATTATTAATAAAAGTGTTTTAAACTCTATCTTCCAGACATACAGTATGTTCTAGTGTGGATCTTCCATAAAACCCATTCTAATAACTCAGAATTTCCTTACTTTTCCAAAAAATAACATACTCTGAAGTTAATCTGTTGTAATTTACATAAATTTGAAATCAGCGTGATTGGTTAATAAAGTAATTAGTCTGATTACAGGAAATCTTTTCCTGGTTTACCAATTCGATCAATTATGCCAGGTTTATACTCCCGTGGACGCTACTTCTACGCAAGTGTTTTACTGTTCGTACTTGCACGCGTACTTTATGTAAATCTGGAAGATTCCACCAGTTGGCAGTGCGAGATATCATCACGGTGATAAAACTTTCGGCTTTACTGTGTTGTGAATTGCCTGAAACATTGTTTAAATTCCTAGGACACCTTACCCTCTCTGAAAAGGATGTTTAATGATTAAATCCATCAATCCAGGGATGTGGCCATTCCAACTAGTATTGGGCATGAGGCAGAAACAATCCCTCGATGAGGCATCAGCTCATCGCAAGGTGAATACAAGCACTCACATACACTGGCGTCATTTTAGCATCACCAAATCCCCAAACCTGCATATCTTTGGAAGGAAACCAGAGCACACTGTGGAGACCCAGCAGGAAAACATGTAAAACTCCAGGCAGGGAACACCAGTGACATGACTCCCTGCGAGACAGCAGCGCTACCGCTCCGCCACCATATCACCCCCATTTGTGTAATTATTAACAGTATTCATTATTTAACGATTTATCTGTAAAATGTAACATACTGTATATACTTTAATCCATTTCATCATGAAAGTGATATCAAGTATAAATCTAAGGATTCTAAATGTGCAGAGAGTTGGAATATCATACATTTAATGTGTTCTGTGTGGTGATCTATTGCTGCTTGCCACTGCTGTCAGGTCAGGAGGAAGCCCCAGAAGCACATAGTGATTAACAACTGGGTCGGTTTTAAGATGACATTTACGACGGTCTACTTTAATGATAAACTATGAGATTAAAGCCCAAATATCCACTTTAATCACAAAATACACATTTTCACTGTGTCCTTAATTTTTTTCTCTGTGGCTCAAGTACAGCGCTATACATTCTTTTGCTGTTGTGAAGGTGCGAAAAAAAGACAGCACAGAAGATGGTATGTGAGACTTTTAAAATGTATCGTGTCATTACGATGGGGAATATGCGATGCTTGAATATAAAAGCACCACAAATGCATTTGTATGTCGGCATTTTGCTTCACCACATTGAACCATTCATCAAACATCGAAGCAGGCACATCGATACTGTAGGATCCTCAAAGCAGCTTTCTGTCACATGTAGATAGTAAACAGAGACAAAAAATGCAGGACAAAAATACTTCGCTGTTGGGTGTCATGGATGACGTCACATTCCAACTTTTAGCACACTGCGCCCCCCGACTTTTTGCTGGGACTACAACTCGTGCATGAGTCACATTATTTTCTGAGGACCTGCTGAGGACCTGCAAATGAACGCTTGGAACGCGTGGCAGCCATGATGCGTGCGCGTACACATTCTGAGCATGAAGTATAAATGAGCCCTTATAGTAGTTATCCAATTGTTTATCTGATTATTATTATAAATCTTGCCTCTGGCTCAAATGTAAACCCAGAAGGAGGACCCAGCAGCTTTGACATCAAGGGTGTCCTACCTCTTAGGGAACCACACACAAATCACAAGGAACACATGCAAACTTAAAGAGACAGTACTAATAAACAAAATCAACAGAAAAAAAACATAATTAGAAAAATTATTAAAAATGAACAAAAACAACAAAAAAAAAAAATCACACAAATATTATAGTTATTATAGTGTAGCTTATGAATGTAATGTGCATTTTTCAGGCTTATATCCCCACAGAGCAAAATTCAAAGTACACTTTGGTAGTAGAAAATAAAAACCGCAATAGTATGTTTCATTGAAATCTGCCTTTAAAAACACTGAAGGACACATTAAAAGAGAAAACCAAAAAGCTACATAACCGAAGCTAAATACTCTATGAAAGCTTACACTGCAGTATTCTATCCTTTTCAAAGATTTTTACGCACCACAGTCTTAAACATCGCAGTATGACGGATCATGGTTTTAATCTGTTGGTAGCGCCACAGTAACACCACATGCTGTTTTTGCAAAAATGTGCTGATTAAATACCACTTGATAGTAATACTAATTTGGAATCATTTTTAGGCAGTTAAAATAATACAAGTGGTTGTTATGGAAGCATTTTTATATTTTTTAGGCAGTAATATGGGTAATATGGTGGTTCAAAGAACTAAATTTCTCTTTGTTTCTTACATACTGTAGTTGCAAATTAGCTGCACAGTCAACTTTATTGGAACTGAAAAGCACATTTGGTAGCAGTGCTTATTCACTGTTTGTGTGGAGTTTGGATGCTCTCCACATGTCTGCATGGGTTTTTCTCTCTTTTGTACAAAGACATGAATATGTACTTAATTAAAGATTTCTTCTCTCCTGCCTTCTGGACAGTTTTATTGTCAATGTTTGTTTAAAAAATCTGAATTTATAACCTTTATCGCAGTTTCAAAGAAAGAATCTCTTTGTGGGTTAAGAAAGATATTGTCACGCAGGGATAAGTGTTTTCAGCAATTGAATGGCACTCGCTTTCAGCTTGATGCTGCTGGGTTAGGTTTTAGCTCCATGCAATCATGTATTTGACTTAAATGAATCCAGAAAAAAAGGGGTGAATTAAAATTAGTAAAATAATAAGAAAACTCATTGAAATTCAAAAATCATTTGTAATTGTTATAACAGCATCAATTAAGCACACAAAAAATAAAAGAGCAGCAGCACTGGACACAAGATGCCTAGACAATGTTCTAGTTAGCACAGATGAAATAATGTAGGCTCCCTGCTGCACAGGATTATGGAGCATGCAGTTTCAGCATGAAGACTGCTGTTTGTTCGACAAGGGCATAAAAATGACAAAGACATTTGACATCTGTCAAGCATTTTACCAACACTTCCAAAATTAATGGGACACTCCTGGAACTCTACCCCCACCTATGCAATTTGTAAGACCTCATACTGCTGGTCTCTCTTCCTTAGGCTTCACACACGCACACGCAGACCACAAACTCATTCACAGTTGAACAGTTTAATTTAGTTAAGATTCTGAGAGGACCAAGCACATCCTGGCAGCCCTGGCTACAGTGCAGGAATAATATCCAAACAGGGTTGTGATTCATCGCAGATCTGATCTAACAAAATCGTGATGCCATTTGTATTTTCCTGTTCATATTTTCATTAAAAATCAGATGTGTGTTACATATGAATTTTAAAAAACAAAAATCAAACTGGACTGTGAATGTTTCAAAACTTTAAATTGATATTGTCAGTATGTTACTCTGATTAATTTAAATGGCATGAATGTTTCCTATATATCAAATTAAAAAAACAAAACTCCAAAGTAGTCAACAAATTTTTAAAACCTATGCTTCATTGCATAGATTAAGCTGCTCAAATGTGCTGGAGTTTTCCATGTTTCATTTAAATAAAAGCACCACTATGGTTCCCTGCTGCTGAATCTTTCAATTCCACTCACCAATCTCTGAACTTCTGAAATAAGTATTGTCAATGGTAGGCAACTGAATGCAGCAAAACTTAATTAATTACATTTTAATCTATAATCCCCCCATGTTAATGACAAGTCAGCACCCATGCATTTGCATGTTTTATGTGTTAACCTTTTCATAACCTTGGCAAACTGTGTCATTGTTAAAACTGTGAATATTCCATGAGCAGAAGTGACAAAGACACTAGATGTCAGTCTTTTTACTAACAACACTCTGAACTGAATGTGACCTGACTAGAAACTCAGCTGCCAGAGTACATTCTATGAGTCCTCACACTTTGTTTCTTCTTTACTTGAGCACATTAATACACACAGCCGGAGCTGAAAACTCCCAATCTGGAGTCTGAATGGGCCAATGTCATAAAACACATATAGTGTCCAAGAATTATCGCGAGGAAACAAAAAGCACAGGAGATAATATACATGAGCAAAAGACATGGTCAGGGGAAGCAAAAAGTCAAGGCAGTACAGATCAGAAATATCTAAGTAACCAGAAACTAGAGGGCAAGACTTGAATAAGAAGTAGAAGTCAAACTGAAAGTCAAAATAACCAGAAAGCCTATACACGGGCATGTTATGCCATCATGTTTTCTTTTATAAATCCCAATGTTTACATGGTAAGTTGTGTTTACACATTTCGAGCCCTTTTTGTGCGTAGTCAAGCTTTATAAATGATATCTATGAGTATGAGTCCTGAGTCCAGTTGTTGTCTGTGAAGAGTATGCACATTCTCTCTCCGTTATTTGTATTTCCATGTTGTTGAGAAAACAATAGGCATTGCAGACAGGTGAAAATAAATACCGAAAAAGTTCTGGAGAGTTTGCCTTTTTGTAAAGTTCACTGTGTGAGAGTTAAAAGTAAAGCAAGTGGGTGTACTTGCACACTTGTCGTGACAATGTTTGGCACAAAACATGAATTAAATAAAAAGAAGAAACTATTGTTTCTGGGAACTTTTGAACATGGCTTGTAGTGATCCAAACTCAGTCCGATCACAGGTCCATTAACTACTGGTTTTTAATGTTGTCATCTGCCATCCAACCATGATGGGGCCATCATCTTAATTAATGGAGCAGAAAAACATTTCTGCCGTTGAACAGTTCTTGCTATTCCTAATGGCTGGCTTTGGCTTTTGTTGGTGGTTACTACAAAACAAAACTTTAGAGGAAACAATTTTTTTTAATTAGAATGGGTAATCTATAAGAATAATGAGAGTTTGGGAAGTTTTTAATATTAGTATTATTTTTATTATATGTTTTTGATTTTAATTTGTTTATATCATTCACTCGAGCATTACTTTTCGTGTTGTTTGTCAGTTGCATGGTCTGATCCCATGTCAGCTCCTCGGCAAGCAGGGACATCTTGTAGTGAAGAGTGCCATCTTGTGCTATTGCAATTGTAATCAATTTCATTTGCGGTCTTTCCATCTGGTAATGTTCATGTGTTGTTGTGGATTTGCTTGCAAGCAAAGAAAGTGTTACCTATGCTTAAATTGCATAGGCTAGCCATCAACATCCATCACTGACATTTATTACATCCGCCAATCCAAGAGGGCCACTGTTGAGTGCATTCCTCTTCTGTCTTTGCATGAACCTAGGTATGATACTGTCCCACTGCAATTTTAACATCATGGGAAGGCGTGTTCTGTAAAACCTCCTGTAGTTTTTCTTATAAGGTGTCCTTCTCTGTTTCCATTGCAGCAAGCCTCAGTGCATATACAGTACTTGTAAAACCATTAATTTGGCAAATGTGGCATTAGGACTTGCTGTGATATTCCAGTTGTTCCCCTGCTTCCTTTCAATCAAGCCCCATGGGGCAGCTTAGTCCCAAGCCTGGTTGAAAAAGGTTTTGGCATAAGACTAGCAACCCTCTTCTGTAAAAGAAGCTATTTGCGCAGAAACAATGAGAAGTAACTATTCCAGTCAATTGAGATTGACAAGTGAAGGCACATCTCCAGATGTGTCTATGACATGGTTGTGAGGCAAAGACTGGTAATATAATACATTTAAAAATATTTCATATTTGATATCTCTTACTCTTTGTGTACTTTGAACTTTCCTTCTACATCTTTCCTTGGTTTCAGAAGGTGTCCAAACCTTCTTGCCCAGTGCTTCCTCTGTTAATCACATTCATGTAAAGCCTGCTTCTCAGACTCTGTTATTTTAAGGTGCCTTGCTCGCCTCCTGTTCGCTTTTTGACTATGACTTCTCCTCATGCATCTCAATCTCTCTTACCCAAATAACTAATCAAATTACAGTACAGGCCAAAAGTTTGGACACACCTCCTCATTCAATGTGTTTTCTTTATTTTCATGACTGAAGGCATCAAAACTATGAATGAACACATGTGGAGTTATGTACTTAACAAAAAAAGGTGAAATAACTGAAAACATGTTTTATATTCTAGTTTCTTCAAAATAGCCATCCTTTGCTCTGATTACTGCTTTGCACACTCTTGGCATTCTCTCGATGAGCTTCAACAGGTAGTCACCTGAAATGGTTTTCACTTCACAGGTGTGCCTTATTAGGGTTATTTAGTGGAATTTCTTGCTTTATCAATGGGGTTGGGACTAGCAGTTGTGTTGTGCAGAAGTCAGGTTAGTTGGACGATCATTTATTTATCAACAGGACAATGACCCCAAACACACCTCCAGGCTGTGTAAGGGCTATTTGACCAAGAAGGAGAGTGATGGAGTGCTGTAAATGGTTATGAAAATAAAGAAAACACATTGAATGAGGAGGTGTGTCCAAACCTTTGGCCTGTACTGTATATATTGTCACGCTTGGGTCACAGAATTGCACAGAAACACAGGGGATTGTAGAGATAGGAACTTTATTCAAACACTTCAAACAAACATGTCTCTTTCAGGAATAAAACAAGCTCAGTATGCAGTTAGTTCTTGTTTAAAAGAATAGACAAACATCATAGGGGTGCACAACGGGAGCGGCACCCCCAGTAGGAGCAGAGGATGCCTGGGGGAGAAAGAAACAAAGCAATCAGCCAAAAAGAGGCTTTTAAATATGTGTACCGCCGCGCGAGAAACTTATCATGCGACAGAGCAACCGCAAGTAAGCCCAGCAAGTAAGGGAGCGATGTGAAGGTAGTCTATCAGCATTTTTACCAGGGGTTTTTTTTAGGAGCATCTGTGTCTTCAAGGAGTGCATTCAGCCCCCATGCTCACACCCCATCCGTCAGCTTTATTCACATTTTCGTGAATTAAGAGACACTCCAAACCAGGTTTAAACAGGCATGACAGGTCGATGCCTGACAGTAAAACTATAAGGCTACAAGCTCAAAGACCATCTCAGGAGATGAGAGCTTGTATCTTTCTGATGGTATAACCATTGAAGTGGAGCGTGATCAGTCACTAATATGAAATTTCAACCCCATAAGTAATAATGAAGTGCTTCCACAACCCTTTTAATCGCCAAACATTCTTTCTCAATAGTCGAATAATTGCATTCCCTTGGAAGTAATTTTCTACTCAAAAAAGTGATAGGGTGCTCTTCCCCATCAAAAACCTGGGACAGGACGAGGCCTAACCCAAATGCACTTGCGTCCGTCTGTAGAACGAAATCCTTAGAGAAGTTGGGATTCCGCAAAACCGGAAAAGAAGACAAAGCAGTTTTCAAATCACAAAAGGAACATTCACAAACTTCTGTCCATAAAACAGGGCAGTTCTTTCTGCCTCTAGTAAGATCAGAAAGAGGATCAGCCCTATTTACAAAGTCAGGGATGAATCTTCTATAATAACCAGCAAGCCCCAGAAAAGCACAAACTTGTTTCTGCATTTCTGGACATGGGTAAGCAGTTTTCTAAATTGGGGCCGGAGTAAACCCCTGCCCATGGAATAACGCAAGTAATGAGTCTCTGACATGCCCAACTTACACTTCTTCACAGTGTAAGCTGCTGCTGTCAAGCTAGCCTGTCTCAAGCTTTCAAGGACAGCCTGAAGACGTTCTAAATGCGTTTGCCAATCATCGAGGTTTGCCCCAGAATATTTGGAATGAGGGCGCAAGATCTGATCCATCATACGCTGGAAAGGTAGAGGCGCGCCATGGAGACCAAACGGGAGTCTAGTAAATTCATAAAGTCCATCAGGAGTCGCAAATGCTGTTTTCTCACAACTGCTAGCCTCCAGAGGCACCTGCCAGTAACCTTTCGTGAGATCTACCGTGGAGATATAGGTCGCCTGACCCAGTTTTTCCAACAGCTCATCAACAAGGTGCATTGGATAAGCATCAAATTTAGAGATCTTATTCAAGCACCTAAAATCGATACACAAGCGAACCAAACCATCTTGTATTGGGACTAATACGACCGGACTGCACCAGTCACTTTTACTTTCACGAATTACACATAATGCCAGCATCTGTTTGACTTCCTCACGCATAATATTCCGTTGCACTTCTAGGATCGGAAACGGCCGCATCTGCACCCTAACACCGGGTTCAGTAGTGATTTTATGTTCTGCAATGTTAGTCACACCCTGGCAAGTCTGAAAAAACATCAGTGTTCCGTTACAATCAAAATGAACTACTCTGTCTTTTGTGAGTCAATCAAATTGTCACCAATGGCAACATCGGTCTGACAAGGAAGTATAAGCCCCCGGCGGGTCATGCCACTCCTTCAAAAGATTAACATGTAAAATCTGGAATGGTTTGTGCCGGCCCGGTATTCTAGCCTTGTAATTCACCGGCCCCATATGCACCTCAATAATGGCAGAGCCCTGCCATTATACAAGGAATTTGTGTGGGTCAGATGGAATCAGAACCAGAACACAATCATTAGGTTTGAATTCACTGAGCTTACAGCGCCTATCGTACAGACGTCTCTGGGTTTCCTGCTCACATCACTGATGCTCCACAGCGATAGAAGAAAGTTTAGAAATCCTATCTTGCAACGAAATGAACAGATCCGCAAGGCTCGGCCCGTGAGCTTTTGTCCCAATTCCTGTCCGTTCCTCACATACAACATCCAAGATACAACGCGGGCACCTACCAAACAACACCTCGAAAGGACTCAAGCCAATGGACGCCTGCGGCGATTCCCGCACCGCACACATAATAAAAGACAGGACAGAGTCCCAAGACGTCGGGTCATTGTCAGCAACTCGCCTGATCATCTGTTTTAAAGTCTTGTTAAATCGTTCATTCATCTGTGGATGGTAAACAGTGGCACTTCTTAATAGCAAGGCTGTCACACAATTGTTTCATCAATCGAGAAGTAAAAGGTGTGCCTTGATCAGTTAAAATTTCTGTAGGGATACCAATACGAGTAAAAATCTTGCACAGAGCTTTGGCTACAGTGGAGGAATTGGCTTTTTTCAAAGCAGCCACTTCCGGATATCGTGTTGCATAGTCAATCAACACAAGCATATATTGATACCCATTTTTACTCTTAGGAAGAGGGCCTACAATATCTAATCCCACCTGTTGAAAGGGGACTTCCAAAATAGGCACAGGAGAAAGGGAAGCCTGAGAAGTTTTATAAGCAGAGACGATCTGGCAATCAGGGCATGAAGTACAGAATCGCTCAACATCTTTTCCCATATTCAGCCAATAAAATAATTTTGATAAACGATCTTTAGTCTTATCAGCCCCCAGGTGCCCACCCAAGATGTGATAGTGGGCTAACTGCAAAAGAATATACTTCAGGTACAACTAATTGTTCAATAAATTCCCCCACTTCTCACGAAAGTGCAGGGTTTTCAAGCCCCTGGAGGCACGCTCTTGGTAATAAGAGTCACTAGCAAAACAAGCCTGTTTAAATGCATAATATAATGAGCTATTAGCATGCTGCAAGCGCACAAAATCCATCTGCTCGCTAGTGCTCGGTTTGTGTTCAGAGGCATTTGCAAGTTGTGAAGTTGTAGATGGGCCAGCCAGCCACTCTAGGAAATTGGAGGAGTCACTCCCAGTATCACTAGAGAGATCAGGTTAAATGTCATATCGGGGCTCGAGGCCTTCTCCGACAGCCACCAGTTCCTCCCCTTCATTCATGATAACACGGGGCTCTAGGGCTGGTGCCCCAAACTCGGCTAAGAGCCTAGGGAATAGGGCATTCCTCCTGCCGATCAGTAAGGGCCATGGGCAGGAATCCAAAATGGCAGACCAAAATTTAAAGCTCCAACCCTTATATTTTAAAGGAAGCAGCACAGTCTCATAGTCCTTAACATCCCCATGTACACAGCATATGTTTACAGTCTCAGTGCTACACGGGGACGTACTGCTGAGGCAGTCATGTCTGACAACACAAAGGTCACTACCTGAGTCTAAAAGGTAAGGATCTCGTGGCCTGTTAACATCATGGAGATAATTAAGCAGTCCTTTTTCAGTGAAGTAGAAGGAACATGGGAGCAACACACCTTGGCTAAGCCGTCCTCCAAGGACAGAGCAGGGGAGAGGTGACATTCTCTGGCGAGGGATGCGTTCAGCCCCCCTGCTCACAATATAAATATAAATATATATTTATACAAATTGGAAAAGATTGAGCACCCTTAATAAAAATATCTGTCACTATGACTAATTAAGTGAGCTGAAGATGAACTGATCACCAAAATGCATAAAGCTAACAATGACACATTTCTTTATTACTGTAAGTTAGATTACACTTTTATTTTCATCACTCACAGTTACAAAATACAAAAAAATAAAATGGTCTGAAGCAAATGTTTGGGTGCCCAGCATGGTCAGTACTTAGTAACACCCCCTTTGGCAAGTATCACAGCTTATAAACACTTTTTGTAGCCAGCCAAGAGTCTTTCATTTCTTACTTGGGGTATATTTGCCCATTTGTCTTTGCGAAAGGCTTTTAATTCTGCAAGTTTATTGAGCCTTCTTCATCTTTTTTACAAATGGTATGATGTTTGCTTCCAGAATTTTATGGCATTTACTTTAATTGATTCCTACCTTTACAAATGAAATGCTGTCTATGCCACTGGCTGCAACATAAGCCCAAAGCATTATCGATCCACCCCCATGCTTAATAGTTGGAGAGGTGGTCTTTTCCTGGAATTTAGCACCCTTTTTCTTCCGAATATATCTTTGCACATTATGGCCAAAAAGTTTCTATTTTGACTTAATCAGGACTGCTTCCAAAATGCATCAAGCTTGTTTACATATTCACTTGCAAACTCCAGGCACTGAATTTTGTGGCTAGGATGCAGGAAAGCTTTTCTTTTGCTGACTCTATCATGAAGGTCATATTTGTTCAGGTATCACTGCACAATAGAATAGTGCACCAACACTTCAGAGTCTGCTAAATCTTCCTGAAGATCTTTTCCAGTCAAACAAGGGTTTTTATTTGCCTTTCTAGCAATCCAACACATGCTTCTTTCAAAAGGCATTCATGGTCTTCCAGACCTCAACTTGACCTCCACCGTTCCTGTTAACTGCCATTTCTTAATAACATTACGAACAGAGGAAACAGCTGCCTGAAAATTCTTTGCTATCTTCTTGTAGCCTCCTCCTGATTGGTCAGCATCAATTGTTTTATTTTTGAGACTGCCTGGCAGTTGCTTAGAGGAGCCAATGGCTGCTGATTGTTGGGACAAGGTTTGAGGAGTCAGAGAATTTATCCAGCTTTGCAATTTGCATCACCTGGGGTTTCCTAATGATAACTGTGAACAAGCCATGGCCCTAATGAGCTAATTAAAGTCTGAGACTTAACCTAAGGCCTCTGATATCTTAGGGTGCTAAAACTTTTTTCAGTGTACAATTGTACAAAACAAAAACAATACACCAATGTTGTGTAAAATGCTGGAAAGAAATGTGTCATCTTTAGCTTTATGCCTTTTTTTGATCAGTTCATTTTCTGCTCACTTTACTATTCACAGTAATAGGCAATTTAAGCAAGGGTGTCAAAACTTTGCTTTAGGCTAACTGTCCAAGATGGTGTCTCTTCTGGATTTCAGACATTCTGGCAAGAAGAGGCAGGTCCAGGTGTACAGACCACAGGAAGTGAAATCAGATGTGCAAAGGTGTCAGTCTTCCTTTCTGCAGAGGGAAGAGAAAAGAGATGATTATTAAACAGCGCCATCTCCTGTCTCACCGGAGAATTATCATCACTTGAACCTTTATGTTGTTTCCAATGCACAATGTGTATATATATATATATATAATGTGAGGACTACAGATAGATCCTCATTTCCATGCTGTCAAACATGTTTTCTCCAGCTTTACAAATATGCAGTAATAAAGTAATTTTTTACTATGCATTTTTACAGATAGATCATCACTTAAATCTAGCCCTGCAATGATTTACTGTTAAGTTGTCAAAGTGAAGAGCTACTATGAGCCGGCCTATAATTTATTATTGCCGTTTTACATTTTGTGTAGAATGTCATTGTAGCAATCTTTGCTAAAGCTTTTTACTAGGCCCTTCAGATTTTATTTGCCTTCTCAATCCCATGTTCTAGGACAAGATGCAGCTGCTTCTTTAACCAAAGTATACCACCTTAGGCTTTAGAACAATACAAATGCATTAATGGTGACAGACAGTTGTGTCAAAAGTTTTTATGATTTCATCACAATCACATTGACATGCACTAGGGACAATTTTACACTTTCCAAAAAGAGCTTAGGGGCTAGTAGGACTAGATCACTTTGACTTTGTCTTTTCACTAGAGCTGTGGGCTAAAAATGTTTATTTTCTGTGAGATCTGAGGAAGCTGGATCATTGTTTTCTTGCTTTCAGATGTGAAATGGCCTTACTTTACTTGACCTCACAATACTATTATTAGGAGCCTTAAATGCCTAAATGTGAGCAGTGTGTTGAAAACATTATCGACTATATACACAGATGCAGTATATGTTCATAGTTGTGTAAATTGCTAGATGTTAACCAAATAATTGTATTTTTATTATATATTCTTGGCTATATGGTAACACAGTAGTAGCACTTCAAAATATAAAGACAAAATAGGACTGTCTTTTAACAGGGCTGCAAAGAAAGCAAGACAGGGCTTACAGTTTTAGGCTATAATTCCAAAGAACACTGTATGAAATGTAAAAATCAACTACTTTTTGCAAAGATCTGAACAAGTTCTATTACTGGTTTCACATTAATGAATTTTATTTTAGAACAAGGAAAAGCTATAAAACAATATATTACAGCTGCTTCAGATATTGAATTAACATATGACACTGTCAGATCAGAATTTAGAGTAGTGAAGACAGCCACAGTTCCCAGCTCACATTATGATCAGGTACAGAACAGATAGCACACCCTTTTAGGAGCTGCTTCAGTCCTTAATAGATAGTGAAGTTGCGACTGATCTTTGAGACCATGCTAAACAGTAGTTTTAAACTTTGGGAACAAGTCAAAAATCTAGTCAGGATTTTGTTTTTAGATTTTAGTCATTCCTTCATTACTATGCCGCTGCATCTGCTGTCCAAGAAGTTGACAGCATTGACTTTTTTGTTTATTTTATTGTAATTCCAAACATATTCCAGGGATGTACAATTTATACATTTTTTGGTGTAATTCATTCCAGGTAAATGAGATTTAGCTCTACTGTGTCATTAGAACAAGTTTCTCATATATGGCTCACATGCTTTTTGCTTTTTTTTTTTTTATGTTCATCTTATTACATGTATTAGTATTTTTTTTTAAAGCTGACACATCATACTGGGAGCATTTTGAAAGGGAGAAAAATTCTGGTAACTTTCCTTGGACAATCATGCAGAAAATGAAAGACATGATCTTTGATGTTTGACTTAGAACAGTCACTAGTCCTGCATACTCAAATAAATTAAGAATTAGTTATATCTGACGTTCTAGGTTAATGATCTGTTTAAATTTTCTAAACTGTTCTCTAAATACATTTTAGCTTCAAAATAAATAAATAAATGCATTTTCTTAAATAAACTTACATAATTCAATAGTAGATTGTTAATTCTTCAAATGTTCCACTTATTTGGGGTCTCATGCATAACGGCGTGTGTAGAATTTACACTAAAACATGGGATACAGACAAAAGTGGAAATGTGCATACGCACAAAAAAATCGAGATGTATACATCTATGCGTACGCCAACTTCCACGTTATTCCGCTCCATAAATCCCGGTCAGTGTGAAATGTAACGCATGTGCCTGCTGCCACTCCCAAGCTCCTCCCACAATTAAGCCTCTTTGAATATGCAAATCAATATAATTATCCCTTAAGCTCAACGTTCTGTGCAAAGACAATGGCAAAAGCACAAGGGAAAATAGAATAATTTCAGCGAATACCAAGTGAAGGCAAGGAAAAATGTACTATTTGTTGGTTTACACAGTGATATAAACAACAAAAGGAAGTAGATCAAGTGACATAGAGTGTCGGAGAAACTCGAAAGTTCAAGTTCACAAAGTCACACAGTGCCCAAAATAAAAAAGAAGTTGTCAGATATCAAAGTCGCCGTGAAAAGGCATGTCGTAGTCCACCGTCTGAGTGTCATATGAAAGCTTATTAGGGTACAGAGAAAAAAAAATTGGGACACAGTTGGGAAAAAACCTCGAAATATCAACTTTAATCTTTTAATTTCCACTTTAATCACGTAGTTTATGTTGTCATTAAAGTAGAACATCATAAACGTCATCTTAAAATCTTGTAATTTACTAGTTTCTCATACCAATATCAATACCATCATAACTAAAGTAGCACGTTAAATGCTTTGTATTGTATGTGTTCTTCTATGTGCTCTATGTGTGTGAATCACTACGTGCCTCTTAAACGGGCTTTCTCTTTCTCCGACAGGACACAGAATCCATTACATTTGTGATATTACGGCTGTCTGAATAATTTAAATACTGTATACTTGATATTATTTTCATCATGATAGGAATTAAAGCATGTTCTTAAACATGGGAGCACAATGGTGCAGTGATAGTGATGAGCTGGTGCCCTGTCCAGAAATTGTTCCTGCCTCCAAGATGCTTGCTGCACTGTGCGTGACCTTCGATGAAATAATTTACTGCAGCAGTACTGTCTCCCTCAAACGTACTAACCCCCAATTCCCGTCCTTCCTTTTCTTTCTGAAAATGTGTGTGGATTTACGCCAAGTTTAGTTTTTATACATTACGATGTGAGTGCGGAAACAGGCCTATGCAACATTTTTGTGCGTACGCACTGTTTATACATGAGGCCCCTGGTCTGCAGAGTGTTCTGTCTTTTGTTGTGATCTGTGTTTTTAGAAACGTGCATGCTCAAAATAAAGTTAAACTGCAATTATCATTTCAACAATAAACTGTTTTGGTACAGAAATTCAAGGTTTTATCCCTGTCTCAAGTCTCTTTTCTTTTTTTTTATTGTTTGTGTTTTCTTTGTAAATTATATTTGTAAAAAAGTTTATGTTTATGTCTTTTTAAAGTTTATTATTTGAGAATTGTGTGTTTATATTTGTGTATTGTGTTTTTTTTTCCATCCAACTGATATTTGTTTTTTGACTTAGGCTCCTTGTAATATGTTGAGCCTATGGGAGACCCCTGATGCGGCAGCTCAGGAACTGCCCACAGTTCCATTTAACACTAGAATTACCAGAGCCTATGAGAAAGTTTGTAAATCCGGCCCACCTTAAATCCATTCTCACCTGGTAACCCGTCCCCCCGCTGCAGTTTATTTCTCAAAGAAGTTTCACCCCGATCTGACACTGCTGTTTTCAAATAAAGACACGCTATAACAGAGGTGAACTCAGATCGGAGAAAACAGAAGCCCTCCCCGCAAGAAACGTCCACTCACATATAAGAACAACGCAGCTGCACCAGGCGTAAAGGCGAAAGTCAAGCGTCATCCTACCAATCACCTGTCCTTCAAAGAAACAGCATGGCTTACAGAGCTACACCATCCAGCTCTAAACACTAGCATGGTGTATGTGCCCAAATAAAGTCAAACTGCATTCTCATACCATTGCTCGCGTACTAAAGTGTCAGCAGGTATTTTTCGTGGTGTTACACATGTAATTTGTGAGCATGCCCTTGACGATCAAACAGAGGAAGCTCTGCAGTATACAGTACTTGTGACTTTATGCTGTAGGAAGATAAGTAAGCAAATCAAGATAAGTAACATTTGATCTGGTTTTTATATAAATAACATATAAATGCTTCTTATGTAAAGACCATCACAAAACATAATCACAAACATGAGTTTGCACGATACGTTGGCGAGCTCTGTAAGCCGTGCTGTTTCTTTGAAGGACAGGTGATTGGCAGGATGACGTCGGACCTCGTCCTGTATTCAAAAGGTGCCATCTTTCGCCTTTACTCCTGGTGCAGCTGCGTTGTTCTTATATGTGAGTAGACGTTTCTTGCGGGGAGGGCTTCTGTTTTCTCCGATCTCAGTTCACCTCTGTTATAGTGCATCTTTATTTGAAAACAGCCGTGTAGTAAATAACATTCGATCTGGCTTTTATGTAAGTAACATAGTGAAAAGTCCAGCAAAATTACCCCGTTTATTGGCTAACTAAAAAGAATATGCAAGCTTTTGAGGCAACTCAGGCCCCTTTTTCAGGCAAGTTGTAAGTAACATATAAATGTTAAATGTGTTGATAAGCAGCAAACAGCAAGCAGCCTGCTATCACATCCCCCCACCCTTGCGTTTCTATTCAAATCTAACTCAAATCGATCAGGCTTTTAGGTAACATATAAATATTAATGTTTTGGGCACATGCACTGTCCTTACATACACCATCCTTTGTATGTAAGAGCCAGTCATGATTTGAGTTTACCTCTGTTATATCACGTCTATGTGAAAACAGCAGTGTCAAATGGGGGTGGGGGAGGATATTGGTGCAGGGGGGATGGGGATGGTAAGGGACAGCGGCTGAGAGAATAAAGAAAAAAAACAAAGCTAACATTTACAAGTATCATACATTAAAAGTGCACTTGTTCTGTTATATTTGTACCTTTTGTGAAAGCGTTTCTTTGATATTTGGACTTCAGGCTTCACACATTATAAACTTCATGTCTACATTTTGTCAATTATTACTAACACATGAAAAAGTTTCCTTTTTAATGATTTGTTTAAATAGATTGTTGTAGACACAGAACACACATGAAATGCAAGTGTTCCAAATAACGATACAGTATTTATAAAAGGTGTCATTTTGCTTGAGTTCTCACTCTATATAACTCCAAGCAACTGACATGCAGGTAAACAGACTTGAGCTGAGAAAACTGTGCACTGGTGGGGGATGTGATAGCAGACTGCTTGCTGTTTGCTGCTTATCAACAAATTTAAAGGACAAAAGACGCTGACGGAGAGGTGAGAAGTGATTTAAGGTGGGACGGATCTACAAGTTTTTTCGTAGGCTCTGGTAATTCTAGTGTTAAGAGTCAGCAAACTTCAAGATGGCTGCTTGTTCTGCCATCTGAAGGTAATGGTAGATATGTTTCTAATAAAAGATTGGGAGTTAAAACATGGTCAGAAAATCAGATCAAGTTTAATACAAGAAAAATCAATAAAACTGTGATTTCTAAACACAAATGCTAAACCAGATTTCTCAATTAAGAAAACACACACACAGAATTGTTAACCAGAAAAACAAGAAAAAACTCAAAAATTTCAGACAAATAGGAAGTTTACAATGCTGACCTTTAGGCCTTTGACCTGGTTGTTCTTGTTTAAGAATGGTGTAGCAACCATCAACAAAAATTTCTCAAAATGGCAACACACAAAGAAGTGTTTTTTTTTTTTTTATCTCTCTGGTTTTTTCAATTTTTGCTTTTATGTCTGTATTTTTCATTGTTGGATGGCTGGTTATGTTAGTCTTTTGGTTTGCCTCATATAGGCAAACTTTTTTGACACCTTTTGTTTTAGTTTTTATTTTTGAATCTTTTTTTGAAAATAAAGTCTTCAATTTTTAAACATCATTCTAATTTTCATGGGCCAGAGGTTTCATGGCTCCTCTCTACCTTTCTGGATTTTTGAATTTAAAAAGTCTTTGCTGTTTTTTGTTGGGAATGTGCAGAATGTGAATTAGGTGTGGCCTTCAATTCTTTGTTCAGACCAGTGTGTAGTGCTGATCTCTTTTTTTATTTCAAGATCTATCACCATTTTGAGTTTACAAGAAGAGCATAAAAATCAGGTTTTCTTGAAAATCTGTGCTAACAGCTATGTACTTAGAAAGTTTCATCAAACTGGAATCACTCCAATTGATACTCTGCACTGTAAATTCCATTTTAGCAGTGATAACATACAGTAATATAGATTGCCAAATTTCCTCCTTGGGGACAAATAAACTGATGAGAAAGTGATGAGAGGAGCAGTTTTCTGTTTATCTATCTATTATACTGTGCCTTATACATCTATCTATCTATCTATCTACATATCAATTCATATATCTATCTATTGTGAAAGAAGTCACCCTCAGACACGCAAAAAGATTTGGGGCAGCCAACCATATATTGTACCTAGCTGCGAAGATTAATTGAAATTGCACAGATGTGCTCAGGACAAGTTCTCAACATGAACTGATGAATAGTGGCAAAGATGATGGCTTTAAAGGCCATCAAAGGAAGTTATGTCATCTATGTCGAAAGCGGAAGTGACATCACTCTTGAAGCCAGAACAGGAAGTAACATCTTTCTCGGGGCCGGAACCAGAAGTGATGTCTTTCTTGGGGCCTGTCACAGATGACCGGGGATACTGCCTGGCCGGGACGCACGGATAATCCCTGACTTGGACAATACTTCTCCTCGGCCACGAGAGGGCAGCCGCCCGGGGTATTTGGGGGCCACAGGGACGGAGCTGGAATACTCATTTTGAGAGAACGTGGCCACCGCCAGGGGGCGCCCGGACAATTAGAGAAGCCTGGATGGCAGCACTTCCGCCACACCAGGAAGTGCTGCCGGAAGTAATTCCGAGGACACCCGGAGTGCTTCCAGGTGCTTTCCTGACACTTCCGCTACACCAGGAAGTGACATCAAGGGGAGCACCTGGGGCTCATCCGGGTCATGATAAAAGGGGACGCGTCCTTCCAATAGGGGAGCCAGAGTTGGGAGGAAGGAGACGAAGCCTGTGCGGAGGAACAGGAGGTCAAGAAAAGAGAAAGAATAAGAGGAAGAGTTGGTGATTGAAGGCGTTGTGGTGCTCAAAAAGTTAATAAAGTAGTGTGTTTTGGACATTCTGGTGTCGGTCTGTCTGTGTCTGGGGGTACGCTTTCCACAGGCCAGAACCGGAAGTATGAGTATGAAAAATCAGGCAGGCTTTCCCATGTTTGGTCTGTAGAGAAAGGTTTAGTGCAGCCCACTGCCCCTTGGCCTGGCGTGGAATTACCTTCTTTCGGTACACTCAGCTTCCTCCTACTCGCACGTGTGTGACACTATCTATCTACAGAATAATCGTAAAATCAGCTCAGAATAAAACATTGTATGATCATTTACACTATCATCAAAAGTTACATCAGTGAATAAAGTAGCTCAGGTAATGTGTGTTGAATTTATTGGAAATAAGCATTTTTCTTTTTCTCTTATTGTACTATCTTTCTATTTTGCATTATTCAATTGTTATACACAATACCAGTTCCCATTTAATAGTAATAAAGGTCAAACTTTACCTTCCTACATTGTTCTTCTTGAAGATTGTAAATGAAAGTGAAATTAAATCTCATGTTCAGTATTTGAGCTGAGAAAAAAATAATAGCATTATCTAAAGAACTGGTGAGTTAAGTGGTGTAGGCAGCTTGCACTTTATTAGGACCTCATGGTAGGTAACTGTTTAATGCTGCCACCTCACCACTCCAGATGTACTTATTATCTACAGTTTTCATGTGATCTCTGTGTCCATGTGGTTTTACTCTAAATGTTTATATTTTCTTTCCCACATACCAAATATGTGCATTTTTGCTAGACTGGTGATTCTGTAGTGACCGAATGTGTTTATATAAGTGAGTCTGAAATGAACTGTCATCTTATTTAGGGTTGATTCCCACCTTGTGTTTGGTTTTACCAGAAAAGGCTGTAGTTCTCAGTGACTAAGCACTATAAAAATAGGGTTAGTAAATAATATATGTGGATGAATTTTTCATTTTAGCCATCAAAAGTAAAGCCCATCAAGAATCACTGGACAGATTTTGATAGCTGAGAGTGAAAGATAAAACAAATACAGACTTTAGAAGAGCACACTAGCTGTCAATTTTTCTCAGAAGACTTGCTGCTAGAACTCAGAGAGATGCTCACTAATTTCTAAATCATATACAGACCCATAGCTGCACCTTACTGGTGATCTGACAGTCTATTAAAGAAGCGGGTCGGGACTCATGGGTGGAATCTTGCCTGAAAACTTCAGTAAGCTGATCCACTCTGTCTTCTGTTCTCTTTTTACAGCAGAGGTTCCAGAGAAGGAAGCTGCAAGGAGAGATAGCTTGACAGATAACATCAATGCAGAGGCTTTATGAGAGAATTAAAATAAACTCTCCCAAAATAAAAAAGTGGCAGACATTATGTTCCCAGTTTCAAGCTCTGCAATAAACAGAATCAAAAGCAAAAGAAGACTGTAAATTTCCCACTTTAGATATTGTTTCATGCAGTTCTACAAAAAACTCTGGAAAGAATGTAAACAGAGCCGAAATGATAACTTACTTAAAAGAGACTTCATCCTATCTGGTACTTGTAACAAGAGCTGAATGTAGGGATCTATTTAATCTATGCTACTGTGTGCTTAGGTTTGACACGTTGGAATAAGTAGGTAAGAAAAGGGATTGGAAGGAAAAAACACTTCCTTTTTTTTTTAAGGTGGTAATTTACATTAAGAAATGCATAGACCGATCACTGTTTTACAATTAAACTATCCCGGCTCTTAATCATTCTTTTTCAAACCTGCCTAATTGAACTACAGATCAGAGGGAGCCAGCGTCTCTCCGTAGTCCACCAAAGCTTGTCCTCACTCACAATGGGCCAGTTTAGAGTCACCAGTTAATCTAATCTTCACATTTTTGTGGTAATTTAGACTAAGACGTGCACAGATACTCTCCATTTATTTTATTAAGTATCCATTCTTACATGTCGTTTCTGAGTGTTTTTATTCCTTTCCAGAATCACAGAGAGGATCTCATCAGCAATGTGTGGAGTTCAGGAACTGGCCTTGGAAGGAATGCCAGCCCATTGCAAAGCACACTCTAGCAGACTCTCATGCCAGGCCAATTTCGAGTTGACAGGCAATCTAACATGTAATTGTTTAAAATGTAGGAGGAAACCCACGCAGAAATGGAGATTATGCAAAATGCACAAAAAAATTTGACTGGCTGGGAATTGAAAGCAGGTCTCTTGAGTAGTAAAGAAGCTATGTTAACTACTTCAGCATTCTACCATTAACTTATTAAAAATAAAAATCAAAACAATAAAAAAGAGTGCACTGTGAGATCTGCACTTTCTGAATGTAGCCGGCTGTGCTGTGACTCCCTGACAGTATTTGGTATGGTTATCATTAAAATGAACAGCAAATGTCAAAGTGCTTTGCTGCTGAAAAAAATCTTTTGGCATTTTATTCTAAGTATTGTGTAGAGTTTATACTGAGTGGAAGTGCAACTCTCTGTTTCTTTGTTTCTTTTGGCCTTAGGTTTATAGAAAAATATTTATTTAGATTTAGATTTCCAAAAATATTTAACATTAGGATAATTTGCTTCATTTCCTTAACCTTGATTCTTGTTTTGCATATCAAATGTATCACTTGAAATTCTATGTTTTCTCACTCAGTATTTTGCCTGTCTTTAATAGCAAGTTTGCTCGCCCCTACTTTACATCTTCTTGGTTGTATTTCTGCGCTGTGTCTTTCTGGCAGCATTTTTTACAAATGGCAACTTTAAATTTGTCCCATATAAATAAAAATGAGTGTGTATATGAGTGTGCCCTGTGATGGATGCTGGCTTTAAGGCCATGGGGCTGGACAGGACAGGCAGGTTATAAAGGGGCAATTATAATGGGTAGCACTGTGGCACAATTGTTACTCTTACTAACTTTGAGCCTGGTTACTTGTTGTGTGGAATTTCTCCATTTTGTGTCTGTATTGTTATATTTTGGCCAGGGTTTATTCCAAGGCATAAGTATACACTCACCTAAAGGATTATTAGGAACACCATACTAATACGGTGTTTGACCCCCTTTCGCCTTCAGAACTGCCTTAATTCTACGTGGCATTGATTCAACAAGGTGCTGAAAGCATTCTTTAGAAATGTTGGCCCATATTGATAGGATAGCATCTTGCAGTTGATGGAGATTTGTGGGATGCACATTCAGGGCACAAAGCTCCCGTTCCACCACATCCCAAAGATGCTCTATTGGGTTGAGATCTGGTGACTGTGGGGGCCATTTTAGTACAGTGAACTCATTGTCATGTTCAAGAAACCAATTTGAAATGATTCGAGCTTTGTGACATGGTGCATTATCCTGCTGGAAGTAGCCATCAGAGGATGGGTACATGGTGGTCATGAAGGGATGGACACGGTCAGAAACAATGCTCAGGTAGCCCGTGGCATTTAAACGATGCCCAATTGGCACTAAGGGGCCTAAAGTGTGCCAAGAAAACATCCCCCACACCATTACACCACCACCACCAGCCTGCACAGTGGTAACAAGGCATGATGGATCCATGTTCTCATTCTGTTTACGCCAAATTCTGACTCTACCATTTGAATGTCTCAACAGAAATCGAGACTCATCAGATCAGGCAACATTTTTCCAGTCTTCAACTGTCCAATTTTGGTGAGCTCGTGCAAATTGTAGCCTCTTTTTCCTATTTGTAGTGGAGATAAGTGGTACCCGGTGGGGTCTTCTGCTGTTGTAGCCCATCCGCCTCAAGGTTGTGTGTGTTGTGGCTTCACAAATGCTTTGCTGCATACCTCGGTTGTAACGAGTGGTTATTTCAGTCAAAGTTGCTCTTCTATCAGCTTGAATCAGTCGGCCCATTCTCCTCTGACCTCTAGCATCAACAAGGCATTTTCGCCCACAGGACTGCCGCATACTGGATGTTTTTCCCTTTTCACACCATTCTTTGTAAACCCTAGAAATGGTTGTGCGTGAAAATCCCAGTAACTGAGCAGATTGTGAAATACTCAGACTGGCCCGTCCTCCACCAACAACCATGCCACGCTCAAAATTGCTTAAATCACCTTTCTTTCCCATTCTGACATTCAGTTTGGAGTTCAGGAGATTGTCTTGACCAGGACCACACCCCTAAATGCATTGAAGCAACTGCCATGTGATTGGTTGATTAGATAATTGCATTAATGAGAAATTGAACAGGTGTTCCTAATAATCCTTTAGGTGAGTGTATTTTCTTTCTGTTGTTGTTGGAATTATTATTTGTCATGTGTTTTATGTGATTTTATTTATATTAGTTTATATAAATACTGTCTAATTATGTTGTGCATTTTGTATTTGGCTTTTTAAGTTGCCTTCCTTGTTTTCTGTGCGTGGCGCCATCATGATGTCACCACTGATGGACTGCCCTCTGCCTTTATATTCAGGTGAAGGAAATGAGTCTTTCAACAATTCATTGTGAGTCTGTGAAGTTTGTTATGCGTGAGTATTATTGTTGCATTTTTCTGTTTTTTTGATATATTGTTAAAGTCTCTGATTTCTGATTCTGGATTACAAACTGTTAGCCTTTTTTGTGCTAGTTTTTTTTTGTAATATATATAAACCTTACATTTATAAAGATTCATTTTCCACCTTGTCCTTTAATCCATAGGTTTTGACAGTTTCTTCTCCCTTGAAGAACATTTTGGTAGATTTGGAGTGTTTAAAGTATTTTATTGAACTGTAAATGCCTTAGGTCCTTTTTTGAGCATTGATCTGCCTGAAAGCCTGCCTTTCAAGTTTGGGGACAGGCTGCCTGGAGTGAAGCCTGCTTTTTCTCCATTTTGTGTGATCATCCAAAACATGCATATGTTTTCTTTTTTTTAAGGTACTATGGTTTTCTTACTACAAAGCAAAGATGTGAAAGGTTAGGCTGGTTAATGACTCTAATTTTTCCAGATATAAGTGTGTGCCTAAGTGTACCCTGCTGTGGACTATTTGCTTCCAGCTAGCCAACATGACCCAGCATTAGATTAAACAGGATTAGAAGACAGATAAAATGGACAAATTAAACCTCATGATAAAGAAACTAGGTGTGGAAACAAAAAGAGATTTTGCTACACCTATATCTATGTTGCATTTCAGAACAGGTCATCCACCTGAAGCTAAGAATGTTCAGGTCTGGCCAGTTGTTGGATGGGAAGCCATCTCAGGAAATCTAGGGTTTCTGTTGGTGAGGCCAGCAGAGAGCGTTTACCCAGTTGTCTATGTGTTGATCCCAGTGCTCCAGTTCAGTGACGGGGACAATGTTCTGTAAACATGGTGCAATCTTTCACCAAATCAAGGTCCTGACTCTCTGTGGTCATTAAAGATCCCTGGGCATCTTTTGAAAAGAATATGGTGTATCCTGATGTCTTGGCTAATATCACTGCCTTATCCATTCTGCCCCCCTAATCATCCTCTGTCTCTAATTGGCTATCTGTCTCACAACTTTACTACCTAACAGATAATACAAGGTGAGTGTACTGGTGCAATAAACCTGCCGTTGCAACATCCAGGTGGGTGCCACATATTGGATATGAGTAGCAAGAAAAGTACTATATAAATGTAATTAATTATTATTATTCTGTTTATTATGTTGAGCAAGCAGTCTTTAAACTGCTTTCTTCTAAAATGTGCATTCTGTATGTTGTTTTGCTTTAATATTTTTTTTTTTTGCATGCATAAATTGTCTGCTTTCCCATTTCACTGCTAGGTAGAACTGAGACCCAACAAACGCAAGAACATTTTCATTTCAAGTTAAATAAAAATGGAAACTACATTGAGACCCCCCCAGGTATTTTTGCCACAAATCTTTTTAACAGTATTCAAGCACATTGGACGCCTTCATGCAAATCTGCAAATGTTCCATATTAAATGAAAAATCCCTCAGAACAGAATATTCTTTCCTTTTTAATGCATCTTTGAAATGATTTAAGTGTCAGCTGTGGTTGAAAAATGAGCCAAAAAACTCAAATCAAGTTTAGGTGGTGGATGGGAGAATTGAGCAAGTCAGGGTAAATTGTCTATGAATTTGATACAAGAAAAAGGCAGTTTTATGCCAAGGTGAAGAAGGTCCAGCACTTTATTTATCAATTGGGCCACTGATTATTCTTTACTTTGTCTTAAATGTAGTCAGGTATTTTACAATTCTTTTTAAAACTCTTATGAAAATTTAAGGTCCAGTGGTACTCTGCACTTAGGGCACGTGCGGCATTGCCTACCCTATCTCTCAGCAGATGGCGCTGTTGTGCAACAATTAAATAAGTAGTAAAGTGCCTCAATAATATAACATTTTGCTAATATATTTATAGCAAACTTGGCTTAGTCGTCATAATCAAATTATTCTAACTTTCCATGATAGGTTCACTGCAATTTCTTATAAAGAACAATATTTCTTTTTGGAGTATGTAATATTTTCTTTGTGTTTGTTGTAGACAGTAGGTTTGTGGGTTACTTGTACAGATCAAAGAGTTAAAGAACCCTGCAGTATTCTTGCCCTGCCTTTTCTCTGTGTGCATGTTCACTCTGAACTTTTGAGTCCTACTTTATGACTTGAAGGCTTGAGCCCTTTTTATTGACTTGTGCAATGATTTTATTGACACAATTTAAAGCATTGCATATCTTGTTTTTCTTGTAATTGTTATGTATCATGTTGAAGTCATCTCCTTATTCATCTGTACTCTAATATCCCTGCTACTGCTTTAACCTCCAAGGCTCTTTCCCTGGTCTTATGATCTTGTCTCTGCTGCCTCCACTGCTTGCACCTTCATGCATCTAGCTCCACAGCACACTACTCACACAGGGTCAGAGGTAAAACTATCTGCTCTCACTTTCCCCACCACCATAAGCTGATTTAAGCCTGGAACCTTTTTAAAACTCACTGGCAGTTATATGCCCAGGTCAATGCATTTCAGCAGAAGAGCTGGTCTCATAAGTGCTTGATCATCACTCTCTCTCTTACACACTTCTCGGGATGGTCCCCCACTTCTGAATTTTCTCTTTCTAACTCTCTCTCTCTCCCAGGTCCATGTGGTCCCACCAGAATTTTCTTTCCATAAATACAACTTGTAATGTCCCTGCAATCTACAATGTCTTTCAAAGTAACATCTGTATTTAGTATCTGAAAGCCATTGTATCTGTTGCAAAGAGATGCTAGGTCAGTACCAGTATCAGTACTGCAGCCATTAGGGAGTGCTGTTTCATTGCGACAGTGTCCTATATAGCCCTGCCAATAACAAAAACAGCTCCTAGCAGGGGTAATATTGACTTATTCATTTAAATATATTTTCATATGGCTTTCTTCACTAAGTATGGTCTTCAAGCACTTATACAGTATATATTTACAACTACAATACACTGACATCAAATTATTAAATATTGCTATATTTATATAATAAACAGACAGTGAAGGCAGACAAGCCAAAACCATAGTGAATTTACCATTAAGTAGTGCTAATAAGAACAGACATTTAAAGATACAGAGAGATAAAGACAAGTAGATCAGGAGCTCTACCACTAACAGACAGAAGACCTATCCAGTTTATGTTGGCCAAGAAGATAAAAGGTTATTTGTTTTTTTCCTTTGTTTGTTTTGTACTTTGCATTATACTTTGTGTTTATCCCTGAGTGGTGTGTTTTATTGTTTTACTAAAATGCCTTTTAATACTTCTTTCACTTCATTGGCATAAATTAGATATGGAGATGACTGAAGACAGCCCTGCTCATACACGCTATCAAAACTCATAAGATGACTGATTGATGTAATGTGTTAATGAGGAAATGATATTGGCAGGAGGAAAAATGGGTTGACTTCTAATCAGAACTGTATTTAACAAAATCCCAAAGGGACCATAATAACAGATGTATATTTAATGGGGTTTTTTTGTACACAACAAGTATAAAGTGTCCTGTGGGGCTGGTTATATTTTCCAGCAAAATAATCAGAAGAAATGGTTTTAATAATAATAATAATAATAATAATTCTTTACATTTATATAGTGCTTTTCTCACTACTCAAAGTGCTCTCCATTTTTCATTTTAATATGAAGAAGATTGGATGACTGTGTGATTTACAGCATTAGATGGCACCCTTGAAACACAGGGATATGATATTTTAAAAGATAAACTCCTATATTTATACATCCTGCTGATTTAGGCATTTGTACTCTTTCATACTTAAATGTATTGTTATTTGAAGCTTTTAAAGATTTTTAAATTGTCAATAGCTCTTAAACTCAAAGGGGTTCCTCTAAATTCTATTGCTATTATTAAATGTAATCACTTGTTTCTTCACTTTAATTCTGATACCTTCCTAATCCAATTCAAAATTTAATGGAAGCCACAGCCCATCCTAGCAGCATTAGGCACAAGCCCAGTAACAGTCCAGGACTTGTTAGCAGTCCATTGCAGGGCCCACTCATGCACATTCCCAGAGAGGTGCCAATTTGCAACCACCAGTTAACCTACCATGCACTACCTAGAGCATCCAGAAGAAAATCCACCCAGATACAAAGGGAATGCCCAAACAGACAACGAAGGGGTGTCTAGATTCGAAGTCAGGATGTTGGGTCTTGATTGAGGCAGTGCTGTAATTCCTCATAGTGGGAATTCTTCTTTGTTTCATTTATTGTCTGTGTTCTCCTTTTAAGTGTTACATTTTGTTTATCCACTCAATTGCACTAAACTGCAAGGAATACAATATGGCTGATATTATCTGCATTAGGCAGGCCTATAATAAAAAAAAAACAAAACATTTATGTTCAGATTTTCAGGACTGAGGTTGTGAAACAACCTTTCACAGGTTTTAATAACTGTATTGCCCTCTTCTGTTATTAAAAAAATCTTTGTCAGTAGTCTGGAATCACATACACTTTATGTTGTGCTAGTGCATTGATAAATGATTACCATTCTTTGACATTTAAATGAGAGTGTTTTTATCTGAATTGGCTTAAAGTGATGGTGAAAAGATGGATTGATGGAATTGTGTCATGGAATAAACACGAGAGCATCAGCAGTTTAACTCATATATAAACACAAGTGGAGAGTGCAAGACATCGAGGGCAGAATATGCTGTATGCTCTGATGAGAGTAGTTCCCACAGGGCATTAAATAATAACAGCAAAAGATGGCTGCAGGGGTGTAAACATGGTCAGATGTCTACACTAACCTACAGTATGAGGTTAAACCAGCCCTGTGAGGTTCTAAAAGTAAACAAGTACTGACCATACAGACTGAGGTGAAAACTATCCCATAAAGCATCTCTTTCTTGACATAACTATTACTCCTGTGCCTATCTATCAGCAGTTAACATGCAGTTACTTTTAAGCTTATACAATATACAGTAACACACAAAAAATGGTAATTATTATTCCACAGTTATTTCACAATTGTATTTTCTGAATATGAAATTTAACATCATGAGGCTCATTTGTAAAGAAAATTGAGTAATAAATATGGGTGTATTGGAACCAAATAAGGCAAAGAGTTTAGACATGGAGTGAGAAGGAATGTCAAAGGAGAAGATAGCGATGGAATAAAAAATGAAATGCTGGGAGCGATTGGCCAAACGAAGGTCTGAAGTGATAATATGGCACTGGTTATATCATCATAAGTAAATACCAGATAGCAGTTCTTGCTACTCACCCAAGAATGGTACTCCAGTGTGGCTCATTCAGGAAGACTCTCTCAATCTTCTATATAATAAAACACTAATGTCTATACATCTTGTCCCCCTGAGTAATCTGATTGATCAGTTTGGCTTTGATGTGATTGGTCAGTTTGGCTTTGGTGATGCAACAAAAGAGGAAATGTGAGTATGAGATGCATGAGGAGAAGTATTAGGCATGCTAAGAGAGGTGCCTTCAAAGATGGACAGAATAAAACTAGACAGGAGGAAAGAAAGACATCTCAAAAATAATGACAAAGTCTGAGACGTAGGCTTTACGAGAACATGCTGGAGAGGGGGAGTGGTGTCAGTGAAGAGAAATTCACACACACATAAATACAGAGGAAAAGCACAGAAAGTACACATGGGGCAATCAATAGCAAATATTTTTTAAATATTCTTTTGGATAGTATATAAATAAAATACTTATAAATAAGCTGATAACAATGTTATAAATAATTGATTTCTTTTAGTAAACATTTGTTAAACTGCCTCATGGGTAGAGGAGAAATGATTGTAGGCCTAAACTATACTCTGTATGTCACATATCAGGAAACGTGTCGCAAATATATTCAAAGACCTCACTTGGAAAACCATTTATTTCAGTTACTGCCATCATGAAAATGTTTCTGTTCCCTAAAAGCAAGAGTGACCTGGCACATAAATAGTTTATTTCCTCCTTAAATTACTCTTCTTAAGCGCAGTCTCTGTCTCTCCCATATTTCTAAACCCTTCCTATTCTACCTAAATTATACTTACTTTATACAGACTTCTCTTTGTATTACTGTGTATGAGTTCAATTCTGTGTATTATTTTATATATTATGGTTTGTCTAATATACACTATTAACATTCACTGTTACTAAACTGCAAACAATGTTGTGATGGTGTCATATGTGTACTCGTATACTGTGCTGTTAATTATACACACTTTTGTCACCTGTGGTTGTAGCACCAAGGGACATTCCTAGCAACTATGTTACCTGACAGTAAAGTTCAAGTTTAAGGTGGTTATGCAAGACAGAACTTGATCTCAAATCTGTCATTTTTGTGTAAAAACATGTTGTTTAATAAATGGTCTGCTATTAAGATATCTTCCTCAGTTGTAAACGCTTCTAGTGGCCTTGGCATTAATTCATTGATGATCTGTGATGGAGAGAAAGCATGTGAGCAATTTAATTTAGCGCAACTGGATAATCTCGTGATCATAGCTAGAAACTATAGTATGCGAGAAAGAAAATACATTTAAAACATTCATAAGTTATAACTCATGCAGAAACAAACTGTCAGCTTGGGGCTAAACAGAATAAAATGCACATATTTTAAAAGATTCTCACTGCGCTAGACTCGGACAGCTATTCCTCGCTGTGAATGCAGTCTGCCTCTAGCATACAAACTCAAATTTTAGAGGTTGTTTTGCTCTATGCATGGAATGCCCGGCATGGCTAAAAATAAGCTTCTTAGCCATTTAAATGAGTTCATCATTTACCTGACTGATGATGTAGCTTTTCTGTTTTGAGGTGTGAAGTCCCAGTGTACATTGGAACGCTTTGTAAGAGGCTCAGTTGAGTTCCCCAGCACTCATACAAGCAGCAAGCAGTAAATTATAGAAAAGGCTATTTTTTCTCATCCTTAATAAGCAACTGCTTTTAAACACAACCCTGACTTGAAAAGTACAAAACTTCTGTAATGTGTATAACTTTTCTAGGGAGGTGCATTAATAAATGTGTTCATCTACTTTAAAAAAGAAAAGATAATTTTTTTAGAGCTATTTAGTTTGAGTTGTAAAAGAAAAACAGTTGTTACGTGTGTGTGGGCTTAACATTGTGATATAAAACAAATTTATATTTTTGTTGTTAAACCACTGAAACGTCAAAGAGATTAAATTGATAGCTGTATTTATTTGTACTTTCAAATGAATGATACACAAAAACAAGGTGTTTCAACATAAGAACCTTTGACAACCTACAAATTGGCTGTTTTGTGAATCAAAAGCTGCAAATGGGTGGACAATATAAATATTTTGGAAGCTGAGGCTAAGTTAACACAGGTTGAACTAAATATAATCAATATATTAATGTGTCAGTTGGATTTGTGTTTTAATTGGTTTTGCTGTCATATTTTTTTGCACACATAGACCTAGCTTGCATATATATATACGCACAAACTGTATACAAATATTTGAGTTTCTTGGAATATGAAACATAATATCAGCCATCAAACAAGACCTTATTGAACTGTAACCACCCAGAGAAAAACTTGAGAACTTGCTAGGATATTCTGAAGACAGAATGAAAGAAGTGAGAAAATGGCACATGTATGGACTTGTCCATCCATCCATCCATCCTCTTCCGCTTATCCGAGGTCGGGTCGCGGGGGTAGCAGCTTAAGGAGAGAAGCCCAGACTTCCCTCTCCCCGGCCACTTCTTCCAGCTCTTCCGGGAGAATCCCAAGGCGTTCCCAGGCCAGCCGGGAGACATAGTCCCTCCAGCGTGTCCTGGGTCTTCCCCGGGGCCTCCTCCCGGTTGGACGTGCCCGGAACACCTCACCAGGGAGGCGTCCAGGAGGCATCCTGATCAGATGCCCGAGCCACCTCATCTGACTCCTTTCGATGCGGAGGAGCAGCGGCTCTACTCTGAGCCCCTCCCGGATGACTGAGCTCCTCACCCTATCTTTAAGGGAAAGCCCAGACACCCTGCGGAGGAAACTCATTTCAGCCGCTTGTATTCGCGATCTCGTTCTTTCGGTCACTACCCATAGCTCATGACCATAGGTGAGGGTAGGAACGTAGATCGACTGGTAAATTGAGAGCCTTGCCTTACGGCTCAGCTCTTTTTTCACCACGACAGACCGATGCAGAGCCCGCATCACTGCGGATGCCGCACCGATCCGCCTGTCGATCTCACGATCCATTCTTCCCTCACTCGTGAACAAGACCCCGAGATACTTAAACTCCTCCACTTGGGGCAGGATCTCGCCCCCAACCCTGAGAGGGCACTCCACCCTTTTCCGGCTGAGGACCAT
>JANRMT010027041.1:113908703-113929536 GCA_026402145.1 Polypterus bichir lapradei
TCGGTTAGCGCAGGGAAGCCGCCCACCAAATTTCGTGAAGATGGGGCCATAAATAAGAAAGTTCAACATGGCGGACTTTGTCGACCGTTATCGACCGTTATGACCGTTACGTGTAGAATTTCAAAATGAAACCTGCTTAACTTTTGTAAGTAAGCTGTAAGGAATGAGCCTGCCAAATTTCAGCTTTCTACCTACATGGGAAGTTGGAGAATTAGTGATGAGTCAGTCAGTCAGTCAGTCAGTCAGTCAGTCAGTCAGTCAGTCAGTGAGTGAGGGCTTTGCCTTTTATTATTATAGATATATATATATATATATATATATATATATATATATATATATATATAGTAATGAGAGACAAGAACAAGCATAAAGGTCTGAGTAAACCATCCCAGTATACTTGAAAATGCAAATAGTTAATGATGGTTTTTATAGACTGCAGTCCAAAACAGAACTAAATATGTTGACAAAGATGGCAGATTTATAGTCGAGGAGCAGGAAGTGGAAGGGTTTTGGGGCTTGAACTGGAAATGAAATCATCAGGCTGCAACTTCTTGGGGGGTGGGAGTTATGTCATTAGGAGGTCAGTTCTTCTGATGGTCTGCAGAGGGAGAAAAGGAAGAAGAATTAGATGACAGCGCCAACTTCTGGTTCGCCGGAGAAACAATTGCATTTGTGACTATGTCTTTGGAATTCTAGTATTCTTTATTTCGACATTTTTATCATTTGAGTCTATTTTGTTACTATATATAATTTTAAGTTTACTATTAATAAATTTACAATTATTTTACTGGTTATCTCCCTGCTATCATTGTAATTAATGCTGAAAAGGTATAGCCTCTTTAACTGTTTAATTCAAGTTCTGGGGTTGATAGCCTGAATATTTCTGTTTCAAGTATTCTGTAATAGTTAGGCATTGAATTAAAAGTAACACATGTTAAGTTCGGTGGATTTGGGGATGGAGGGGGGAGGGGTCTGCTGGAGCCAGTCCCAGCCAACACAGGGCACAAGACAGGGCGTTAAGTTAAGCTACCTAGCCTCTGAGGTTTTGTTCTGAAACAACACTAAGGGATAGTACTTAGCCTCTGAGTTTGCATATAAAATATTATTTCCGTTACACATTCTAAGATTGCTTCATAGCCCCTGAGGTTTTATTATAAGCACACACTAGTTAAACAGCTTTAACCTCTGAGGTTATAGATAAAAAGTGACTATTAGCCATAGTCATATTTCTATTGGAGTAGAAATCAAAGGTTTGGCAAAGATAGTAAGTCAAACTAACTCTTTTATTACAGTAAATACAGGAAACTGATTTACATCATAAAGATAAAATTGGTCTTTTAGACCAAAAGCAATAAATTGGAGTCAGATTAATGCTCCTATTCCATTGTTGACTAGGAAAGTAAACCTGTATTGAAACTGGGTAAAGTTTATATTTACATCTGTATAAAGTCATAGCTAGGAATAAAATGCCTACAACGTTTATTAATGCTGTTTATTGTCAAGCTTTAGAGTTTTGGGAGTGCCTCATGGGTATGTCTTTATCCAAAAATACAAGATTCTGGGTGTGACACAGACACGCAATTTCCACTTTCTTTAGAATGGAGGAGAACACCCCAGAAGGCTACAGATGCCATTTCCTATTCCGACATCAATAGTCCCACCCCTTCTTCAACCATAAAGCCCTCAGTCAAACAGGAAGTCACTGCTCACTCTGGAACCTGCTTCCAAAGAAGATACATCTCGATATTTTGAAGTAGGCTGACAGCCTGAGGAGCTGCACCCCTACAACCTAAACCTGGGTAAAATATTATTTTCTGTTTTGCATTTTCACAACATTAAATGGGGTATCCCTTGGAACATGAAACCTTTTATCTTTGTTATTTTCTTTTATTTCTCATTGTATAATATATAGAATATTGGATAATAATGAAGTCTTTCAAATAATACATCTGCCCATCTATTAATTTTTTTGCATTTTGTGCATTTCATGTGCCATTTAAGATGCATTGGTTATAATTTTTGTAGTGGTATAAACTTTAAGGGTAGTTCTTTTAAGTGCAGATTTTTTTAAGTAATACCTATGAAAGTCTTAACAAAATGTCTCTACAGCTTTGTGCCCTTTCGGAATACAATGCAGGTGATATTGTTTGTTCAGATCTTCAAAATATGTTACAATAAAATATGGCTGAATTGAACAGCGCAACTCCATCCCACAATAACACATAAGTTGTTTATCCAGTTGTGAACACCATACTTGATTAAAAGGGAGCCTGAATATACTGCATCGGTAGTGTGAGAGAGGCATGCACTTGTACATCACATTATTTTGAGGACAAAATCAAAGTGCACCACTATGTTTGACCTTTTTAAATTTAAAAACACACCCCATCCACATATAAGATTTGACTTTATACATTCAAAATTCACTCCATTAATAACAAGGGTGGCTTTGTATGTTCAAATTGCCTTGGAACTGATTTCATATATTCAAATATTTATTTAAAATAAATACAATAAAATTTTATTGAATGTGTTTGTCCATTTAGCACCCATAAATTATTTTATTTGCAACTGTCAACTGTTCATAGTGTTTCTAGATTAACATGTCAGATTTTATTACTAGATTAACATATCAGTTTTTACATACGAGGATATCTCTGTGCCAGAAATCAAATGGTGCTTATTAAAACACAAGATGTCATGCAACAGCCAGAGATATTTGTAACCATGCACAGATGTGGAAGTATCTAGTCATAGAAATTGACTAACAAACATTTCTAATTTGTGTTTTTTCAACGGTAGGTTTTGATTTGAGAATCCAGTTAGAATTGCATCACTGCATCGAAATCCACATCTTAATTTCTGTAAACTCTGGGTGGTAGTCTCCCTGCGCAGCAATGATCTCCTTTGGAGGTAAATGAACTTCTTGTCAATTTCTTTCTTTTTTCTTGTGTCTTAAAAGAACATCTGCAGTGGTCATTGTATTCCAACAGTATGCTGTTAGTCTTTGTGCTGTATATCTGATAGTCCAAATGTCATTAATGATTTCTTTCCATTGTGGATAGCACTAAAAGGAAAATCTGACTTTTTGGTCTAAACGCTTCAATTGATGTGTATGGTAATTTTGTGTGAAGGGGGCTAGGTTGACATTTAGCCAGCCATGGACTGCAAAGCACATCTGAATTGGTTACAGAATTGAACAGTGGATCTTAGTGGTACAGTCTGGCTGTGAGTAATAAAGGTTATTATGTTTATGAGCCATTCTGAGAGTAAGCAAGAGATACATGTTGTCTAATCCCCAGGTCTCTTTGTTAGAAGTCAAATTTAATGTAAGATTCTCTCTCTTTGCTTTTGAAGTGTTTTTTGGTTAATGCCTTTAGTTATCGTGGTCAATTGCCTCTTTATTAAAGCTTCTCTTGAAGTATTGAAATCATGAACACCCTTAATCTGATCATACCAACAAAAAAAAATCACAGATTATACAAATAGGTGAGTCAGATGTTCATCCTCTGTTCTCAAGACTTTAGACATAACTAATCTGTATTGAAGGAGCTTAAATTACATTATTTCATCAGGGTCTAACACATATTTTAATGTTCACTGTACATTACACTATTCCACAAATAGCATGCAATATGTCCAAAGAAAGGTGAGTGTGTGTGTATGTTGTCAGACATGCAAGTGTGAAGGTATTGCCCTGCCATTAACATCCTTTCCATTTCCCACCTTAGACAGGTGGAGAACCCTACAGAGGATATGTGATGTCATTTATGTCCTATTTTGACAAGCCCCACTCCTTCTGGTGCTGATGGAATATAAAACACACCGTCACCACAAGTCAGAGTTCATTCATTTGTTTCTTGTAAGCACCACCATTTTGGAAATGTCTGCGGGAGCTAGCCACATTGCTCTGCAAGATAACCAGATGATGTCAACTGAATAGAAGGTATAAAGACCAGAGGTCATGCAATTTCTGATTGTCCAAGACTGGATAAAAAAACATGTGACATGTGATGTGCTTAGCTTTCTAAAATACAGACTTTTTGCCTTAGTTTTCTTGACTTAGCTTCTTGGTTTCTGATTATTCTTGGTAAAAGATAAGTCTTAGGTTTGATTACAAACATTCACCCTGTTTAGACTTTCATTTCATCTTCTTTTGAGCCAGAGAATAATGATAATGTTGTGAATGTTACCAATTTCACCTATTTTTTCATTATTTTCAATTTTTGAAAACTGGACTTTAAAGGCACTGTAACTCTTCATTTGTTTCCCCCTTCTCTATTCACAATGCATATATGCTACCAGTCAAATGTTTGGAAACACCCAGAAATTTTCACCTTTTTTGATAGAAATTGATATCTTTTTAATCAAGATCAGTGTGACTGATGAAAAAAATGTGGGTGGGACACAGTTTTTGGGGGGGAGCAGAATGAAGTAGCACTTATTAGCACTTATTAGAGTGCCTTTAATATCTATCTATCTGGTCATTCCAAATGCTCTTGTGGTCTTCATCATAGTGTCAATGCACATCTTGGCCTCTCCAGTCCTAGACCCTTTGGACAAATCCATGCTAAAATGCATTATGACCTTTCCACCATCTTGCCCAAACTGAGGCCAGCTTTCCCATTTCCACTGTGCTCCAAAAACAGTCTGTGAAATCCACAGTCATCCTATTCTTCCCATAACTTGCCCTATAGATGTGGAACGGAACAGGTGTACCTGCCAACCAAATTTTATACCACACCTGTCTCTAAATTGTCCAATCCTCTGCCAACTTGCCAAGTTCCCCATTCTGCCAAAACCCACTCCATAATGTCCACAACCCTACCTCCATAATCTTCCAATAACATGGACTTCCATCTGTCATATAACACAGTGGTTCCCAAACTGTAGTACGCGTAGCACTGGTGGTACGCGGATCTTTTCAGGTGGTACGCATTGTGGTCCCTGAAATTTAATTTATCTGTGCAAAACCCTTTATGACAAGCCTGTTGTGAGCAAAAACCAATCAAACTGTTTAAATACAATAAAACGTGGATTCCCAAATTTAGTGTGGAGTGAAATTTCCAAACCTGAATAAATAAAACCTATTATTCGAATCAGTATTTAGTTCATTTAACGCTACCATAATTCCGTTTTGCGGAAGTCAACTTCTACTTCTTCACTGTTTGAGCTTTTGGTCACTAGATGAAAGCACAACGCCGACACTATTTAGTCTTCGGTAACTCTGCCTCACAGAAACCGCTCACGTTTGTTGTTATACGTGCACTGCCACTGTATCGCATCGTAGTCACTAGATCTAAGCACAAAGCCAATACCATTTCGTCTTCGGTAACTGCGTCACATACAGGCCGAAGGCAGGATTTAGTTTCAGGGCGGAATTTATTAATTTATGTACATGCACAAATTTTTTCATTACTTTTATGCATAATTTCTTCCAATTCTTTAACTTTTATTCTGATTTCGGGGCAGTTTAGACCTGAACTACCCCCCTTACAGCTCTCCCTCCCTTTCAACAAGGTGCGGGTGGTACTCAACGCAACTCACTTAACCTCAGGTGGTACTTGACGTCCAAAGGTTTGGGAACCCCTGATATAACACATCCATAGCATAAATCCAATCCTAATTCTATTCTGCCTCTGCTAATAGAGTGCCCAGTCATTGGCCATTTCCGTTATATTCCATAAATCCACATTATACAATCAGTACTTCTCTGATTTTTCTCAAGTCGTGCGTCCCACTTTATCATTTACCACATCCACAGAGTCATTCCCACCCTAATTGTATTCTGTACTTTCTGCCAGTCAACCCAGTCCTATGCAAGCTTGCCAGGCTTACCTCACCTTGGCACATTTTTACATTGTAAGATACACAGACCTCTACATCTTAAAACATAACTCACCCCCAACAACCTGTCTTGTACTACACCCGCAGGACTAGTCCAACCTAAATCTTATTTGGCCTCTATGATCAGGATACCTATGTTCTCTTGAACATATATTTTGCCATCTTTTCCTTCAGGCCTGAAAATTTCTTAAATACGTTCTGATTAAATTCAGTCATTTCACTAAGCCTGCCAAAAAACTTTAGGCTCATACTATTGTGTAACTGACTGCGGCTACTTTCATTCCACTTGCATTTTTCAGAAAGATGTTTTAGATCTTGTACTTTCATTATTGTCTATAACGCTTCAGCATTTTGCAACAGCAAACCCGAAAAGCAATAAAAGGCATTACTTACACCACATCTAATCAGTCAACTCCGTTTGCCATAACAAGAGCGGAAAAAGTCCATGTGTAAGCTCGTCCTTGATCACTTGGCCGCTGCTGAATTCTTAAGTCAGGTTGGTCTGGTCTGAACTCCTTTATCTTCTTTTTTTCTTCAAGCGAACAATTTATGAAGTGGTCTTTTATTAAGGAAATAACCAAATTTTCTTTGATTTCTGAAGTTCTGCTTGAAGTTGGCATCAAAGTCGCGCTCGGTCATCTGTAATTATGTAACGTTAAAGGCAGGTATGAACAGTGAACTGCGCAGCGCTCCAGTGCACTGCATTACAAACCACCACTAACCAAGAAACCATTAAATTGAGTTAAAAATACAGCCAAAATATTCCTAGTGCTGTTATTAGTTATTACTGATTGAAATGACTTATTTCTATTTTATTTTTCACAGATAACTGCAAAGCCCAATTTTCAGAAGCAATTCCCCAGTGTCCTATTTGTCAAATCCTTTAGCTTATCCTTAATTAGTCTTCTTCACATGGTAATTGATTATTAGAGACACCTTTGTATTGCATTACCACCACTTAAACCTGTTATTCTCTTCACTTTAGGTACAATTTCAATTTTGGGTTCAAAAACGTCCAAAATGAAACAGCTTTCTCAAAAAACAAGTCAGTCTTGTTTTTTTTTTCAGAATGAATGTCTGTAGCAGGCTTTCAAGAAACCAAAGATTTCATACAAATTTCTGGCTGGTAGTGTATATATAATATATACAAAATAGATATGTAATCTACAGTTAGCTTTCTTAAAACTGTCAAATTCTAGCCTCAGATTTCAACCATCCTCCCAGTGTGTACTTCACCATGGCACTATCAAACATTGATTGCAGCAGAAAACCAACAATAGTTTAACAATGGATTAGTAATTGGTGACAACTACTCCTGGGTTCTGAAATAAGATCAGGAAAGAGCTTCATTAAATTGTTAGTGATGATACACGCACAATTCAATTTTCTAAAATCAGACCCTATGTACTGGTGGCAAGACTTACAATTTTCCCCAAATGGACATGGCAAAGCATAAGAACACTAGGGAACATTTATTAATAGGCTCTGCATGTTCCAGGCTTTGAAGTCTGTCTTTAATATCCCTTCTTCTTATTCCTTTTTCTTTCTATCTCAAATTTCGATTTGCCCTCAAAATATACAATGTTTCCATATCCTCCCCACTTCCACCTCAACTACTCTATAATTTCCTCTGCTCCCTATTTCCTATTTCAAATTCAAGTCATTCAATTCAGTTTATTTTTGTATAGTGCTCTTCACTAACTGGGGGCATAAAGCACTGTGATAAGTGACAAGGTAAAGTACAAATTTTACAAATTACTGTATATATTGTTATCTAGGGCGTCCTACAAGTTATCATTGATTCAGACTATTTGGCACAGATAGTATCTTCATTCTACTTCTTACTTGTAAAGGGAACTCAGTATTCAAAGGCATTGTCTATCTAAAAACACAAACCATCAAAACATACTGCTCAACTATTGTGACCTGTCCATGTATCACCACTTGTAAATGTTATGTGAAATTTGGTGTCCAGGCCCTAAACACCAGACAAAACTCAACCACACACAAGTTCAAAAAAAATAAAAATGTTAAATATTTGGTAACAGCATCTTGTCACAGTAACAGATTAGTCCCACACCATACCAATAAGCAGTAAAGAAATTTTGTCTCCCTTTGTGTCTCCTCTGTGAGCGTCGTTTGGCTTCCTCCCGACTCTAACTCTCCGAGATGCTGTCTTTCATGGCGGACCCTGGAGCACATCCGGTGTCACGGCGTTGCATGCTGGAAGCATTTCTGGATCATACAGAAGCTCCACAAAATAGAGAAATTCGGTCTTCACAGCCCCTTTAACCGTGGCACCCAAGGTCACCAAAAGAACACCCTGCGAGTGTCTGGACTGGTGCTCCAGCTAGGAGAGCACTGCCATCTCTCATGCTGGGAGACTAACTATTCATAGAATCGATTCGTCCCTTGTTCATCTGATATCTTGGAATCCCAACTAGGACAGAAACTGTGCACCATGCTAGCTGGGATACACCTCCATTATTGTGCTCCATCCATTATGGCTTTCAACCCCAGTCAGGATGCTGGTTCTTACATAGGACTATCTACTGACTCTTACAATCAATTCTGCCAGGTGAAGACTCTGGGTGCAATTCTCCAAATGTTTTGGAAGTGTCCCCATTTACATCCATTTTCAAATATCCATTCCACCCATTCATATTCCAACTTAAAGAAGGTTGTTTTTGCTAGTGTCGACGATTTTTCTCTCTCTTCTTTATTTTCCGGACAGAGTAGGAGTCTCACACCAGATAAATTAATCAGTAATGTACACTTTATTGCACCTAGACTAGAGAAGCCCTCTTACAGGAAATTCTTTGCTCTTTTATAGCTTACAGAGTTGAGCAAAATGACATTATTATACCAAAAATAAAGGCGGCGGTACATATTTCTAAGAAAAAAGACTGGTTACTGAGTAGATTCTGAGACTAACAGGAACTATAATAAAAGACTGGTTGCTGGGCAGATTCCTTTGAACTGCTCACCCAGCACCCCCATACTTCCTTATAGAAGGTTATACACAGAAATGTCACATACACTTTTTGTAGCTGCTACATGTCACATAGACAAGCTGTATTTTTCCATTCCACACTAGGTACAACTGCACCAAAACTTGTTGTAACCCTTAGATGTAAGCCTACTGACACATTATCTTTTAACCCCTACATAATTTCCTTTTAAAACCTGTTGCTTAACCAGTCAGCCAAGTTCCCTATTGCTAAATTACAAAAGCTGATGCATTTTGTCCAGTATTGGGTGGCTAGCATCTGATGTGGTTTCTTTGACCTCAAAGATCGGGGTTCTTCGGGTGGCTTGAGGGAGTGGGCCACCCTACCTGACATAGGTAACTTTATTTCTCTTCTACAAGATCTTTCTAAAGGCTGGGATTAGGTGGGAGAGTGGGAGGTAAATGAGTATCACTTTAGGGGAGGTGTTTTGTTTTTATACAAATCTATCCAAACATTTTTTTCTTTTACTTATACTATTGATTTTGAGACCTAGTTAAATTTATTAAGGTCATATTAAGATTCTATGTTGCTCCTGGGCTCCTACACACACATTGAGGCAAATCAAATCTAATATAACATACACCAAAAACAATCTAATAATCATCATGCGTGTGCACTTGGGAGGCAGCTTAAAGAGGTTGGCAATGGGAGATACCCACTGAACCAGGGGTTGGCAATGTGTTCTAATGCCTTTCTCTTCCTTCCTCTGCAGAACAGAAGACTAATGGTCATTCCACCACTGACGTCATTTCCGTTTTTCACCCTCCTGGACCTTCCCCTTCCTGCCTGGATTCCAAAAACAATCCTTTATTTTTTGCTTTATTTTTCATATACAGGGTCATGGACATGTCCCAAACCTTTTTACTGTCTACTTCTTGTCTTATACAAGCTATTATTAAAAAACAGACACCCATGTCCTGTACCCTTTTCTTAAATTCCAAATGAAAGCCTATAGGAGTGAGTTGCTATTACAAAATGAATAATTCATCAGTATCTATTAATGATTTGTGAATCATAATCGTGCTGTTTTTTCCAACATACATACAATTTTGAAAATGGGCAAACCAAAGCATACATTTACTTTCTTTTAAACTGTCATCTTTGGCTTCATAAAAATGTTTTCGAAATAGCTTTGTCTACTTCTTTTTGCCCCAAAAATAGAAACAACCTAACAAAAAAATGCCATTCAAATAAATACCAATACAGAGTAATAAAATGTGAATAAATTGCACTGCAACAAATAGGGACACTAAACAGAAAAATTATAAATATGATTACAGTATTCATTTTTTACACTCCATACTATGGCAAATCTGCCAAATAATGCAGAGTACAATTCCTTTTAGCTAGTTGTACAATAGCAGGGTAATCAACAAATCTGAATAAAGTGCAGAACCAAAAAATTAAAAAACAGGCAAAGGTTGAATTTTGGTCTTTCTAAAAATGAAGACTGTTATTGAATAGTTAATTGCCTTCATACCTCTGTACCTATTCCCCATAATGCAGTGTCTATATAAATGCTTTAGGATTTCTTCAACTCAAGATTCAAGAGCATTTATTGCCATTTCATCCATATACATTAGTACATCATACAGTGAAACGAAACAACGTTCCTCCA
The DNA here is from genome assembly GCA_026402145.1 of Polypterus bichir lapradei. Taxonomy (NCBI): domain Eukaryota; kingdom Metazoa; phylum Chordata; class Cladistia; order Polypteriformes; family Polypteridae; genus Polypterus; species Polypterus bichir. Next base: position 113,919,180 of record JANRMT010027041.1, read on the forward strand.
GGACCATGGTGCTACATAGAACACAGGACAACAAAGAATCCATGACACATAACATAAAGACACATAATATATAACAAGGTGCATGTGAGTCAAATGTGCAACATTGCAGAGCAGAACACATACAGCATATCAAATATCAGACCGGTCCATGAGTGTTCAGGAATCTGACTGCTTGAGGGAAAAAACTGTTATACATTCTGGTGGTGATTGCCTGAATGCTTTGGTACCTTTTTCCCAATGGCAGGAGTGTAAACAGTGAGTGTGAAGGGTGTGTTGGGTCATTCACAATGCTGGTGGCGTTTCAGATGCAGCGTATGGTGTAAATGTCCATGATGGAGGGAAGAGAGACACCGATGATCTTCACAGCTGTCTTCACTATCTGTTGTAGGGCTTTACGATCCCCGATCGTGCAATTTCCAAACAAGACTGTGAAGCAGTTGCTCAGGATGCTCTCTATGGTTCCTCTGTAGAGTGTTGTTAGAGTAGCTGGTGGAAGATGGGCTTTTCTCACCCTACGCATTCAGTAGAGGTGCTGCTGGGCTTTTTTTGGCTAAAGAGCTGGTGTTGGAGAACCAGGTGAGGTTCTTTGCCAGGTGGACACTCAGGAATTTGGTGATATTTACGACCTCCACAGTTGAGCCGTCAATGTTCAGTGGCAGATGGTCACTCTTAGTCTTCCTAAAGTCAACAATCATCTCCTTTGTTTTGTTTACATTCAGAGACAGGTTATTGGCTTTACACCAGTCCATTAACTGCTGCACCTCCTCTCTGTATGCCCACTCATTGCTGTTACTGATGAGACCCACCACAGTCGTGTCATTGGTGAATTTTATAATATGATTAGAGCTGTGCGTTGCTGCACAGTCATTAATCAGCAGTGTAAGCAATAATGGACTGAGCACACAGCCTTGAGGGGCTCCAATGTTCAGTGTGGTGGTTCTGGAGATGTTGTTTCCAATCCTGACTGACTGAGGTCTCTAATCATCAGGCAGGAACCTGGGCTCCATCTTCATCACTGGACTCACTAACATTAGCCTCTTGCTTTTGTATAGTTGTGTCGCTCCCACTCCACCGATGTTAGCCTCCCTCATATTAGCTTCTTCCCTGCTAATGCTAAATTCTGATGGTTGTGAACTGTCATCTTTTTCAGGCACAGTTTGTAATGTGGTCGATTTCTAAACGTTTTTATACTTTTTCCTCTAGTGTTATAAGTCAGGTGTTATCAACTTTTTTACTGAAGGGGGACGCACAATAAGAAGTAATGAGACAAGAAATGTATACTGTGGTTATCTTTCCTTTAAAATGACACAAAATGTTAGGAATGCACATACAAAAATGTACTTGGTAATGACATGAATATTTGTTTAAAAATTTAACATATGTAATTCTCATAAAAGATACCAACTAAGAACAACACTGAACAAACTACAAGACATTTTCACAATGGTTTGCTTAATTTATAATTAAAGGTACCCTCTACAGTTTACTTCAACACCTTTCTAAAACATATTGGAATCTTTTTTCTAAATAATAAATGTTATATTAGTAAGCTTTCTGATGCTGTCTAGAGGACATCAAACACTTACAGTGAGAAGAGAAGTGAGAGGCAATGAAGTTCTAAATGTACATGACAGTCCATGAGATAAGCCCAAATACTTGACTTAGTTTTGCATGTCTGTTCCTAAGTAAACATCGAAAGAGTTAAGAAATGTTTACTGTGCTTGTCGAATTGAATGAAGATACAGTAGACTTGAATTTTCACTTTTGATATTCCAGTAGTGAAGGATTGTCTGTAGACTTTTTTTCACCTTATACAATTTCTTGTATTAAGAATTAGTTAGTTTTCACATACCTTTTGGGGTCAGAGCACAGGGTCAGCTATTGTACAGCACGCTTGGAACAAGTGCAGGTTAAGGGCCCTGCTCAAGGGCCCAGCAGAGTAGGATCTCTTTTAAAGGTAACAAAGATTCAAACCAGCAACCTTCCTGGTGTACCATGGATCCTTAGCCTCAGAGCCTTTAGCATGGAGTTTGACAGAAAAAGAATAAAATAGAAGGTTACCTGTGTTCATGGTATTTTAAACCAGAAATCTGATCAAACAACTGAAGAGTAATGGGTACAGAATGGGATGGGGTGACAACTTGCAAACCTCTGAGTAGCCACCATACCCTCTATGTAAAGCATCATGACTGATTAACTCTACCCACAACATTACAGATGCTTTGTAATCAGCATGGTGTGGCAATTTGAGCACATCTTTGTCACACATCACACACACCTTTGTGATAAAATATCTGATAATCTGAAATGTCTGTTTTATGACAATATAAAAATTGAAAACATTCCAACTTTTAAAATAGTTAACCCAATTCCCTAACTCACACAAATGTTTTATTTTATTTTGTCACAATTACAATAAATAGACAAACAAACTAAAAAATATTAATCAATGCACCTGTATACCTTTTCTTAATTTAAGTTTTAAGTGTATTAATGTAAGTGACATTTACTTCATATTGTAACTTTATTTTACAAACATTTTTTTGTTAAATTTCAGGATAACCATAGTGTTCCAAATAAAAATAAATCTATAATAATAAAAGGCAAAGCCCTCACTCACTGACTGACTGACTGACTGACTGACTCATCACTAATTCTCCAACTTCCCATGTAGGTAGAAAGCTGAAATTTGGCAGGCTCATTCCTTACAGCTTACTTACAAAAGTTAAGTAGGTTTCATTTCGAAATTCTACACGTAACGGTCATAACAGTCGATAACGGTCGACAACGTCCGCCATGTTGAACTTTCTTATTTATGGCCCCATCTTCACGAAATTTGGTAGGCGGCTTCCCTGCGCTAACCGAAACCGATGTATGCACTTATTTCGATGGTATGACGCCACTGTCGGCCGCCATATTAAACTTTCCAACGTCACCAATTTTCAAACTTCCCGTGTAGGTAGAAGGCTGACCCCATCTTCACGAAATTTGGTAGGTGACTTCCCTGCGCTAACCGAAACCGATGTACGTACTTATTTCGATGGTATGACGCCACTGTCGGCCGCCATATTGAATTTTCCAAACGTCACTAATTCTCCAACTTCCCGTGTAGGTAGAAGGCTGAAATTTGGTAGGCCCATTCCTTACAGCTTACTTACAAAAGTTAAGCAGGTTTCATTTCGAAATTCTACGCGTAACAGTCATAACGATCAACAACGTCCGCCATATTTAACTTTCTTATTCATGGCCCCATCTTCACGAAATTTGGTAGGCAGCTTCCCTGCACTAACCAAAACCAATGTACGTACTTATTTCGGTGGTATGACGCCACTGTCAGCCGCCATATTGAATTTTCCAACATCACTAATTCTCCAACTTCCCGTATAGGTAGAAGGCTGAAATTTGGCAGGCTCATTCCTTACAGCTTACTTACAAAAGTTAAGCAGGTTTCATTTCGAAATTCTACGCGTAACAGTCATAACGGTCAACAACGTCCGCCATGTTGAATTTTCTTATTTATGGCCCCATCTTCTCGAAATTTGGTAGGTGGCTTCCCTGCACTAACCGAAACCAATGTACATACTTATTTCTGTGGTATGATGCCACTGTCGGCCGCCATATTGAACTTTTCAACAGTCTTTGTTACTTATGGGCCCATCTTCAAGAAATTTGGTACACGGGTTCCGAACGCTAACTGAATCCTACTTACGTACATATATACGTCCATAGCCTGCAGCTGGGTCACCATGTGAGGCGGCGTTGGGTCCCCCATCCCAACGCCTCCCACGTTGTTGGCTGCCTGCCTATATAAGGCCGTCCGTCGCTCCAGTCTCTACATTCCCTTCCTTGCTTCGCCACGGGATTCACGACTCCCTGCTGATAACTACAGCCTTTTTGTTTAATCCACGGCTTCTCCGCTGTTTTATTGTTTGTTTATTACAATTATAGTTATTGTATAGGTATTTTACATTTACTTTACATTACTCAGGTACCCATTTCCTTCATCATTCCAACCCAATTACCATGTCTATCGAGGTAATCACCATCGATCAAAGAACTGTCACTTACCGAGTGGTTTCCATGCCCGGAGATGGCACCTTCCTTTTCCATTCTCTGTGTTACATATTGCACGGCCATATCAGGCTCACTCTTGATATCCGGAAGAACATTGTGTCTTATGTATTGAATGACTGGGACAGGTTCAAGGTGTGGACTGATGACGGTACAGGAGATAATTATACTACACAGGAGCACTAGAAGAGTGAAATGCTTAAGCCCTTCACCTATGGTTCTGCATGTGAGTTGATGGCTGCCGCTGAATTGTTCGGTTGGTGCTTTCAAGTGTACCGAAATGGCCAAATATTTTACACCTTTCGACAACCGCCAATGCCTCTTAAACATCTTACATTCATAGGTGACAATTTCAGTAGTGGACACTTTGATGTTTATGAATGTTTAAACTCTCAAAAGCTGGATGTGAAGTTATCGATGAAACCGGTTGTAAGCTTACAACGCTTGAAAGATGCCGAATGTCACTTCAACACAAGTCCTGCAAATACTGTCGTAATTGAAACAAACCATGAACCTCAAACTGATTATGACAGCAGCAATCCAAGCTGTGAGATTTGAGAGAAGATTACTGTTCACATGGCCAACTGTAAGTTACATGCTCAAGAGTAAGCTCAGCGCACAGCTTGGTCATGTTACAACCGGAGGGCCAAACTGACAACGTGGTATACAAAGAGATCCTTAACAAATAATTATTGGCATATTTTCCCTCAGTTTATAAAGGTTAAATTTTCTTCTTAATAAAAATTTTAATGCAGTACTTCGCCGCTGCAAAGCGCGGGTATTTTGCTAGTTGGAAAATAAAAAGCAGGAAACAATTCAATAAACTAAAAAAGAAAAAACTCAACTTCCTTCTACCCATTCTAGCTATTTGGCAAAAACAGCCCAGTGTGATTCCTCATATAATGTAAAAACAACAGCAAATATAAAGCAAAGGCCTGGCAAGTATTTTACCATCACATTAATGAATTCTTGCCATATTCTAAAAGAAACTCTTAAATTGTTCCCTAGAGAAAGAGTTTCAACTTATTCCAATTTAAGATAATATGAAACATCACTTTCCTATTGAGCTATGAAAGATGGATTAGGATACTTCCAGTTATGCAAGATGAGTCTTTGTGCAAGCAAGTTACAGAATAGATTTTCCCTTAGATAGTCTTATCCTATATGGTGTTGCTCCAAATATTGCTGTTAACAAGCAGGGAGTGATATTAGTTCTAAAACAATATGAAAGCTATGCAAAAACTACAGCCGAAAATGGTCTGAGCATAGAGCACCACTAGAACATATGACATAGTGAGGCAGGCACGTGTTGACAGCCATCACAATTTGGGTGTTATCCTGGATACATTATAATTGAAATATATGTACCTGATGTTCGATTTTAGCTGAATTATAACATACTCTGCAGAAACTGAAGACAAATGTATTCTCTGAATAGTAGAGTTCCATTCATTATCTGAAATTTCTAATTTGTAAAATTTGTGTATAAAGCCTAAATATCCATCCAGCTATATCCTAACTACAGGGTCAAAGGGGTCTGCCGAAGCCAATCCCAGTCAACACAGGGCGCAAGGTAGGAAACAAACCCTGGGCAGGGCGCACACACCAAGCACAATTTAGAATCAACAATGCATCTAACCTGCATGTCTTTGGACTGTGGGAGAAAACCAGAGCACCTGGAGGAAACCCACAGAGACACGGGGAGAACATGCAAACTCCACACACAGAGGACCCGGGAAGCAAACCCAGGTCTCCTAAATGCGAGGCAGCAGCACTACCACTGTGCCACCCAAGCCTAAATATACTAATTGTATTTTCATTAAAATTAGTCTCTGTTTTAATCATCCTTAAATCATACTGACTACAATTCTGGTTTATTTCAAAACTACTAATCCTTGTTAAGCACATTGAGCTTTGTTTTTTTAACAAGTTTGATTTTAAAAAAAGTTTTGAGCTGTCTAGGAAAGAAGAATAAAGACACATTCTTTTTCCTACCAATATGATAATAAAGACACTGGCCCAGAATTTAAATGTTATATTAATGGAGGGACACATTTTTGAAGCCATCGTATCTGCCTTGACTGTATTATTCATCCATTGTTCCAAACGGTCAACAATAGAGTGTCAAATGCCACTCCACCATCCCCAAATTGAAATATGCTCCAGTTGAGGGAGGGCCCAGATATATTTGTCTCTCAACATGGACCAGTTGTCTCATATTATACAGAGAGTGGATATCAAAATACTTTGAAATGAAAGGCAAGGCAAAGTAATGAAATGTAGGTGACAAAGACCTTGAGCAGTCAATGACAGTATGATCTCTCCCAAAAAGAGAAAAAATGAGAATGAAATAGTGATGAGAGGTACTTTTCAAGAAAATAATATTTTTTATTTATTCTAATAGGTGATTTCATTCGTCCATCGTTTAAGGCATTGTATCAGGTAATTTCCTATGTGTATCCTTGTTTCTGAAAAGATGTATATTAGTTTTCAATTTCTTCATTTTGTCTTTGCTAATCCTGGTTTTGTAGCTACCATTCTGAATAACATCACACAGGAGAGATTCTGAATATTCACATTGCAGCTTAGTTATACTAAACGTGTATCTCTTTACTGGTAAGCAGCATTACAATGTTTGATTATGTAATTTTTAGCTTTGCATACAATAATAACATCATTGCCTCCAGGCATGTTTTGAGTAATGAGGAAGATAAAGGAAAATCCTAAGGCCATGCTGATGGGAATGCAATCAAGCAGAGTTAAAATACAAATTGCCAGGTCATATCCCCTAATCACTTTAATTTTAGTTTACCTGTTTCTGTACAGTACGTCTAAAATCATTTCAGAAAAGAGTAAAATGTACACATATACAACTACAAACTATACAGTATTTTACTATGCAACTTTAATAAAAATGCTTAGTAAAATGCAAACATACTGTGAGGATTAGTTTCTCTCACTCTGAAAGTCTAAACAGTGATTATGTATAGATAAAACTATGAAACCTGTGCATTTACTTGTACTAAAAATAGTACACAGAAATGTGCAAAAGAAAGCACAAGTGAAGCAGACATGAACTCTACAGATGTAACAGATGTCAGGAGGAAACATCTCCCTAGTCTGTCTGCGTTTTGGCAGATCTGTGTTTTGAAACTGTTTTTTCATTCATGAGGTAAGTGTGTGGTATACAGTGCCTGGAACAATTATGCATCATATCTTTTTCATAATTGAAGCACAAGCCTTTAAGGAATATGGCTTCAAAGATCATAGTGAATGAAGTGATTTCTGAAAAGAAAAATTTTTGCAGATCACATTTTTATGTTGCAATTTTTAGCAACAACTTCATATATTATTAAAACATTTCACTTAAAAGCTTCATGCGCTTTAAAGTATGAACAATAACTTGCCGTATAAATATTGTATTTCCAACTGCTTTGCACTCTGGATTGTTCTGGAGATTTTTACCATGATGTAGAGATGGTAGAGATTTTTTTTCTAGGCTTCATTAGAGATGCAGCCCCAAAATCCCATTATATGAAAGCTAAATAATAGGCACTATTTTAAAACAAAAGTATCACTTTTAAGCTAGGCAAATGTACATATTACACTGGATCTTGATGAATGAATTATTCAAGTGGAAAATGCTTACAGAGTAATACTGTGTAATTCTTTGTCCCTACATCGATGGATTAAAAGCCAGAAGTCCATGTGACCATCATCATCAGGTTCTTCCATGAGAACCCTGAATACCATGAGGACTGATTGAGGTCATTTATGTTAGGTAGAATGCCTAGAGGGGGCTGGGTGGTCTCGTGGCCTGGAACCCCTGAAGATTCTTTTTTTCCTCCAGCCATCTGGAGTTTTTTTTTTGTTTTTTATGTCCTCAATGGCCTTCAGACCATACTTTTATTCTATGTTAATTAGTGTTCCCTAATTCAATTTTCTTATTTATTTTGTCTTTTTTCTGTTTCTTCATCCTGTAAAGCACTTTGAGCTACATCATTTGTATGAAAATGTGCTATATTAATAAATGTTGTTGTTGTTTGAGAACAAAATGGTGTAACAATGGTTAATCGAAACCAAAATCAGGTAAAATTGATTCACAATCGCTTATGCTTCATAACTGGACAGATGGGGTTTAATTGACTTAGTGTTAGACTGTGATGATTAAGTGTTCCCTTAATTTTTTTGAATAGTGTGTACATATATATGGAGACAACAATTTGTGATATGGTTTACATATTTGTAGCTGGAAATCCACAAAGGGAGCAAATGAATCCCATATCTTAAAATAGATTTTTATTCCTGAGCTTTCAATTCCTACCAGGAATCATCATCAGAGGACAATGATTAGATTTGCAGTAACCCAAGGCAATACATAACAAATGAGGAGGAGAGGACAGGTGGAAGTGGGGTGGGGGGGAGATTGATAAGATTGGGTTCGGAGGATGTTTGTCATAAAGTCTTATTTATTATTTGCAGGTTCTTCTTTTGAGGCCCGCATATACTGGGTTCAAATGTCTGTTATTGGCATTTTCATTGGATAGCCATGTTTCAGCCAGTTCTCTGGCACTTTTAGTGTTAGCCTTGAATTTTACTTGCACTGAGTCCAATTTAAATGGGTGTCCAGTCAAATCTGTATATGTGTAATTCAGAGACTGTGGGTTCTTTCTTCTGACTGCATTGTGATGTTCCTGTATATGTGTTGCAAGTGTTTGTGATGTTTATCCCACGTATACTGTTGGACATGCATTACATTGTATGCTGCAAACCACGTTCAGTGTTTCTGCTGCTGATTTCTTGCTTTTAGCATTAAAAAGGACTGCATGCAGCGTGTTTGTAGGCTTGTGTGCTACTTTGATGCCTGCTCTGGACAGGATACATGCTGTACCTTCTGATACCCCATGATGATAAAGAAGTGTGTGCCAGGTGTGATGGGGGTTCAGGTTGGAGTTAATTGTTTGCTGGGGTCTCTGCCATCTCCTATGTAAGCATTGTCTGATGAATGTCTTTGGGTAGCCATTTGATGTGAACAGTTGGTAAAGGTAGCGCCTTTCATTCTTTTTAGTCTCTCATGGTATTACAATAGGTGTGAACTCTTCTAAACAGAGTCTTAAAACAGCTACATTTATGTGATGATGGATGATTGCTAGCAAAGTGTAATATTTTGTCTGCCTAACATTCCTTTTGATAAACACCTGTAATCAGGGTGGTGTTATTACCTCTTTCAATGGATATGTCCAGGAACTTGATGCGTTGCTTTATATCTTTTTCCATAGTAAACTGGATTGCAGGGAATATTGTGTTGATGTGGTTATGAAAATCATTCAGCTGTTCACCTTTTAATATGACAAATGTGTCATCAACATATAGTATCCAATGTTTTGGTGTGTACTGAGGTGGCCTGGGTGCAGGAATGACAGCTCCACAAAATGGGAGAATTTCAGGCTCCATCAAGGTCATCCTGTTTGTTTTCCAAAGACACATATAGAGAAAAAAAAAAGCTCTTTGGCATGCACTTCCCATTATGCAGGGAATCAAAAAGTAACACAAAATATTCGGGTTGGCTAACAAATATTCAGGTCACAATAAATATATGCCCCTGCAGCATATGTTCCGGGGGAGCAATGGTGCCTCAGACTCCCGCAGGGCTTCATGGGAGTTTGGTGCAGCCCTGTTGGGTTCCGCAGGCGCTGCCAGGGGGCTAGCTCCTTTTAGGCACTAGTTTCGCCACACCCGGGAGTGCAGTCAACCACCTGGAGCACTTTCGGTTGCGTTATAAAAGGAGCCAGTAACCACTACTCGAGGAACCAAAGTCGGGAGGAGGGAGATAAAGCTGCCAAGGAGGAGTAGAGGATTTTGAAGAAGAGAATTTATTTTGTGTTGTGCTTTCAGAGACTGTGTTGAGTCTGTGGGTATGGGGAAGATGTAGCCTACAGATGGAGAAAAATAAAAGTTTATTTATTTTATACGTGCCTCCAGTGTGAATCTGTGTTGGGTTGGCATTCATACAGCGCCTTGTCACTATATATATATACTAGCAGAATATCCGCGCTTCGCAGCGGAGAAGTACTATGTTAAATAAGTTATGAAAAAGAAAAGGAAAAATTTAAAAAATAACGTAACTTGATTGTTAATGTAATTGTTTTGTCATTGATATGAGTGTTGTTGTCATATCTATCTGTATATATATATCTCTATATATATATATATATATATATATATAGCAAAATAAACGCGCTTGGCAGCGGAGAAGTAAAAAGAAAAGGAAACATTTTAATAATAA